>JASEVX010000011.1:45978944-46235407 GCA_031761405.1 Serripes groenlandicus | reverse complement strand
GTTAAACCGTCTCAATCCGGATAGCCGTCAGAAGTGAAAACAAAGCTAAAGTATCTCTGCTTGTTTCTTCGTCCTCAATTTAACCATGTCCTCCACCATACAACAAATATGCAGTAAACGACTTTAGAATCATCTTAACAAAATATGAAAAACTCTTGAAATGACAGTATGATTATTGAATGCAGTTGAACAATTTTTGGTAAAAGGAGAAATTGTTCATTATGAGAAATGTGTTTCTCCTTTTGTAACATTGTTTTCAAAAGTCGTCTGCTGTAAAGCCGTCTGTCTGTTGGTAAGGGTTTAACTTGCTAATTGTTTCCACATTGTTGGCTCCACTCAATAAATGATAAGTTATTTCTTTTTTAAATTAGAAGTGTCTTATTTGATTGAGAATTTAACAACCTGTCTGAAACTCTATTTAGCACGACAGTTTAACTTTTTAGCTATTTAACCCTTCCCCACATACATCAAATCTGTAGCAAACAACTTTGCAAACATCCGAACAAAAACATGGAAAATCCCCATTAATGAAGGTATAATTACTAAAATAAGTTGAAAAACATTGTGGTAAAAGGAAAATTTGCTCGTTTGAAGCAATTTCTTCTTTTGCGACATGGTTTTCAAAAGCCGTCTGCTGCAAAGGCGTCAGAAAGCGTTTATATGAGGGAAAAGGTTAACGAAAAGCAAATTGCAAATATGAACAAAATGCAAGGTATTATTGAAAGGGAATTGAAAACATTGTGACACATGGAGAATTTGGTTCCTTATGAGCAATTTCTTAGTTTCTCCCCAAGTGTTCCAATGTTGCCTGCATTAAGGTTCAACACAATGTTTTATGAACAGGAAAACGATTTAACTCTTTCAGTCATACAACAAATCTGCAGCAGAAGACTTTTTAAAATAAAAATCTCTGCAATTGCTGCTTTTATTATTATTGCAAAAGGTCTTGTAAAGATCGTTGTAAAAGTAGAAATTGCCCAATGTAAACATTTGTCTCTAAGTGAAAAGGGTTTAGCATATAAACAGCAAAACCTCTGTATAAAGGTTTAATTGTTTCGCCCTCGCTAGATGGTGTGTCCTGTAGAGGTTGCTCTTGAGTAAATTTGTCAGCACTTGCAATGGCAATTTGATTGATTTTGCTTGCAAAAGAACGATTTCCATTTCTGACAAAAAATAAGACTTTCCACTTGAAAACGTGTCTCAACTATAATCCGTATAAAACCCCGCCCTGGCGTCTGAAATAATCAGGAAAATAAGCTTAAAATGCACAAGTACATGTAGATCTGCTTAAGTATAAAACAAAGACAAGTTGGTTCAGGGCTAAATCTCTATGACAAATAATAATGCGCTAAGCGTCAATTCTCTTCCACCAATTAGCTAAAAACAATGTGCAAAAGTAGTTAGTTGCTATGAAAGAGTGCTGTGTGGATAACTGGTTGAGACAGGTTTATTACGAAGGAGTGCTGTGTGGATAACTGGTTGAGATATGCTTGTTACGAAGGAGTGCTGTGTGGATAACTGGTTGAGATATCCTTGCTACGAAGAAGTGCTGGGTGGATAACTGGTTGAGATATGCTTGTTACGAAGAAGTGCTGTGTGGATAACTGGTTGAGATATCCTTGCTATAAAAGAATGCTGTGCGGATGACTGGTGTGAGATATCCTTGCTACGAAGAAGTGCTGTGCGGACTACTGGTGTGAGACATATAGATGCTATGTAGGAGTGCTGTGGAGATTACTGGTATGAGATATCCTTGCTATGAAGGAGCGATGTCGGATTAATGGTGTGAGATATTTTTCCTACGAAGGAGTGCTTTGTGGATTACTGGTGTGAGATATCCTTGCTATGAAGGGGTGCTGTGTGGATTATTTGTGTGAGATATCCTTGCTATGAAGGAGTACTGTGTGGATTACTGGTGTGTAATATCCTTGCTATGAAAGAGAGTGATGCGGATTATTGGTGTGAGATATCCTTGCTACGAAGAAGTACTGTGCAGATTACTGGTGTGAGGTATCCTTGCTATGAAGGAGTGCCGTGTGGATTATTTGTGTGAGATAACCTTGCTATGAACGAGTAATGTGCGGATTACTGGTGTGATATATCCTTGCTATGAAGAAGTACTGTGAAGATTACTGGTGTGAGATATCCTTGCTATGAAGAAGTACTGTGAAGATTACTGGTGTGAGATATCCTTGAACCACATGGGTAGGTGAAGTCTATCAATAAATAAATTACGAGAAGACCAACATTGCATGCCGCGCAGGCTAACCCGGAAAGATACTTTTCGCCTCCTGAGTCATTAGTCTTTACCTCTATCCCTCTGAGACGGAATGTGTAGGCCCGGACTCGCCTGCGGGGACTTCGCAGGCTGATCTAGGTCTATACATTAATCAGAGTCCATAATGTTCTTTTTCTCACGGAACGACTCAAATGGAAGGTACAATGTAGGACGTGTATATCTCAAAACCATAAACATGATGGTGTCTCTTGTACGCATTCAATCAGGGTTGATAATTACACGAAATTCCATGGAAAATGAATTACAAGTCTTAAAGCTGTTTAGCCTTAACCACATACAACCATTGTGCAGTCAACAACTCAAAACATATATTGGCAAGCATGGGAAAAGTCTCCATATCTGAAAGTATTTTTTTTTTAATGCAGTTAAAAACATAGTACAAGTTGAAAAAAAGGCTCTTTAAGCAATTTCTCATTGAGCCACATTGTTTTCGAATGGCTGCATTTGACCTCGGAAAGCATTTGTTTGTGGGGAATGGTTTAAACTGCATTTATTTATTTTTCAATAAACCGCAGATATTGAAACCTTTCTATGGTCTACGAATTATTTCACATAAGTGTTAAACCGGAAAATGTTGCGCCATGAAATTTGTTTCGTATTTAATAACTTGAATAGCGTGATGTCCATTCGAGAACATTATTTAAGGTTGTATTTTCATATCGGTATTATATACGTTCAAAGTCAAAGCAAAACATGTATCCATTGGAAAGTTGAATATCATTGTAATATCCAATACTATGCCCATTCGTATAATTTACCATTTGAAGGTGCATATATGGGCGGCGCCATACGCTAATCAATTCCGAAAAATGTACATGCTTGTTAAAATCAACCACTGAAAGTGCTTATACATATTTTATGAACCAATTACAGCAAGTCAGATTGCAGTCTTGACTGAACACTTTGGTGACATTTTGTTAACCTAGAGCCGAGCCCCGGTATCTCAGTCGGTAGCGACGCGGGCTGTAATTCAAGGGATTGTGTTCTAACCCTAGCTCCGTCGTTTCACATAAGTCGATGTAATAAGCGTCATTCGTTCCACCAATGGGCTAACAGTCTGTGTGGAAAAGCAGCCAGTTTATTGGAAGGATTGTGGATTACCGGTGTAAGAAAGCAAGACAAACATGGTGAACTAGCCGCCGTGATATGACTGAAATCTTGTTGAAAACGACGGTAAACCCCACTAAATCCAATCAGTTAACCTAGAGCTGTCTACAATCATCATTCCATGATACGTCGTTTATCGCGACGCGTTGAAATCAGACATAAGACATAGTTAACAATTCGAAAAATACTTTTAATTCATAGCCGGAAACATTTTGTGAAAAAGACAACGTGCTTGTTTGGATCAATGTGTCTATAATATGAGCCGTCCCGTGAGAAAACCAACATTATGGCCTTTGCATAATGTATCGACCCAGATCAGCCTGCACAGTCCGAGCAGACTGATCCGGGTCGACACATTCCGTCGGAGGGGGATAGAGGTAAAGAGTAAGGATTCCTGAAACAGACAAGCCACAGGAGGCTAAAAGTGTCATTACGGGTAAGCCTGAGCGGCATGCTTAAGCTGATCCGGGTCGATACTTTACACAGAGTCCACAATGTTGTTTTTTTCCAGGGACGGCTCATTTACAAACACCATGTGTTGAAAGGCCGTTTCAAGTCGTCCGTGTATCCAATTTTCAATGGATAACCATACAGTTGAAGGAAAATATACACGACAAATAATTTCAACTCTTTCGAAAATGGATTCAATATTGTACAAAAAGAATCTTACAAATTGCCAAGTTGGTGTATGTCTTCCTTATGTGATTTTAATCATTTTCCTCATACAGACACTTTATTATGCCTTTTGCAGCTAACGACTTCAAAAACAATTGTGACAAAAGGAGAAATTTATTAAAATCGAACAATTTCTTCTTTTGCCACAAATTGTTCAATTGTTTTCATTAATTACACCTTCATTTTATTTTGTATGATTTGCCAAGATCTTTTCAAAGTCGTGTGTTGCATAGTTGTTGCATGCGGGAAAGCAGAATTATTTATTGATTAACAGGAGCTGATAAAGCATGTGCTTTAATCTTTCAATCGGTAATAATAGAAATGGCTTTCCTCTTTGGCACTTAGGATTGCGGGTACAGCATTACGACTGATATGCTAGTACCAGGAGGGTTGCGGGGACAGCATCTCGACTCATATGCTAGTACCAGGAGGGTTGCGGGGACAGCATTTCGACTGATATGCTAGTACCAGGAATGTTGCGGGGACAGCATTTCCACTGATATGCCTCCGTTCCTCTCGGACAACCAGCCCGAAAAAGACTCTAAATCACTCTCCTTCTATGTCTAGTCAGTTACATGTATATAAGCCCTCGTCGCTGTTTTAGGACAAGGCTTAACTATATATACCTGGCTTGCTTATCACCATGGTAACATCGTGACGTAAATGCACAGGTATACAGATGCCGTCCATGGCAGAACGTAGGGAGACATTTTGTTACTCTACGCTCTGTTGCTCTAATTTATGAAGAATTAGCGCTGTCATCGTTAACTATCCACCCTCTTATTTGTCATTCCTTGTCTGTCATTGTTGGCGTCTCTTCGTAAACAGCGCTGGTCATACCAAAGACTTAAGCAAACTGGTAGTAATGGCTGCCATTCTTGGCACTCATAGTTGCGGTGTTTGCATTACGACTGACTGGCTGGTGTCAGAAAAATGGACCAGTAGTACTTGTAACCGACCCAGGAAACGCCATGATATAACTGAACAAATGTTGAAAGCTGCATAAAGCGCCAAACAATCAAACGTAAACAGCACAGCTCACATGGTGTGATATTGCTTTCTTTTTGCTTGTCATGGTACAGTTCTGACATTGGCAGGTAAGTGTTTAGGCAGAATCATTGAAGTCAGGCCAAACTATATCGCTGTACGTATATTGGATGTAACGACACCGTCTCGTTCGAATCATCTGCCCCGCTGATACCTAACGATCGTCTTGCATTGACAATTTAATTTGCTGAGGCAAAGTTCAATACGAGACGACATTTTATGTGCAGTTATCAGATCTATGCGAGAGTTAACTGCTGCAGTGAGGCTAGGGTCAGTATGAGACGGCATTTGATATGCAGTTATCAGATCTATGCGAGAGTTAACTACTGCAGTGAGGCTAAGGTCAGTATGAGACGACCTTTGATATGCAGTTATCAGATATATGCGAGAGTTAACTACTGCAGTGAGGCTAGGGTCAGTATGAGACGACCTTTGATATGCAGTTATCAGATATATGCGAGAGTTAACTACTGCAGTGAGGCTAGGGTCAGTATGAGACGACCTTTGATATGCAGTTATCAGATATATGCGAGAGTTAACTACTGCAGTGAGGCTAGGGTCAGTATGAGACAACCTTTGATATGCAGTTATCAGATATATGCGAGAGTTAACTACTGCAGTGAGGCTAAGGTCAGTATGAGACGGCATTTGATATGCAGTTATCAGATATATGCGAGAGTTAACTACTGCAGTGAGGCTAAGGTCAGTATGAGACAACCTTTGATATGCAGTTATCAGATATATGCGAGAGTTAACTACTGCAGTGAGGCTAAGGTCAGTATGAGACGACCGTTGATATGCAGTTATCAGATATATGCGAGAGTTAACTACTGCAGTGAGGCTAAGGTCAGTATGAGACAACCTTTGATATGCAGTTATCAGATATATGCGAGAGTTAACTTCTGCAGTGAGGCTAAGGTCAGTATGAGACGACCGTTGATATGCAGTTATCAGATATATGCGAGAGTTAACTACTGCAGTGAGGCTAAGGTCAGTATGAGACGACCTTTGATATGCAGTTATCAGATATATGCGAGAGTTAACTACTGCAGTGAGGCTAAGGTCAGTATGAGACAACCTTTGATATGCAGTTATCAGATATATGCGAGAGTTAACTACTGCAGTGAGGCTAAGGTCAGTATGAGACGGCATTTGATATGCAGTTATCAGATATATGCGAGAGTTAACTACTGCAGTGAGGCTAAGGTCAGTATGAGACGACCTTTGATATGCAGTTATCAGATATATGCGAGAGTTAACTACTGCAGTGAGGCTAAGGTCAGTATGAGACGACCGTTGATATGCAGTTATCAGATATATGCGAGAGTTAACTACTGCAGTGAGGCTAAGGTCAGTATGAGACAACCTTTGATATGCAGTTATCAGATATATGCGAGAGTTAACTACTGCAGTGAGGCTAAGGTCAGTATGAGACAACCTTTGATATGCAGTTATCAGATATATGCGAGAGTTAACTACTGCAGTGAGGCTAGGGTCAGTATGAGACGACCTTTGATATGCAGTTATCAGATATATGCGAGAGTTAACTACTGCAGTGAGGCTAGGGTCAGTATGAGACGGCATTTGATATGCAGTTATCAGATATATGCGAGAGTTAACTACTGCAGTGAGGCTAGGGTCAGTATGAGACAACCTTTGATATGCAGTTATCAGATATATGCGAGAGTTAACTACTGCAGTGAGGCTAAGGTCAGTATGAGACGACCGTTGATATGCAGTTATCAGATATATGCGAGAGTTAACTACTGCAGTGAGGCTAAGGTCAGTATGAGACGGCATTTGATATGCAGTTATCAGATATATGCGAGAGTTAACTACTGCAGTGAGGCTAAGGTCAGTATGAGACAACCTTTGATATGCAGTTATCAGATATATGCGAGAGTTAACTACTGCAGTGAGGCTAAGGTCAGTATGAGACGACCGTTGATATGCAGTTATCAGATATATGCGAGAGTTAACTACTGCAGTGAGGCTAAGGTCAGTATGAGACAACCTTTGATATGCAGTTATCAGATATATATGCGAGAGTTAACTACTGCAGTGAGGCTAAGGTCAGTATGAGACGGCATTTGATATGCAGTTATCAGATATATGCGAGAGTTAACTACTGCAGTGAGGCTAAGGTCAGTATGAGACGACCTTTGATATGCAGTTATCAGATCTAGGCGAGAGTTAACTACTGCAGTGAGGCTAAGGTCAGTATGAGACGGCATTTGATATGCAGTTATCAGATCTATGCGAGACTTAACTACTGTAGTTATGCTAAGGTCTGATTTGAAAAAGATTGGTATTGGTATTACAGGAGAGACTAATCCGCTCTGCCTTTGATTATATTGAAACACTCGGGGAATCTAGTAAAAGTCAGATTGAGCTGGTAGCTGATAATATGAATCTTGTTTATTCTTACGTCTCAAGTTCTTTGTTCAGTGAAGATGATTGAGCTGGTGACAGATAATATCAAACGGTTGTATTCTCACGTCTCCAGTTCTCTGTTCAGTGAATTTGATTACGATGAATTTGAGCTAGGTTGCTTACTTCACATTTAGTAATGTTTGTGTTGAAATCGCCTCGTCGAACAATTCATCAGAAATCTGATGTTACGAGTTAAGTTAACATATTGACAATTTAACAATTCGTCAGAAATCTGATGTTACGAGATACGATAAAATATTGACAATTTAACAATTCATCAGAAATCTGATGTTATGAGTTACGTTAAAATATTGACAATTTAACAATTCATCAGAAATCTGATGTTACGAGATACGATAAAATATTGACAATTTAACAATTCATCAGAAATCTGATGTTACGAGTTATGTTAAGATTTTGACAATTTAACAATTCATCAGAAATCTGATGTTACGAGATACGTTAAAATATTGACAATTTAACAATTCATCTGAAATCTGATATTACGAGTTACGTTAAAATATTGACAATTTAACAATTCATCAGAAATCTGATGTTACGAGATACGTTAAAATATTGACAATTTAACAATTCATCAGAAATCTGATGTTATGAGTTATGTTAAAATATTGACAATTTAACAATTCATCAGAAATCTGATGTTACGAGTTACGTTAAGATATTGACAATTTAACAATTCATCAGACATCTGATGTTTTGAGTTATGTTAAAATATTGACAATTTAACAATTCATCAGAAATCTGATGTTACGAGTTACGTTAAAATATTGACAATTTAACAATTCATCAGAAATCTGATGTTACGAGTTACGTTAAAATATTGACAATTTAACAATTCATCAGAAATCTGATGTTATGAGATACGATAAAATATTGACAATTTAACAATTCATCAGAAATCTGATGTTACGAGTTATGTTAAGATTTTGACAATTTAACAATTCATCAGAAATCTGATGTTACGAGATACGTTAAAATATTGACAATTTAACAATTCATCTGAAATCTGATATTACGAGTTACGTTAAAATATTGACAATTTAACAATTCATCAGAAATCTGATGTTACGAGATACGTTAAAATATTGACAATTTAACAATTCATCAGAAATCTGATGTTATGAGTTATGTTAAAATATTGACAATTTAACAATTCATCAGAAATCTGATGTTACGAGTTACGTTAAGATATTGACAATTTAACAATTCATCAGAAATCTGATGTTTTGAGTTATGTTAAAATATTGACAATTTAACAATTCATCAGAAATCTGATGTTACGAGTTACGTTAAAATATTGACAATTTAACAATTCATCAGAAATCTGATGTTACGAGTTACGTTAAAATATTGACAATTTAACAATTCATCAGAAATCTGATGTTATGAGATACGTTAAAATATTGACAATTTAACAATTCATCAGAAATCTGATGTTACGAGATACGATAAAATATTGACAATTTAACAATTCATCAGAAATCTGATGTTACGAGTTACGTTAAGATATTGACAATTTAACAATTCATCAGAAATCTGATGTTACGAGTTACGTTAAGATATTGACACTTTAACAATTCATCAGTAAATTTTAATAAATTCATTAGGATGATAATATTTCCGATCCAGTTTGATTCCGTAACATAGTATTATAGCGCATTTACTTCTATAAAAACTAACTTTTTGCTCAATAACATTCAAAGAATCAGGTATGTGAAGTTGGCACGAAGTTCGATATTCGGTAATCGATATTCAATATCGATATGAATTTCGAGCTGAAACGAATATAGAGCCAGCACCAGATTCGTGAACTCCGTAACGCATTGAAATATATGTTACCTTCATTGCTGAGTAGGACGAATATCGATATGAATATATATATCTGAATGTTGAACCAGGTCGTTATTCGGGAAAATTGCGCTATCACTTTTCTGATCATACAGAAGCACGAATACCGATTTGAATATCGATTTGAATGTAGAACCCAGGTCGATATTCGGGAAAATGGTGCCATCGTCATTCTTATCATGTAGACGCGTGAATGCCGATTTGAATATCGATTTGAATATAGACCCAGGTCGATATTCGAGAAAATGGTTATTTCCTCATTGTGGTCGTATCATAGCTAAAACACTGATTTGAGTATCGATTTGAATATGGGGCCAGGTCGGTATTCGGGGAAATCGTGATTTCGTCTTTTTGATTACATGTATGTAGAAGTGCGAGTACTGTTTTGAAAAAAGGTTTTGATCATCGATTTGAATATGGAGCCAGGTCGGTATTCGAGGAAATGGTTACATTATATTTCTGAGCATGTAGAAGTGCGATGACCGATTTGAATATCGATTTGAATATAGACCCAGGTCGATATTCGGAAAAAGGGTGCAATCGTCTCTCTGACCATGTAGAAGCGCGAATACCGATTTGATTATCGATTTGAATATAGAGCCGGGTCGATATTCGGGTAAAAGGTGGTTTTGTCTTTCTGACCATGTAGGTGCCCGAATACCGATTTAAATATCGAATTGAATAGAGCCAGGTCGATATTCGGGAAAATGTTCTTTTCGTCTTTTTGATCATGTAGATATGCGCATACCGATTTTAATATCGATTTGAATATGGAGTTAGGTCGATATTCCGGAAAATAGTGCCATTGTTTTTCTGAGCATGTAGAAGGGCGAATACCGATTTGAATATAGAGCCGGGTCGATATTCGAGGAAATGGTGCTATCGTCTTTCTGACCATGTAGATGCAGGAATACCGATTTGAATATCGATTTGAATATTGAGCCAGGTCGATATTCGGGGAAAACGTGCAATCGTCTTACTGACCGAGTAGAATCGCGAATACCGATTTGAATATCGATTTGAATATAGACCCAGTTCGATATTCGGGAAAACGTGCAATCGTCATTTTGGCCATGTAGAAGAATGGCGAATACCGATTTGAATACCGATTTGAATATCGATTTGAATATAGACCCAGTTCTATATTCGGGAAAACGTTTTCAACGTCATTCTGATCACGTAGAAGTGTGAAAAACGATTTGAATATCTATTTGAATATCGAGCCAGGTCCGTATTCGGGAAAATGGTAATTTCGTCTTTTTGATCATGTAGATGTGAGAATACCGATTTGAATATCGATCAGCATCGAGCCAGGTGGATATTCGAGGAAAGTGTGCCATCGTCTTTCTGACTTTGTAGAAGCGCGAATACCGACTTGAATATCGATTTGAATATAGACCCAGGTCGATATGCCCGAAAATATTATCATCGTCATTCTGATCATGTAGAAGGGCGAATACCGATTTGAATATCGATATGAATATAGAGCCAGGTCGATATTCGGGGAAATCCTTTGACCATGTAAATGCGCGAATACCGATTTGAATATAGACCCAGGTCAATATTCTGGGAAAAGGTGCAGAATCGCGAATATCGATTTGAATATAGACCTAGATCGATATTCGGGAAAATGCTTTCATCGCCACTTTGATCACGTAGAAGCGTGAATACCTATTTGAATATCGATTTGAATATGGCGCCAGGTCGGTAGTCGGGAAAATGGTGATTTCGTCTTTTTGATCATGTAGATATGCGCATATCGATTTGAATATCAATTTTAATATGGAGCCAGGGCGATATTCGGGAAAATGGTGCCATTTTCTTTCTGAAAATGAAGAAGGGCGAATACTGATTTGAATATTGATTTGAATATAGAGCCAGGTCGATATTCGGGGGAAAAGGTGCTATCGTCTTTCTGATCATATAGATGCACGAATACCGATTTGAATATCGATTTGAATATAGACACAGGTCGATATTCGGGGAATATATGCAATCGTCTTTCTGACCATGTATAAGCGCGAATACAGATTTGGATATCGATTTTAATATAGACCCAGGTCAATATTCGATAAATTGTGCAATCGTCTTGATGACCATGTAGAAGCGCGAATACAGATTTGAATATAGATTTGAATATAGACCCAGGTCGATATTCGGGAAAATGATTTCATCGTCAATCTGATCACGTAGTAGCGTGAATACTGATTTGATTTCGTCTTTTTGGTCATGTAGATATGCGCATACCGATTTGAATATCGATTTGAATATGGAGCAAGATCAATCTTCGGGAAAATGGTGCCATTGTCTTTCTGGGCATGTAGAAGGGCGAATACCGATTTGGATATCGAGCCAGGTCGATATCGGGGAAAATGTGCTATCGTCTTTCTGACCATGTAGAAGCGGAAATACCGATCCGAATATCGTTCTTAATATCGAACCAGGTCGATATTCGGGGAAATGGTTCAGTCGTAATTCTGAACATGTAGAAGTACCAATACCGATTAGCAAATACGACCATGTGAACTAAGTTTCATGTTCGGACTTACGGATTGGCTTACAATAGTTCAGTTGAATTTAAGTTCAAACTTATTTATTTTACATCGATTGTGAAACAAGCTTATAGCTTATATTAATCACGCTCGATGTCTTAACCATTACACGCACCTTCCGAGTAGAGAAATCCCAAATACAAAACCCGCTCATCACGGGATTCAAACCCGGGACCTTGTGTACGAGAGGCCGACGCCCTACCCTGCACCACTGTCTCGCATTAAGAAATATCATTTATTAAAGCATAAAACGGAAATATTTCCTACAAATAAACAGCAGATGAAAAGGTAAGTAGAGACGCGCAGTAACTGGTACCACACAATAAAACGCTAGTTTTGAAAAGCGGACAAAACAACCCCAAATTGTTACCTTCATTGTTGAGTTGGACGAATGTCGAGAGGAATATAGATATGAATGTCGAGTCAGGTCGATATTCGGGGAAATGGTGTCATTGTCTTACTGATCATGTTGTAGGTCGAATACCGAATTGAATATCGATCTGAATATCGAGCCAGTTCAATATTTGAGAAAATAGTGATTTCGTCTTTCCGATCATGTATTAGAGCGAATACCGATTAAATATAAATCTAAATATCGAGCCAGGTCGATATTCGGGAAAATAGTGAGTTTGTCTTTCAAATCATATAGAAGGGCGAATACAGATTTGAGTATCGGGCAGGGTCGATATTTGAGAAAATGATGATTTAAGATTGATATTCAAATCGGTATTCGCCCTTCTGCATGATCAGGAATGACGATATGACCATTGTACCGAACATCGACCTGGCTTCATATTCAAATCGATATCCAAATCGATATTCGAGCCTTTATACGATCACAATGAGGAAATAACCATTTTCCCGAAAAAGATAGCATCATTTTCCCAAATATCGACCTGGCTCCACATTCAAATCGATATTCAAATCGGTATTCGCCCTTCTACATGATCCGGAAGACGATAGCACCATTTTCCCGAATATCGACCTGGCGCCATATTCAAATCGATATTAAAATCGATATTCAAATCGATATTCGAGCCTTTATACGATTACAATGAGGAAATAACCATTTTCCTGAATATCGACCTGGCTCCATATTGAAATCGATATTCAAATCGGTATTCGGTCTACTACATGGTCAGAAGAAAAATAGCACCATTTTCGACCTGGCTCGACATTCAAATCTATATTCATATCGATAATCGTTATACTAAACAATGACTTGATCGTATATTTCAATGCGTAACCGAGTTCAGGAATCTGGTGCTGGCTCTATATTCATTTCAGCTCTAAATTCATATATCGGTATTGAATATTGATAACCGAATATCGAACTTCGTGCCAACTTCACATACCTCAAAGAATCAATATATTTAATAAAACAAAAATGTTGATGTCTTACTTTTATCTAATACCACTGACAAAATAATGTCTGCAAACTTCTTCAATTCTATGTTAATTTTGGTAAGGGAAAACACAAGTTTTTACAACAAATTAAACGGTCCTTTTATTGTTTACTAGTTAAATACTCTTAGTCTGTGTGCATGAAGGAAAAGGTAAATAAAGAATTCGCTTATTCACGATATGCATGCTTTTCCCCGTGATCTTAACACATCATTTTCATTGATATTCCAATGTATGTGTCTTAGTACTATTGTTTATTTCTTTGATTTTCCAAACCGTATGTTACTCCATCGTACGTAAGGTTAAAAACAGTTTGAGTTTGGCATTATGTTTATTAGACAAATGCATTAAAAGTGTACACAAGTATTTTCAGATTAATATTTAGTTAGTCTAGCGTGATTATTTACTGCAGAATTAATGAATTTGGTAAAAGATTAGGCAGATATGCACATTATCAATAAAAGGACAAACATAAACTCCTCTTTCTCTACAGAAATGTGATAAAAGCAACTTGTTGACAGATATGTACTGAGAATGATACCTTGGGATCAACATCCGTCAAATACTACATGCACCACGGCATTCTATGGAAGGCAAATCCCGTCCTTATATGAGCCGTCCCGCGAGAATTTATTTATTTATTGATTTATTTGGGTTTTACGCCGCTTTCAACATTATTTCAGTTATATCACGGCGACAGTTCGCTTATTCATGATCCCTGGGTAAACAAACCAGTACTAGGCTAGAATATGTGCCTAGCCCAAGGGCACTCCACCATGACCGTAGTGCCGCGACTGGGGATCGAACCAGGGACACCCGGTTCCGAAATCGCCGATGCTCACCACTCGACCAAAGCGGATTCCATCCGTCCCGCGAGAAAACCAACATTGTGGAATCTGCGTAAAGTATAGACCTAGATCAGCCTAAGCATGCCGCACAAACTAATCCGGATAGACACTTTTCGCCTCCTGTGGATTTTCTGTTTCGGTATTCATTCCTCTATATGTTGTATTGTATTATACGCAGTAAATGTTCATGTTGTATACATATAATGTTGCTTTTATTGTGCATGGCGTGGCTGACACACCATATAATGGTTATTTTACTGTATCTACACATGTTTGCACTAACTATTCTTAAATAACCAGCAATTATAACCGAAAAGGCACTTCATATCATGATTAATGTTCCATGTCAAAATAAATATGTACATCGTATGCATGGCACTGTACTGCGTATAACACACTACAAGATAATACGGCGTTCCATAACATTCCATCAATACGTACATGTATAGAGCATATAGCCGATCATATAAACAGACATTGTACTGTTAAATTTTGAAAATGTTGTTTAATTAATTCAGTGGACTGGATACTAATCATATCAAATCAAGCTACAATGAACTTAGGTATACGGGGAGACGTAAGGAGATTGCAGACGAGCAATATAAGCGAATTACAAAAAGAATACGTTTATCACCAATTAAAGGGATATAACCCATGAATGATATTTACTTAATCGTCGGTGAAATGAATGTGAATACTCTGCTCTTTTGTCTTTGTATGATTACGGTCCATTGTGAAGATGAGTTGACCGCAGACATGCGCGTACATAAATCATGTAGGTGTCTTTGCACTTTTATGATTCGCTTGTTGAGTTTTAAATCTTATCACCATATATATATATAATCAAAGCACTGACAATACTGGTGGTATGGATGTGTTGGAGTTCGTAACTTAAGGTCAGGCAGGCAGTTGTAAATGTATGTACACAAGATATGTTTGTTAAATACGAATGCTTTCACTCAACAATGAGGTAAGTCACATAGTTAATCCAGTTCCATTCTAATCTGCTCATATATTCTTTTAATTGACTATGACAACATCATCAAGACAAGATTCCTTTTCCTTTATTGCCAACGTTGCAATGCTCGTGTGCGGGGAGTGATTGATAATCATACCAGGGAATAAGCCAGCATGGTTATTTAAGTGTATAAAATCTGCAGGATGTAACCGAATGTATGGTCATTGAAGGACGAAAAAGGAATAATCTACCAATTTGTTAAAAGGTCACCAAGAAACAATTGTGCCAATTTATTTCTAAATTGGACCTTAACTTTTGAACAAAAAGATTTTAAAGTGTTCACTATATACACATTCAATTGGACCATGATGGTCCTAAATCACTTACCTGATTAAATAGAAATTAAATAGTTGTCTATGTTTTTACTCTATACATACAAGTAAAACTAGAAACGTCCGATTTTGAACCTGTTTTGAAGCCACCTTGGAGCCATATTTATCAACCAATAAATATGACTTTTGTAGATGGTCTCCCAACGAACAATGATACCAACTGATCTTGGAATCAGACACATGGTAATATTATGTACATATTTCCGAAACATGTCCAAGGATATTCTTCCTTATTTGTAACTATGGAAACAAACTACTTCTTTTAAATGCACAATGTAAAAAAATGCATTTATATACTATTGTAGAGTAATATCAGCCTGTGAAACACCTTGCTCATTAGGCCAAGGTATTCTGTAACAAATTTGATTTTGAAAAAGATTCGTCAATTATCATTTGACTAAACCCTTTTCCAGATACAACAAATCTACAGCAGATGTTAGTCTCGATAAATAAAAGTGTATTGGTTGAATATAGATTAAACATTGTACCAAAAGGCAAAATTACTCATGATGTGCAATGTATCCTATTGCAACAATGTTTTCATTGCAGTCAGAAAGTTGTTTCTGTATGTGGGAAAGGCTTAATTGAATTGTTGTTTGCCATTTTATTATGTGAAAGTCAACGAAAGCCTTCCCCAAAACATGCAAAAACTACATAAATGTTTTTGTTCTTTGGTCAAACTTCCAAAGAGGAGTTTTGTAGAATAGTTTTTTATGAAAAATTGGAGATAAATAAACAAATCTTCTTTTGTAATCCAATTTAATCTTGAATTGAATTATTCAATTTCAGAGAAAATATGCGTCTAAATGAAAGTGAGTTGAAAACATCATAGTTAAAGGAAAAGTTGAAAGTCCTTCTGCTTTTGTCAATGCTTTGAAAGCCGTTTGCTGCAGATGCGTGAAAATGTGTTTTTAAGCATGTGATTTCACCTAAATATAAGTGAACTTTAATGCACGCGACAACTCCTTCGAGCAATTGTATCCTTTCCTCCCTTTCCTCTCCTCCCACCGAAAGAAAAATGCATTACAAAAACAGCTGAAATAGACAGATTTACCGTTCACTATCCGCTCCGTTCCTTTCAGTTCCGTTTCGCTCACGTTCCAATGCGCCCTTAAAGGGTTCAGTCGTTCAAATCATTGTGATTGTTTTTTCCGTTCCGATCAAATTGACCGCTTTTTTACGCTCACTGGGAACGCTTTTTTATTTTTCGATCAAAAGAAGTTTCGTTTCGCAACATAATTATCGAGTAAAGTGTTGCAACCCCTCAATCAGTAAACGAAGCATTTATGTGATTGGATGTTTTCATTCATTATGATTGTTTCGTTCAGAGCGCAAAATTCCGTTCCGCAATTGGAGACATCGGTCAGTTATCTGCCTTTAATACTCTCTACATCTAGCTAGGTCCTATCATTTGGTTTCCTCTGTTTTTATCATTGGTTTCTTTGCACTGGATGGTGCACTTATAATTGCATTTTTTGGCCAACTAGTATTAGATTGATTAGTTATTCCACATTTGTTTTCTTTAAACACTGCTATGTAAAAAAATCTTTTGAATCATCACTTTAATTAACACATTTATGATTAATGTGTACAGAGTAATTGCAATATCTCATTGCGAAATAGCGATAAAGACAAAGGATTCCAACTAAAAGGACCTACCAACTATTTGGTCTTCCTTGGTCTTTATCTGACAAGGGAGATAATATAATTATCATTAATGTCCCTCATTGTAGCGTTCCAACTCCATTCCAATCACGCTCACAATCCGCACAGATTGTCAATGTCATGATGTTCTTAACTGTATATAAGTCTGCACAGCCTGATCAGAATCTGCCTTGTTCGTCATCTAGTCACACAAGCATCTGTGACTTTATTAAAAAAAGTAGGACAGTAAAATAATTAAATTTGTATGTAACTGTCTTTGATATAAGGAGGTTGGTTTTCATTTGATATGGCAAATCTACACGGGGAAATTTCAGCACAAAGGAATAACGCTTTGAACTATTTGTTTTGGCGGAGCTGCCTGTGTTATCAGGAACGTAGTAACTCCGAAAAACGGTTTAATAATTCTGTTGACTCTTGAACGGATGTCTGTCGACAACCGTCCCAAAAATACCCCTCAGTCAGGCTACGCCGTCATCTATATTTCGTGTATGTTTGCATGGCGTTTTACACTACATTCATTATTGTTTCAGTTATATCACGAGGTTTCCAGTGTGTGTTACCAGTACTTCTTGTCCGTTTATCCTGATACTAGTGAATTAGTCGTAATGCTAACCCCAACATTCGGAGCGCCAAGAAATGAAAGCAATTAGTATCGATTTTTTGTATGTATACGATCGTTTGCTGTCACATTCGAACTAAGATTATTGTTGAAAGCATTGTGGCAACATGTGAACCTTGCTTATCATGCGCAATATCTCCTTTTGCCACAACGTTTTCATTTTTCGTTCAATAAATGTTCGTTAATTTATAGAGAATTTCAATATGTTTGTGCCTACATGTTTTCAAAGTCGTCTGTTGCAGATATTTTTTATTTTGGAATACGTTCCACTAATACCGTGCATTATGTTTAGACTTATCTGGCTCTTTACAAACATATTTATCGTTTTAAGGTAGAACATCTATAATTGAAAAGACGAATACTGTACGACGTTGAAATCCATCAACAGTATATATGGTCGGCAATTTCTGTCCAAAGTCGTTAGATATCGGTATATTTCGTAGACATGTCGGTAAATTCAGCAGGCCCATAATAATCTCGCACGAGTTCATAAGGAAACCATCGAGCCCATTCGTTATTCTACCACAACAGCATTTGAGAGTAACAGTAAAAGGGATAGAAGATGGTGAATATTTCAAGCCTTTCACTGCAGAATTTAACAAAGTCCATGTTGAAAATTAGACGAATCCATTTTTCGTTTAACAGGAAAAAAGGTCAAACTGAATGTTTAAGTGGCAAACAATATAGATTTCAGGAGCCACAGCTCGTCACGAGATGTCTCACCTAAATCCGCATTGTTGGCAAATGACTTTAATTGCCTTTGGGAACGAAAGCGTTAAGCAAAATAGCAATCTAAAGAAGGCGTTTATGGAATATGTTAGGATTCACTCGGGATCGCGAAATTAAAACCAATTTATTTTGGAAAGTTATATTTTGAGGAAGAGAAAACCTTTATGAAACTGTACGGAAACAGTGTGTGGGTAGAAGAATATAACATTTCTGCCTGCAGGCACTTTTTCACTTTCCAATTTTTCTAGAATGTAGAAGAAATTCTAGACTTAAGACATCAAGATGACATACTTTGTGCGAAACGTGACATAAACGAGACAGGAGATGACAATTATTGACAAGCTAGTTGTAACTCTTAGAAAAAATAATTTAAAAACGTTACCTTTATATAAAAAATTATTTTGGTTAAATAGCCTTGGTGTTTCAGCTCATGTTATGGCTTCTCGCTTGTCTAAAAGGAGACAGAAGGCTGTTTATAGACAAATCATGTGATATCCTTTACCTTACACCAAGCAGTTTGAATTACTTAGCCATCCGTCATTTGACATTCACGTCGGATTATAAATATGTATGGAACGCCTTTACTGTCTTACTACGTGTGAAAGCTTGAGCCGAAGGCTCGAGCGAAGCACGCCTATAGGTTACACGTACGAACACATCATACGAGATCAAAACAACGAGAATTCAGTACAATCTTACTGTTTTTCACATATCAAATCTCAACCCCATAGCACTTTTTTTCGGCCATTTTGCTTCCGGTCTTACTGGTGAATGTAGAGCGCCTATGTAATAGAGAGTGAGAGCGCCTATGTAATAGAGATTGCCAAATGTGACGTCATTGCAACGAAAAGTAACGTCATTGTAAGGCAAGTAATAAATAAATAACAAAAGGAAAACGACAGGAATGGTAGGAAAAGATAGTTTGACTCGTCACAAATGGATTTCATTCACTGGAAGGACTTTATGAAGGCTAAGTCGACTATTCTTTTGTACCTGTCATCATTATTTCATGGATTTTATATCTTTGCAATATAGAGAAGCAATAAACACTTGAAAATGATTGTAAATAATTTCAACGGAAGTTATCGTTCGTTACACTGGCCTCGGATATTATTTTAACTGAAAAGGACGAACAATTCTGTTTCTGTATCGGCATAGCTTCATTTCAAGGTAAGCTATTTATTATATCAATAATTTGCTTAAAAATATAACTTCATTTCTAAATTATTTGTTATATATCTGTTGGGAACGATCCACGATGCTTTCGTCACATCGCGTGACGTCACATGGTGTGTATCGTTTATGACTGTATCTGTCATTTGAAGCCGAAGCCGTCTTGTCAAATGTTGACTCCACTCAAGAAAATAGCTATTAAAACTATCATATCTTCGACTGTCTAGTTGTATTGACTTTAAGACGTTTATCTATTTATTGCAGTAAATGTAGCAAACAAACAAAACTACAGTCAATTTCAAATTATTTGCCTTCAATTTACATTATTTTTTTACATTGTACAGTTTAACAGTTTATGTCTATGACCTAGTCTTTGTCAAATCATGAAAGTATGACCAGAATCAGTTCACCCTGATTTTGGGGTATACATATAGTAAATGTCTTAATGTCTATATCCTCCAACCTGAAAGAGAGGAAAACACTTTCATGCCTTCAAATGAGTCTATTGTTTTAAAGAAATGATGTTATATGTGGACTATCAGTAAAACACATAACTTTTCTTTCAATAGGCTGAATTTCTAGTAGTTTCATATTTTTTTTTATCCAAAATTTGTTTATTGATCAAACTCAAATGAGTCCATTGTTTTAAAGGAATGATGTCATATGTGGGCTATCAATAAAACACATTACTTTTCTTTCATCAGGCTGAATTTCTAGTAGATTTATCTTTTTTTTAATCCAAAATGTGTTTATTGATCAAACTCAAATGAGTCCATTGTTTTAAAGAAATGATGTCATATATATGTGGACTATCAGTAAAACACATTACTTGTCTTTCAACAGGCTGCATTTCTAGTAGATTCATCTTTTTTTTAACCAAAATGTGTTTATTGATCAAACTCAAATGAGTCATGATTGTTTAAAAGAAATGATGTCATATGGGGGCTATCAGTAAAACACTTTACTTTTCTTTCAACAGGCTGAATTTCTAGTAGTTTCCTTCTTTTTTTTTTTATCCAAAATGTGTTTATTGATCAGATTGGACAAACTTGGTACTAAGAATTTAAACATTATTTTCACTAGGTTATTTTAAATACTCTGCATGTATGTATTCAAACAATATTTGAAAAAGATTCAACATCTATTGACAGCACTATTTTCATACTTGGGAGCACAACAACCAATGATGTCATAGAACTCTTCAAATTGAAGAGCAAATGCAAAATAAAAGCCTTTTACGGTCACCGATTTAGGTCCGTCTATGAAACAGGGCAATGTACACTAACTATATCAAACTCAAATAAGGTAAAAACAAACTGAGCATTGAAATCTGTAGATAAAGAGGATCAATCTCTTTTTAAATTCAACAAACACTCAAAATACTTTTTATTCAAATAAATTTGTATAAACATTTTGGTTGAACAATAAAGAAAACGTAATCTGTTTTTCAACAGAAAAAGGCTATAAGGCAGTTCATAATTAATGTCAGTTATGTTAGTCACCCAGTGACCTCACATAAGTGTTCTGTCCTCTGATATAACTGAAATACCACAGAAATGTATCTGTTTTCTATGTAATTTATTGTGAAATCCATTTTTCTGTGTGAAATTGTATAATCTATACAATAGAAATGGTAAAATTTAAATTGGTATACATTCATTGTAACAAAAAAATTCTTATACTTTACTGGTAATAAAAGTACACATATTTTCATGAACTGCTGCTCAAAATAAAAACCTATACTGTAGTTTAATGGTAAAACACCTGGTCTAACAAGAGTTCTAAGATCAAATCTCAGCAGGTACATGTTTTGAAAGAGGCAACTAAACTTAACAATGTATACATGAAACAATTATGTTGTGGGGAGTTGTCTTACTTAAACACTTATTACATTTTTATCCAGGCTTCTAGTGAAAATAGTTTACTCCCTGTACCCTTTTCAAAAGCTTTTATAATTGAGCAATAACAATTAAAAAAAGGAATGGTTATCAACATTGATAACTCTGAGAATCTGTACATGTTCAAGGATTGATCCAGCTTTGATAACCGTTCTAATATCAAAGTTTTAACGAAATTTATACATCATATTTTTATAATAGAGCAATTTTAACATGATCACTAACAATGTTAAATTATTGCAAATTCTTCTGGAAAATCCATTTCTCTGTTTGTACTTTTTATAATTTCTTTATTTGCTATAAACATACTGTTTATTGTTTTATGCAATAAAATGTATATTGAATATATTGATCAGATCTTATATTATCCATTTTTTTTTCAAACAACATATTTCAGATACATGTATATATATTCAGTAACTGTTGTTGACACTAAGTCTGGTACTTATTAACAAATAATCTGATGCTGTTTTCATGTTTTACAAATTAAAAACAAGAAAAGGAGATAGGTGTTCAAAGTGAAAATGTTGTTGAATAGGAACATATTGTTCATTTTGGATATGTTCATTTTGGATCAATTACACCATTCCGACAATGTATTCGGATTAGTCACAGAAATCAAGTAATTTACATCAGACAAGGCCGGCTAAACTTTAACCTTTCCAACATACATCATATATAAATGGGACTTTTGAAAATATTTGTCAAAAATTACATTTTTCTCAGTCATCTTAAATTGTCTCAAGATTATACATTCAGCCAGATCATGCAAAGTTAGCCATCTGCCTTGTAAGATTGTTGTGTGGAGTAATGTTAAGCGCAAGTCATTCAATCAACCATGGTAAGAGTCAGTTTTCAATTATATGTATTACTAGTTTACAAATAACTGGCATTTGTAAAAATAAATCAGAACATTCTTCAATGCCTTCTAGTGTTGTTTTCCATCAACATCCTTGGAAATCTTACAGTCTATTACAATCCTGACCTAATAAAAAATAAAACAGATATATATGTACAAATTAAACTTAAATGCATGCTAAGTTTCGTTTTTTTCAATATGTTTTTCAAATTCTGTTTTTGTAACTTAAATTTCTACAATTTGCCTATTAATTTGTTTCTTGTTGGGGGACAGACAGTGCTTAATTAATTGTTCTTGCTTTCACACGACTTAGGCTTTGCCTATTAACATATTATGTTGTATTGTATTATACGAAAAAAAACCATGAATGGGTTTTTTCGCTTATAGTTAACAGGTGTGAGATTTTTTTTTTTTTTTTTTTTTCAATAACCCATGAAGCTTTCTGAAATGAAACTGGAAAAATCCATGGGGGCCGCCATTTTGGATATGTGTAAAAATCAGACGTAAAACACAGATTGAAAATTATTGTCGTCTTTTTAATCATTTTTTTTTTAAATCGGTATTTTGGGTATGTATAAAATGTGCAGAAAAACACGGATTAAAAATTATTGTCGTCTTTTTAATCATTTTTTTTAAATAGATATTTAAGATCATTATGTGGGAATAAACATTTGTACGAAAAGTTAATAAATGGAAATCTGTAAGAAATATGTTTTCCCGTTCGTCAAAAAAACCGACAGCATTAGCCTTCTACGCCCGAACCTAAATTTTGACTGTATCGTAGCCAAAGAAGGACGTGACGTCATTTCCGTTACACTTCATATTGGCGTAACGTCAATGGAGCGACGTCGTTTCCCGCAAAAAAAGTGGTATCAACATGAAAGACCCCAAATTCCTATACATGAGCTATTGACTCATTCATTCAAAGTATAATTATTTATCAAACATTGTGGCAAAAGGACAACTTTCTCATAAGGAGCAATTGTTCTTTTGGTGACAATCTTTTCCTAAATCGTCCGTTGCACAGGCCTCAGAAACCGTCTCTAATAGGGAAAGGGTTTAGCAGAAATGTGACCCCTTACATAATTTGTTCCAGTCATATTGACTGGTTGAAAAAGGCAGTCGCCGGGTGGTATCCGAAAAGGGCTGATCTATTTGCTTCTTTACCATAATGTAGGTGATCGATTAAGGATCATCTTGGCTCTCATGTTTTAACCTCGTTCATAATAAATGTATTCTTTGATTTTCTGAAAGTCTTTACTTTATTATTTTCTGTTCGTAATAATAGACGACAGCAATACGAATTCCAAATATGTTTTGATAATGTAAGAAACATGACATTAACATTATTATTGTCTAGTCAATTACTTATAAATCCTTTTTTTATGGCCAAAGTATGCTCTTTAATTTTTGTTTATAATTATCTTGCGTTTTTTCGTAAATAGGTAGCACCTATAGATATATTACGAGGTACATATTTCATTTGACGTGGTACGTTTTGCATGATATGCAGATCATTTTTTATAATATATCGTTGTTATTTAATTAGATACAGTACAAAAGTGTGTAGATATAGTAGAATAACCATTATATAGTATGCAAACAACGGCATATGCAATACAAACAACATTATATGCAGTCAGTTCGTCAATACGTGTGGTAGTACTTTGATTATATGCGGTAGTTTAAACTTTTACATGGGGGATGATCATACTTTTCGGCATTCTCCGGAATTATTTCCGGAAATTACCGAGCATGACAGATAGGTTTGAACATTAACACCGTCTAATCCATTTAAAAAGGCCTTGTGGAACAATCTTTATGAAAAGTGTACACATTTTCTAAATAGAAGAGATGCATGTTGTCGTCTATGCAGACGATCTATGATTCCTGAAGCAGACAACTCTTGAAATCATTATGGCAAAAGGATAAATTGCTCATCTTGAGAAATTTCTCCATTTGTCACAATGAGTTCAACCAACCCCTCTTCAATAATAATAATTTCATTTATAAAGATTGTCTAAAGGTTTGTCTTAACGTCATCTGATGCATACTTGTTGTATTACGGAAAATATTTAAAAATGTTTCATGTTACCCCTTTATGTTAATGTTCCCTCATAAAAACAACTTTAAATTCAATTGCAATTGTTTCTTGGCTTTTTGTACACATTACCTCGCCGCCTATTTACCTACGGGCTTGTTCAAGACTATCTCAAATAATCACAATTATGAGAAAACACTTGACAAGGCAACGGGTTACCATTGCTATGTATTAAACCAGCTTGTGGAATTAATTTGGTGATTAGTTTAAAAAGGAAATGCAAACTGGGCTATATCTACGGTCGATATTATCGCTCTAATTTCAACTAGCCGATCCGAAATTTGCCGAGACGACTCGAAATGATTTAAAACTGGCAACTATCAAGTTGTTGACCAACAACTAGAAATGATTTAAGTTGCAAGGTCGATAATGTCGTGCTAATGCCAACTTGTCTAATTTCTCGCCCTTAAGCCCCACTATCACTGTCCGAGATTGGCGCCCTGGTACGTCCCAGATGATTGTCCGGGAGAAAAAAAATCGAACCGGGAAGACAACCGCGGTGGCACCGTAGAAGTTCGGGATGATCCGTTATAAACCCTGTTGTTCCGGCTCGAACCGGCGGACCGTCCCTGATGTTTAAACATGTTTAATACAACCGGGGGTCACCGTGAGAAACATTAAGAATAAGCTTGATCCGGGCATGTCCGGCACAATGCCGGTACACACAGGCGCAGGACCGATTCTCTGTCGTGACAGTCTGTGGTATTTCGGGGGATCTGGAGTACTCCATACACGATACACAAACGGGGCTTTATCATGAACGGGTCTATACCAGGTTAGAACGGCGGCCATCGGGACACGACCTTAGTCACACTGGGTTAAACCAGGATGGTCAAGCCGGCACTACACCGTTAATGAAACGTACCAAATCAGGGTTATCCGGGATCAAACGGGGACATTCGGCTTCTACATCGGGGACAACTCCGGGACAATGACGAGAATGTGTGAATACAATTGATTTTTAGGCAAAAAAGTCCCAGATCATCCCTGTATACCAGCTATTTTTCACCTTTTTTATAATTTAGCGGTAAACTTGCAAGCAGTGTTACCCCGTTAAAATCGTCCAAAGTCTACAAGTTGACATAATCACGAAATTATCGACTTCAAACATTAAGTAAATGAAGGTCTACAACTTGACATTCGCCATTTATAATAGCGACTTGTCGCGGTAAATTTTAGGTTGATTTCGTTATTCTGTTACATACGTCGGCTCACCTAAATAACGTGTTTTCTATTGTGGCCCGTTAATACGTCCTTTGGGAATATCAAATATCCGTTGTTACTATTCCCTGTAGCGCTTTTGTGTGACCCTATTCGATCGTTAAGACAATTGAACGCTTCTGGAGAAAGTCCCTGTAGACAGTATTGAGACACCATTTGTCCCTTAATACTATTAAACGCTTTTTGGGAATATTCCATGTAGAAAAAAGTGTGATTCCATACGTCTGGAAATACTATTAAAATCCGGTTTGTCGATAATTGGAGCTAATTATTTTGATTAAGGAGATTTCTTAGTCTTCATTACTATGGCTATAAAACAGGTCATGAACAAGGGAATACCAACGTGAAAAGACTCGATCCACGAAAACTAAATATGTTACCAAAACCTATTAATCAAGGGAGCGTGAGCTCGGACCCCGGCTTTGCCATTTATTCTTCCCGGTGAATGTCAAAGGTCATGGCGACAAGTGTCATTCATATTACGCCGATGGGATAACCATTATCTGTTAGAAGGTGTCTGTGATGAATGTCGTGTGGATTACAGAACATAACATTTATTTTGACGTATACAAAGTACATAGTCATTGACAAACATAAACACATATACACAATATACAGACATGTGGGTTTGAAATGGGGGAAAGAAAAGAGAAATCGGTTAAAATAAAATAACAAAAAATATGTAATGGAAGATATTTTACGATAAAGAGGCTGAACTTAAAAAAAGGTTTCATTTTAGAATTTGTAATCTACTTTCTAAAGCGATTTTAACAAGGATTGCAGGTTTTATTACAATTATCTGTTGTATCTGATTTCCAGGCGCGAGAAAGCCAGGAGATATACGTTAAGGGACTGTTTTATGAACTTTTTATGCCGTTTTCAACAATGATTTAGTTGTTTGCACGGCGGTACAAAACACGTATTCAGTATCTCTTCGAAAACAAACCAGTACTTGGAAGTGTGCCTTGCCCAGGGCTTTCCACCAAGACCGCTATGAGCCGGGATCGAATCATAGACACCCGGTTCCAAATACCCCAACTCTGCAAGGATGGATTCCTATACGAACAATACAGTTCAAAATAGTGTGTCAATAGGAGAAATGTTTCATCATGAGTCATTTCTTCTTTTGCCAAAATGTTTTCTATAAGTCGTCTGCCGAAGTGCCTTATACTTCTATATTTGTCTATACATGGGAAAATGTTACGTTTGACGCGGTTCAGATATTAAAGAGCACTCTATATTACATAGGCGCTCTATAAAGTGTAGGTGAGTGTAAGGAACAGCTCTCTGCAAAGGAGATTGATTAAAGGGAAAAACGTTGGAGACGTTTCCGGCATGAAGTAGATATCATCACAATGAAAACAAAGAAAACGATTTCCTTCCTCTCAACCGAAGTCTGTAAACCTGAGTTGTACTCTTTAGCTCCCGGAAACCAACCTTGGTGTTATTATTGCACGTGTGTTAACAGACCTACGTGTGTATCCATGGATACCAGCATTGGTGTTATTATTGCACGTTGGTTAACAGACCTACATGCGTATCCATGGATACCAGCATTGGTGTTATTATTGCACGTTGGTTAACAGACCTACATGCGTATCCATGGATACCAGCATTGGTGTTATTATTGCACGTTGGTTAACAGACCTACATGCGTATCCATGGATACCAGCATTGGTGTTATTATTGCACGTTGGTTAACAGACCTACATGCGTATCCATGGATACCAGCATTGGTGTTATTATTGCACGTTGGTTAACAGACCTACATGCGTATCCATGGATACCAGCATTGGTGTTATTGTTGCACGTTGGTTAACAGACCTACATGCGTATCCATGGATACCAGCATTGGTGTTATTATTGCACGTTGGTTAACAGACCTACATGCGTATCCATGGTAAATGATCGAAATAGAAACGGATTTACAAAGGTTTCTGGAAACGTTCTTTGATTAAATGACGAACAATCCAGGGAACCGGATCAGACAGTGTGAATGTGCTGACTGATCTTGATCTACACTGGTCGCAATAGGCTTGTGGTTGGTTTTCGGAGGAAGCCGCCTATGTTTAGCAATAGTCGAAAGGGAGTTAACTCGTTCATATAGACAAGGTAGAGGATGCATTCTCGAATGACTCATTGAATATTACTTAACACTTGATATTTAATGAATATTATTTTACAGCAATCGAATATTATTGATATTTTAAAAAGCAAAACTGACTTCACTCATATCATTGACACCTCTTTCCTCTTTCCTATTTTGATAACATCAATATCTATTCAATGTTCAACCAGTGCTATTTTTACTTTTCAAAACTACTTTTGATAAACAAACTCGTATGCATTTCAACTTCTTCGTTGTTCATGTATAGTGATTGCTTTATATATATGTCCGTGGATAAACGGAAATGAAAGTAAATTGTGGGACTAAAAGACCAATAAACCGAGGTAACATCAATGTTCCTATGGCTCTACATTTAATAAGTGTTCCACAAACCTGGGCCGCCCATTGCGGGCATAGTTTAATGGTTTATTTATTGACCCTGCATACACCGGAGACTACGATGAGCCTGCGTATCCGCACGTTGTAATCAGATCGTTCTCTGTCCATCTGTCTGTAGATAGAAACATAGTTCTAGAAGCAAATTAACCTTTAGATTAACTCGTTAGGGAGAGTGAATAAGTCACGTTGTAAACAGATCCTTCTCTGTGTCACAAGATGGTCAAGGGTCGACAACTCACTAAAGTAGAATTGAACGCCGATGGTTGAATAAAAATATATGTTTAATTTACAGTTATGAAATATATACAATTTTGAGTAATCAACTTTCTGACAAATCGAGAGGCTATAAACAAAAGAACTACTCACGCACTCTCATCCACACTTTCACCCAAATCACTTAACTGTCCTATCACTTCCGTTACTGTACCCTGTATTTGGAATGTTCATACACGTTGTACTTCACATCCAACTGTATCCGTTTCCCGACTTCACCGAGTCGTTGTACTTATATTCATTGCGTCGCGTATATCCTTGGATTCCGGGATCGACAAGCCACACAACTGTGGATATATGGTTCTACACGTCCTATGACGGCACTCCTCCTAATGTCCCCCGTTACGACGTCTTATTAAGTTGTGGACTGCGTCACACAAACTGGTTCTTCAAACTTCTACGTTTGGACCTTCGATTGTCTGCCAGACATAAAACGGCTAAAATTGTAATAAATAACCATGTCTTACAATAATATCAATAATGTTCCGTAAACCTAACAGCCTACCATTTTATACTCCTATGGTAGCTCATCTCTGTACTAATATCCTTTTACATTTCCCACTTCCATTCTTATCCTTTTCATACAAACATATCTTTCCCAATAGCATAACACATTGTCTCGCTCCTAACGGACTCAATTTCTGTAAAAAACATTCACTTCGTGAACCAGAAATTCTCTAAACAATTCAATCATGTAATAATTATCTCAATCCCTAACATTGTAAATTTGCACAGATTCCATTCCTTAAATTATGCCGAAAACCCCTTTGCACAATAACTAAGAATTTACATACCCATATGCCGTGTGAATTGGTCACATCAACTACCTCTCACAACTCCGGGACAATGACGAGAATGTGTGAATACAATTGATTTTTAGACAAAAAAGTCCCAGATCATCCCTGTATACCAGCTATTTTTCACCTTTTTTATAATTTAGCGGTAAACTTGCAAGCGGTGTTACCCCGTTAAATCGTCCAAAGTCTACAAGTTGACATAATCACGAAATTATCGACTTCAAACATTAAGTAAATGAAGGTCTACAACTTGACATTCGCCATTTATAATAGCGACTTGTCGCGGTAAATTTTAGGTTGATTTCGTTATTCTGTTACATACGTCGGCTCACCTAAATAACGTGTTTTCTATTGTGGCCCGTTAATACGTCCTTTGGGAATATCAAATATCCGTTGTTACTATTCCCTGTAGCGCTTTTGTGTGACCCTATTCGATCGTTAAGACAATTTAACGCTTCTGGAGAAAGTCCCTGTAGACAGTATTGAGACACCATTTGTCCCTTAATACTATTAAACGCTTTTTGGGAATATTCCATGTAGAAAAGTGTGATTCCATACGTCTGGAAATACTATTAAAATCCGGTTTGTCGATAATTGGAGCTAATTATTTTGATTAAGGAGATTTCTTAGTCTTCATTACTATGGCTATAAAACAGGTCATGAACAAGGGAATACCAACGTGAAAAGACTCGATCCACGAAAACTAAATATGTTACCAAAACCTATTAATCAAGGGAGCGTGAGCTCGGACCCCGGCTTTGCCATTTATTCTTCCCGGTGAATGTCAAAGGTCATGGCGACAAGTGTCATTCATATTACGCCGATGGGATAACCATTATCTGTTAGAAGGTGTCTGTGATGAATGTCGTGTGGATTACAGAACATAACATTTATTTTGACGTATACAAAGTACAGTCATTGACAAACATAAACACATATACACAATATACAGACATGTGGGTTTGAAATGGTGGAAAGAAAAGAGAAATCGGTTAAAATAAAATAACAAAAAATATGTAATGGAAGATATTTTACGATAAAGAGGCTGAACTTAAAAAAAGGTAACATTTTAGAATTTGTAATCTACTTTCTAAAGCGATTTTAACAAGGATTGCATGTTTTATTACAATTATCTGTTGTATCCGATTTCCAGGCGCGAGAAAGCCAGGAGATATACGTTAAGGGACTGTTTTATGAACTTTTTATGCCGTTTTCAACAATGATTTAGTTGTTTGCACGGCGGTACAAAACACTTATTCAGTATCTCTTCGAAAACAAACCAGTACTTGGAAGTGTGCCTTGCCCAGGGCTTTCCACCAAGACCGCTATGAGCCGGGATCGAATCATAGACACCCGGTTCCAAATACCCCAACTCTGCAAGGATGGATTCCTATACGAACAATACAGTTCAAAATAGTGTGTCAATAGGAGAAATGTTTCATCATGAGTCATTTCTTCTTTTGCCAAAATATTCCGAAAATCTTATTACATAAGAAATGGAGAGGCCTGAATGTTACCATAGACGAGTCTACTTTAAACAATTCGGGGCTGAAAGAGTTAACCCTGTCAGCGTCAATGGTGATATTGTGGTGTCTGCAAACAATACAGATTCCAGTGGTTCAGCATGTGATGAGTTGTTTCACCTGAAATATACATTGTTTGCCTTTCGGTTATTAAAGTATTCCAAAACTATTATTACATGTACATGCAAAATGGAGTCGTCCGATTTTGAACACGGAATAGTCCACCTTAGGAACTTTGGCGCTGAAAGAGTCGAAACCTATGGTGGTGCAGTTTTGATTTCTATTTCTGTTATACTTAAGCAGTCGAAAGAAGTCGATTACACTTGAAGAACAAAAACACAGGAAGCTATAGTTGTCCATAACTATTACGACGTCACTGTCTCTTGTTTTCACAATAAATGTGTTTACGTCATCACTCACTTGACACTCGCCTGGTTGTCCTTTTATACCTTCATACGCTCAATAAAACAACTAACTAATAGGTCAATCTTGATATCGGTGGCGTTGTCCTTTTATTCTAGGAATAAACACCGGGACAACACAGAAGTGCATCGTCGATAAAACAACTATGACGTGACGACCTGTTAGAAGTACTTGCTTTAAAGAATGTTGCTGTTCAGATACCGATATTTCTGTTATCGTTTACGTCATTTATTTATTGAATGATCTTTACTCGTTGGTGTTATTGATTAACTTCAAGCACGAGCCTTCGTGTTCATTGTTTTCCAGATAGACGTTACGTGAGTTTTGATATTTGCAATATCTTGAAGAAAGCCTAGGGCCAAAATATTGAATAAAATCATGTTTTAATGCCATGCATATTTAATTCCCTAAGCCATAGCAATTTCAAATATAGATGGATTTCTAATCAATGGATTGATCCCTACACAGTGTCAATCAAGGATAGTTTATCCGTTCAAAACTGACTGTTTTCCTGATAGTAGGTTATGGTTCCTAACACACGAGTATTTTTTAAACCTCATGGCTCAATGTGGCGTTGATGAATAAAATCAACAAATGTGCTGTTAAACATCCTATCTGTGAATGATTGTTTGGTGTTTTACACCGCTCTCAACTCACGAGTACTTATCGTGTATTTATCCTGACACCAGTCATTCAGTCGTTATGCTTTCCCCATAACTCTGAGCACCAAGGAGGGCAGCGATTACTACCTGTGTAGTTCCACCACAGGCGTTAAATATATCAACCATTTCCAACATACAATCTGCAGCAGACGACTTTGAGAACATCTTGGTAAAAATAAGAAAATACTCGAAAAATGCTAGTGTTTAGTGAAAAGAGTTGAAAACAATGTGACAAACAGAGAAATTACTCATCATGGGCAATTTCTTCTTTTGCCATAATGTTTTCAAAAATCATCTGCTGCGTATACGTGTATACGTGGAGAAATATTCAACGTGCCTATGAAGTAAGGTATAGATACTATTTGTTTTCGCTTGCATTTTCAAAACCCGACATTATACTACCTGAACTGAGTATACCGATATGGACTAAGGAGAACTGGAGAAAAAGGCAAAACCATCACTTAAAATAACTTGAAAACATACATTTTTTTGTACAGAAGATAATTTTAACATTGCAGATTTTTATTAATAGTTTTCTGAAAGAGATTGTGTTATATTCGAACATAGAAAAACAATCAGAGAATTAATGCCCGTCTGCATTTTGAAATGATGCTATTACCCTGAATGAAATGTTCGCTATGCGATAATAAAATGGAACTTCTCAATTTATATAGCTTTACCGTTCCATTTACAACAGTTTTACAGCATATAGAAAATATATATATTATATATAAGATTATTTTTGAATGCATTGTGACTACATGAGAACCTTGCCTATCATGAGCAATATCTCCCTTTGCCACAACGTTTTTAATGTCATTCTGTAAAGTTTTCTTTCACTTATAGAGAATTTCCATGTTTGTGCCTTCATGTTTGCAAAGTCGTCTGTTGCAGATATTTTGTATTTGGGAATACGTTCCCCTCATACCGTGCGTTATGTTTATACTTAGTTAGCTCTTTAATAATAATCTCATACGAGTTCATAAGGAAACCATCGAGCCCATTCGTTATTCTACCACAACACATCATATGAGAGTAACAGTAAAAGGGATAGGAGATAAAGAATATTTCGAGCCTTTCACTGCCGAATTTAACCACTCCATTTTTCGTCCAACAGGAAAAAAGGTAAGATTGAATGTTTAAGTGGCAAACAATGCAGATTTCAGGAGAGACAGCATTATTTGCAAATGCCTTTAATTGCCTTTGGGAACGAAAGCGTTCAGCAAAATCGCAATCTAAAGAAAGCGCGCGTTTATAGAATATGTTAGGATTCACATGGGATCACGAAATTAAAACCAGTTTTTATTTTGGAAACTGTACGGAAACAGCGTGTGGGAAGAAGAAGTGTTCCGTCTGTCGCATCTGGAGACATGAGAACACAGGAAATAATGCTTAATTCAATCCCCGAAATATTGGTTATAAAACTCAACTTTGATTTATCAAAATTATTACGTTGTTAGCTTCAAATATGTTTTTAAGTTACAATATTACAATATTATGATGTTAGTGAGAAAAGTATAGCGCATGGGAAATACAACAACACTCATCGCAATTATTTATTATTGATTGATTGATTGCTTGGTGATTTACGCCGCTTTCAACAGTGTTTCAGTTATATCACAGCGTTTCCTGGGTAAGTTACCAGTTCTACTGGTTCATTTATCCTGATAACAGCCAGTCAGTCGTAATGCTAACTCTGAAAACCTAGAGCGTCAACATCATTTAACCTTCAACTCTACAGTTATTCAATGGAATATATCCAAAACTTTATGATGTCCATTGAACGTAATAGTATCTGAACCTGAGTAATTACGTCCCACTTTTACCAAGGTTACCCTGCCTGCATAAAAGGAGGGAGACATAAAGAGTTTCTTTTAAAAAACATATCTGAATTTTACGCCGTTTTCAATATTGTTTTAGTTTGATCACGGTGAGAGTTCACTTATATATGATCCCTGGGAAAACAAACCAGTAGAAGACTAGGAAATGTGCCTTGCCCTAGGACACTCCACAATGACCGCCGCACCTGTGAATAGAATCCGGGACGTCCGGTTTATAATCCCCGAAGTCAACCACTCGGCCACGACAGGTTCCCTCTACGGAGAGGAGAGAGGGCTATTTTGATGGGCATTCGAGAGTTATTGAGGGACGTTAGAGACGCAGTAATTCTGATGTAATCAGTAGTAAAATGTACGTTAATTTAAGTAAATCAGAACGCGAATACTTATTTAAAATGTGCTACCGCATTGTGTCACATAAAACATGTAAAGGTTGGAATCACCAATTACCTTACAAGTCATGGTTTGGTCTTGTATCTTAAAGAAGAGGTAATCCTTTTTACTGACATTTTTTTACTGACATTTCATTTATTCAACATGTCATGTTCATCCAAAGCATTAATGACAGGACAGAATAATTAGGACATCTCTAGAACAGGGCAACTGGTAGAATTAAACTGCTCATGAAATGACATTTAAACTTTGACATTTGAGAGAGAGAAAACAATTTAAAGACTAAAATAGTTTTCACTAACATGTCCCAAGGGCCCTTTATAACGCCTTTATATCGCCTCGGCGAGCTTCTGATAAAACTGGGGGGATCGCGCATATTCTTCGATGAGAACTTGTCTACAAACAAGAAATAAGGGAAGTCGAATTATAAGAGCAGAAATGCCCGATTGAATGAATTCGGTTTAAGTATTTGACCCTGCTGTCTCTAGCTAGGCGCTGGTGAGTGATCTAAAGACTATGTGGTCGGCAATTATCGCCCAAAATAATGAGCTATTGTCATATATCACTATTGTAATGAAAAATTGATTGCAGTTTGACGTCGTCTGGCACAACTGTTCTATTATGTCACAGCGACAAGTTTCACCTATCTATGTGTTTCCTAGCTGACACCAGTTCTAAATACATCAGTCTTTAAAAGCTACTAGCTGCGTTTCCATATGTATTATTAGCCAATTGGTTGAATAAAAAGGACGGGTTTGGCATTGTCTTTGTCAAACGTTAGAGAGAATGTAGGCCGAGGAGTCACCAGCCCTCACAACCACTGGATTGACAGACCGCGTCGCTACCGATTGAGCTGCCGGGTCTATATAGATTGTTAGCCAATTGATTGACTAGAAAGGACGGGTGTCGCATTCTCTTTTGTAAAATTATAGAGAGAATGTATACCGAACTGTGACCATGGTGACCCGAACTCACAACCACTGGATTGAAAATCTGCTTCACTACCGATTATCATGAACGAAAATAGGCATTTAATAACCGATCTGTATCGACAGATTAAGGACCGCGTTGACTAACTGAAATGCGTCAGGAAATTAATTGGTTGGAGTTGTAACGGTGTATTAACGAGTTGTAACGGTGTATTAACGGGTTGTAACGGTGTATTAACGAATTGTAACGGTGTATTAACGGGTTGTAACGGTGTATTAACGGGTTGTAACGGTGTATTAACGGGTTGTAACGGTGTATTACCGGGTTGTAACGGTGTATTAACGGGTTGTAACGGTGTATTAACGGGTTGTAACGGTGTATTAACGTGTTGTAACGGTGTATTAACGGGTTGTAACGGTGTATTAACGGGTTGTAACGGTGTATTAACGGGTTGTAACGGTGTATTAATGGGGTTTGAGTTATTACACGATGACTAGGTCGCCTAACGTGTTTTCCCTGACCTTCTCGCATAAGTACTCCACACACAATTATTCTCAGGCAACTGACTATCGTCCCTCATAGACTATTTAGCCCATTGCTTGAAGACGAATATAGCCGGTTCTACTGTCACCATGCAGGGCGAATGAAAGGTCAAGCCGGGGTTCGAACTCTCACGATCCATGGGTTGATAACGTAAGTGTGGTGATATGACATGGAAGAAAACAACATTCAACCATGATTTGTTTAATTTAAACAGTGAACCCTATAAAGAACACTCTGTTTTTCAATATTACGGTCATAGGCCTTCTTTAGGTTATACCTTAAAAGGATCACACGCGGTGTTGCGTCCATCTTGAAGATTCATGTTCAATGTTTTCAATATGGACGCAACATAGTGTGTGATTTTCGTTAAATATAACATGAAGAAGGACTATGGTCGTAATATTCAATAATAGACTGTTTTTATATGATATATAGTAATTCCATATGGAATAGTAATGTTTAACATATAACAATTTTGTTTTTGAAAGTTTACAAATTCAGCATGTCAATGGGAGAAGGTGCACGTTGGATATTCTGAACAGTGTAGATTAAGATCTGTCAACTTGTGTATACTATTATATGACGGAGCAGATGTACAGTATAATTTAATTTAAACTTATTCATTTTACATCGATTGCGAAACAAGCTTTAGGCTTATATTAATCATGCTCGATGTCTGCTTCCTGGAGACATAGCCAGTACTCGCGCCGTTTCGTGTGGAACACTCCCAGACGCAGAACCCGCTCATCACGGGGTTCGAACCCGGGACCTTTGATACGAGATGACGACGCTCTACCACTACACCACTGTCCTCCACAAGTATGATTTGAAACTTCACTTTCTAGAAAAAATCCAACTAGAACCTTTTCCAACTGACGGGCATTTCTGATATGATCAGTCCCGCGAGAAAACCAGCGATATGGTCTCTGCTTAATGTATCGACCCAGATAAGACTGCGTAGTCCGCGCAGACGGATCCGGCCGACACAATTCGTCTCAGGTGGATAGAATAATGATTCCTGAAACAAGAAACCACAGGAGGCGAAAAGTGTCTGTTCGGGTATGCCAACGCGGCATGCTCAGGCTGATCCGGGTCGATACTTTACGCAGAGACTTTAATGTTGGTTTTATCTCGGGACGGCTTATATGGTCCCAGATAAGAGGTGGGGTATATTTTTTATAACATAAATAGGGTAGCTCATGCATTGGCCGGTCAACTGTTTCGTCCACGGCTCTGTCTTTGTTATACACTGGTTGTAAGTTCGAACCGCGGCTTTCAGTCATGATTCAGTATTTCCACCTTGCATCATGGAATCCGCCGTGATCGAGTGGTTAGCTTCGGGAATTTGAAACCGGGCGTTCCGGGTTCGATCCATATTCGCGGCACGGCGGTCATGGATGAGTGCCCTTGGGCAAGTCACATTTCCTAGCCTAGTACTGGTTTGTTTACCCAGGGATCATGAATAAGTGAACTGTCGACGTGATATAACTGAAATAATCTTGAAAACGGCGTTAAACCCTATGAATAAAATAAGAAATACCTTGCGTCATTTCTTGTCTAACAATGGGCTGAAAATTGTATGTCGAAAGATAGCAAGTTGTCTTGGGAGAATGTTGTCTAGAGAACAGGTGCACGCAAGTCATGTTATACATGTCAGTCGTACTGGCTGACGTGATATATTAGTAATCTTGTTTAAAATGACGTTAAAGGTGCTGACTTCCAGATAGAGATCAAAGTCTTGAAATTGTGAAACTTCTGCAAATATCTCTGATAGTGACACTAAAGTAAGTAATAAATATTCAAAACTATTTTGGCAGTAAAGTTTGAAAAACATTCAATTGAAAGTCGTAAACATATACAAAACTTGGCTTACTGGGTATGTCTACCCAGTAATAATAAAACATATTCGATTCATATTTAGATGCTTATTGTATTGGAATGTGAAATTATTACTCTTATTTCATCTCAGAATTATGATTATAATATTTTAATACAACTTTTGAACAGTTTTAAAACTTTGACTTTACTATCTATAATCTGGAATTCAGCACCTTTAAACCCTCGATCGATAAATAGATAATTCTATATATTCACAAAATATCAAAGAATAAGTATGAGCTACTTCATCCTCCTTTTAACCCGTTGCCATATACAACAACAAATCGGAAGTAATTTAGTCGAATATGACAACACTCTATAACTAATAGCTTCATTATTTAATAATTGAGGTTTTTTTGGCAAAAGGAGAAATTATTCATGATGAACTTGTTCTTTTTTCACGATTTGTCCAATTAGTCGTCTGCTGCTGAGGCATCAGAAAGCATCTGTCTGAGGGTTCGTGCGTTTCCGCTTGAACGACGCTTAATTGTTACAGGTACATTACTAATAAATAGTTTTATGTATATATGTACTACAATCGTTCGGCACACATAAATAAACAGTACTGCCATTAAAGTATAACCGTGTGTATACATAAAGAAGGTTGTGTTGTTGTGCCATCATACCGTGGTGCAGGTATACATTGAACTGTCGTAAGATTATGAATACATGACCAGGCTCTTAAACTATACAAGTTTAATCTGTACTCAGAAACTGTGCGATTGGTCAGAAGCATATTCATTTTCGAAATTGACTAATCAGAGGTCTAATTTTGAGCATGGATTTCAGTTCTGTATACAGAGAACGTTTTAAGAGTTTATAGTTTCGGCAGAGTCAATTTACATAGAGATAAATATTTAGCATCTTTGTATTTGTTTAAAATAGTAGCAGTTACATTATCATCTGACAGGAGGCTGACCTCATCTGGGCTTGGCGGCCGTTTAAATGCAGTGGTTGTTTCGCCTAGATATTGATCAACTGTTTATATTAATCCAAGTTCATTATGAATTTAATTAAATTTAAGGCATTTTTTATTCTATAATGCTCAATTTCAACATCAAACACATGTTCTGATTTCTTGTTTTCCATACTAGTCTGTTTACCGGCACCCTGTATGAATATATTGAAATGTACAAGGTGGATAAAGAGTATATGTCCATTAATATCTACTGGAGACAATATCACACAAATAGTGTTAAATGCAATATCATCCACGATACTGCAAGAGTTCAATTTATAGGGAGAGAAGAAAGGTTAATGAATATTCAATTCGAATCTTAAACGTTGCAAACCTTCCGATAATGAAACACGGGTAGATTATCTTAATGATACTTTTGAACACCGCTTCTCTGTACCTTGTTTCACGCCTGTAAGCGAATATCGAATGTTGTCACTTTGAAGTTCTGTTGATAAACATGGTTTCTGTCGACACACACTTTGAGTACATGAGCAAAACATAGCAATGAAAGTCTTACGGAATTCCCGACTCATGGAGCAGTACAAGACAAAGTTGATGCCACTGTTAATGAGCGCAATAATATCCATGGCATCCCCGAGTGGAATATAAACATTGTTAAAGAACTTCTTCAGAAATATACAACACAAAATTAGAATGCCCTGTGGTAATTCTGTTAACAGAAATAAAACTATCACTATAAGAAGCATTAGCGTTGTTCTAGACGTATCACGTGTTCTCTGTGAAGAGTTATATCCAAGCTCTGTCAAACGTCGCTTGTTCCGTGTTTTGTTATTCACCGTACGCAAAAGTAAGCCACCGTAAACTATGATCAGCACACACGGTACCAGTTTCGCCACAATGCAGTACAAAAACAAGGCCACTAGAACGACTGGTTTCGTTTTCCTTGAACCCAAGCTCCAGGGCTCGAATACGTAGGCAGTCGTATTGTCTGAAAAGTCATATTCAATCAGATTATAACTTATATAATGAGGGATCATCAATATAATGGATGTCACGTAAATGAAACACACAACTAGTCTTGACCGTATAAGCCTTCGCATGCGTGTAAGGTTTCCCTTGGCTGGGGATTTCACATGGTTAAATCTGAACACAGCTAGTGCGACACCAAGCCACATCGATATAGTGTGTGTCGTCGCGGAAAAATTCAAATACACCAACAAGAAATTCATCCACGCTTTACTATTCTTTTCAGCCGACATGGAGTGTGCAGAAAAGTGACAATAGAAATGTGCAGCGAATGGAACGTATGATAGCATAGTTGATGTATCCGAAACTGCTAGCCATGTTAAGACACAATTGATAGGCGTTTGCATCTTTTTGTGCGTCAGTACGATGATATTTAAGATGTTCAGTGGTATTCCTACAGCACATACTACTAGACTGACATAGCCATGCCAATAACTGTACCATATACTGACAGAGTTCAGTATTTCACTCCGGTACGGCTCCATATTTTCGGATGACTGGTTCATCCTTGTTGAGTTTTGTGTTCCTATGGTCTCTCCCCTACGAAATCATCGTTATCGAACACAATTGTCATATCCTGCTTCATGTCTATACTGTTTCCACAGAGGTCGACGGGTTTTTATGTTAACTGTTCAGATACCACTGGTAGTAACCGTTGACAATATTCTGCCTATAAAGTTGGCTATGTCAATGTCCATTCTACAACACACGTACACTCACTTTCTGAGTATTTCCTAGACGAACTCATTGATCAATCTGGAAATATAAAATCAACAATTTTATCAACATTAACCGTTAATCTGATATGTATATATTTGAGCGAGCGGTGACCCAGGAAAACAACCTTAGCTTAAGTTTAAAAGGTGTTCGCTTATAAACATCTCAAAAATTGTCAATAATTAATTTAATACCCATCCCTACTTTTCAATTTCAATTTCCTCAGCTCACGACTTTTGACTGTACTCGTACGTGTACTTTTAACGTTGAGTCGCGTCAAGCATGTTTGGGTCTTACTGCAACTGCGTATATTGGAGACCCAGGCGAGCCTGTCCATCCTAGATCTGGCACTGCACTTTTGGCCAATTAGTCTTAGAATGTTTAAAGAATCATCTGTAAAACAGTTTCTATATGGAACCTTTAACCCTTTCACTGCCGAATCTCACATAGTAGACACTTTCATGTTGAACATTGGATCACCCCATTTTTCGTTCGACAGGAAATTCGGAAACTATTTATGTCTAAGTGGCAAATAATGCAGATCACAGGAGAGACAGCTCATTAGCTGAATCTGCATTGTTTGCAAAAGCCTTTAATTGCCTTTGGCAGCGAAAGGGCTAACATGGATGCGTAGTGAGATCTCTTTCCCCACATTTGACAATAACTTTAACTCTGTAAGCGCTAAAGGCAATATTCGGATTTTTGTAAACAATACAGATTCAGATGATTCAGCTCGTAACGAAACTAGCATGATTTGCATTTTAGTTATCAACATATGTTATTGCATGAAAGATGGCGTCTCCCGAGTTTTACCATTGAAGAGTCTACTCTAGGTTACAATACACCAACTACATTCCTTCTTTGTTTCCATGTTAATCGACCCCGTTTCAATCCTCAATTGTCACACCTTCTAAGCGTTCACATGCAGAACACCATATATCATTGAAGAGAGTTACCTCTAAGCTTTAACACAATCCAAAGAAAATAGAGGGGCCATGCAGTATGCAAGAAAGAATTCCCCAGGCGAAAATTGTTACCGTCATTTTGGACCAAATCGGGCCCGGACAAAACCGGTGTGTAGCATTATCTGCTTACGCTTTCAAACAAGGTCAAACTACTAAAAGTGATCAAATGAAGCATGTCCAGTGCATCATATACATATTTACAATTATTCTAAACTCAATGTCATATATTCAATGCATTCTGGTGATGGTATACACTAATTTTTACGCAAACAAATTTGTTTTAGGGACTATTTGTAGATAAGAATGTCAGCGGATATATTTGAAGTAATTTGACGTCTAGGGGATTCGGCGATGAAAGAGTTCAGGTTGGTGTTCCTGGCGCACCCCCATACGTATATATTACTTGCACCTAAATATACATGTTGGTATTATAATCAGCATCATCATTATTATAATTAGTATAATCAGTATGATTATAATAATGTTTAGTATAATTAGTATGATTATTTTATAACTGTCATCATTATCATCTAATATTTCAGCTATCAAAAGTGAAATTTTAGATCGTTGCCGGGCAAAATCAAATTAACTCAATGTATATTTGCATATAGAAATAAATATATTTTTGTAAATATCAGAAGTAACCAGTCACGAGCAGTGTTAGCCGGAGTTAATAAGATTCAACAAAACGTAAAATGATAGTGTTCTTGAATAATTCAGTGTTATTGACTAATGAAGGCATAATACTTACTGAAGGTATGGTCGGAACGGAAGAATTTCAAGCAACTTCTCTTTTTACCTACAATGTGTTCGAAATCGACTGCCGAAAATGCGTTTTAAATCCTACGTAATTGATTGACTAGAAAGGACGGGTGTCGCATTCTCTTTTGTAACATTTTAGAGAGAATGTATACCGAACTGTGACCATGGTGACCCGAACTCACAACCACTGGATTGAAAATCTGCTTCACTACCGATTATCATGAACGAAAATAGGCATTTAATAACCGATCTGTATCGACAGATTAAGGACCGCGTTGACTAACTGAAATGCGTCAGGCAATTAATTGGTTGGAGTTGTAACGGTGTATTAACGGGTTGTAACGGTGTATTAACGAGTTGTAACGGTGTATTAACGGGTTGTAACGGTGTATTAACGAGTTGTAACGGTGTATTAACGGGTTGTAACGGTGTATTAACGAGTTGTAACGGTGTATTAACGGGTTGTAACGGTGTATTAACGAGTTGTAACGGTGTATTAACGGGTTGTAACGGTGTATTAACGGGTTGTAACGGTGTATTAACGGGTTGTAACGGTGTATTAACGGGTTGTAACGGTGTATTAATGGGGTTTGAGTTATTACACGATGACTAGGTCGCCTAACGTGTTTTTCCTGACCTTCTCGCATAAGTACTCCACACACAATTATTCTCAGGCAACTGACTATCGTCCCTCATAGACTATTTAGCCCATTGCTTGAAGACGAATATAGCCGGTTCTACTGTCACCATGCAGGGCGAATGAAAGGTCAAGCCGGGGTTCGAACTCTCACGATCCATGGGTTGATAACGTAAGTGTGGTGATATGACATGGAAGAAAACAACATTCAACCATGATTTGTTTAATTTAAACAGTGAACCCTATAAAGAACACTCTGTTTTTCAATATTACGGTCATAGGCCTTCTTTAGGTTATACCTTAAAAGGTTCACACGCGGTGTTGCGTCCATCTTGAAGATTCATGTTCAATGTTTTCAATATGGACGCAACATAGTGTGTGATCTTCGTTAAATATAACATGAAGAAGGACTATGGTCGTAATATTCAATAATAGACTGTTTTTATATGATATATAGTAATTCCATATGGAATAGTAATGTTTAACATATAACAATTTTGTTTTTGAAAGTTTACAAATTCAGCATGTCAATGGGAGAAGGTGCACGTTGGATATTCTGAACAGTGTAGATTAAGATCTGTCAACTTGTGTATACTATTATATGACGGAGCAGATGTACAGTATAATTTAATTTAAACTTATTCATTTTACATCGATTGCGAAACAAGCTTTAGGCTTATATTAATCATGCTCGATGTCTGCTTCCTGGAGACATAGCCAGTACTCGCGCCGTTTCGTGTGGAAAACTCCCAGACGCAGAACCCGCTCATGACGGGGTTCGAACCCGGGACCTTTGATACGAGATGACGACGCTCTACCACTACACCACTGTCCTCCACAAGTATGATTTGAAACTTCACTTTCTAGAAAAAATCCAACTAGAACCTTTTCCAACTGACGGGCATTTCTGATATGATCAGTCCCGCGAGAAAACCAGCGATATGGTCTCTGCGTAATGTATCGACCCAGATAAGCCTGCGCAGTCCGCGCAGACGGATCCGGCCGACACAATTCGTCTCAGGTGGATAGAATAATGATTCCTGAAACAAGAAACCACAGGAGGCGAAAAGTGTCTGTTCGGATATGCCAACGCGGCATGCTCAGGCTGATCCGGGTCGATACTTTACGCAGATACTTTAATGTTGGTTTTATCTCGGGACGGCTTATATGGTCCCAGATAGGAGGTGGGGTATATTTTTTAATCAGTATAGCTTATTGTGTGGGTACTCAAAGGAGTTCCCTCTATAATATAGTTAATGCGAGTTATAACATAAATAGGGTAGCTCATGCATTGGCCGGTCAACTGTTTCGTCCACGGCTCTGTCTTTGTGATACACTGGTTGTAAGTTCGAACCGCGGCTTTCAGTCATGATTCAGTATTTCCAACTTGCATCATGGAATCCGCCGTGATCGAGTGGTTAGCTTCGGGAATTTGAAACCGGGCGTTCCGGGTTCGATCCATATTCGCGGCACGGCGGTCATGGATAAGTGCCCTTGGGCAAGTCACATTTCCTAGCCTAGTACTGGTTTGTTTACCCAGGGATCATGAATAAGTGAACTGTCGACGTGATATAACTGAAATAATCTTGAAAACGGCGTTAAACCCTATGAATGAAATAAGAAATACCTTGCGTCATTTCTTGTCTAACAATGGGCTGAAAATTGTATGTCGAAAGATAGCAAGTTGTCTTGGGAGAATGTTGTCTAGAGAACAGGTGCACGCAAGTCATGTTATACATGCCAGTCGTACTGGCTGACGTGATATATTAGTAATCTTGTTTAAAATGACGTTAAAGGTGCTGACTTTCAGATAGAGATCAAAGTCTTGAAATTGTGAAACTTCTGCAAATATCTCTGATAGTGACACTAAAGTAAGTAATAAATATTCAAAACTATTTTGGCAGTAAAGTTTGAAAAACATTCAATTGAAAGTCGTAAACATATACAAAACTTGGCTTACTGGGTATGTCTACCCAGTAATAATAAAACGTATTCGATTCATATTTAGATGCTTATTGTATTGGAATGTGAAAGTATTACTCTTATTTCATCTCAGAATTATGATTATAATATTTCAAGACAACTTTTGAACAGTTTTAAAACTTTGACTTTACTATCTATAATCTGGAATTCAGCACCTTTAAACCCCCGATCGATAAATAGATAATTCTATATATTCACAAAATATCAAAGAATAAGTATGAGCTACTTCATCCTCCTTTTAACCCGTTGCCATATACAACAACAAATCGGAAGTAATTTAGTCGAATATGACAACAGTCTATAACTAATAGCTTCATTATTTAATAATTGAGGTTTTTTTTGCAAAAGGAGAAATTATTCATGATGAACTTGTTCTTTTTTTCACGATTTGTCCAATTAGTCGTCTGCTGCTGAGGCATCAGAAAGCATCTGTCTGAAGGTTCGTGCGTTTCCGCTTGAACGACGCTTAATTGTTACAGGTAAATTACTAATAAATAGTTGTATGTATATATGTACTACAATCGTTTTGCACACATAAATAAACAGTACTGCCATTATAGTATAACCGTGTGTATACATAAAGAAGGTTGTGTTGTTGTGCCATCATACCGTGGTGCAGGTATACATTGAACTGTCGTAAGATTATGAATACATGACCAGGCTCTTAAACTATACAAGTTTAATCTGTACTCAGAAACTGTGCTATTGGTCAGAAGCATATTCATTTTCGAAATTGACTAATCAGAGGTCTAATTTTGAGCATGGATTTTATTTCTGTGTACAGAGAACGTTTTAAGAGTTTATAGTTTCGGCAGAGTCAATTTACATAGAGATAAATATTTAGCATATTTGTATTTGTTTTAATTAGTATTAGCAGTTACATTATCATCTGACAGGAGGCTGACCTCATCTGGGCTTGGCGGCCGTTTAAATGCAGTGGTTGTTTCGCCTAGATATTGATCAACTTTTTATATTTATCTAAGTTCATTATGAATTTAATTAAATTTAAGGCATTTTTTATTCTAAAATGCTCAATTTCAACATCAAACACATGTTCTGATTTCTTGTTTTCCATACTAGTCTGGTTACCGGCACCCTGTAAGAATATATTGAAATGTACAAGGTGGATAAAGAGTATATGTCCATTAATATCTACTGGAGACAATATCACACAAATAGTGTTAAATGCAATATCATCCACGATACTGCAAGAGTTCAATGTATAGGGAGAAAAGAAAGGTGAATGAATATTCAATTCGAATCTTAAACGTTGCAAACCTTCCGATAATGAAACACGGGTAGATTATCTTAATGATACTTTTGAACACCGCTTCTCTGTACCTTGTTTCACGCCTGTAAGCGAAGATCGAATGTTGTCACTTTGAAGTTCTGTTGATAAACATGGTTTCTGTTGACACACACTTTGAGTACATGAGCAAAACATAGCAATGAAAGTCTTACGGAATTCCCGACTCATGGAGCAGTACAAGACAAAGTTGATGCCACTGTTAATGAGCGCAATAATATCCATGGCATCCCCGAGTGGAATATAAACATTGTTAAAGAACTTCTTCAGAAATATACAACACAAAATTAGAATGCCCTGTGGTAATTCTGTTAACAGAAATAAAACTATCACTATAAGAAGCATTAGCGTTGTTCTAGACGTATCACGTGTTCTCTGTGAAGAGTTATATCCAAGCTCTGTCAAACGTCGCTTGTTCCGTATTTTGTTATTCACCGTACGCAAAAGTAAGCCACCGTAAACTATGATCAGCACACACGGTACCAGTTTCGCCACAATGCAGTACAAAAACAAGGCCACTAGAACGACTGGTTTCGTTTTTCTTGAACCCAAGCTCCAGGGCTCGAATACGCAGGCAGTCGTATTGTCTGAAAAGTCATATTCAATCAGATTATAACTTATATAATGAGGGATCATCAATATAATGGATGTCACGTAAATGAAACACACAACTAGTCTTGACCGTATAAGCCTTCGCATGCGTGTAAGATTTCCCTTGGCTGGGGATTTCACATGGTTAAATCTGAACACAGCTAGTGCGACACCAAACCATATCGATATAGTGTGTGTCGTCGCGGAAAAATTCAAATACACCAACAAGAAATTCATCCACGCTTTACTATTCTTTTCAGCCGACATGGAGTGTGCAGAAAAGTGACAATAGAAATGTGCAGCGAATGGAACGTATGATAGCATAGTTAATGAATCCGAAACTGCTAGCCATGTTAAGACACAATTGATAGGCGTTTGCATCTTTTTGTGCGTCAGTACGATGATATTTAAGATGTTCAGTGGTATTCCTACAGCACATACTACTAGACTGACATAGCCATGCCAATAACTGTACCATATACTGACAGAGTTCAGTATTTCACTCCGGTACGGCTCCATATTTACCGATGACTGGTTCATCCTTGTTGAGTTTTGTGTTCCTATGGTCTCTCCCCTACGAAATCATCGTTATCGAACACAATTGTCATATCCTGCTTCATGTCTATACTGTTTCCACAGAGGTCGACTGGTTTTATGTTAACTGTTCAGATACCACTGGTAGTAACCGTTGACAATATTCTGCCTATAAAGTTGGCTATGTCAATGTCCATTCTACAACACACGTACACTCACTTTCTGAGTATTTCCTTGACGAACTCATTGATCAATCTGGAAATATAAAATCAACTATTTTATCAACATTAACCGTTAATCTGATATATATATACTTGAGCGAGCGGTGACCCAGGAAAACAACCTTAGCTTAAGTTTAAAAGGTGTTCGCTTATAAACATCTCAAAAATTGTCAATAATTAATTTAATACCCATCCCTACTTTTCAATTTCAATTTCCTCAGCTCACGACTTTTGACTGTACTCGTACGTGTACTTTTAACGTTGAGCCGCGTCAAGCATGTTTGGGTCTAACTGCAACTGCGTATATTGGAAACCCAGGCGAGCCTGTCCATCCTAGATCTGGCACTGCACGTTTGGCCAATTAGTCTTAAAATGTTTAAAGAATCATCTGTAAAACAGTTTCTATATGGAACCTTTAACCCTTTCACTGCCGAATCTCACATAGTAGACACTTTCATGTTGAACATTGGATCACCCCATTTTTCGTTCGACAGGAAATTCGGAAACTATTTATGTCTAAGTGGCAAATAATGCAGATCACAGGAGAGACAGCTCATTAGCTGAATCTGCATTGTTTGCAAAAGCCTTTAATTGCCTTTGGCAGCGAAAGGGCTAACATGGATGCGTAGTGAGATCTCTTTCCCCACATTTGACAATAACTTTAACTCTGTAAGCGCTAAAGGCAATATTCGGATTTGTGTAAACAATACAGATTCAGATGATTCAGCTTGTAACGAAACTAGCATGATTTGCATTTTAGTTATCAAAATAGTTCAACACTGTTATTGCATGAAAGATGGCCTCTCCCGAGTTTTACCATTGAAGAGTCTACTCTAGGTTACAATTCACCAACTACATTCCTTCTTTGTTTCCATGTAAATCGACCCCGTTTTAATCCTCAATTGTCACACTTTCTAAGCGTTCACATGCAGAACACCATATATCATTGAAGAGAGTTACCTCTAAGCTTTAACACAATCCAAAGAAAATAGAGGGGCCATGCAGTATGCAAGAAAGAATTCACAAGGCGAAAATTGTTACCGTCATTTTGGACCAAATCGGGCCCGGACAAAACCGGTGTGTAGCATTATCAGCTTACGCTTTCAAACAAGGTCAAACTACTAAAAGTGATCAAATGAAGCATGTCCAGTGCATCATATACATATTTACAATGATTCTAAACTCAATGTCATATATTCAATGCATTCTGGTGATAGTATACACTAATTTTAACACAAACAAATTTGTTTTAGGGACTATTTGTAGATAAAAATGTCAGCGGATATATTTGAAGTAATTTGACGTCTAGGGGATTCGGCGATGAAAGAGTTCAGGTTGGTGTTCCTGGCGCACCCCCATACGTATATATTACTTGCACCTAAATATACATGTTGGTATTATAATCAGCATCATCATTATTATAATTAGTATAATCAGTATGATTATAATAATGTTTAGTATAATTAGTATGATTATTTTATAACTGTCATCATTATCATCTAATATGATAATAAAGTGAAATTTTAGATCGTTGCCAAGCAAAATCAAATTAACTCAATGTTTATTTGCATATAGAAATAAATATATTTTTGTAAATATCAGAAGTAACCAGTCACGAGCAGTGTTAGCTGGGGTTAATAAGATTCAACAAAACGTAAAATGATAGTCTTCTTGAATAATTCAGTGTTATTGACTAATGAAGGCATTTAACTTACTGAAGGTATGGTCGGAACGGAAGAATGTCAAGCAACTTCTCTTTTTACCTACAATGTGTTCGAAAGCGACTGCCGAAAATGCGTTTTAAATCCTACGTTTCCCGGAAAGAGTTAATTGTATAAGCATACCCAATTTTTCAATTATCGTACGTTTTTGTCTGAATTTTGACGTTGATTATTTTCTTTTTCTGTTCTTATAGCAACTTAAAACGCTCAATACTAGTTTAAGTTGTCTCTTCTGTTGATTTAAGACATTTTCTGACAGATCCTCCTACTCAATGCAATTAATTTTTGGAAGTTTTCTCATATTTGTGACATTTCTAAGAATCGTATTTCTACAAAGAAACCATATCGAATTGCATTGTACTTTGTTCAGAAAAAAATAAAATGATGGCAGCCAGTTCTTCCACTTTTAAAGTCTTTGTATAAATCGACCTGGCATTTATGAACAATGCAGGCCCATATCAACATGAGCATCCACTCAGTCGTATCAGGTTGTACACAATTTGACAGAATCTTCTAACAAGCTTGTGTCAGTAATATGTGTACAGTGTAAATCTATTTCAGGCTTTGTACAATGCAGAGGCTGATCTGACTCTACACTGTTCACAACAACCAACATGTACATTTGTCCATGAACATGCTCATGAGAGCCGTTCCACGATAACATGAACAGAATGGCCATGACCACTGCGTAATGTATCGACCCAGATACAGATCAGCATGTGCACTCAGGCTAATCCGGGCCGACACATTCCGTCTCAGGGAGATGGAGGTGTACTGTAACTATTCCTTAAACAGAAAATCCACAGGAGGCAAAAAGTGTCTTTCCAGGTTAGCCAGCGCTGCATGCTTGGGTTAATCCGGCTCGATACTTTACGCAGAGTCTGCTATGTTCGTTTTCTCGCGGGACGGCTCATTTGGCATCTGCTGCAAGTATATATTCACGTACAACTTTGCTGGATGATCTGAATCTAGATGGTCGCAAACCGCCACTCACTTAAAAGACATTTTATTTCTTGTTTATATGTGCGATTGCAATCTAGGCCCCGGTAGCTCAGTCGGTAGTGACTCGGGCTGCCAATCAAGGGGTTGTAAGTTCAAACCTCAACTCCGCTAACATTCTTTCCGACGTTTGATAAAAGTCAATGCGACAAGCATCATTTGTCTTCTACCAATGGGCTAACAATCTATGTTGAAAAGCAGCCAGTGACAGTGAATTGGCCGCCGTGATATGACTGATTTTGTTTTCAAAATGACGTTAAACCCAAATTTATCAATAGGTTGTGCGAGACATCGGATTTTAATTTAATATCAATGTGCTGTTGGTCTAGTAAATACGCTTTAGGTGAAAGTAAAAGGTACACGAGGACAAATATGCATGTTCCGCTGGCTTAAGGAGAAATACTTATTCAAACAACAGTCCCCTTTTTTTACTTAACCCTTTCCCACATACAACAAAGCTGCAGCAGACGGCTTTGAACTAATCTTATCAAAAACACGAAAAAATCTCTATATATGAAGTTCTACTCACCGACAAAAGTTGAAAACATTGTGGCAAAAGGAGAAATTGCTCGTTTTGAGAAATTTCTACTTTTGTCAAAGTGTTTTCAAAGTCGTCTGCTGCAGAGGCGTCAGCAAGCGTCTATATGTGGGAAAGGGTTGATTAATAGATGTTATATATTAAGGAACCTGGTAGAAGGAAATCAAATAAATGTTTCTGTGAATTTCATATGCAGTTTTATCCCTGATATTCAAAGGATATTAATAACTCAACAAATCTGCTGGTGCGTAACGCTAGAAACAAATTCGTGAAATTATTTGAAATCCGGGCCTATTTATTTTCACAGTCTTTCAACAGAAACATTTTTTTTTCCAACAGTCTATTTTGGAAACATCGTAGCAAAACAATATTGGACTTGTCCGTTTTGGAAAGTATAATGATTGAAAAAAACTGAACAATCTGTTCATTATGAGACTCTTCTGCCTTGGTCAGAAACATCGACTGCTGCTACAGATTATGCAAAGTGTGGACGTTCTACCACTACACCTTAAGGCCCGGTCACACCACCCGAACTTTGTTGGAGCGTTCCTTGAACGGTAGGGAGAGGGGACCGAATTTCGACAACGCTCGTCACAGCGCACAAAATGGGAAAAAAATCGAAAACACGGGCGTTGCCTTAGCGGTGCACCGCTGAAGCCGGCGTTGCTATAGCGTTGGCTTAACGGTAGCGAGCGGTAGCGAGCGTTTGTTTAGCGGTGACGCGAGCGTTGATAGAGCGGCGTTCTGCGCATGCGGGCGTTGGCTCGGCGGGGGTTTAAAGTTGGTTTAGCGGCATACCGCTTTTGACTACGGAGCTGAACGGATCGCTTTGATAGAAGTTCATTTATAGCCAAATTCTGGTCCCGCTCCGACACCTCCATACCAACGCCAAACCAAAGTTCATCACCGCAATGGATCGCTGCTTCAACGCCCGACACCGTTCCAGCAATCCCGTGTCCGCTCGTAAAACGCTTACAACCGCTCCACCAAAGTTTGTGCAACGTTTAATCACCGCCCGGGCAAAGCTGGCGAAGCAGCGGTGGTCCAGCGTTCAAGATTTCTGCGTTGGCCTAGCGGACCCAAGCGTCCACGAACTTGCGTCTAGCGGTGCCAAACTTTGACTGGGCGTTGTTGGAGCGGTGGTGAACTTTGCCGTAGCGGAAAATTGCCCGCTCCTCACCGCTCGCAATATTTTGTGCAGCTCAAAACTTTCGGAGCGGTAGGAGGAACCATAAGCGGTGGCCGAGCGTATACGGCGTTGCCTTAACGGGGGCCAACTTCTGGTGAACGGTAACGAGCGCTAATGAGCGGTGATGTGATGAATTTTTTTCACCGCTCCAGGAACGCTCCAGCAAAGTTCTTGCGGTGTGACCGGGCCTTTAGATGCGGTACTAAATATTGATAAGCCATATAGAGTGGCAAAGGGGGATAACTCCAATATATGTCACAGGGAATAAATCAGCGTGTTTCCTGCTCTTGTAGCTAGTCACCGCTTTCAACAATAACTCCAATATATGTCAGAGGGAATAAATGATAATTATTAGCTAAATAAAGTGACAAAGGGTTTAACGCCGCTTTCAACAATTTTTAGGTTATATCACGTCGTTTCCTTGGTAAGTTACCAGTACTACTTGTTCATTTATCCTGACACCAGCCAGTCAGTCGTAATGCTGACCCCACATCCCAGAGTGCCAAGGAGGGCACCTTATATCTGTATTCCTGGTAAGTAGTTTATACGTTTGAAAATAACTGAGAAATTAAACGGACCAATAAGTGACTGACTACAAGCAGTGATTAAGGGATACACCTCCAAAAAAGAGACACGTTAGGCTGACGTTCCTCGTTTTGTTATATTGTTAATTTGTTGGTATATCAGAGAATTTTATTTAAGGTCTCCGAGTATATAAAAAAAATGGAAACAAAATTATAAACCGAACAAGGTAAATAGGCACGTTAGACTAACGTTCCTCGTATTGTTGCAATATAAGTGTGTTAGTATAGCAATTGGTAAACGGAAACACAAATTATGATCAGCTAATTTGAAGTGTGATCGACAGACGTACTGAGGGACAGACGACGGAGAAATCATCAGTATGGGGCAAGGCCTCAATGAAAACAAAAAAGTGAATTATTAGGCCGCTTCGATTTAGGCAGATCAACCTGAATAGGCTTTTCGAGTTTGTGATTTCAATTCACTGTCGGTATATACTCAAAATAATTCATTTATGGAGAATTTGGTAGATATCCACTAAAAATTAATAGAATTATGAGAGTAGTAAATATTGGTTTAAAATAACTAATGTGTTTGACATGATATTGTATGATCTTCAATTGTTTCAATTCAGTAGGTTTTAAAATGTTATGGTTAAACCAAGGTGTCGAAAATGTGAAATCTGTTTTTAAACAAAGATTTTATGATAATTATTTTATATGGAATGCTGATTCACAAACATCTTCAAGAGCTAGAACATATATACTTTTTTTCTGATTTCGTTTTTCAAACATATTTACATTCAATTAAAATAGATAAATTTAGTATCGCTCTTACAATAATTCGTGTTTCTGCACATAGATTAAAAATTGAAGCTAGAAGATGGTACAAACCAAACAAAATACAAAATGCAAAATAATTGAAGAAAATGTAAATTATGTAAAACACTTTTTATAGAATGTCCAATGTTTTCTGATATACGGATGCTATATATCAAAACATATTATTGGAAACATCCAAGTATGATTAAATGTATTGAATTACCTAAATCTGAAAATGAAAATATTGTTAAAATATTATTTTTCAAACATTTAACTTTATTTCGTAAATAGGTATCACCTACATTTTGTATAGATATATTATTAACTAGAACTCAATTACGCGTTATATGTACTAGAATCTCGATATAAGCTTTACATTGTATTAAATTGTTATTATATGTTATACACATGCCAGTTTATTAAAATATTTACTAACTTACTTTCTTACTTATATTACCTAAAATTAAAATACATTCTATATTTACTAAAAAACCAATACCCATTTTGTTACATGTATCTAGAAAACAAAATAACTTTATATAATTTGAAATCTGAGTACGCTTTGAACTAACACGAATCCGGGTACACATAGTACTAAGAATGCCAGTACACTTTATATTAACGAGAATCTCAACATAGTTTATATTAACAGAGACATATATGTATTCATATGTCTCTGATAGTAACTAGAATGATAGTACACTTTATATCAACTGTAATCCCAGTGCATTTCATTTGAACTAGAATATCAGAATTTTTATTTCAATTCAAATCCAAGAACACTTTATATTTATTAAAATCCATATACACTTTATATCAATTATAATCCAAACAATTTTTACATTAACTCGAATTCCAGCACACTTTGCATATACCTTAATTCCAGCACACTTTATAGAACAAGAATCCTACTAAATCATAAACCTACAATAATTATGTAACCAGCGAATACGATTATAGTAATTAATCCCCTTATATAACTTTAATACCTCTATTGATTGACCTGGAGGTGTTAGCTTATAACGTCTATACGTATGCTGATAGAGAAAGACTACTGCGACAACCCGGCTTCTTGTCCCCAGTAAAGAAGTCTTTATCGATAAAAAGCCAACGAAGCACTACAACGAGAGAGTACGTCATTACTATCTACCGAGATGCCATGCCTTCTTTTAACCAATACAACGTTACCAGTCAAGACTGCACCTCTGTAATAACTACAATCAACTTTTTTGTATAAGTTAAAAAAGAGTCGTTTTGGAAAAATACAATTAACGTTTACTCAAAGTTCGTTAATTGACAAAATATGTTTAACTCTTTCTCAATTTTATTAAAATATAACATAAACTTCGTTGCAGTAGCAGTATTGCCGAGTGATCCTATTTTATAGAATATCTAAATGTATAGGGTCAATTCGAGAGGACCTCTTATGCTGTTTTATCAGATTAAAATTAAGTAAAGCGACGAAATTTTGCATTATTTCAAAGAGATTGGTTTTGTTTAATAAATACCATTATAAACATATTAGTTGATCTATCACGTTTTAGCTTTAGATTAGTCATCTTTCAATTGTCGATACCTGTCACATTTGGAATACGTATATGCTAAAGTATCATATGAATTCACAAGGACAACATTAGTTAGGCAGAAATTAGCAATACAATTCCAAGCCATCAGTTCGCTCTACGTTTTCTTCAAAGAACAAAAACAAATTACAGCCAAAAGATTATACAATAAATAGACGTAAATAGCATAACTAAGTACGTATAATAAGAACGTAGATCTTGTCAGCAAAAATGAAAAACCTATACCCTTCCAAACAAAACTGCTAACCCTTTTTTACTGTGACTAAAGGACACGTGTACACTAATACTGGTTTTGTTTGACAGCATTGCAATGTTCACTTTTAAAAAGTAGCATCAATAAACAACTTTTAAGCCCAAAAGCCATAAGTCATGGCTTACTTAAGCCATTAACCCTATATATACACTAAACAAGGCTAAACAAAAGGGACCTCTAAATAAGTATAAAGAGCAAATGTTAAGTGTTGATTGGATGTAATATGTTGCGGGTCAAACAGATAATTAGTGGTTGAATGTGATATTGTGCTTAAAATGACAAATATCGTTCAGAAGCTAAAACCATTTCTTTAATTCGACATAAGACTGACGCGCCATGCACATTTGGGATTTAAAAGCCCCTCCGGTTTCGGATAATTTTAAAGTTACGTTGGTGTTAACCTGATGATTAATTAATGGGGGGCTTAACGCAATTTCAACAAATGTTTCAGTCATATAACGGCGGCTGGTTCACCTCCTCATTTGTTTCCAAGCTTTCTCACACCAGTACTCAACACAATAAACGTTCAAGCAACTATCTGCTTTTCCATAAAGACTGTTAGACCATTGGTGAAAGATGATTGTCGCTTGTCACAGTGACTTGTGTCAAACGTCGGAAAGAATGTTGGCCAAGCTGAGATTCGAACTCACAACCCCTGGATTGACAGCCCGCGTCGATACCGACTGAGCTACCGGGGGTTAACCTTATGACGCTATGCTTCTAGTTCGTATTGTCAATATATCTAATTAGGTCTTTATGACGTATATACACGGACGGTGATGACTGGTGATTACATTCAAGTTCATCCGAAGCGTCACTGTCACACGTTCATTATATCTGCCATACTTGCAAACGTAATAGATACATGTTCAGCAGACGACTTTTGAAACAAATGTGACAAAAGGAAAACTTGCTCAAAATCTTTTGCCACAACTTTTTCCACTCCACTCAATAGAAAAGTTAAAATTTTAAAGATTTTCCTCTCTTTGTTTGCCCTGAATTGTTCAATGACGTTTGCTGCAGATATGTTGTTTGTGAGAAAGGGTTAATAGTTCGTTTCTATTGACGTGTCTTCACCTTATAGTTCTATGTGTTGTTATCATTTAGATATTATCATCATTATAATAAAAGGTCAACAGCTGATATTGATTACAACATATTCATAAAATCTCTAGATAGGTATAGGTCTATTATATTTATTCCTATTAATTAGCTTATATGTGAAAATTGTCATATGGCAGTATTATCATTACAAAGCGCACACACGTGCATACCATTTAACCACGGAGACAATATTGATGAGTGTTAAATGTATATATATTTTATATCAAACTGTTTATAAATCCCAACGTTAAGTCTATAAAATGGTTAAATACAAGGACTAACGGCTTAATGTTTCCAGACACATAAACACCAGACGCAATGATATCCCTTTGGTGTAACCGGATGAAATATATTTGTCAACCCGTGACAGATGAGTCAATAAAAAGGAGGACTATCCTTAACTGTCATTCGATTTTGCAAATAGCCGAAAGTAAAGACTTATTCTAGACTCCTTTTACCGATTATATTGGAATAATTGCTTGACTAATATCGAGCCTTTATAGCTCGGTATCTATGAGGGTTACCGATGCATGTATCGTTAGTTCGAACCCCGGCTTGGTCAGTCGGTCTTTCCGGGAAATTGACAAATGGTATTTGAGACTCTCGTCTTTTTGATAGTATAGCTAATTGCCTTTGCAGAACATTGTGTATTGTTGACTGGTGCGAGAGAGCCATGAAACACATGGTTGCTTGAAAATGCAGTCGTGATATAACTGAAATACTGTTGTTAACGGCATTAAACTCCAATAATGCAAATAAATCAATAATTCAGTTAAACGATACGTTATAAAATCACATATTATATATTTATTAAATCCACATCCGCCGCTACGGGCTTATAGGTCACCGGAAAAGAACTCCCAACACAATGGATACATTTGTAGTTAAAGCGAATATTCTTATGCATTAGCGGTACCCGGCTATTTGTAGTTAAAGCGAATATTCTTATGCATTAGCGGTACCCGGCTATTTGTAGTTAAGGCGAATATTCTTATGCATTAGCGGTACCCGGCTTTTTGTAGTTAAAGCGAATGTTCTTATGCATTAGCGGTACCCGGCTATTTGTAGTTAAAGCGAATATTCTTATGCATTAGCGGTACCCGGCTATTTGTAGTTAAAGCGAATATTCTTATGCATTAGCGGTACCCGGCTATTTGCAGTTAAAGCGAATATTCTTATGCATTAGCGGTACCCGGCTTTGTACTGTACTATGAGGCGCGTGGAAAAAATATATCTCGCTAAACCAAAGGTAGACAGTTTTCCTTTTATGTTATACCTCGTTTAACATTTTAACAGAGAATAAATGAAGATTATACAAATGTATATATTTTTAATAAATTAATAACCCAATTTTCACATAAAATACTACTGCATTTTGAATGACGTGAAATCATATTTCAATGACGTCACATTATATTACAGTAACGTAACATTACCATATTTGGTGAGGTCAAATACGGAATTTTAGTCCGTCGTGTTGTATTTGAGCGTGACCGGAATATATGCAGGTTTTTACACACATTTATATAATGTTTAAATTATGAACCACCATGAATAAATAAATACATTTAAGTCAACTTTTTCAATATATCTGACTACCATGCATGTGTGTCCTTGTTACACGTACTATTTAATACGAGTATGAGAAAAGTAGACTAATAAAAAAGGTTCACCGGACTCGTAAATACGGCGAAATACTTAGTCCAAATTATAAATGTAGAATGTGTGTAACGTCAAGATGATACTTTTGCCGGAGTGGAGTTTCGGGCGGCCCTCCCTGCTTTTAGAGACACCCCTAAAGCGACCATCAATCCGCACGGAATTGGTGTGCGTGTATAGCACGATCAGACTGTGATGGTGGCACTTTGCTAGCCCTTTGGACTGGTCAAGTATATTACTTGTCCGTTCCGTGATAGATTTATAGTTAAAACCTGGTGTAGCAATGGCTATATTGACAGTACAAATACATCACCAGTAGAAAGCGTGATACTGAATATATAAGTGTCGTCATAGATTCAAATTGGTCTACCGAAACTTGAAATATTGACCATAAAAGTGTCCTGTGTCAAAGAATTTACTCCTCTAAACATTCTTGAATCGATTAATTCAGTGGATTTAAACAGCAGTTTAACCATTTCCGGTAAGCAATATCATGACTTCAAGTTCACTGAAAGAATGAAGCTCTTTAACTTTCTCACCAGTACTCAACACAACATTCTTCCCAGGCAACTGGCCAACTTCCTATATATAAGTTACAGTTTAAACCCATTGGTTGAAACCGATTAACGTTAGTCACAATGACGTTTGTCAATCAACGGAAAGATATCTAAAAAAAGACTATTTTCAAATAAAAATTTAGAAATAAAAAAAGAATAGTATCCATTCACCAAATTGTAGCTTTATATGCTACAATACAAGTACATTATATTTTAATGCCATAACTCCCCCAAAGAGCTGTCCAACGTCTGTCCGTCAAGGTACATGTATACAGTGGTGAAATCATATGTAGCAAAGTCAGAGGACGATATTGTGGAGGACGTCTTTTATACACCCAAAGGACGAGTGTAAATCACGGGTCAGGAGGTCGTCCTCTAACACAGATGTCGTCGTTTGAGATACAACAGAATGTATAGTCGAGTTTGGGGATTGAAATACAACAGAATGTATAGTCGAGTTTGGGGATTGAAATACAACAGAATGTATAGTCGAGTTTGAAATACAACAGAATGTAAAGTCGAGTTTAGGGGTTTAAAATACAACAGAATGTATAGTCGAGTTTGGGGTTTGAAATACAACATAATGTATAGTCGATTTTGGGGTTAGAAATACAACAGAATGTAAAGTCGAGTTTAGGGGTTTAAAATACAACAGAATGTAAAGTCGAGTTTAGGGGTTTAAAATACAACAGAATGTATAGTCGAGTTTGGGGTTTGAAAATCAAGATCCCTGTATTAACAACCCTCGGTACCGACTCAACTATCATAGCTTGTTCTATGACAGAGCCAAACATACCAAAATACATTATTTCGGTACATGTGTTGTTCGAACTCACGATCGAGGGTTTGATAGTGCTCGTTCTTAACGAATATCTTATGATAGAGCAAGCATGTACCGGACTAATCAATGCCAACATTTTACGCGATATTTAATTCGTAATTTAGTCCACATGTCCCTAATGCAGCATACTGAATACGTATATACAACTACACATGATGCAATACATCATAATACCGCGATACCAAATTATCATTTATATTTTGAAAGAGCTTCGCTTCTTGATTTGAACGTACTCTGAATTCATTTTGCAATATCGTACTGTTCTATTTGTAAATAGTTTGAACCAACAACCTTGCATCGATGGCCATTGTCGTTACCAACTAAGCTCTGGACGCCCGACATGAGCCAAGGAATTTCATATTCCAATCATTCTCGGTAATGAGTGTCTGTTACCCGACGACATATTATAGTAAATCAGTAGCCTACGCCTGGCATGAACTAATAAGCTCAACTTGCGGTGTTGTCTGTTACCCGACGACGTATTATAGTAAATCAGTACGCCTGACTTGAACTAAAAAGGGCAACTTGCGGTGTAGTCTGTTACCCGACGACATATTATAGTAAATCTGTACGCCTGGCATAAGCTAATAAGGGCAACTTGCGGTGTTGTCTGTTACCCGACGACGTATTATAGTAAATCAGTACGCCTGACTTGAACTAAAAAGGGCAACTTGCGGTGTAGTCTGTTACCCGACGACGTATTATAGTAAATCAGTACGCCTGGCATAAGCTAATAAGGGCAACTTGCAGTGTTCTTTGGTACCTGATGATATATTATAGTAAATCAGTACGCCTTGCATGAACTACTAAAGGCATCTTGCAGTGTTGTCTCCTACCCGACGACGTATTATAGTAAATCAGTACGTCTGGCATGAACTAATAAGGGCAACTTGCAGTTTTGTTTTGTACCTGATGGTATATTATAGTAAATCAGTACGCCTGGCATAAGCTAATAAGGGCAACTTGCAGTTTTCTTTGGTATCTGATGATATATTATAGTAAATCAGTACGCCTTGCATGAACTATTAAAGGCATCTTGCAGTGTTGTCTCCTACCCGACGACGTATTATAGTAAATCAGTACGTCTGGCATGAACTAATAAGGGCAACTTGCAGTTTTGTTTTGTACCTGATGGTATATTATAGTAAATAAGTACGTCTGGCATGAGCTAATAAGGGCAACTTGCAGTGTTGTTTTGTACCTGACGATATATTATAGTAAATCAGTACGCCTGGTATGAACTAATAATGGCAACTTGCGGTGTTGTTTGGTACCTGACGATATATTATAGTAAATAAGTACGCCTGGCCTGAACTAATAAGGGCAACTTGCGGTGTTGTTTAGTACCTGACGATATATTATAGTAAATCAGTACGCCTGGTATGAACTAATAAGGGCAACTTGCAGTGTTGTTTAGTACCTGATGATATATTATAGTAAATCAGTACGCATGGTATAACCTAATAAGGGCAACTTGCAGTGTTGTTTAGTACCTGACGATATATTATAGTAAATCAGTACGCCTGGCCTGAACTAATAAGGGCAACTTGCAGTGTTGTTTAGTACCTGACGATATATTATAGTAATTCAGTACGCCTGGTATGAACTAAAAATGATAATTTGCAGTGCAGTCTGGTACCTGATAATATAGCCTGGCATGAACTAAAAAGGATAATTTGCGGTGCAATCTGGCACCCGACGTATTATATCAGTACGCCTAACATGAACCGACAATAGCGATTTGCATTTGAGTCTGGTACCCGGTGTACTATAGTGAGTAAATGCATCCGGTATGAACCAAAAAAGCAACTTGTATTGTAGTCTGGTACCCGAAGTTTTATAGTAAATGTGTCAATCAAGGTACCGTGAGTACGAACGCAGAGTCAGCCATTTATTCATTCCAATGATTGACATCAATCATTGATGCTTTCGTTAAATGTGTTTCTTTAAAAAGTATATGTGGGAAGATAGCCAGTTGCCTGTGAAGAATATTTGATGGAGTACATCTGCGAGAAAGTTTTAAAAGACACGTCAGATAAACTGGCTGCCGTTGAAAACTGTTTCAAACTCCATTAAATCAAAAATAATATTGTATGACTCTGTGTCTAGAAACACAATACTTGTCGCTTAGTCCAGTCGTACCAAAGAGCCCAACCCTTTTCCACATACAACAAATCAGCATCAACCGACTTTAACAATGTCTAGGTAATACGATTGAACATCTAAACCTAAACTCTCTGTGTCTAGAAACACAATACTTGCATACCGTCTCCTAGTCCAGTCGTATTCAAGACCCCAACCGCTTCCCACATACAACAAATCAGCAGCAGCCGACTTTAAAACCTTCTAGGCAATACGCTGATACATCGTTGTGCATACAAGTTTAATATATGTATATAGCTGGACACATTGTGGCAAAATAAGATCTTCCTTGTGAAATTACATATGAAGATCGCTTTCTCCTTAAGTCACAATGTTTTCAAAAGATGAGCGTGACGAGTTGCTTATAATCTAGAAATATTTGAAGTGGTGTAGAGGAAGTATAAAAGAAGGGTATGAATGTAAGTTTAACACTGTCGTAAATATTAATTTAGTAAATGTGTAAGTGTGATATTTACAAAGCTATAAATGTAAATTTAATAATTGTGTAAATGTAATAATTGCAATGGCGTATATGTAAATTTTGTTAATGTGTAAATGTAAATTTTGTAATTGTGTAAATGTAATTTTTGCAATGTTGTCAATTTAAAAGGCATGATAAAAAAAATGTGTGAAAGCTATCCGCGCAGTCTGATCTGTATCTGCACTATTCGTAGGTTTCAAGACACGTGTGTAAAGTAGTATCCACATATATCTTAAACAGGAAGTTCTTTTTTCACTGGATTAATAAGTATGCTAAAGAAAACAGTGGTGTAGAGGTAGAACGTCGGCCTCTTGTACCAAAGGCCCCTGGTTCGAATCCCGTGATGAGCGGGTTCCATCTTTGGGATCTGTCAACACATACTGCGCGAATACTGGTTAAGTCTCCAGAAAGCAGACATCGAGCGTGATTAATTTAAGCAAAAAGCTTGTTTCGCAATCGATGTAAAATAAATAAATCTAAACTAAATTAAACTATGCTTTTCATGGAACACCGCTAATATAAAAGGTTTCTGGAAATCGCGCACTTTCTCCTTTCCACATATTTGTTTCCATCATTTTGAAAATATAGCTACATATAGGTTATTTAGAAGTAGGAAAGACAGACAGTCTCTCTCAGAATATACGCCTCCAGGGTGTTATTGCACTCTGTTAAAACGGTTTCTAAATAAATTGCCGCAATATGTCAACATAATGCCTTTATATATGTCCCTAGATTCCCCCGAATGCAAATTAAAATCTTCTGCGACCAGAGATTAAAATGTTTAAAACAAAAACAAATGGCAATTTGTTTCAGATAAGACGGAAATTCCGGTGAGAATTCGGGACAATGCTGATTTCAAGCACAGAGTCTTGTATATGTCTGCAATAAAAAAAGTCTGTGAGAGAAATAAGGCATTTAGCATTTGAAATACTCACCTTATCTAGAGATCATATACAATGTTTTAATTTAATTTGAATAAACTAAAATGTCGTTTTTAGAGTTGTTTTATAATTATTACTTCGATGTTTTCGATGTTTTCAAAGTTGTCTTCTACATACTTGTTGTGTGTTGGAAAAGGGTTTAACTCTTTCGCTGCCAAAAGGCAATTAAATTTTGCAAATATTGCAGATTCATTTGATACAGCTCGTCAAGAGCTATTTCTCCTGAAATCTGGATTGTTTGCCACTTAGACATTTAAACAATCTTACCAAATTTGAGTTTGGACGAAACATAGATTGGTCAAATGTTTAACATCGAAGAGTTTGCGAAATTCGGCAGTAAAAGAGTTAACAGAATCGACATGATTGTTAAGAATGAATACTTGTGAAAAACGGATGAAATGTCAATATTTGTTATTCTCTTCAATATACTGCCATATTAGTTTTCACGCCATCAAAGAGTTGACTTTGCGAAATTCGGCAGTAAAAGAGTTAACAGAATCGACATGATTGTTAAGAATGAATACTTGTGAAGAACGGATGAAATGTCAATATTTGTTATTCTCTTCAATATACTGCCATATTAGTTTTCACGCCATCAAAGAGTTGACTTTGCGAAATTCGGCAGTAAAAGAGTTAACAGAATCGACATGATTGTTAAGAATGAATACTTGTGAAGAACGGATGAAATGTCAATATTTGTTATTCTCTTCAAAATAATGCACTTTCTATACTGCCATATTAGTTTTCACGCCATCGAAGAGTTGACTTTGCGAAATTCGGCAGTAAAAGAGTTAACAGAATCGACATGATTGTTAAGAATGAATACTTGTGAAGAACGGATGGAATGTCAATATTTGTTATTCTCTTCAAAATAATGCACTTTCTATACCGCCATCTTTGCTTTCGCGTCATCTTTCCAATTGAACCATATGCTATTCGATATATTCTTAGCTAAACCTGGCATCTGTGCAATGATATAACTGAATGTGATTCACATATTTGTATTATTGTCTTTATTATTGTAGAGTGGATTTTTTTTATCTAAATCAGATATAGTTGAGCCGTCTCGTGAGAAAATTAACATTGTGGAAATGGCGTAATTTATCGACCCGGATCAGCCTAAGTATGCTTACCCGGATAGACACTTTTCGCATCCTGTGGATTTTCTGTTTCAGGAATAATTACCCTATACTTCTATCCCCCTTATACGATATGTGTCGGCCAAGATCAATCTGCGCGGACTGCGCAGGCTGATCTGATCGATACATTGCGCAGATGCCATAATGTTGGTTTTCTCGCGGGACGGCTCATATATAGTAGGATAAGTTGCTATAATGGTTATAACCAGAGCTCAAGATAAGGGGAGAACTTCATGTTCTAAAATCTTTATTTGACACTCAAACCCTATGTTGTTGGTACTCAAAATAATCGTCTCAGTGAGTTTGGTTTAGTAATAAGAGATATAGTTTGAGAAAAGGAGCTGTTTACCCCTCCTTATCTGGAACTCGGATTACTATTATCGTAAATATTATTTCAGTACAATTGCCACCTGCGCATCAAAATTATGATACCTAAATCTCTAAAGTTTCACTATTTCGTCCACGTTTTCTTTTACCAGACTTTTATAGTATAACATATCACGTTTTATTTGCAGAGCAGTATCTCTCTTGCATTTGTTGAATTGCATTACGAAACTTATCCGCTCGGAGGCAAACCTTGTATTTTTACGCAAATGTGTCGAATCGCATTACGAAACATATCCGCTCTGAGCGTGAAATGCACAGACGTCTACTGCAAATGAATCATATCTGATAAAAAGTGGTCTTAGTGCAAGTCCGTTTACTGCAAAGTGTTTTAACTGCATTCAACAATTATTTGGCTATATCACGGGCGTTTCCTACGTAAGTGACCATGACTACTGGTCCATTTATCCTAACACCAGCCAGTCAGTCGTCATGATAGTCATGTTAACCATTTGTGGATGATAAGTATTTGATATGACCCCGTGCATGTCCCTGAAAGCTTCACGAAACAAAGCCAAACGGCTACACTTCTAGCCTTTTTATATAAGGTACAAATATAACCTTTCTACTTGCTTGTGGAAGGGTCTGGTAAGACTGTTCGTATACACGGTCTCTTAATATGCTTCACTGTTCGTATACACGGTCTCTTAATATGCTTCACTGTTCGTATACACGGTCTCTTAAAATGCTTCACTGTTCGTTTACACGGTCTCTTAATATGCTTCACTGTTCGTATACACGGTCTCTTAATATGCTTCACTGTTCGGTTTGGCCATAAGTACGATTATTGTCAGACACGGCTCATATGTCACATTGACACAAAGACAAACCCTTAACACTGTTCCATACCTTTTATGTTTCATGCCTATATATTTTTATAAGCGATAAACAACATATGGCGATTAGGCAAAATACATCCGCGGTGTAGCCAAATAGTCCCTAAAAAAATTGTTTGCGTAGAAACGAATGTATACCATTACGAGAATGCATTGAATATGTGACATTGAGTTTGGATGCACGGGAAATGACTGATTCGATACTTTTTTAGTATTTTGAGCATTGTTTAGTTTAGTTTTCTACGTGAGAAACGCTTAGAATGTATGACAATTGGGGGCTGCAACTTGTTGATTTACATGGAAACAAAGAAGACATTTATTTCGTGTCTTGTAACCCACAGTGTTAAACCAAGAACATTCAACGGCTTACAACTGCCATGCATTCAGTGAAGCAGATTGGCGGACCACGGTTTTGTTAACGTTCGTACCAGGAGTCAAACCGCCTCGATGTGGAAGTGGTGTCAGATGTCGCGGGCTCGATCCCTGGCCAGGTTATACCAAATATGGTAGTAATGGCTTTATCTCATTGACACTAAGGTCTGCGTGGGGTTAGCATTTACTACTGACTTACTGGTCTCAAGATAAAGGGATCAGTATTACTGGTAACTTACCAAAGAGTCGCAGTCGCAATAAATCATAGATAGCGGGGCTTAAAACCCATACTCACAAACATTTAACACGTCATCTCCTGGAGAGACATGAAAGTATGTAAAAGGCAAGGAACTGTAGATACTAAATAGAAATTGACATGAGAACCATGACTTGTTAACAACAATATATATATTTGTTTGTAAACTCAACAGATACAAATGTCTATGCCATTACTTTCACTATGGGAATTGTTTTTCTGCAATCATAATGCGGTAATGTAGACAAATACATATTACAGGATACATTAAGAAGACGAAAGTATTGCATGTACTACCAATGTTCACGTCTTAGGATATCGGAACATAACCGCCCACATCTTTCCAAACGTGGCACAGATACAATATTAGAACATGCCTTGATCATCGCTGTAGAGAAGATAAATATATTTATATTTTATAATATGCAGTGAATAATTGGGAAAATGGCTAAGTGATACCCGGACTCAACTGCCCACTGACTGCCAAACACGGCAAAAATACAATATTAGAACATGCCTTGAGTATCGTTGTAGAGAAGATATTTCACGTAACTGTCAAATTTACTGAAGTTCATAATTCATGCCTAATTTTAGCTACAGACTTACGTCACCGAAATAAACACCATTCCGTTCTTTCAGTAGACAAACTAATTGAGCGTTGCCTCGGGAAGAACCTACGTGAACTTTCTTAGCTACAAAAAAACAAGCCTTTTTTACATAGGATAATTCTTGTCCTACGTTCCCATTCGATGATATTTCACAGAGTTATTGCCCTTTTATTTATATGTAATATGATATAGGATAAGTCGTGTCCTTAATGAATGAATTATTATCTGAACTACGTTCGACTGTGAATATCACCTATTAAGATAGACACATTTGCATAGCAACCTATACATAACTATGTTTGATGATGATTGAACGGATGTGATGCCTGTATCGAATGTTTGCTTGGTCCATGACCAACGACATGTACAAAAGGATGTATGTTATGGAGATATAAATAGATAAATATACTTTAATGAGTTATATTAATTTATATAGTTCGACATTGATTAACCTGGATTGTTATATAACAACCAGGAAACTGTAAAACTATTATTAACATTTCGTTAAGGAAACAGTTGTATAATTTCCTCGTAAAATTACCATGCACCACTTTCAATCAAAATTGGAATGTTTCCATAATGTCGAGAAACAGACCGGTACTATCTGAAATCAGCATAGAATGAGACCGTCATGGGAAAAGGTACGAGCTGGCAAAACTGAACTGTGTATGTTCAGATCAGCTTCTACATATACTCCATCTAATCAGAGTCTTCACACAGTTGACAACAACTTCTAACAGGCTTATATAAGTAACATATGAACAGTGTGGATCTTGATCAGACTATGTGGATGCACAGGCTAGATCTAGATCTGCGCTCTTCACAAAAGCCAACTTTTTCCTGGCTTAAACAATAAAGACACGTTTTAATGTCGTATTCTAGAGAAGCCATCATAGATAATTGACATTTATTTGAATTTGAATTGCATGTCGATTTGAAGCTACGAAGAAATCTTCAACTAAAACAAACTTGCCTTCATCGAAATAAACTTTGCAAATATTTGTTAACCCTTTCCCACCTGCAGACGCATTTTGACGCAATATCAGCGGACGACTTTTGAACACTGTGGCCAAAGGTGAAATTGCTCATGATGAGCAATTTCAGCTTTGGCCACAATATTTTCAACTTTATTTAACAATTGAGCTATCTTTTATGGCGATTGTTCAGGTTCGTGTCACTATGTTCTCAAAGTCGTCCGCTGCAAGTTTATTGTATGTGAAAAAGGGTTAATGTTGCAATCATAGTTATGGTACGGTCACACTTTAACAGACCTGCAAGAGTTTTCTATGTAATGGTAGCTAAGGCGAGTGTAGAAGGGGAACTTATACTGCCTTACTATGCAGCAAGAGTGTGTAGCAATGTGGTAGAGCGCTCGCCTTCGGAGCAAGAGATCCAAGGCCCGAGCCCTAACCAGTTCGAATGTTCTAGGACTGTTATAATTGAGCTCACCAAGGTACTGCTTACGAAAAGCCTCGATAACTTTTCACAACAATCTCAGAAAATTCTAGATCATATTTCACATTTGGAATGTATGTTGTCAAGGTATGTGTATAGTGTAGGGACAATAATACTGCCTACCTATATAGATAACTGTTGTAGAAAAGTGGTAGCCTGCCTAACTATATAACTTACTGTTGTAGAAACGTGGTAGACAGCCTAACTATATAATTAACTGTTGTAGAAATGTGGTACACCCTTCGCCTTCGGACATACAATTCTTGTCCTAGTAAGGTCGGATTTGTTAAGTGACATACTAACAGTAACAATGCGCGGTGTTTGTGAACATTCCAGATTAAGATCAGCCAGATATCGTGTGCAGTCTGAACAGGATATTCACTGTCTATTCGTATACTTATCAAGGAAACCTCTGCCGAATGTTTGTGATCTTAAACCAACTCTGGTCGTTGATCTCAGTTAAGGTAGAACACTTATATAAGCCGTCCCACGAGAAATAGCAACATTGTGGACTCTGCGTAACGTATCGACCCGGATCAGCCTAAGCATGTCGCGCAGCCTAACCCGGACAGAAACGCTTCGCCTCCTGTTGATTTTCTGTGTCAGGAGTTATTACTCTATACCTCTATGTCCCTGAGACGGAATGTGTCGGATAAGATCGACGATTTACGTACGTGATCGGTACGTATCAACAGTAGTATAGACAAAGCGACATAAGAGATAGGTATTGCTTGTGGACTAGTCGAACGTTTCCGGTTGAAATGAACAAAAAGTTTACGAACAAAACCGATATCGTACGGAAATTGCCGAACCCACTAAGTATGTTCATTGCTTATTCCAAATCCTCCGAAGCTCGGTTTTCACGTGACTCGGCCTACAGTATAAGCTTGTTGGCACAAATGGAGTAATGACAGGGTGACCGTCATGTCAAAAGTCTGTGTGGGAGAGTCATCAACTCGTCTGACAGTAAACATGGTTAATGACTCCAATAAATCATGGCAAGATAACGTTAACGACGCACTGTAAATGGAAATTCAGCGGATAAAGATCAACTGGCCGTGTTGGAAATATACCATATAAAATAACGGTGTTATTCTATATAAGTGTTAGGCATGTGCTTTCTTTTGTCTGTTTGGCGAATACGCCGCTTTCAGCAATTTTCCAGTTATAGCACTGTGTTTATTAGGTAAGTTATCAGTACTACTGGTCCGTTTATCCTGACACCAGCAATTTTACAGTGGTATCACTGCGTTTACTAGGTAAGCTATCAGTACTACTGGTCCGTTTATCCTGACACCAATTAGTTATTCGTAATGCTATTAGTAGTACTGGTCCGTTTATCCTGACACCAATGAGTGATATGTAACGTTATCAGTACTACTGGTCCGTTTATCCTGACACCAATTAGTTATTCGTAATGCTATCAGTACTACTGGTCCGTTTATCCTGACATCAATGAGTCATTCGTAATGCTATCAGTACTACTGGTCCGTTTATCCTGACACCAATTAGTTATTCGTAATGCTATCAGTACTACTGGTTCGTTTATCCTGACACCAGCGAGTCATTGGTAATGCAATCCTCACAATCCTGAACGCCAAAGTAGGAAAGCCATTCTAAAGTATTTCGTATGACCTCGTCGGAGATAGAATCCGTGACCTCTTGCATCAGGTGAGGGCGATCTACAACTATACAACCGAGGTGGTACTGTCAGACGTTTGTGTTTTATGCTCAAAAATACGTATTTGACTTCGAAATCTAAATCGTATTTTGCGTACCACTCACAGCACGGATTATACATGACAAATATTTTGTATCTCCACCAATGGGGTAACAGTCGGAGTGGAAACGTAGCTAGTTTCCTCTTTGAAAAACAGCTGTGTATAGTGTAGGTTTGTGAAATCCAGCAAACGCATTGGAAGGTGCACTTGCCACCTAGATATGACTGAAAATTGTGGCAAATTTAGGATAAACGTCGATCAATGAATTACCCAACACATTAGAAAGACATTTTCGAGAACAAACCAGCTAACTCCATATTATGTAGGCTTCTATTTTGTGTGTGGGATCACGTTAACCTTAAACTTATACCGTCGGGAAACAATGTTAACTTAAAGCTTATACGACATGACAGTAACGTTCACTGTTATCGTATACAGCCGGGAAACAACGTTTACTTTAATCGTACTCAGCCGGGAAACAGCGTTAACTATAAGCTTATACGGCCGGGGAGCAATGTTCACTTCATGCCTTTACGACCGGGGAGCAACGTTTACTATAATCTTATACAGGAGGAAAACAACGTTAACTATAAGCTTATACGGCCAAAGAGCAACGTTCACTTCATGCCTATACATCCGGGGAGCAACGTTTACTATAATCATATACAGCAGGGCAACAACGTTAACTATAAGCTTATACGGCCAAAGAGCAACGTTCACTTCATGCATATACAACCGGGGAGCAAGGTTTACTATAATCTTATACAGCAGGGAAACAACGTTAACTATAAGCTTATACGGCCAAAGAGCAACGTTCACTTCATGCCTATACAACCGGGGAGCAACGTTAACTCTAATCTTATACAGGAGGGAAACAACGTTAACTTAAAGCTTATACAGCCTGGAAACAACGTAAACAGCCGGGGAGCAACGTTAAACTTAAACTTATTCAGCCGGGAAACAATGTTAACATTAAGCGTATACGACTGGGGAGCAACGTTAACTTTGTTCTTAAAACAGCTGGGAAATAACGTTAATTTTAAGCTTATACAGTCGGGAAACAACTTTAACTTACATTGTATACGGTCGGGGAGCAACGTTAACGCTTATCTTATACAGTCGGGAATCAACGTTAATGTTAAGCTTATACGGCCGGGAAACAATATTTACTTTCAGGTAACACGGCCGGGCAGCAACGTTAACTTTAATCTAATACAGCCGGGAAACAACGTTGATATTAAGCTTATACGGCCGGCAAACAGCGTTAAAGTTAAGCTAACACGGCCGGGCAACAACGTTAACTTTAATATAATACAACCGGGAAAATGGGCAACGTTTACAGTAAACTTATACGGCCGGGAAGCAACGTTACTTTTAAGTCTGTACGGCCGGGTTTAAGACATTGTCTCTGTAAAAGAAATACTAAACAATTGTCCACAGTATTCAGTGTGTCAAATATGGAAATATTTTGTGTTTGTTTGGTGTTTACGCCGCATCCAACGCATTTTCAGTTATATCAAGTCGTTTGTTTCCTGGATAAGTTATAACTACTATTGAGACCAGAATGGCAAGCGTATTTCCCCCACAATCCGGGGTTGCAATGTGGGAATGCCATTGTTGAAGTATATGGGATTACCCGGCTAGAAATCGAATCCTCGACCTACAGCACCCGCAGCTGACGCTCTACCACGCCACCAACGATACGGTTGTGTGCAGTCGGGATTAAGCATAGACTAATTGTAGCTTTCTAGAAAAATAAAGTATATCTTAAAACTCACAATAGACAGTAAACAACTACTTAAATCAAAGTTGTAGCGATCTGTGTAGTCTTCGTGGATGATATTCTCCTCCTGGACGATATGAAAACCTTCATTAATTAGAAGATGGCAAGTCCGTTATGAGTGTTTATCCATTTCCTATATACAACAACGACGACTTTGAAAGCATCAGGACAACAACATCTCTAATAAATGAAGGCTTATTACTGTAAAGAAATTAAAAACATTATGATGAAAGGTGAAATAGCTCGTGTTGAACAATTACTCCTATTTTCACAATGATTTAAGCAGACGTCTGCTGCAGAGGCGTCAGAAAGCGAATGTATGTGGGAAAGGGTTAAAAACATCTGAAAGTAACCAGTTCCACGACAATTACTGTACACGTTCTCGAGATATAGATATAACATCGCTTTTGCTTGCATTTTCAAAACACCGATATAAATATATGAGCTCAAGCAGGCGAGAAATGTCGTTATTCTTATACTAAACTGGGAGAAGGAGAACGATTACATTGCGATACACTCTTTTAAAAAGGAATCGTTCTAAATAGAGACTTTGATTGATGCTAAAGATAATGCTTTCGATAAAACAACCATAAACGAATGTTATTTGTAAAAGACGGATCATTTACTTGGACTAAATCAATGATTCGTCAAAACAGTTAATTGAAACCAAATCTAGCTTAAATAAATTCATCCAACAGTCAAAACAGTTAATTGCACAAATGCTTAAAATAACCTCATGTGCATCAGTATTGAAAGAGGTATCAAATATCAAAGGAAAGTGCAAATGCACCCGTGCATAGTTATTCTCGGTACATTTGAGCCGTCCGCTGGAAAACCAACATAACGGTTTCTGCGTAATGTATCGACCACGATCAGCCTGCGTAGGCTGATCCGGACCGACACATTCCGTCTGAGGTGGATATAGGTAAAGAGTAATGATTCGTTAAACAGAAAATCTACAGGATGCGAAAAGTGTCTGTCCGGGTTAGCCTGTGCGGCATGCTTAAGCTTATCCCGGTCGATACATTTACGCAGAATCCACAGTGTTGGTTTTCTCGCGGGATGGCTCATTTTAGACATTCACGATTAGATGTAATTTGAATTAGTTCTTTCCCTTGGGAAACATGAATAAATAGTTTTAAATACCCTCCATTAATCAACAAAAAAGTTCGTTCGCGTTTTAGTTCGATTATCATAAATTGCCAATTTAATTCGCATGATTGATCTTAAATGAACTACTTAACGCAACTGTCTTTAATTCACTGAACTCTTTCAGTGCCGATTTGTTTAAAGTAGACTCTTCCATATTCAAAATCGGGGGTCTCCATTTCTCATGTAATAAAAGTTTGGGACTTTTTGTTGTATAACTAAAGAGCAAACCATGCTGATTTCACGAGCTGACTCACCTGAATCAGTAATGTTTGCAAAGATCTCAATATTGCCTTTGACACTGAAAGAGGTTAAAGAGAAGCTCCTTGCAACTTACAGTTTTAGGTATATAAAACTCCCCTATATTTCTATTTATTGACCGTTTATTAAATGTAGAAGCTTTGTGACGCATCTGCAGCTGACGATTTTTGAAAATAATTTGCCACAATGCTTTCTACTCAATTCACTACTAATACTTTCATAAGTAAACATTTTCCATAGTTTTGCCTATTTCTGCTCAAAAGTGGTATGATGGAGATCTGTCGTATGTTCGATAGGGTTCACATCGAACTATTTTTTGTGCCACGAATAGAGTCTTTTTGATAGCCCTCTTTGATCAGGATAATGCCTGACTGTTTGCACTGCAAACAACATATACTTCTATAAATGTCAAATTACGTCAAATATATCCGCGATCATGCCGATCTAGAGCAAATAGTCCCTAAACAAACTTTGTTTGTGTAGAAAAGAGAGAATACCATCACCAGAATCCATTGAATACATGACATTGAGTTTAGATTCATTGTAACTGTGTATAGGATGGACTGGAAATGATTGATTTGATCATCTTTAATATTTTGCCCTTGTTTGAAAATGAAACACGGGATTTGTCAGGGCCAGATTTGGTCCAAAATGACAGTAACCATTTTCGCCTGGTGATTGACGACGCGTGGAAGCGCGGCTTGAGTATTGGATAGGTTTTAATTGTGTACCATGGGGTGACGTAATCGAAAAGGGAGCAACCAACATTATTATTGTTAAGAAAAACCCTGTTGTATGTTTCAATAAAACCACTATTTATGAATCAATAAATTGTATAAAATGATTTAAATGACAAAACGATACACAATACGTATGTCTTCTTCCGTTATTACAAAATTTTAGACACATTTAATATGTATTTTATAACTGTTCCCCATCTTCCTATGCTACGCTTTTTTTTATAGTTTGGTTTACGGAGTTCACTTTTCCCGAATTTCATAGGCTACTATTTTTTAATTGTTTGGTTTACTGCACTGACGAATCGATTCATCAAAGCTCAGAAAAAAGTTTCGGGGTTCTCTTTTCCTACTTATTTCTGTTGTATTTCTAATCTTTAAACTTTCTTTATTCAGACCATTGTATGTTTGCTATATGTTGACTATACATGTGAAGTTTCTCTTTTAATTTCATAAATGGTCAATTTTGGCTACACAATCGATTATTTTTGGAATGGAATTTTAGAAGGGAGATAACTCTCGAGTACAAAGGCTTTAGAACATTTCGACCGTTAGACTCGAATAGTTAATCCCATTGGCATGTTTAAACAAAGAACTCTAATAATTTCCCAATTCGCTACCCTTTACTAAATCGTAAAAGGATAGTGGTTAAAAGCTCACATAAAACATTTTAATACATGTATATAAAACTACATTTAAACTTTTTAATATTTCTTCGTATTTTGTGTTTAGTAACTCTCGTCTTTGTTATCATACTTCTGCTATAGACTTCCCGCTCTCCTTCTAAAGCTTGTGTCATACTTAACTTATAACTAGAGGCATTAAACCTTAATATATATTAATATTTAAGCACCTATATATGTGTTCTTTTTTATCTTATAGATATAGTTAGATCAGATATAAAACCGTTTATTGATAAGAAATTTAGAAACGTCAGCTTGTATGACACATTATAGTTGCAGTCAATGTTAAGCAAACTCTAAACCAAATGGTTTCAGGACTAAACTTGGCTTTTCACGACAAAAATTCACATGCTGAATATCACATAGATCGCAGCATATAAAACGTCTATCCCTACGTCCAAATTGACCCAGGTGATCAATGTAGACACATCCTGTTCTTCTTTTTGAAAATAAGGAGACATTTGGCATTCTTGTTCAAAATATTTACATCCTGTCTGTTTAAATGTATGAAGTTAGCAATGTCCTGGGTATTGTTATTTGCTGATCCGATCTACTGCCAGGAAACGAATATGCAGCCAGCTAGATACTGCAATATGGTAAATAACTAAATACCCATCCTGCTGTCAAAAAGTCAATTTAGAACGAATTTACTGCAACATGTGAATATCCAGACAGCTTTACGTTGGCTTTATTCACCAGTTCATCGCTATATGTAGGAATTATACTGCTGGGAATCGTCTTGTAATGCAGTTTAACATAACCAAGTATTCTTAATTTGTATTTATTATAGTACCATTTTAAAAGGTATAAGTTGTGTTTATGAGTAGTGAAGTTTCAGGTCAGCATTTTCATTTGCCCCGTCTTATCGGAATCTACACAAGTTGAAACAATTTATTAACAAGCTTTTGTACGTAATATATGGACAGTGTAGATATTGGTATTGCAACGTTCACGAAAGCCAAAGCGTGCCTTTTTCCAATAGCCCGGCTCATATTTACTCTTCTAAACTGAAAACCGCAAGAAAGGATGAAATACAAATTCACGCGAGAAATAAGATCATCCGGCAAACGAAAAACATCGTAAGCAAAAGAGATAGTTATCAGTATGATTAATAAATTCCTCCTTTTTCTCACACTTTGTTTAAAATATACCCGCTTACTAGTGAATGTTTCTTTTATAAACGCCTTCTTAACCCACATGCAATAAATATGGCACAGACGTCTTTGAAAACACCTGGATACAAATGTGACAAATCCCTAAAACGTTTTCAACTATATTCATTAAATATACATGTTGTCACATGTTTTACCTTGATGGTTTTAACCCAAAAGACAGCTAATTCGAAGCCGGCAACATTTGAAATCATTGTGACAAAAGAAGAAGTTGCTCTTGATGAGCAATGTCTTCTTTTATCACAATGTTTTCAAACGTCTCGTCAGCTTCATTAGGGTCAGAAAGCTGCTTTATGTGGGAAAGGATTAAAGCAAGGATTGGTTCCATCAGACTAAAATTAGTTGATTGATAAATGGATTCCTTGCTTACTTATCGATTGATAGCCTAATCGGTCAAACGCTGGCTGATATAGCGTCCGTTCGGTCAATCGCTTATGACCTACCCTATGAGCAAAAGACACTGACATCGATCAGAATATGATTCACAAAAACCCAGTTTCTTTAGGTCACAATACAACAAATAAATTCATCCTTTGTTTCCATGCAAATCAACCCGTTTAAACACTCAATTGTCAAACTCTCTAAGAGATACTCAGGTAGAACATCCTGTATTATTAAAAAGAGCTACATCTAAGCTTTAAAAGAGTCCATAAAACATGGGGGATCATGCATTATGCAAGAAAGAAATCACTCCGCGAAAATGGTTAACGTCATTTTGGATTAAATCGGGCTGGGACGCAACTGGTTGTTCACATATTCTTCCTTCACTTTCAAAAAAGGTCAAAATACTAAAGCATGATCAAATCAATCATATTTCCAGTGCGTCTTATACACATTTACAATGAACTTAAACTCAATGTCTTATATTCAATGCATTCTGGTCAAGGAATACACTCATCTCTGCCCAAACAACTTGCTTTTAGGGACTATTTAGCGGTGGATGTATTTGGCGAAGTTTTACTTTCAGTGTTTATCTCTAACAGAGGATAAGACAAGGGGAAAACATCTGGTCTTTCCCCCGACGTATCTCGTATCCGCCAAACTTATGTTGTGGATTCTCAAAAGAATCGAATCACTGAGACGATGCTTTTACGTACCGACAATACAGGGTTTGAGTGTCAAATATATTTTCAAAACTTGAGAAATGCTCTTAAGTATAGCTCTGCTCTTGTATTAAGATAGTTATAACTCAGTTTGAATTTGTTGTGATTTGAGATGCGTATGACTTTCTTCCGGAGGCAATATGCTGCACGTCTCTTATGTAACGTTCTTTATCGTTTTTATACCGAATTGAGATGAGTATGACTCTCTTCCGGAGGCAATATGCTGCACGTCTCTTGTGTAACGTTCTTTATCGTTTTTATACCGAATTGAGATGAGTATGACTCTCTTCCGGAGGCAATATGCTGCACGTCTCTTGTGTAGCGTTCTTTATCGTTTGTATACCGAATTCATTCATTTTTTTACCAATTCCAAGGAAGAATTTGGAATTGTGGAATCTTCCGTCTTACATGTTCCCGTGCCTTAGGATTTAATATACATTAACAAAGCTCTCAGCTGACATGATGATAAGATAATATGTTGTAGTATGGGCCGGTCAATAAATACTCGACTGTTTGGAGTTGAACTCCATTTACAACGATAGTTCGGTAACATTCAGTATCTGCTTTGCAATATTGGTTCACCCCGTTCTACAAAGAATGCATCAGCTTTAAGCTACTTATCGGCAGTCATATGGAAAATGTCAATAAAAGAACGTTTAATTATTCATTAAGGTTTGAAGCATTGGGAGAAAATGGGAAGTGTAGTGCAAATGCGTCTACTGGTGAAAAAGGTTTAACTTCTTGCTAAGTTTTTATTTAAATTTCTACAAATCTTGTGACAAGATGTAGTTACAACCGTTTTGCATGTAGCCATCGAATCAAGAATTTGAAACGAGAACCAATTAATTCACCATCACAATACGACTGTATACTGCAAGGATCATAACTCTGCCATGCATTTGTATCTGAATTTTGGCCCTATGATTTTACATTTAACTTAAATTTTAAGTACCACTTTTCTCCATAAGCTTTACCCTTTCGAACTTTGAAATTTAGAACAAGTATTTGTCTTTTAAACCATAACCGTTTGATGACCGCGGAAGTTCTTGATCGATCTGCCCGGTTGTTTGATTGATTGATTGATTGATTGGTTGGGATTTAACGCCGTTTTAAACAATTTTTTAGTCATATCACAGCGGCACATCATACAGCGACACATGATACTTTCCAAGCAACTGGCTATTTTTCCACATAGAATGTTAGGCCATTGGTGGAAGACGAATGACGCTTGTCGCTTTAACTTTTATCAAACGTCTGAAAAAATGTTGGCCGCGTTGGGGTTTGAACTCATAACTATTGGATTGACAGCTCGTGTCGAGCTGCTCGGAGGCGCAGGCTGATATGGATCGTCACTGATTAACAATTTATTGTTTATGAATGCCACTTTTCGCAATACACGGCTCAAAGTTTGTATACCCCAAACGGAGAACGCACTGCGAGGCATTTCTTCTAATATGTTTTACGCCATTGGATAACGGCACACTAAAACGGGAGTCTGAGATTTGAAAATGGATGGCAATTTCAATCAATTTACATTGTACATGATTTTTACACCTCGTGTGACGTCATATTCGTTAACCAAAGGCTTCTTGAAAACCTCTCCAACATTGATGACACACAAGGTAGATCAATATCAAGATATATGGATGATCTAGCTGATCTCGTGATTCAGCTATCGCGAACACTCGAAGGTCGGTTTACCAGTGATGTTGCCCATCTAATTAGATTCGATTGTGTTCGGTTACGATAATAAAACAGTGTTCTTCAGGCGGTTATTACCCAATAATAAAATGCACGTGGATCATTAAATCATTATCGGAATATTTCATGGTCTGTAAGCGAGGGTAGCACTCACGAGACAATATATCAATCAAAGTTATTATCTGTAACGACACTCGAGATTGTTATAGCCATTCTTTTGACATCTTCTAACGCTCATGCGATCTTATCCCGTGAAGTCTTCGATTGGGTCATACCAAAGGTTTTAGAATTGTGGTAATTTCGTTGAATTCCTTCTGTACCGGGTTCAGATAAAAACATCCCTTATGGACTCGGCGAATTCGATATATAACGTTCGTATTTACAAACAATTTATAAGATCGGAGATTTACGTCGGAAGTCGTAGGAGCTCGGAAGTGTTCGTGGACTTACCAGCTTAGCCGACAAGGCCACTAGCGTTACCGATCTCTAACGACCTCATACGAATATTACAGAATCCATTTAGGTTGTTCAAACCTCACCTCCTAGGTTACATATAACCAGGCATGTTGTAAACGCTTTATACTGTGAAATAATTTTCGTCTCAAGAAGTCCGACAGTGTGTGGTCAGCTAGGATATCGATTTATCTGTGTCTTTCTGCAATCGTATAGATATATTGTGTGATAATCGTGATTTAAACGCATAAGCAATCTGGAAGTCCGGACTTTCCGAGAATCAGAGATCCAGACCAGTTCTTGCCTCTGTTCAGTTTGAATAAGATTTATTTCCTTGTTTACAATCCGCTTTTTGAAGTATATGTGAAACCCATTGAGAATGATTACGGGCAAAAACGAGCGATACTATTGTAGAATTATTACAAGTATAAACAAAGATCTGCCTACGAGCGATACCACAGTGAAACTAACCTCAGTAGAATTATTACATGTATAAATAAAGATCTGCCTACGAGCGATACCACAGTGTAGTAGAGTTATTACAAGTATAAACAAAGATCTGCCTACGAGCGATACCACAGTGAAACTAACCTCAGTAGAGTTATTACAAGTATAAACGAAGATCTGCCTACGAGCGATACCACAGTGAAACTAACCTCAGTATAATTATTACAAGTATAAACAAAGATCTGCCTACGCATTCAGGCAATCGGATCGAAATGGAAAGTGTTTTTACCGGAGTTTCTTAGTTTAAACATATTTATTTCTCATTATAGTTTACATAATAGGACTTCTCAAGAAATGTACAATGGAAAAATGGATAGTGTTTTTACAGGAGTTTCTTAGTTTAAACATATTTATTTCTCATATAGTTTACATAATAGGACTCCTTAAAAAATATACAATGGAGAAATGGATAGTATTTTTACAGGAGTTTCTTAATTTATTTTAGGTCCTTTCGAATAAATATTGGTTTACAGGAATTACGGTGAATATTTTACATGGTCCGACAATATCAGAAGTTTCTTGAAATGTGCATTGAGATTTGTGTTAACAGTGCAGATCCAAATACATTGGTTACACATGCATTATGCCTTCTTGATCTACATTGATTATACATGCATTATACCTTCTTGATCTACATTGGTTATAAATGCATTATGCCTTCTTGATCTGAATTGGTTATACATGCATTATGCCTTCTTTATATACATTGGTTATACATGCATTATACCTTCTTGATCTAAATTGGTTATACATGCATTATGCCTTCTTTATCTACATTGGTTATAAATGCGTTATGCCTTCTTTATCTACATTGGTTATAAATACATTATGCCTTCTTTATCTACATTGGTTATAAATGCATCATGCCTCCTTGATCTAAATTGGTTATACATGTATTATGCTTTCTTTATCTACATTGGTTATAAATGCATTATGCCTTCTTGATCTACATTGATTATACATGCATTATACCTTCTTGATCTACATTGGTTATAAATGCATTATGCCTTCTTGATCTAAATTGGTTATACACTCATTATGCCTTCTTTATCTACATTGGTTATACACTTATTATGCCTTCTTGATCTACATTGGTTATGAACGCATTATTCATCCTTTATCTACATTGGTTATAAAGTGATTATGCCTTCTTGATCTACATTGGTAATGCATGCATTATGCCTTCTTGATCTACATTTGTTATACATGCATTATGCCTTCTTGATCTACATTGATTATACATGCATTATACCTTCTTGATCTACATTGGTTATAAATGCATTATGCCTTCTTGATCTAAATTGGTTATACATGCATTATGCCTTCTTTATCTACATTGGTTATACATGCATTATACCTTCTTGATCTAAATTGGTTATACATGCATTATGCCTTCTTTATCTACATTGGTTATAAATGCATTATGCCTTCTTTATCTACATTGGTTATAAATGCATCATGCCTCCTTGATCTAAATTGGTTATACATGTATTATGCTTTCTTTATCTACATTGGTTATAAATGCATTATGCCTTCTTGATCTACATTGATTATACATGCATTATACCTTCTTGATCTACATTGGTTATAAATGCATTATGCCTTCTTGATCTAAATTGGTTATACATGCATTATGCCTTCTTTATCTACATTGGTTATACATGCATTATACCTTCTTGATCTAAATTGGTTATACATGCATTATGCCTTCTTTATCTACATTGGTTATAAATGCATTATGCCTTCTTTATCTACATTGGTTATAAATGCATCATGCCTCCTTGATCTAAATTGGTTATACATGTATTATGCTTTCTTTATCTACATTGGTTATAAATGCATTATGCCTTCTTGATCTACATTGATTATACATGCATTATACCTTCTTGATCTACATTGGTTATAAATGCATTATGCCTTCTTGATCTAAATTGGTTATACACTCATTATGCCTTCTTAATCTACATTGGTTATACACTTATTATGCCTTCTTGATCTACATTGGTTATGAATGCATTATGCCTTCTTTATCTACATTGGTTATAAATGCATCATGCCTCCTTGATCTAAATTGGTTATACATGTATTATGCTTTCTTTATCTACATTGGTTATAAATGCATTATGCCTTCTTTATCTACATTGGTTATAAATGCATCATGCCTCCTTGATCTAAATTGGTTATACATGTATTATGCTTTCTTTATCTACATTGGTTATAAATGCATTATGCCTTCTTGATCTACATTGATTATACATGCATTATACCTTCTTGATCTACATTGGTTATAAATGCATTATGCCTTCTTGATCTAAATTGGTTATACACTCATTATGCCTTCTTAATCTACATTGGTTATACACTTATTATGCCTTCTTGATCTACATTGGTTATGAATGCATTATTCATCCTTTATCTACATTGGTTATAAAGTTATTATGCCTTTTTGATCTACATTGGTAATGCATGCATTATGCCTTCTTGATCTACATTTGTTATACATGCATTATGCCTTCTTGATCTACATTAGTAATAATTGCATTATGCCTATTTTATCTACATTAGTTATTCATGCATTATGCCTTCTTGATCTACATTATATATACATTCATTATGCCTTCTTGATCTACATTGTTTATATGTGCATTAAGCCTTCTTGATCTGCATTGGTTTAACATGCATTATGCATTCTTGATCTACATTAGTTATGGATATATAAATGCCTTTTTGATCTACATTAATTATGAATGAATTATTCCTTGGTTATAATTGCAATAATCTATCTTGATCCACATTGGTAGTGCATATGTGTAGTCTTACACGAGAGTACGTCACTTGAAAACCGGCATCAAATAGATAACATTGGCATTTGGAAAAGCAGCCATATGCTTTGAAATACTGTTTTGAAGATTACTGGTTTGTTTAAGTCAGAAAATACGTCGGTAGCTGAACTGGCCGTCGTGATATGACTGGACGATTGTTGAAAACGGCGTTAAACCCTCATCGATCGAACAATCAACCTAGTTACTAAATATATCCGTGATTGAGATGATCTACCAATAGCCCGTAAGATATACGTGTTTTTGACTTGAAATGTGTGTGTCTCTCTAGCCGAATGCGTTTACCTGTAAATGTAATGAAGAGAAATCCTTTTTAGGATTTATCTTGCGCGCAACGTGAAAGTCGGTATAGGATGTACCCAACTTTGTCGCGTTTTAAACGGCTTGTTAGAAAGAGGTACTCACTTTTCAATGGCAAGTGTTTCCTTATTTTATACGTGTAACCACCACCACCACCACCCACCACCAATCACCACGAACCACACACACACATTTTATTTGACTGAAAATTATGAATTTGTAATGAAATAAAGAAGGAATTCATATACATGTAATACTCGTACCTTAACCCTGTTGCTGCCAAAGGCAATTAAAGGCTTTCGCAAATAATGCAGAGCTGTCTCCGCTGAAATATGTATTGTTTGCCACTTAGACAAATTTGACAAAATGTTATGTTGTACGATCAATGGAGTGGTCACCTTGTCAACATGAAAAGGTCGACTTTGAAAGAATTTGAAATAAACGATTCTAAAATTGATTCACCGGTAACATTAATTAGTAGGTCAATTATTTAAACAAACATCGAATAAGTTGCATGCATGCAACGATAAAACACTTATAAAGGATTATCTATTGATAAATTACCGATGTCGTTTCAGCCTTTTGATCATAAAAAAGCCTCATTGACATCTCTAACGGTCATTAGGCAGACGATAGAGGCGTTCATAACTAACCAAATAATATAATTATCCGTTCACACAATATTCAGACTTCAAACGCGATTTGTCTATCCTACGATACATAAATAACGTTTATTACCGCATTGTAGAGAGACATAGAACAAGACCCGTCAATCCTTGGTCCACATGTTTTGATCAAACTAAAATAATAAATGTTAAAACCTATTTAGTGACAGAAAGTAATTTGGTAATTGACAACTCTTAAACAGTCACGAAAACTCTTTCCGCATAGTATTATAGTGTGGTTGTCTTTTATGGTTTTGTCTGTTTCTGTTTGGTTTTTCTGTTAGTACTTACACAAGTATGGCCGCCGCTTTTAAAATTGCAACGTCGGTAAAAATAAACCATACATTTTCCATAATGTACGTTAGATAAGGGTTATGAAAAGAAAAACAAAACAGTTTCTTTATTAATTAATTATATATCTCCCCGTTGGACGTCGCTAGATTGCTTATTTTTCATCTGCAGATACGAATACTCTATAAATCGTGACATGCAGTTATACCTTCCTGTCAGCATTTAAAGTGCTTTGTTTCTTGGAAGCTGCTGTCTTTCATCCGAAAAACAACATTTCCGATCGGGATTATTTGTTTCTTTGTCCTTTGCTTCATTGAGTTATTTTGTCGTGTTCAACAGTTTTTAAGTTCGTAAAACGGCGAGAGAACACTTCGTTAAAATACGTGACCAGTTTTAGGCTATGAAATGTCCCTTTGCTAAGGGCAATCCATCTTGACCGCTGGGAGCTTGAATCACGAACCCGTGATAATCGGTCTCAAATTTACTCGACGACGGCGGATGTTACAGTTAACCCTTTCCCACATATCACAAATCTGCAGCAGACGGATTTGAAAAGATGTTGTCAAAACCTTGACATAAATAAAAGGCTTATTGCTAAACAGAGTTGAAAACATTGTGGCAAAAGGAGAAATTTCTCATTTTAAGCAACTTCTCCTTTTGTCGCAATGTTTTCAGAAGTCGTCCGCTTCAGGGGCGTCAAAAAGCGTCTTTATCAGGGAAGGGGTTAACCATCGGAACATTGTTCTCGTGTGGAGGTCTATTTAATGATACAGACGCTTCATGTGTATGTCTAATATCCTGTATCTATACATAGAATAATGTTGTCACAGTGCAGAAACGTGACTTGTCTCATCCTTTCACATATATGCATATGCATTTTGACGTATTTGAAGGAGATGCCTTTAGGAAATAGTATGCTTGACGAAGAGAATCCTCGTATTAAGCATGTTAACCATTTACCATGTTGGTTTAACTCTATTCAATAAAACACTTTCATGTGATAACAGTGTCTTTATATGCTTTTGTCTATATAAAACCATGTTGGTTTAACTCTATTCAATACAACGCTTTCATGTGATAACAGTGTCTTTATATGCTTTTGTCTATATAATACTATTTTGGTTTAACTTTATTCTCTTTCATTTGATAAGAGTGTCTTTATATACTGTGCATAGATGTCTTAGAAGTCGACTACCTCAGATATTATTTAGTTTGAAAAGGTGTAATTGTGTTTCATTATTGTTGTCATTACAGAGCGAATTGAATAGCAAGTTGGAACTTAACCTAAACCGTGAAAGTCTGATTTCTTTAAATAAACTTGTCAAACTTTGTATTTGGGTGAGTTCATTACCAATTATATTATAACAAGATAAACATATTGAGTTTAGCAATCACAAGTATTAGACGATAGACAATATTCTATAATTAAGCTATTTCTCCGAGTAAAGGCTTCCTTGACATGTTTTGATTCAAACCGGGGAGAGAACCGCGGTGGCACCGTAGAAGTTCGGGATAATCCGTTATAAGCCCTGTTGTTTCGGTTCGAACCGGTAGACCGTCCCGGATGTTTAAACATGTTTAATACAACCGGGTCACCGTGAGAATCATCACGAATCGGCTTGATCCGGGCATGTCCGGCACAATGCCGTTACACGCAGGCGCAGGACCGGTTCTCTGTCGTGACAGTCTGTGGAATTTCGGGGGGGGTGGGGGGGGGGGGGGGGGGGGGGGGGGGGGGGAGGAACAACTCCTGGAAAACGACGAGAATGTGTGAATACAATTGTTTTCAGGCAAAAACGTCCCAGATCATCCCTGTATACCAGCTAGTTTTTCACCTTTTTCATGATTTAGCGGTAAACTTGCAAGCGGTGTTACCCCGTTAAATCGTCCAAAGTCTGCAAGATGGCATAAGCACGAAATTATCGACTTAAAACCTTAAGTAAGTGAAGGTCTACAACTTGACATTCGACATGTATAATAGCGACTTGTCGCGATACATTTTAGGTTGATTTCGTTATTCTGTTACATACGTCTGCTCACCTAAATAACGTGTTTTGTATTATGACCCGTTAATTTGTCCTTTGGGAATATCAAATATTCGTTGTTACTATTCCCTGTAGCGCTTTAGTGTGGCCCCAAACTTCTGGAGAAAAGTCCCTGTAGACAGTATTGAGACACCATTTGTCGGTTAATACTATTAAACGCTGTTTGGGAATATTCCATGTAGAAAAAAGGGTGATTCCATACGTCTGAAAAAATACTATTAAAATCCAGTTCGTTGATAATTGGAGATAATTATTTTGATTAAGGAGATTTATTAGTCTTCATTACTATGGCTATAAAACGGGTCAGTAACAAGGGAATATTAACGTGAAAAGACTCGAGCCACGATTACTAAATATGTTGCCCAAAAACTATCAATCAAGGGATCGTAAGCTCGGCCATTTATTCTTCCCGGTGAATTTCAAAGGTCATGGCGACAAGTGTCATTCCTATTCCGCCGATGGGATAAACATTATATGTTAGAAGGTGGTTATTTGTGTGTGATGAATGTCGTGTGGAGTAAAGGTGCGAGAAAACCAGGAAATATACGTTAAGGGATTGTTTTATTGAGTTTTTATGCCGTTTCCAAGATTTTGCACGGCGGCACAAAAGTCTTATTCCGTATCCCTTCGAAAACAAAACAGTACTTGGAAGTGTGCCTTGCCCAGGGCTCTCCACCAAGACCGCAGTGAGCCGGGATCGAATCATAGACACCCGGTTCCAAATACCCCAACTCTGCCAGGATGAATTTCTATACGAACAATACAGTTCAAAATATTGTGTCAATAGGAGAAATGTTTCATCATGAGTAATTTCTTCTTTTGCCAAAATGTTTTCTAAAGTCGTTTCCTGTAGATGCGTTAAAATGTGTCTATACATGGGAAAAGGTTAAGTATGACGCAGTTCACATATAAAAGGACAGTCTCTATTACATCGGAGCTCTATAAAGTGTAAGTTAGTGCAAGGAACAGCTCTCTGCAAAGGAGAAAACGTTGGAGACGTTTCCGGCTTGAAGTAGATATCATCACATTGAAAATCAAAGAAAACGATTTCCTTCCTCTCAACCGAAGTCCGTAAACCTGAGTTGTACTCGTTAGCTTCCGGAAACCAACATTGGTGTTATTATTGCACGTGTGTTAACAGACCTACGTGTGTATCCATGGTAAATGATCGAAATGGAAACGATTTACAAAGGTTTCTGGAAACATTCTTTGATTGAATGGCGAACAATCCAGGGAGCCAGATTAGACAGTGTGGATGCTCTGACTGATCTTGATCTACACTTGTCGCAATTGGCTTGTGGTTGATTTTCAGAGGAAGCCGCTTATGTTTAGCAATAGTCGAAAGGTAGTTAACTCTTTCACGTAACGAAGAACCGGTAAAGAACGCATTCTCGAATGACTCATTGAATATTACTTAACAACCACTTGATTCTTCACTGAATATTATATGTTCCTATGGCTCTACATTTAATAAGTGTTCCACAAACCTGGGCCGCCCATTGCGGGGATAATATAATGACCTCGGGCAAAGTATATGTATTGTCCTTTTATTCTAGGAATAAACACCGGGACAACACAGACGTGCATCGTCGATAAAACAACTATGACGTGACGACCTGTTAGAAGTACTTGCTTTAAAGAATGTTGCTGTTCAGATACCAATATTTCTGTTATCGTTTACGTCACTTATTTATTGAATGATCTTTTCTCGTTGATGTTATTGATTAACTTCAATCACGAGCCTTCGTGTTCATTGTTTTCCAGATAGACGTAACGTGAGTTGTGATATTTGTAATATCTTGAAGAAAGCATAGGGCCAAAATAGTGAATAAAATCATGTTTTAATGCCATGCATATTTAATTCCCTAAGCCGTAGAAATTTCAAATATAGATGAATCACAATGTCAACAATGGATAGTTTATCCGTTCAAAACTGACTGTTTTCCTGATAGTAGGTTATGGTTCCTAACACACGAGTATTTTTTAAAGCTCATGGCTCAATGTGGCGTTGATGAATAAAATCAACAAATGTGCTGTTAAACATCCTATCTGTGAATGATTGTTTGGTGTTTTACACCGCTCCCAACTCACGAGTACTTATCGTCTATTTATCCTGACACCAGTCATTCAGTCGTAATGCTTACCCCATAACTCTGAGCACCAACGAGGGCAGCGATTATTACCTGTGTAGTTCCACCGAGGGCGTTAAATATATCAACCATTTCCAACATACAATCTGCAGCAGACGACTTTGAAAACATCTTGGTAAAAATAAGAAAATACTCAAAAAATGCTAGTGTTTAGTGAAAAGAGTTAGAACAATGTGGCATACAGAGAAATTACTCATCATGGGGAATTTCTTCTTTTGCCATAATGTTTTCAAAAATCATCTGCTGCGTATACGTGTATACGTGGAGAAATATTCAACGTGCCTATGAAGTAAGGTATAGATACTATTTGTTTTCGCTTGCATTTTCAAAACCCGACATTATACTACCTGAACTGAGTATACCGATATGGACTAAGGAGAACTGGAGAAAAATGCAAAACCATCACTTAAAATAACTTGAAAACATACATTTGTTTTGTACAGAAGATAATTTTAACATTGCAGATTTTTATTAATAGTTTTCTGAAAGAGATTGTGTTATATTCGAACATAGAAAAACAATCAGAGAATTAATGCCCGTCTGCATTTTGAAATGATGCTATTACCCTGAATGAAATGTTCGCTATGCGATAATAAAATGGAACTTCTCAATTTATATGTCTTTACCGTTCCATTTACAACAGTTTTACAGCATATAGAAAATATATATATTATATATAAGATTATTTTTGAATGCATTGTGACTACATGAGAACCTTGCCTATCATAAGCAATATCTCCCTTTGCCACAACGTTTTTAATGTCATTCTGTAAAGTTTTCTTTCACTTATAGAGAATTTCCATGTTTGTGCCTTCATGTTTGCAAAGTCGTCTGTTGCAGATATTTTGTATTTGGGAATACGTTCCCCTCATACCGTGCGTTATGTTTATACTTAATTAGCTCTTTAATAATAATCTCACACGAGTTCATAAGGAAACCATCGAGCCCATTCGTTATTCTACCACAACATCATATGAGAGTAACGGTAAAAGGGATAGGAGATAAAGAATATTTCGAGCCTTTCACTGCCGAATTTAACCACTCCATTTTTCGTCCAACAGGAAAAAAGGTAAAATTGAATGTTTAAGTGGCAAACAATGCATATTTCAGGAGAGACATTATTTGCAAATGCCTTTAATTGCCTTTGGGAACGAAAGCGTTCAGCAAAATCGCAATCTAAAGAAGGCGCGCGTTTATAGAATATGTTAGGATTCACATGGGATCACGAAATTAAAACCAGATTTTATTTTGGAAACTGTACGGAAACAGCGTGTGGGAAGAAGAAGTGTTCCGTCTGTCGCATCTGGAGACATGAGAACACAGGAAATAATGCTTAATTCAATCCCCGAAATATTGGTTATAAAACTCAACTTTGATTTATCAAAATTATTTCGTTGTTAGCTTCAAATATGTTTTTAAGTTACAATATTACAATATTATGATGTCAGTGAGAAAAGTATACCGCATGGGAAATACAACAACACTCACCGCAATTATTTATTATTGATTGATTGATTACTTGGTGATTTACGCCGCTTTCAACAGTGTTTCAGTTATATCACAGCGTTTCCTGGGTAAGTTAGCAGTTCTACTAGTTCATTTATCCTGATAACAGCCAATCAGTCGTAATGCTAACTCTGAAAACCTAGAGCGTCAACATCATTTAACCTTCAACTCTACAGTTATTCAATGGAATATATCCAAAACTTTATGATGGCCATTGAACGTAGTAGTATCAGAACCTGAGTAATTACGTCCCACTTTTACCAAGGTTTCCCTGCCTGCATAAAAGGAGGGAGACATAAAGAGTTTCTTTTAAAAAACATATCTGAATTTTACGCCGTTTTCAATATTGTTTTAGTTTGATCACGTTGAGAGTTCACTTATTTATGATCCCTGGGAAAACAAACCAGAAGGCTAGGAAATGTGCTTTGCCCTAGGACACTCCACCATGACCGCCGCACCTGTGGATAGAATCCGGGACGTCCGGTTTATAATCCCCGAAGTCAACCACTCGGCCACGACAGGTTCCCTCTACGGAGAGGAGAGAGGGCTATTTTGATGGGCATTCGAGAGTTATTGAGGGACGTTAGAGACGCAGTAATTCTGATGTAATCAGTAGTAAAATGTACATTAATTTAAGTAAATCAGAACGCGAATACTTATTTAAAATGTGGTACCGCATTGTGTCACATAAAACATGTAAAGGTTGGAATCACTTTACCTTACAAGTCATGGTTTGGTCTTGTATCTTAAAGAAGAGGTAATCCTTTTTACTGACATTTTTTACTGACATTTCATTTATTCAACATGTCATGTTCATCCAAAGCATTAATGACAGGACAGAATAATTAGGACATCTCTAGAACAGGGCAACTGGTAGAATTAAACTGCTCATGAAATGACATTTAAACTTTGACATTTGAGAGAGAGAAAACAATTTAAAGACTAAAATAGTTTTCACTAACATGTCCCAAGGGCCCTTTATAACGCCTTTATATCGCCTCGGCGAGCTTCTGATAAAACTGGGGGGGATCGCGCATATTCTTCGATGAGAACTTGTCTACAAACAAGAAATAAGGGAAGTCGAATTATAAAAGCAGAAATGCCCGATTGAATGAATTCGGTTTAAGTATTTGACCCTGCTGTCTCCAGCTAGGCGCTGGTGAGTGATCTAAAGCCTATGTGGTCGGCAATTATCGCCCAAAATAATGAGCTATTGTCATATATCACTATTGTAAAGAAAAATTGATTGCAGTTTGACGTCGTCTGGCACAACTGTTCTATTATGTCACAGCGACAAGTTCACCTATCTATGTGTTTCCTAGCTGACACCAGTTCTAAATACATCAGTCTTTAAAAGCTACTAGCTGCGTTTCCATATGTATTATTAGCCAATTGGTTGAATAAAAAGGACGGGTTTGGCATTGTCTTTGTCAAACGTTAGAGAGAATGTAGGCCGAGGAGTCACCAGCCCTCGCAACCACTGGATTGACAGACCGCGTCGCTACCGATTGAGCTGCCGGGTCTATATAGATTGTTAGCCAATTGATTGACTAGAAAGGACGGGTGTCGCATTCTCTTTTGTAAATTTTTAGAGAGAATGTATACCGAACTGTGACCAGGGTGACCCGAACTCACAACCACTGGATTGAAAATCTGCTTCACTACCGATTATCATGAACGAAAATAGGCATTTAATAACCGATCTGTATCGACAGATTAAGGACCGCGTTGCCTAACTGAAATGCGTCAGGCAATTAATTGGTTGGAGTTGTAACGGTGTATTAACGGGTTGTAACGGTGTATTAACGAGTTGTAACGGTGTATTAACGGGTTGTAACGGTGTATTAACGGGTTGTAACGGTGTATTAACGGGTTGTAACGGTGTATTAACGGGTTGTAACGGTGTATTAACGGGGTTTGAGTTATTACACGATGACTAGGTCGCCTAACGTGTTTTTCCTGACCTTCTCGCATAAGTACTCCACACACAATTATTCTCAGGCAACTGACTATCGTCCCTCATAGACTATTTAGCCCATTGCTTGAAGACGAATATAGCCGGTTCTACTGTCACCATGCAGGGCGAATGAAAGGTCAAGCCGGGGTTCGAACTCTCACGATCCATGGGTTGATAACGTAAGTGTGGTGATATGACATGGAAGAAAACAACATTCAACCATGATTTGTTTAATTTAAACAGTGAACCCTATAAAGAACACTCTGTTTTTCAATATTACGGTCATAGGCCTTCTTTAGGTTATACCTTAAAAGGATCACACGCGGTGTTGCGTCCATCTTGAAGATTCATGTTCAATGTTTTCAATATGGACGCAACATAGTGTGTGATCTTCGTTAAATATAACATGAAGAAGGACTATGGTCGTAATATTCAATAATAGACTGTTTTTATATGATATATAGTAATTCCATATGGAATAGTAATGTTTAACATATAACAATTTTGTTTTTGAAAGTTTACAAATTCAGCATGTCAATGGGAGAAGGTGCACGTTGGATATTCTGAACAGTGTAGATTAAGATCTGTCAACTTGTGTATACTATTATATGACGGAGCAGATGTACAGTATAATTTAATTTAAACTTATTCATTTTACATCGATTGCGAAACAAGCTTTAGGCTTATATTAATCATGCTCGATGTCTGCTTCCTGGAGACATAGCCAGTACTCGCGCCGTTTCGTGTGGAAAACTCCTAGACGCAGAACCCGCTCATGACGGGGTTCGAACCCGGGACCTTTGATACGAGATGACGACGCTCTACCACTACACCACTGTCCTCCACAAGTATGATTTGAAACTTCACTTTCTAGAAAAAATCCAACTAGAACCTTTTCCAACTGACGGGCATTTCTGATATGATCAGTCCCGCGAGAAAACCAGCGATATGGTCTCTGCGTAATGTATCGACCCAGATAAGCCTGCGCAGTCCGCGCAGACGGATCCGGCCAACACAATTCGTCTCAGGTGGATATAATAATGATTCCTGAAACAAGAAACCACAGGAGGCGAAAAGTGTCTGTTCGGATATGCCAACGCGGCATGCTCAGGCTGATCCGGGTCGATACTTTACGCAGATACTTTAATGTTGGTTTTATCTCGGGACGGCTTATATGGTCCCAGATAGGAGGTGGGGTATATTTTTTAATCAGTATAGCTTATTGTGTGGGTACTCAAAGGAGTTCCCTCGATAATATAGTTAATGCGAGTTATAACATAAATAGGGTAGCTCATGCATTTGCCGGTCAACTGTTTCGTCCACGGCTCTGTCTTTGTGATACACTGGTTGTAAGTTCGAACCGCGGCTTTCAGTCATGATTCAGTATTTCCACCTTGCATCATGGAATCCGCCGTGATCGAGTGGTTAGCTTCGGGAATTTGAAACCGGGCGTTCCGGGTTCGATCCATATTCGCGGCACGGCGGTCATGGATGAGTGCCCTTGGGCAAGTCACATTTCCTAGCCTAGTACTAGTTTGTTTACCAAGGGATCATGAATAAGTGAACTGTCGACGTGATATAACTGAAATAATCTTGAAAACGGCGTTAAACCCTATGAATAAAATAAGAAATACCTTGCGTCATTTCTTGTCTAACAGTGGGCTGAAAATTGTATGTCGAAAGATAGCAAGTTGTCTTGGGAGAATGTTGTCTAGAGAACAGGTGCACGCAAGTCATGTTATACATGCCAGTCGTACTGGCTGACGTGATATATTAGTAATCTTGTTTAAAATGACGTTAAAGGTGCTGACTTCCAGATAGAGATCAAAGTCTTGAAATTGTGAAACTTCTGCAAATATCTCTGATAGTGACACTAAAGTAAGTAATAAATATTCAAAACTATTTTGGCAGTAAAGTTTGAAAAACATTCAATTGAAAGTCGTAAACATATACAAAACTTGGCTTACTGGGTATGTCTACCCAGTAATAATAAAACATATTCGATTCATATTTAGATGCTTAGTGTATTGGAATGTGAAATTATTACTCTTATTTCATCTCAGAATTATGATTATAATATTTCAAGACAACTTTTGAACAGTTTTAAAATATGACTTTACTATCTATAATCTGGAATTCAGCACCTTTAAACCCCCGATCGATAAATAGATAATTCTATATATTCACAAAATATCAAAGAATAAGTATGAGCTACTTCATCCTCCTTTTAACCCGTTGCCGTATACAACAACAAATCGGAAGTAATTTAGTCGAATATGACAACACTCTATAACTAATAGCTTCATTATTTAATAATTGAGGTTTTTTTTGCAAAAGGAGAAATTATTCATGATGAACTTGTTATTTTTTCACGATTTGTCCAATTAGTCGTCTGCTGCTGAGGCATCAGAAAGCATCTGTCTGAAGGTTCGTGCGTTTCCGCTTGAACGACGCTTAATTGTTACAAGTAAATTACTAATAAATAGTTGTATGTATATATGTACTACAATCGTTTGGCACACATAAATAAACAGTACTGCCATTAAAGTATAACCGTGTGTATACATAAAGAAGGTTGTGTTGTTGTGCCATCATACCGTGGTGCAGGTATACATTGAACTGTCGTAAGATTATGAATACATGACCAGGCTCTTAAACTATACAAGTTTAATCTGTACTCAGAAACTGTGCGATTGGTCAGAAGCATACTCATTCTCGAAATTGACTAATCAGAGGTCTAATTTTGAGCATGGATTTAATTTCTGTGTACAGAGAACGTTTTAAGAGTTTATAGTTTCGGCAGAGTCAATTTACATAGATAAATATTTAGCATATTTGTATTTGTTTAAATTAGTATTAGCAGTTACATTATCATCTGACAGGAGGCTGACCTCATCTGGGCTTGGCGGTCGTTTAAATGCAGTGGTTGTTTCGCCTAGTTATTGATCAACTTTTTATATTAATCTTCATTATGAATTTAATTAAATTTAAGGCATTTTTTATTCTAAAATGCTCAATTTCAACATCAAACACATGTTCTGATTTCTTGTTTTCCATACTAGTCTGGTTACCGGCACCCTGTAAGAAAATATTGAAATGTACAAGGTGGATAAAGAGTATATGTCCATTAATATCTACTGGAGACAATATCACACAAATAGTGTTAAATGCAATATCATCCACGATACTGCAAGAGTTCAATTTATAGGGAGAAAAGAAAGGTGAATGAATATTCAATTCGAATCTTAAACGTTGCAAACCTTCCGATAATGAAACACGGGTAGATTATCTTAATGGTACTTTTGAACACCGCGTCTCTGTACCTTGTTTCACGCCTGTAAGCGAAGATCGAATGTTGTCACGTTGAAGTTCTGTTGATAAACATGGTTTCTGTTGACACACACTTTGAGTACATGAGCAAAACATAGCAATGAAAGTCTTACGGAATTCCCGACTCATGGAGCAGTACAAGACAAAGTTGATGCCACTGTTAATGAGCGCAATAATATCCATGGCATCCCCGAGTGGAATATAAACATTGTTAAAGAACTTCTTCAGAAATATACAACACAAAATTAGAATGCCCTGTGGTAATTCTGTTAACAGAAATAAAACTATCACTATAAGAAGCATTAGCGTTGTTCTAGACGTATCACGTGTTCTCTATGAAGAGTTATATCCAAGCTCTGTCAAACGTCGCTTGTTCCGTATTTTGTTATTCACCGTACGCAAAAGTAAGCCACCGTAAACTATGATCAGCACACACGGTACCAGTTTCGCCACAATGCAGTACAAAAACAAGGCCACTAGAACGACTGGTTTCGTTTTCCTTGAACCCAAGCTCCAGGGCTCGAATACGTAGGCAGTCGTATTGTCTGAAAAGTCATAATCAATCAGATTATAACTTATATAATGAGGGATCATCAATATAATGGATGTCACGTAAATGAAACACACAACTAGTCTTGACCGTATAAGCCTTCGCATACGTGTAAGGTTTCCCTTGGCTGGGGATTTCACATGGTTAAATCTGAACACAGCTAGTGCAACACCAAGCCATATCGATATAGTGTGTGTCGTCGCGGAAAAATTCAAATACACCAACAAGAAATTCATCCACGCTTTACTATTCTTTTCAGCCGACATGGAGTGTGCAGAAAAGTGACAATAGAAATGTGCAGCGAATGGAACGTATGATAGCATAGTGGATGTATCCGAAACTGCTAGCCATGTTAAGACACAATTGATAGGCGTTTGCATCTTTTTGTGCGTCAGTACGATGATATTTAAGATGTTCAGTGGTATTCCTACAGCACATACTACTAGACTGACATAGCCATGCCAATAACTGTACCATATACTGACAGAGTTCAGTATTTCACTCCGGTACGGCTCCACATTTTCCGATGACTGGTTCATCCTTGTTGAGTTTTGTGTTCCTATGGTCTCTCCCCTACGAAATCATCGTTATCGAACACAATTGTCATATCCTGCTTCATGTCTATACTGTTTCCACAGAGGTCGACGGGTTTTATGTTAACTGTTCAGATACCACTGGTAGTAACCGTTGACAATATTCTGCCTATAAAGTTGGCTATGTCAATGTCCATTCTACAACACACGTACACTCACTTTCTGAGTATTTCCTTGACGAACTCATTGATCAATCTGGAAATATAAAATCAACAATTTTATCAACATTAACCGTTAATCTGATATATATATATTTGAGCGAGCGGTGACCCAGGAAAACAACCTTAGCTTAAGTTTAAAAGGTGTTCGCTTATAAACATCTCAAAAATTGTCAATAATTAATTTAATACCCATCCCTACTTTTCAATTTCAATTTCCTCAGCTCACGACTTTTGACTGTACTCGTACGTGTACTTTTAACGTTGAGCCGCGTCAAGCATGTTTGGGTCTTACTGCAACTGCGTATATTGGAGACCCAGGCGAGCCTGTCCATCCTAGATCTGGCACTGCACTTTTGGCCAATTAGTCTTAGAATGTTTAAACAATCATCTGTAAAACAGTTTCTATATGGAACCTTTAACCCTTTCACTGCCGAATCTCACATAGTAGACACTTTCATGTTGAACATTGGATCACCCCATTTTTCGTTCGACAGGAAATTCGGAAACTATTTATGTCTAAGTGGCAAATAATGCAGATCACAGGAGAGACAGCTCATTAGCTGAATCTGCATTGTTTGCAAAAGCCTTTAATTGCCTTTGGCAGCGAAAGGGCTAACATGGATGCGTAGTGAGATCTCTTTCCCCACATTTGACAATAACTTTAACTCTGTAAGCGCTAAAGGCAATATTCGGATTTTTGTAAACAATACAGATTCAGATGATTCAGCTCGTAACGAAACTAGCATGATTTGCATTTTAGTTATCAAAATAGTTCAACACTGTTATTGCATGAAAGATGGCGTCTCCCGAGTTTTACCATTGAAGAGTCTACTCTAGGTTACAATACACCAACTACATTCCTTCTTTGTTTCCATGTAAATCGACCCCGTTTCAATCCTCAAGTGTCACACTTTCTAAGCGTTCACATGCAGAACACCATATATCATTGAAGAGAGTTACCTCTAAGCTTTAACACAATCCAAAGAAAATAGAGGGGCCATGCAGTATGCAAGAAAGAATTCACCAGGCGAAAATTGTTACCGTCATTTTGGACCAAATCGGGCCCGGACAAAACCGGAATTTAGCATTATCTGCTTACGCTTTCAAACAAGGTCAAACTACTAAAAGTGATCAAATGAAGCATGTCCAGTGCATCATATACATATTTACAATGATTCTAAACTCAATGTCATATATTTAATGCATTCTGGTGATAGTATACACTAATTTTTACGCAAACAAATTTGTTTTAGGAACTATTTGTAGATAGGAATGTCAGCGGATATATTTGAAGTAATTTGACGTCTAGGGGATTCGGCGATGAAAGAGTTCAGGTTGGTGTTCCTGGCGCACCCCCATACGTATATATTACTTGCACCTAAATATACATGTTGGTATTATAATCAGCATCATCATTATTATAATTAGTATAATCAGTATGAAATTTTAGATCGTTGCCGGGCAAAATCAAATTAACTCAATGTATATTTGCATATAGAAATAAATATATTTTTGTAAATATCAGAAGTAACCAGTCACGAGCAGTGTTAGCCGGAGTTAATAAGATTCAACAAAACGTAAAATGATAGTGTTCTTGAATAATTCAGTGTTATTGACTAATGAAGGCATTTAACTTACTGAAGGTATGGTCGGAACGGAAGAATTTCAAGCAACTTCTCTTTTTACCTACAATGTGTTCGAAATCGACTGCCGAAAATGCGTTTTAAATCCTACGTATCCCGGAAAGAGTTAATTGTATAAGCATACCGAATTATTCAATTATCGTACGTTTTTGTCTGAATTTTGACGTTGATTATTTTCTTTTTCTGTTCTTATAGTAACTTAAAACGCTCAATACTAGTTTAAGTTGTCTCTTCTGTTGATTTAAGACATTTTCTAACAGATCCTCCTACTCAATGCAATTAATTTTTGGAAGTTTTCTCATATTTGTGACATTTCTAAGAATCGTATTTCTACAAAGAAAGCATATCGAATTGCATTGTACTTTGTTCAGAAAAAAATAAAATGATGGCAGCCAGTTCTTCCACTTTTAAAGTCTTTGTATAAATCGACCTGGCATTTATGAACAATGCAGGCCCATATCAACATGAGCATCCACTCAGTCGTATCAGGTTGTACACAATTTGACAGAATCTTCTAACAAGCTTGTGTCAGTAATATGTGAACAGTGTAAATCTATGTCAAGCTTTGTAGAATGCAGAGGCCGATCTGAATCTACACTGTTCACAACAACCAACGTGTAGATGTGTCCATGAACATGCTCATGTGAGCCGTTCCACGAGAAAATGAACAGAATGGCCTCTGCGAATTGTGTCGACCCAGATACAGATCAGCATGTGCACTCAAGCTAATCCGGGCCGACATATTCCGTCTCAGTGAGATGGAGGTGTACTGTAACTATTCCTTAAACAGAAAATCCACAGGAGGCAAAAAGTGTCTTTCCAGGTTAGCCAGCGCTGCATGCTTGGGTTAATCCGGCTCGATACTTTACGCAGAGTCTGCTATGTTCGTTTTCTCGCGGGACGGCTCATTTGGCATTTGCTGCAAGTATATATTCACGTACAACTTTGCTGGATGATCTGAATCTAGATGGTCGCAAACCGCCACTCACTTAAAAGACATTTTATTTCTTGTTTATATGTGCGAGTGCAATCCGGGCCCCGGTTGCTCAGTCGGTAGTGACTCGGGCTGCTAATCAAGGGGTTGTAAGTTCAAACCTCAACTCGGCCAACATTCTTTCCGACGTTTGATAAAAGTCAATGCGACAAGCATCATTTGTCTTCCACCAATGGGCTAACAATCTATGTTGAAAAGCAGCCAGTGACAGTGAACTGGCCGCCGTGATATGACTGATTTTGATTTCAAAATGACGTTAAACCCAAATTTATCAATAGGTTGTGCGAGACATCGGATTTTAATTTAATATCAATGTGCTGTTGGTCTAGTAAATACGCTTTAGGTGAAAGTAAAAGGTACACGAGGACAAATATGCATGTTCCGCTGGCTTAAGGAGAAATACTTATTCAAACAAAAGTCCCCTTTTTTTACTTAACCCTTTCCCACAAACAACAAAGCTGCAGGAGACGGCTTTGAACTAATCTTATCAAAAACACGAAAACATCTCTATATATGAAGTTCTACTCAAAATTAATAGAATTATGAGAGTAGTAAATATTGGTTTAAAATAACTAATGTGTTTGACATGATATTGTATGATCTTCAATTGTTTCAATTCAGTAGGTTTTAAAATGTTATGGTTAAACCAAGGTGTCGAAAATGTGAAATCTGTTTTTAAACAAAGATTTTATGATAATTATTTTATATGGAATGCTGATTCACAAACATCTTCAAGAGCTAGAACATATATACTTTTTTTCTGATTTCGTTTTTCAAACATATTTACATTCAATTAAAATAGATAAATTTAGTATCGCTCTTACAATAATTCGTGTTTCTGCACATAGATTAAAAATTGAAGCTAGAAGATGGTACAAACCAAACAAAATACAAAATACAAAATAATTAAAGAAAATGTAAATTATGTAAAACACTTTTTATAGAATGTCCAATGTTTTCTGATATACGGATGCTATATATCAAAACATATTATTGGAAACATCCATGTATGATTAAATGTATTGAATTACCTAAATCTGAAAATGAAAATATTGTTAAAAATATTATTTTTCAAACATTTAACTTTATTTCGTAAATAGGTATCACCTACATTTTGTATAGATATATTATTAACTAGAACTCAATTACGCGTTATATGTACTAGAATCTCGATATAAGCTTTACATTGTATTAAATTGTTATTATATGTTATACACATGCCAGTTTATTAAAATATTTACTAACTTACTTTCTTACTTATATTACCTAAAATTAAAATACATTCTATATTTACTAAAAAACCAATACCCATTTTGTTACATGTATCTAGAAAACAAAATAACTTTATATAATTTGAAATCTGAGTACGCTTTGAACTAACACGAATCCGGGGACACATAGTACTAAGAATGCCAGTACACTTTATATTAACAAGAATCTCAACATAGTTTATATTAACAGAGACATATATGTATTCATATGTCTCTGATAGTAACTAGAATGATAGTACACTTTATATCAACTGTAATCCCAGTGCATTTCATTTGAACTAGAATATCAGAATTTTTATTTCAATTCAAATCCAAGAACACTTTATATTTATTAAAATCCATATACACTTTATATCAATTATAATCCAAACAATTTTTACATTAACTCGAATTCCAGCACACTTTGCATATACCTTAATTCCAGCACACTTTATAGAACAAGAATCCTACTAAATCATAAACCTACAATAATTATGTAACCAGCGAATACGATTATAGTAATTAATCCCCTTATATAACTTTAATACCTCTATTGATTGACCTGGAGGTGTTAGCTTATAACGTATATACGTATGCTGATAGAGAAAGACTACTGCGACAACCCGGCTTCTTGTCCCCAGTAAAGAAGTCTTTATCGATAAAAAGCCAACGAAGCACTACAACGAGAGAGTACGTCATTAATATCTACCGAGATGCCATGCCTTCTATTAACCAATACAACGTTACCAGTCAAGACTGCACCTCTGTAATAACTACAATCAACTTTTTTGTATAAGTTAAAAAAGAGTCGTTTTGGAAAAATACAATTAACGTTTACTCAAAGTTCGTTAATTGACAAAATATGTTTAACTCTTTCTCAATTTTATTAAAATCTAACATAAACTTCGTTGCAGTAGCAGTATTGCCGAGTGATCATATTTTATAGAATATCTAAATGTATAGGGTCAATTCGAGAGGACCTCTTATGCTGTTTTATCAGATTAAAATTAAGTAAAGCGACGAAATTTTGCATTATTTCAAAGAGATTGGTTTTGTTTAATGAATACCATTATAAACATATTAGTTGATCTATCACGTTTTAGCTTTAGATTAGTCATCTTTCAATTGTCGATACCTGTCACATTTGGAATACGTATATGCTAAAGTATCATATGAATTCACAAGGACAACATTGGTTAGGCAGAAATTAGCAATACAATTCCAAGCCATCAGTTCGCTCTACGTTTTCTTCAAAGAACAAAAACAAATTACAGCCAAAAGATTATACAATAGATAGACGTAAATAGCATAACTAAGTACGTATAATAAGAACGTAGATCTTGTCAGCAAAAATGAAAAACCTATACCCTTCCAAACAAAACTGCTAACCTTTTTTTACTGTGACTAAAGGACACGTGTACACTTATACTGGTTTTGTTTGACAGCATTGCAATGTTCACTTTTAAAAAGTAGCATCAATAAACAACTTTTAAGCCCAAAAGCCATAAGTCATGGCTTACTTAAGCCATTCACCCTATATATACTAAACAAGGGTAAACAAAAGGGACCTCTAAACAAGTGTAAAGAGCAAATGTTAAGTGTTGATTGGATGTAATATGTTGTAGGTCAAACAGATAATTAGTGGTTGAATGTGGTATTGTGCTTAAAATGACAAAAATCGTTCAGAAGCTAAAACCATTTCTTTAATTCGACATAAGACTGTTCTACACTGACGCGCCATGCATGTTTGGGATTTAAAAGCCCCTCCGGTTTCGGATAATTTTAAAGTTACGTTGGTGTTAACCTGATGATTGATTAATGGGGGGCTTAACGCAATTTTCAACAAATGTTTCAGTCATATAACGGCGGCCGGTTCACCTCCTCATTTGTTTCCAAGCTTTCTCACACCAGTACTCAACACAATAAACGTTCAAGCAACTATCTGCTTTTCCAAAAAGACTGTTAGACCATTGGTGAAAGATGATTGTCGCTTGTCACAGTGACTTGTGTCAAACGTCGGAAAGAATGTTGGCCAAGCTTGGATTCGAACTCACAACCCCTGGATTGACAGCCCGCGTCGCGACCGACTGAGCTACCGGGGGTTAACCTTATGACGCTATGCTTCTAGTTCGTATTGTCAAAATATCTAATTAGGTCTTTATGACGTATATACACGGACGGTGATGACTGGTGATTACATTCAAGTTCATCCGAAGCGTCACTGTCACACGTTCATTATATCTGCCATACTTGCAAACGTAATAGGTACATGTTCAGCAGACGACTTTTGAAACAAATGTGACGAAAGGAAAACTTGCTCAAAATCTTTTGCCACAACTTTTTCCACTCCACTCAATAGAAAAGTTAAAATTTTAAAGATTTTCCTCTCTTTGTTTGCCCTGAATTGTTCAATGACGTTTGCTGCAGATATGTTGTTTGTGAGAAAGGGTTAATAGTTCGTTTCTATTGACGTGTCTTCACCTTATAGTTCTATGTGTTGTTATCATTTAGATATTATCATCATTATAATAAAAGGTCAACAGCTGATATTGATTACAACATATTCATAACATCTCTAGATAGGTATAGGTCTATTATATTTATTCCTATTAATTAGCTTATATATGAAAATAGTAATATGGCAGTATTATCATTATAAAGCGCACACACGGGCATACCATTTAACCACGGAGACAATATTGATGAGTGTTAAATGTATATATATCTTATATCAAACTGTTTATAAATCCCAACGTTAAGTCTATACAATGGTTAAATACAAGGAATAACGGCTTAATGTTTCCAGACACTAAAACACCAGACGCAATGATATCCCTTTGGTGTAACCGGATGAAATATATTTGTCAACCCGTGACAGATGAGTCAATAAAAAGGAGGACTATCCTTAACTGTCATTCGATTTTGCAAATAGCCGAAAGTAAAGACTTATTCTAGAGTCCGTTTACCGATTATATTGGAATAATTGCTTGACTGATATCGAGCCTTTATAGCTCGGTATCTATGAGGGTTACCGATGCATGGATCGTTAGTTCGAACCCCGGCTCGGTCAGTCGGTCTTTCCGGAAATTGACAAATGGTATTTGAGACTCTCGTCTTTTTAATAGTATAGCTAATTGCCTTTGCAGAACATTGAGTATGGTTGACTGGTGCGAGAGAGCCATGAAACACATGGTTGGTTGAAAATGCAGTCGTGATATAACTGAAATACTGTTGTTAACGGCATTAAACTCCAATAATGCAAATAAATCAATAATTCAGTTAAACGATACGTTATAAAATCACATATTATATAGTGGCATGGGCATTTATTAAATCCACATCCGCCGCTACGGGCTTATAAGTCACCGGAAAAGAACTCCCAACACAATGGATACATTTGTAGTTAAAGCGAATATTCTTATGCATTAGCGGTACCCGGCTATGTGTAGTTAAAGCGAATATTCTTATGCATTAGCGGTACCCGGCTTTGTACTGTACTATGAGGCGCGTGGAAAAATTATATCTCGCTAAACCAAAGGTAGACAGTTTTCCTTTTATGTTATACCTCGTTTAACTTTTAAGAGAGAATAAATGAAGATTATACAAATGTATATATTTTTAATAACGTAATAACACAATTTTCACATAAAATACTACTGCATTTTGAATGACGTAAAATCATATTTCAATGACGTCACATTATATTTCAGTAACGTAACATTACCATATTTGGTGAGGTCAAATACGGAATTTTAGTCCGTCGTGTTGTATTTGAGCGTGACCGGAATATATGCAGGTTTTTACACACATTTATATAATGTTTAAATTATGAACCACCATGAATAAATAAATACATTTAAGTCAACTTTTACAATATATCTGAGAAAAGTAGACCAACAAAAAAGGTTCACCGGACTCATGAATACGGCGAAATACTTAGTCCAAATTATAAATGTAGAATGTGCGTAACACCAAGATGATACGCGTGCCGGAGTGGAGTGTCGGGCGACCCCCCCTGCTTTTAGAGACACCCCCAAAAGCGACCATCAATCCGCACGGAATTGGTGTGCGTGTATAGCTCGATCAGACTGTGATGATGGCACTTTGCTAGCCCTTTGGACTGGTCAAGTATATTACTTGTCCGTTCCGTGATAGATTTATAGTTAAAACCTGTTGTAGCAATGGCTATATTGACAGTACAAATACATCACCAGTAGAAAGCGTGATACTGAATATATAAGTGTCGTCATAGATTCAAATTAGTCTACCGAAACTTGAAATATTGACCATAAAAGTGTCCTGTGTCAAAGAATTTACTCCTCTAAACATTCTTGAATCGATTAATTCAGTGGATTTAAACAGCAGTTTAACCATTTCCGGTAAGCAATATCATGACTTCAAGTTCACTGAAAGAATGAAGCTCTTTAACTTTCTCACCAGTACTCAACACAACATTCTTCCCAGGCAACTGGCCAACTTCCTATATATAAGTTACAGTTTAACCCATTGGTTGAAACCGATTAACGTTAGTCACAATGACGTTTGTCAATCAACGGAAAGATATCTAAAAAAATACTATTTTCAAATAAAAATTTAGAAATAAAAAAAATATAGTATCCATTCACCAAATTGTAGCGTTATATGCTACAATACAAGTACATTATATTTTGATGCCATAACTCCCCCAAAGAGCTGTCCAACGTGGTAAGTGGTCTGTCCGTCAAGGTACATGTATACAGTAGTGAAATCATATGTAGCAAAGTCAGAGGACGATATTGTGGAGGACGTCTTTTATACACCCAAAGGACGAGTGTAAATCACGGGTCAGGAGGTCGTCCTCTAACACAGATGTCGTCGTTTGAGATACAACAGAATGTATAGTCGGGTTTGGGGATTGAAATACAACAGAATGTATAGTCGAGTTTGGGGTTTGAAATACAACATAATGTATAGTCGATTTTGGGGTTTGAAATACAACAGAATGTAAAGTCGAGTTTAGGGGTTTACAATATAACAGAATGTATAGTCGAGTTTGGGGTTTGAAATACAACATAATTTATAGTCGATTTTGGGGTTAGAAATACAACAGAATGTAAAGTCGAGTTTAGGGGTTTAAAATACAACAGAATGTATAGTCGAGTTTGGGGTTTGAAAATCAAGATCCCTGTATTAACAACCCTCGGTACCGACTCAACTATCATAGCTTGTTCTATGACAGAGCCAAACATACCAAAATACATTATTTCGGTACATGTGTTGTTCGAACTCACGATTAAGGGTTTGATAGTGCTCGTTCTTAACGAATAGCTTATGATAGAGCAAGCATGTACCGGACTAATCAATACCAAGATTTTACGCGATATTTAATTCGTAATTTAGTCCACATGTCCCTAATGCAGCATACTGAATACGTATATACAACTACAGATGATGCAATACATCATAATACCGCGATACCAAGTTATCATTTATATTTTGAAAGAGCTTCGCTTCTTGATTTGAACGTACTCTGAATTCATTTTGCAATATCGTACTGAACTCTATTTGTAAATAGTTTGAACCAACGACCTTGCATCGATAGTCATTGTCGTTACCAACTAAGCTCTGGACGCCCGACATGAGCCAAGGAATTTCATATTCCAATCATTCTCGGTAATGAGTGTCTGGAATGGATCTTTCAAATTGGTTATTGTTAAATCGAATGTCTGTAAGTGATCCTGCAATCTACATTAACGGCGTCTGTGAAACATGACTGAATTGATCTGATGTTAAAGCTTAACTGTCCGCAAATATAGAATAAGAAGATATAATTAATATTCTACGGTAAAAGTATCGGTGAGATAATAAGATAATTGAGCCGTCCCACGAGATCAAACAACCTTATTGTCTCTCCGTAATGTATCGACCCAGATCAGCCTGCGCAGTCCGATAGATGTATAGAAGTATAGAGAAATGATTCCTAAAACAGAAAATCCACAGGAAGCTAAACGTGTCTGTCCGAGTTAGCCCGCGCAACATGCTTAGGCTGATCAATGTCGATACTTTACGCACACGATGTTGGTTTTCTCGCGGGACGGCTCATATATATACACATCTGCGTAATGTATCGACCAGATCAGCCTGCGCTGTCCGCGCAGACTGATCCGGCCGACACATTCCGTCTTAGGGGGATAGATGTATAGAGTAATTATTCCTGAAACAGAAAAGTCACAGAAGGCGAAAAGTGTCTGTCCGGGTAAGCTTGCGCGGCATGCTTAGGCTGATCAATGTCGATACTTTACGCACACAATGTTGGTTTTCTCGCGGGACGGCTCAATTATAAATACAGTATTTTATTTCAAACTCATTAATAATCAACCGATATAACTAACGCCTTTTCTCTTACAACATGAGTAGCGAAAACCATCCCGTTTCAGTCTTCTTTCGTTTACTTTAGAAAATTAATACGTCTCAAATCAATCAACAATGGCGATTTGCGTCGTTGTCTCGTACCCGACATTACTAAATGTGCACGTCTGACATACTGAACTTTTATTTAATCAGTACTCCTGGCATGCACCAATAATGGCAAATTGCATTAAAGTTTGGTAATCTGTGTTCTTTAGTGAATGATTATGTCTGGTTTGAATCAACAAAAGCGTCTCGTACTGTCGTCTAGCATTTGGCATCCGGCGTACCATGGGTAATTATTACTTCTGACATAAAAAACAAAAACAACGACTTACATTTTAGGCATAAAATAGTAAATCAGTATCCCTGGAATGAACTAATAAGGGCAACTTGCAGTGTAGTCTGGTACCCGACGATGTATTTAAGTAAACAGTAGCCTACGCCTGGCATGAACTAATAAGCGCAACTTGCAGTGTAGTCTGTTAACCGACGACGTATTATAGTAAATTAGTGCGCATGGCATGAAGTTGTAAGGTCAACTTGCAGTGTTGTCTTCTACCCGACGACGTTTTATAGTAAATCAGTAGACTACGCCTGGCATGAACTGAAAAGGACAACTTGCAGTGAAGTCTCGTACCCGACGACGTATTGTAGTGAATCAGTAACCTACGCCTGGTATGAAATAATAAGCGCAACTTGCAGTATATTCTGTTACCCGACGGTATACATGTATTATAGTAAATCACTACGCCTGGCTTGAACTAAAAAGGGCAACTTGCGGTGTAGTCTGTTACCCGACGACGTATTATAGTAAATCAGTACGCCTGGCATAAGCTAATAAGGGCAACTTGCAGTGTTCTTTGGTACCTGATGATATATTATAGTAAATCAGTACGCCTTGCATGAACTACTAAAGGCATCTTGCAATGTTGTCTCCTACCCGACGACGTATTATAGTATATTAGTACGCCTGGCATGAACTAATAAGGGCAACTTGCAGTTTTGTTTTGTACCTGATATTATATTATAGTAAATAAGTACGTCTGGCATGAGCTAATAAGGGCCACTTGCGGTGTTGTTTTGTAACTGACGATATATTATAGTAAATCAGTACGCCTGGTATGAACTAATAAGGGCAACTTGCGGTGGTGTTTGGTACCTGACGATATATTATAGTAATCAGTACGCCTGGTATGAACTAAAAATGATAATTTGTAGTGCAGTCTGGTACCTGATGATATATTATAGTAAATAAGTACGCCTGGCCTGAACTAATAAGGGCAACTTGCAGTGTTGTTTAGTACCTGATGATATATTATGGTAAATCAGTCCGCCTGGTATGAACTAAAAATGATAATTTGTAGTGCAGTCTGGTACCTGATAATATAGCCTGGCATGAACTAAAAAGAATAATTTGCGGTGCAATCTGGCACCCGACGTATTATATCAGTACGCCTAACATGAACCGACAATAGCGATTTGCATTGGAGTCTGGTACCCGTTGTACTATAGTGAGTAATTGCATCTGGTATGAACCAAAAAAGCAACTTGTATTGTAGTCTGGTACCCGAAGTTTTATAGTAAATGTGTCAATCAAGGTACCGTGAGTACGAACGCAGAGTCAGCCATTTATTCATTCCAATGATTGACATCAATCATTGATGCTTTCGTTAAATGTGTTTCGTTAAAATGTATATGTGGGAAGATAGCCAGTTGCCTGTGAAGAATATTTGATGGAGTACATCTGCGAGAAAGTTTTAAAAGACACGTCAGATAAACTGGCTGCCGTTGAAAACTGTTTCAAACTCAATTAAATCAAAAATAATATTGTATGACTCTGTGTCTAGAAACACAATACTTGTCGCTTAGTCCAGTCGTACCAAAGAGCCCAACCCTTTCCCACATACAACAAATCAGCAGCAACCGACTTTAACAATGTCTAGGTAATACGATTGAACATCTAAACCTAAACTCTCTGTGTCTAGAAACACAATACTTGCATACCGTCTCCTAGTCCAGTCGTATTCAAGTCCCCAACCGCTTCCCACATGCAACAAATCAGCAGCAGCCGACTTTAAAACCTTCTAGGCAATACGCTGATACATCGTTATGCATACAAGTTTAATATATGTATATAGCTGGACACATTGTGGCAAAATAAGAAATTCCTTGTGAAATTACATATGAAGATCGCTTTCTCCTTAAGTCACAATGTTTTCAAAAGATGAGCGTGATGAGTTGCTTATAATCTAGAAATATTTGAAGTGGTGTAGAGGAAGTATAAAAGAAGGGTATGAATGTAAGTTTAACACTGGCGTAAATATTAATTTAGTAAATGTCTAAGTGTGATATTTAAAAACCTATAAATGTAAATTTAATAATTGTGTAAATGTAATATTTGCAATGGCGTATATGTAAATTTTGTTAATGTGTAAATGTAAATTTTGTAATTGTGTAAATGTAATTTTTGCAATGTTGTCAATTTAAAAGGCATGATAAAAAAAATGTGTGAAAGCTATCCGCGCAGTCTGATCTGTATCTGCACTATTCGTAGGTTTCAAGACACGTGTGTAAAGTAGTATCCACATATATCTTAAACAGGAAGTTCTTTTTTCACTGGATTAATAAGTATGCTAAAGAAGACAGTGGTGTAGAGGTAGAACGTCGGCCTCTTGTACCAAAGGCCCCTGGTTCGAATCCCGTGATGAGCGGGTTCCATCTTTGGGATCTGTCAACACATACTGCGCGAATACTAGTTAAGTCTCCAGGAAGCAGACATCGAGCGTGATCAATTTAAGCAAAAAGCTTGTTTCGCAATCGATGTAAAATAAATAAATCTAAACTAAATTAAACTATGCTTTTCATGGAACACCGCTAATATAAAAGGTTTCTGGGAATCGCGCACTTTCTCCTTTCCACATATTTGTTTCCATCATTTTGAAAATATAGCTACATATAGGTTATTTAGAAGTAGGAAAGACAGACAGTCTCTCTCAGAATATACGCCTCCAGGGTGTTATTGCACTCTGTTAAAACGGTTTCTAAATAAATTGCCGAAATATGTCAACATAATGCCTTTATATATGTCCCTAGATTCCGCCGAATGCAAATTAAAATCTTCTGCGAGCAGAGATTAAAATGTTTAAAACAAAAACAAATGGCAATTTGTTTCAGATAAGACGGAAATTCTGGTGAGAATTTGGGACAATGCTGATTTCAAGCACATAGTCTTGTATATGTCTGCAATAAAGAAAGTCTGTGAGAGAAATAAGGCATTTAGCATTTGAAATACTCACCTTATCTAGAGGTCATATACAATGTTTTAATTTAATTTGAATAAACTAAAATGTCGTTTTTAGAGTTGTTTTATAATTATTACTTCGATGTTTTCGATGTTTTCAAAGTTGTCTTCTACATACTTGTTGTGTGTTGGAAAAGGGTTTAACTCTTTCGCTGCCAAAAGGCAATTAAATTTTGCAAATATTGCAGATTCATTTGATACAGCTCGTCAAGAGCTATTTCTCCTGAAATCTGGATTGTTTGCCACTTAGACATTTAAACAATCTTACCAAATTTGATTTTGGACGAAACATAGATTGGTCAAATGTTTAACATTGAAGAGTTTGCGAAATTCGGCAGTAAAAGAGTTAACATAATCGAGATGATCTTTATGAATGAATACTTGTGAAAAACGTATGAAATGTCAAAATTTGTTATTCTCTTCAAAATAATGCACTTTCTATACTGCCATATTAGTTTTCACGCCATCGAAGAGTTGACTTTGAGAAAATTCGGCAGTAAAAGAGTTAACAGAATCGACATGATTGTTAAGAATGAATACTTGTGAAGAACGGATGAAATGTCAATATTTGTTATTCTCTTCAATATACTGCCATATTAGTTTTCACGCCATCGAAGAGTTGACTTTGCGAAATTCGGCAGTAAAAGAGTTAACAGAATCGACATGATTGTTAAGAATGAATACTTGTGAAGAACGGATGAAATGTCAATATTTGTTATTCTCTTCAATATACTGCCATATTAGTTTTCACGCCATCGAAGAGTTGACTTTGAGAAATTCGCCAGTGAAAGAGTTAACAGAATCGACATGATTGTTAAGAATGAATACTTGTGAAGAACGGATGAAATGTCAATATTTGTTATTCTCTTCAAAATAATGCACTTTCTATACTGCCATATTAGTTTTCACGCCATCGAAGAGTTGACTTTGCGAAATTCGGCAGTAAAAGAGTTAACAGAATCGACATGATTGTTAAGAATGAATACTTGTGAAGAACGGATGAAATATCAATATTTGTTATTCTCTTCAAAAGAATGCACTTTCTATACCGCCATCTTTGGTTTCGCGTCATCTTTCCAATTGAACCATATGCTATTAGATATATTCTTAGGTAAACCTGGCATCTGTGCAATGATATAACTTGTAATGTGATTCACATATTTTCATTATTGTCTTTATTATTGTAGAGTGGATTTTTTTTTATCTAAATCAGATATAGTTGAGCCGTCTCGTGAGAAAATTAACATTGTGGACATTGCGTAATTTATCGACCCGGATCAGCCTAAGTATGCTTACCCGGATAGACACTTTTCGCATCCTGTGGATTTTCTGTTTCAGGAATAATTACCCTATACTTCTATCCCCCTTATACGATATGTGTCGGCCAAGATTAATCTGCGCGGACTGCGCAGGCTGATCTGGTCGATACATTGCGCAGAGGCCATAATGTTGGTTTTCTCGCGGGACGGCTCATATATAGTAGGATAAGTTGCTATAATGGTTATAACCAGAGCTCAAGATAAGGGGAGAACTTCATGTTCTAAAATCTTTATTTGACACTCAAACCCTATGTTGTTGGTAGTCAAAATAATCGTCTCAGTGAGTTTGGTTTAGTAATAAGAGATATAGTTTGAGAAAAGGAGCTGTTTACCCCTCCTTATCTGGAACTCGGATTACTATTATCGTAAATATTATTTCAGTACAATTGCCACCTGCGCATCAAAATTATGATACCTAAATCCCTCAAGTTTCACTATTTCCTCCAAGTTTTCTTTTACCAGACTTTTAAAGAATAACATATCACGTTTCATTTGCAGAGCAGTATTTCTCTTGAATTTGTTGAATTGCATTACGAATCATATCCGTTCGGAGGCAAACCTTGTATTTTTACGCAAATGTGTCGAATCGCATTACGAAACATATCCGCTCTGAGCGTGAAATGCACAGACGTCTACTACAAATGAATCATATCTGATGAAAAGTGGTCTTAGTGCAAGTCCGTTTACTGCAAAGTGTTTTAACTGCATTCAACAATTATTTGGCTATATCACGGGCGTTTCCTACGTAAGTTACCATGACTACTGGTCCATTTATCAAGAGACCAGCGAGTCAGTCGTCATGATAGTCATGTTTATTTTATATAAGGTACAAATATAACCTTTCTACTTGCTTGTGGAAGGGTCTGGTTAGACTGTTCGTATACACGGTATCTTCATATGCTTCACTGTTCGTATACACGGTCTCTTAATATGCTTCACTGTTCGTATACACGGTCTCTTATTATGCTTCACTGTTCGTATACACGGTCTCTTAATATGCTTCACTGTTCGTATACACGGTCAAATTCACTGTAAACTTTTTAGTATTTTGTTGACCTTGTTTGAAATACAATTTACGGTTTTGTCCGGGCCCGATTTGGTCCAAAATGACGGTTACCATTTTCGCATTGTGATTGTGAATTCTTTCTTGTATGACATCACCCCCCCCCCCCCCCCCCCCCCCAAGTGGTGCGAGATGTCGCGGGCTCGATCCCTGGCCAGGTTATACCAAATATGGTAGTAATGGCTTTATTTCATTGTCACTAAGGTATGTGTGGGGTTAGCATTTACTACATACTAACTTGTCTCAAGATAAAGGGATCAGTATTACTGGTAACTTACTAAGGAGTCGCAGTGATTTAACTGAACAAATTGTTAATAGCGGCGCTAAAAACCCAAACTCACAAACCAGGGATAGCTAAAATTTGATTGGAGATTTGGTTACCGTTAGTAAGCACTACTTTTCCTTTAAACATTTAAAACGTCATCTCCTGGAGAGACATGAAAGTATGTAAAAGGCAAAGAACTGTATATACTAAATAGAAATTGACATGAGAACCATGACTTGTTAACAACAACATATATATTTGTTTGTTAAGTCAACAGATATTGTTTGTCTGCAATCATAATGTAGACAAATACATATTACTGACAAGCAATCGCTCACAGGACAAACTATACCTATACTTACTTACATCGTTCTGCAATGTCTACACAATTCTATAAACGTTTTGGCTTAAGGAACCGATTTTACAGGCCTGCGACACCAATAAAGAGCCAGGATACATTAAGAAGACGGCAGCCATTACATGTACTACCATTGTGCATGTCTTAGGATATCGGAACATAACCGCCCACATCTTTCCAAACGTGGCACAAATACAATATTAGAACATGCCTTGAGCATCGTTGTAGAAAAGATAAATATATTTATATTTTATAATATGAAGTGAATAATTGGGAAAATGGCTAAGTGATACCGGACTCAACTGCCCACTGACTGCCAAACACGGCAAAAATACAATATTAGAACATGCCTTGAGTATCGTTGTAGAGAAGATATTTCACGTAACTCTCAAATTTACTGAAGTTCATAATTCATGCCTAATTTTAGCTACTGACTTACATCACCGAAATAAAAACCATTCCGTTCTTTCCGTAGACAAACTAATTGAGCGTTGCCTCGGGAAAAACCTACGTGAACTTTCTTAGCTACAAAGAAACAAGCTTTTTTTACATAGGAAAATTCTTGTCCTAAGTTCCCATTCGATGATATTTCACAGAGTTATTGCCATTTTATTTATATGAAATATGACATAGGATAAGTCGTGTCCTTAATGAATGAATTATTATCTGAACTACGTTCGACTGTGAATATCACCTATTAAGATAGACACATGTGCAAAGCAACCTATACATAACTACGTTTGATGATGATTTAACGGATGTGATACCTGTATCGAATGTTTGCTTGGTCTATGACCAACGACATGAACAAAAGGTGTTAAATCAAGGCTCCATTATGTACATACCGGTATCAACCATGTCCCTCATGTAGACACTTTCTGACGTCTCAGCAACAGTCACCTTTTGAAAACATTGCGACAAACGAAATAATTGCTCATAGTGATCAAGTTCTCCTTTTGCCCCGGTTTTTTCAACTCTGAACTATCACAAGTTTTTTCATATTTTTGACCAAGAGTTTCATAGTCATTTGCTGCAGATGTGTTTCATGTGGGAAAGTGTTAAAGGCGACGGATCAACACGTTAATCAGATGTGTTTCATGTGTGAAAGTGTTAAGCAAAATGGCGATGGAACAACACGTTAATCAGATGTGCTGCATGTGGGAAAGTGTTAAGCCAAATGGCGATGGATCAACACGTCAATCAGATGTGTTTCATGTGGGGAAGTGTTAAGCCGAATGGCGATGGAACAACACGTTAATCAGATGTGCTGCATGTGGGAAAGTGTTAAGCAAAATGGCGATGGATCAACACGTCAATCAGATGTGTTTCATGTGGGGAAGTGTTAAGCCGAATGGCGATGGAACAACACGTTAATCAGATGTGCTGCATGTGGGAAAGTGTTAAGCAAAATGGCGATGGATCAACACGTTAATCAGATGTGTTGCATGTGGGAAAGTGTTAAGCCAAATGGCGATGGATCAACACGTCAATCAGATGTGTTTCATGTGGGGAAGTGTTAAGCCGAATGGCGATGGATCAACACGTCAATCAGATGTGTTTCATGTGGGAAAATGTTCAGCCGAATGGCGATGGATCAACACGTTAATCACTTGTCCAATTAAATCGAGGACGACAATCTAGCTAAACCTTTATTTTCTCTAATACTTAAAGGACGACCATCTAGCTCGACGTTCATTTGCTCTTTTAAAATCGTACGACTACGATCTAGCTCGGCGTGAATTTGTCCTATACAAATCGAAGAACGGCAATCTAGGTCAACATTCATTTGTCCTCTAATAATCGAAAGACGGTAATCTAGCTGGACGTTTAACTTTCCTATTAAAATCGAAGGACGACAGTATTGTTTAACGTCCACTTGTCCAATAAACATTGGAGGACAGCAATCTTGCTCGCCGGCCATTTGTCTTTTAAAACTCAATGGACGACCATCTAGCTCGACACTTATTTGTCCTATAAAAATCGAAATAAGGCTCTATTTAAATGAAAATACGGATTTATAAACATCAAAATAAGGCTCTATTAAAATAAAAATTGGGCTCTATAAAAATAAAAAAAAGCTCTATTAAAATCAAAATACGGATCTTTAAACATCAAAATAAGGCTCTATTAAAATCAAAATACGGCTCTATAAAAATCAAAATAAGACTATTAAAACAAAAATACGGATCTATAAAAATAAAAATAAGGCTCTATTAAAATCAAAATACAGATCTATAAAAATCAAAATAAGGCTCTATTAAAATCAAAATACGGATCTATAAAAATAAGGCTGTATTAAAATTAAAATACAGATCTATAAAAATAAAAATAAGGCTCTATTAAAATCAAAATACAGATCTATAAACATCAAAATAAGGCTCTATTAAAATAAATATACGGCTCTATAAAAATAAAAAAAAGGCTCTATTAAAATCAAAATACGGATCTATTAAAATACAAATAAGGCTCTATTAAAATCAAAATACAGATCTATAACAATCAAAATAAGGCTCTATTTTAAATCCAAATACGGATCTATAAAAATCAAAATAAGTCTGTATTATAATCAAAATATAGATCTATAAAAATAAGGCTCTATTAAAATCAAAATACGGATCTATATAAATCAAAATAAGGCCCTATTAAAATCCAAATACGGATCTTTAAAAATCAAATAAAGGCTGTATTAAAATCAAAATACAGTTCTATAAAAATCAAAATAAGGCTCTATTATTATCAAAATACGGATCTATAAAATTAAAATAAGGCTCTATTAAAATCAAAATACGGATCTATAAAAATTAAAATAAGGCTCTATTAAAATCAAAATACGGATCTTTAGAAATCAAAATACGGCTCTATGAAAATCGAAGGACGGCAATTTAGCACGACGTTAATTTTTCCTATTAAGATTGAAGGACAATGATCTTGCTCAACGCTCATAATTCCTATGAAATTAGATAGAAGATACGCGTACCTATCGTTTCGATCTTTTCTTCTTCAAAATCGAAACAGAACGTTTCTAATCTAATTCGACGTCAATGTTATAAATTCGAAGGATGACGATCAAGCTCTACGTTCAATTTCATATAGACTGATGATGGCCGCCTAGCCTACAATGGGTTTATATGTGCCATAGAAATAGAACTGATTGCCAAGCTCAGCAACCAGTTTCCAAGATAAAGTCTAATAGCGATTGCCAAGCTCGGCATTGAGTCCGAGAACAAGTCGAATGTTGACGGCCGAACTCGTCGAAGCGGCTAGTTGTTCACTTTTCAATATGAAGTACATTTACATCATGTCAGTTATGGAGGGATAAATAGATAGATACACTTTAATGGGTTTTATTAGTTTATATAGTTCGACATTGATTGACCTGGATTGTTATATAATAACCAGGAAACTGAAAAACTATTATTAACATTTCGTTAAGGAAACATTTGTATAATTTCCTCGTAAAATTACCGACGCACCACTTCCAATCAAAATTGGAATGTTTCCATAATGTCGAGAAACAGACCGGTACTATCTGAAATCAGCATGGAATGAGACCATCATGGGAAAAGGTACGAGCTGGCAATACTGAAATGTGTATGTTCAGATCAGCCTGTACATATACTCCATTTAATCATATTCTTCACAAAGTTGACAACAACTTCTAACAGGCTTATATAAGTAACACATGAACAGTGTAGATATTGATCAGACTATGTTGGTGCACAGGCTAGATCTAGATCTGCGCTTTTCACAAAAGCCAACTTTGTCCTTGCTCAAACAATAAAGACACGTTTTACTGTCGTATTCTATAGAAGCCATCATAGATAATTGACATTTATTGACGCCGCGTGGAAGCGTGGCGTCAGTATGGGATAGGTTTTAATTGTGTACCGTGGGGTGACGTAATCGAAAAGGGAGCAACCAACATTATTATTGTTAAGAAAAACTCTGTTATATGTTTGAAATAAAAAACCTTTATGAATATATAAATTGTTTAAAATGATTTAAGAAAAAGCAAGATACAAAATACGTATATCTTCTACCGTTATTACAGAACATTAGACACAAGTAACGGGTATTTATTAACTTTCCCCTAACTTCCTAGGCTACGCTTCTTTTATAGTTTGGTTTACGACCCGATTCATCAAAGCTCAGAAAAAGGTTTCTGGCGATGGTTTTGCCTATTTACAGTACAATATAGAGATTTTTAAATAAATGGGTAATCTTTAAAAAATCAATGATGATTCATTTTAATTACTACATATTACAGTATAAGTCTAGAAACTTCAAAAACAACGTTAACCCAAGTATGCAATAGGCATAGCCGTAACATGACCCGTTCTATTATTTGTAAAATGCAGCATGTCATCGCTTGGCGATTTTGGTCATTCTTATTTAATAGACGACAAGGTGTCATCGGTTCCCATAGAGTAATTAAGTTGACTCTGCTTCCTTTCGTTATGAATACTTCGCTGTTCTAACGATTTCATCCGATTTCTAAAATTCATTGGATTCGTACCCGGTTTTTCATGTTTCGTTCGAGATGAACGATTCGTACCAACTGGTTTTCGATCTTTGCTCTTGGGGAACTGACTTGAACATTTTGTTTTGTTTATTTTTCAGTTTTCTACTGGCATGTTCAAAACGATTAAAGTGATATTACAAACAAACAAAACAGACTTAATAACTCTTGCTATATGTTGACTATACATGTGAACTTTCATAAAGCTCAATATTGATCATTAATATCTTTTTTGTTTGTGTATATACTCTCGTTTTTGCTAGCATACTTCTGCTAAACTGGAAGGAGAATAGACTCCCCCTCTCCTTCCAAAGCTTGTGTCACACTTAACATATAACTAGAGTCAATACAACTTAATATATGTTAATATTTAAGCACTTATGTTTTTCTTTTATCTAATGGATCTAGTTAGAGGATTTAAAACAGTTTATTGGTAAAAATGATACATTATAGTTGCAGTGAATGTTAAGCAAACCGTAAACCAAATGGTTTCAGGACTAAACTTCACATGCGGAATATCACATAAATCGTAGCATATAAAACATTTAATCCCTACGTCAATATTGACACTTTCTGCTCTTGGTAACCTTTTTATATAGGCTCTGGTAGCCAGGTGAGAAATATAGGCACATCTTGGCCTTCTTGTTCGAAATATTTACATTCTGTCTGCTTGCACAGGTTATTTAAATGTACAGAGTTGCATCTGCTTCCTTTAAGTCACGCTTCAAAATCATGCGCGGCGTCTTTGATGCTTTCCATCAAAATTATTCTTATTTGGATTTGAATTGCATATCGATTTGAAGCTATGAAGAAAGCTTCAACTAAAACAAACTTGCTGTCATCGATGTAAACTTTGAAAATATTTGTTAACCCTTTCCAACCTGCAGACGTATTTTGACACAATAGCAGCGCGGACGACTTTTCAACAATGTGGCCAAAGGTGAAATTGCTCACGATGAGCAATTTCACCTTTAGCCACAATGTTTTCAATTTTGTTTAACAATTGAGCTTTCATGGAGATTTTTCAGGTTCGTGTCACTATGTTTTCAAAGTCGTCTGCTGCAAATTTGTTGTATGTGGGAAAGGGTTAATGTTGAAATCATAGTTATGGTATGGTCACACTTAAACAGACCTGCAATAGATTTTTATGTAACGGCAGCTAAGGCGAGTGTAGAAGAGGAACTGATACTGTCTTACTATATAGCACGATTGTGTAGCAATGTTGTAGAGAGCTCGCCTTCGGAGCAAGAGATCCAAGGCCCGAGCCCTTACCAGTTTGGACGCTCTAGTACTGATAGAATTGAGCTCATCAATTAACTGCATACGAAAAGCCTCGATAACTTTTCACGATAATCTCAGAAAATTATAGATCATATTTCACATTTGGAATGGGTATATGTACATGTGTTGTCAAGGTATGAGTATAGTGTAGGGCCAATTATACTGCCTAACTATATAAATAAATATTGTAGAAACGTGACAGACTGCCTAACTATATAACTAACTATTGTTTATACGTGGTAGACTGCCTAACTATATAAATAACTGTCGTAAGAACGTGGTAGATTGCCTAACCTTTGTAGAAACGTGGTAGACTGCCTAACTATATAACTAACAGTTGTAGAAACGTGATAGACTGCCTAACTATATAACTAACTATTGTAGAAACGCGGTAGACTGCCTAACTATATAACTTACTGTTGTAGAAACGTGGTAGACTTCGCATTCGCGCATACAGGTTTTGTCCTAGTAAGGTCTGATTGTTGTTAGGTAACATACTAACAGAAACGATGCGCGGTGCTTGCAAACATCCCGGATCAAGATCCGTTTTAGCTCCTGTGCAGTCGTACACTTATCGCGGAAGACTCTGCCGAATGTTTGTGATCTTAAACCAACTCTGGTCGTTGATCCCAGTTAAGGTTGAACACCTATAAGACCCATCCTGCGAGAAAAGCCAACATATTGACTCTGCGTAAAGTATCAACCCGGATCAGCCTAAACATGCCGCGCAAGCTAAACCGGACAGACACGTTTCGCCTCCTATGGATTTTTTGTTTCAGGAGTAATTTCTCTATACCTCTATGCCCCTGAGACAAAATGTGTCGGCCCAGATTAGGCTGATCTGGGTCGATATATTGCACAGAGGCCATAATGTTGTATTTTTTGCGGGAGGACTCATATTTGGAACGACGATTTACGTAGGTGATCAGCAATTATCAACAGAATTAAAGAAAAAGCGACTTCCGTCAGATGCCATAAGAGATCGGTATTGGTCGTGAACTAGTCGAACATTTCCGCTGAAATGACCGAAAAGCCGGTTTCAATCGATATTGTACGGAACTCGCATAACCCACTAAGTATGCCCTACGCTTATTCCAAATAGTCCGAAGCTTGGTTTTCACGTGACTCGGCCTACAGTATAAGCTTGTTGGCACAAATGGAGTAATGCTAGGGTGACCGTCATGTCAAAAGTCTGTGTGGAAGAGTCATCAACTCGTCTGACAGTAAACATGGTTAATGACTCCAATAAATCATGGCACGATAACGTTAACGACGCACTGTAAATGGAAATTCAGCGGATAAAGATCAACTGGCCGTGTTGGAAAGAATACCATGTAAAAATGACGGTGTTATTCTATATAAGTGTTAGGCATGTGCTTTCTTTTGTCTGTTTGGTGAATAAGCCGCTTTCAGCAATTTTCCAGTTATATCGATGCGTTTACTAGGTAGGTTATCAGTACTACTGGTCCGTTTATCTTGACACCAGCGAGTCATTCGTAATGCTATCCTCACAATCATGAGCACCAAAGTAGGAAAGCCATTTTAAAGTTTTTCGTATGACCCCGTCGGGGATAGAATCCGTGACCTCTTGCATCAGGTGAGGGCGATCTACAACTATACAAACGAGTTGGTACTGTTAGAGCTTTGTGTTTCATGCTCGAGAATGCGTACATGACAAATATGTTGTATCTCCACCAATGAGGTAACAGTCGGAGTGGAAACGTAGCTAGTTTCCTTTTTGAAAAACGGCTGTGTATAGTTTAGGTTTTTGAAATCCAGCAAACGACACGGAAGGTGCACTTGCCACCTAGATATGACTGAACATTGTTGAAAATTGAGGATAAACCTCGATCAATCAATTACCCAACACATAAGAAAGATATTTTGGAAAACAAACCAGCTAACTTCATATTATGTAGGCTTCTGTTTGGAGTGTGGGATCACGTTAACTTTAAACTTATACCCTCGGGAAACAATGTTAACTTAAAGCTTATACGACATGACAGTAACGTTCATTTTTTATCGTGTACAGCCGGGAAACAACGTTTACTTTAATCGTAAACGCCCGGGAAACAACGTTAACTATAAACTTATTTGGCCGGGGAGCAACGTTTACTTCATGCCTATACAACCGGGGAGCATTGTTTACTATAATCTTATAAAGCAGGGAAACAACGTTAACTTAAAGCTTATACAGCCTGGAAACAACGTAAACAGCCGCGGAGCAACGTTAACTTTAAGGTTATTCACTATTCAGCCGGGAAACAATGTTAACTTTAAGTGTATACGACCGGGGAGCAACGTTAACTTTGTTCTTTAAACAGCCTGGAAACAACGTTTTAAGCTGATACAACCGGGAAACTTTAACTTACATTGTATACGGTCGGGGAGCAACGTTAACGCTTATCTTATACAGCCGGGAAACAACTTTAACTTACCTTTTATACGCTCGGGTAGCAACGTTAATGTTAAGCTTATAAAGCCGGGAAACAACATTTACTTAAAGCTAACACGGCCGGGCAGCAACGTTAACTTTAAAATCAAACAGCCGGGAAACAACGCTAATGTTAAGCTTATCCGGCTGGGAAACAACGTTAAAGTTAAGCTAACACGGCCGGGAAACAACGTTAACTTTAATCTAATACAGCCGGCAAACTGGACAACGTTTACATTAAACTTATACGTCCGGGAAGCAACGTTACCTTTAAGTGTGTACGGCCGGGATTAAGACATTAAGACATTGACTCCGTAAAAGATTTACTAAACGATTGTCAACCGTATTAAGTGTGTCAAATATGGACATTACTGTGTTTGTTTGGTGTTTATGCCGCATTTAACGCATTTTCAATTATATCAAGTCGTTTGTTTCCCTGATAAGTTATAACTATTGAAACCAAAGAGGCAAGCGTATTGCTAACCCCACAATCCTGTGTGACAATATGGTAAATGCCATTACTACCATTTTTGAAGTTGGGATAACACGGCTAGGGATCGAATTCTCGACCTCCAGCACCCGCGGCGGACGCTCTATCACAACAACAACGATACGGTTGTGTGCAGTCGGGATAAAACATAGACTGATTATAGTACTAGAAAAATATAGTATATCTTATAACATACAATAGACAGTAAAATCTAGTTAAATCAAAGTTGTAGCGATCTGTGTAGTCTTCATGGATGATATTCTCCTCCAGGACGAAATGAAAACCTTCATTAGTTAGAAGATGGCAAATCCTTTATGAGTGTTTATCCATTTCCTATATACAACAAAGCTGCAACAGACGACTTTGAAAGCTTCAGGACAAAAACATCTCTAATAAATGAAGGCATATTACTGTAAAGAAATTAAAAACATTATGATGAAAGGTGAAATAGCTCGTGTTGAACAATTACTCCTATTTTCACAATGATTTAAACAGACGTCTGCTGCAGAGGCGTCAGAAAGCGAATGTATGTGGGAAAGGGTTAAAAACATCTGAAAGTAACCAGTTCCACGACAATTACTGTACACTTCCTCGAGATATAGATATAACATCGCTTTTGCTTGCATTTTCAAAACACCGATATAAATAGATGAGCTCAAGCAGGCGAGAACTTTCCTTATTCTTATACTAAACTGGGAGAAGGAGAACGATTACATTGCGATACACTCTTTTAAAAAGGAATCGTTCTAAATAGAGTCTTTGATTGATGATAAAGATAAAGCTTTCGATAAAACAAACATAGACGAATGTTATTTGTAAAAGACGGATCATTTACTTGGACTAAATCAATGATTCGTCAAAACAGTTAATTGAAACCAAATCTAGCTTAAATAAATTCATCCAACAGTCAAAACAGTTAATTGCACAAATGCTTAAAATAACCTTATGTGCATCAGTATTGAAAGAGGTATCAAATATCAAAGGAAAGTGCAAATGCACCCGTGCATAGTTATTCTCGGTACATTTGAGCCGTCCGCTGGAAAACTAACATAACGATTTCTGCGTAATGTATCGACCAAGATCAGCCTGCGCAGGCTGATCCGGACCGACACATTCCGTCTGAGGTGGTTATAGGTAAAGAGTAATGATTCGTGAAACAGAAAATCTACAGGATGCGAAAAGTGTCTGTCCGGGTTAGCCTGTGCGGCATGCTTAAGCTTATCCGGGTCGATACATTTACGCAGAATCCACAGTGTTGGTTTTCTCGCGGGATGGCTCATTTTAGACATTCATGATTAGATGTAATTTGAATTAGTTCTTTCTCTTGGGAAACATGAATAAATAGTTTTAAATACCCTCCATTAATCAACAAAAAAGTTCGTTCGCGTTTTAGTTCGATTATCATAAATTGCCAATTTAATTCACATGATTGATCTTAAATGAACTACTTAACGCAACTCTCTTTAATTCACTGAACTCTTTCAGTGCCGAATTGTTTAAAGTAGACTCTTCCATATTCAAAATCGGGCGTCTCCATTTCTCATGGTATAAAAGTTTGGGACTTGTTGTTGTATAACTTAAGAGCAAACAATGCTGATTTCACGAGCTGACTCACCTGAATCAGTAATGTTTGCAAATATCTCAATATTGCCTTTGACACTGAAAGAGGTTAAAGAGAAGCTCCTTGCAGCTTACAGATTTAGGTATATAAAACTCCCCAATATTTCCATTAATTGACCGTTTATTAAATGTAGAAGCATTGTGACGCATCTGCAGCAGACGATTTTTGAAAATAATTTGCCACAATGCTTTCGACTCAATTCACTACTAATACTTTCATAAGTAAACATTTTCCATAGTTTTGCCTATTTCTGCTCAAAAGTGGTATGATGGAGATCTGTCGTATGTTCGATAGGGTTCACATCGAACTATTTTTTGTGCCACGAATAGAGTCTTTTTGATAGCCCTCTTTGATCAGGATAATGCCTGACTGTTTGCACTGCAAACAACATATACTTCTATAAATTTCAAATTACGTCAAATATATCCGCGATCATGCCGATCTAGAAGCAAATAGTCCCTAAACAGACTTTGTTTGTGTAGAAAAGAGAGAATACCATCACCAGAATCCATTGAATACATGACATTGAGTTTAGATTCATTGTAACTGTGTATAGGATGGACTGGAAATGATTGATTTGATCATCTTTAATATTTTGCCCTTGTTTGAAAATGAAACACGGGATTTGTCAGGGCCAGATTTGGTCCAAAATGACAGTAACCATTTTCGCCTGGTGATTGACGACGCGTGGAAGCGCGGCTTCAGTATGGGATAGGTTTTAATTGTGTACCATGGGGTGACGTAATCGAAAAGGGAGCAACCAACATTATTATTGTTAAGAAAAACCCTGTTGTATGTTTCAATAAAACAACATTTATGAATCAATAAATTGTATAAAATGATTTAAATGACAAAACGATACACAATACGTATGTCTTCTTCCGTTATTACAAAATTTTAGACACATTTAATATGTATTTTATAACTGTTCCCCATCTTCCTAGGCTACGCTTTTTTTTATAGTTTGGTTTACGGAGTTCACTTTTCCCGAACTTCATAGGCTACTATTTTTTAATTGTTTGGTTTACTGCACTGACGAATCGATTCATCAAAGCTCAGAAAAAAGTTTCGGGGTTCTCTTTTCCTATTTATTTCTGTTGTATTTCTAAACTTTAAACTTTCTTTATTCAGACCATTGTATGTTTGCTATATGTTGACTATACATGTGAAGTTTCTCTTTTAATTTCATAAATGGTCAATTTTGGCTACACAATCGATTATTTTTGGAATGGAATTTTAGAAGGGAGATAACTCTCGAGTACAAAGGCTTTAGAACATTTCGACCGTTAGACTCGAATAGTTAATCCCATTGGCATGTTTAAACAAAGAACTCTAATAATTTCCCAATTCGCTACCCTTTACTAAATCGTAAAAGGATAGTGGTTAAAAGCTGACATAAAACATTTTAATACATGTATATAAAACTACATTTAAAGTTTTTAATATTTCTTCGTATTTTGTGTTTAGTAACTCTCGTCTTTGTTATCATACTTCTGCTATAGACTTCCCGCTCTCCTTCTAAAGCTTGTGTCATACTTAACTTATAACTAGAGGCATTAAACCTTAATATATATTAATATTTAAGCACCTATATATGTGTTCTTTTTTATCTTATAGATATAGTTAGATCAGATATAAAACCGTTTATTGATAAGAAATTTAGAAACGTCAGCTTGTATGACACATTATAGTTGCAGTCAATGTTAAGCAAACTCTAAACCAAATGGTTTCAGGACTAAACTTGGCTTTTCACGACAAAAATTCACATGCTGAATATCACATAGATCGCAGCATATAAAACGTCTATCCCTACGTCCAAATTGACCCAGGTGATCAATGTAGACACATCCTGGTCTTCTTTTTGAAAATAAGGAGACATTTGGCATTCTTGTTCAAAATATTTACATCCTGTCTGTTTAAATGTATGAAGTTAGCAATGTCCTGGGTATTGTTATTTGCTGATCCGATCTACTGCCAGGAAACGAATATGCAGCCAGCTAGATACTGCAATATGGTAAATAACTAAATACCCATCCTGCTGTCAAAAAGTCAATTTAAGAACGAATTTACTGCAACATGTGAATATCCAGACAGCTTTACGTTGGCTTTATTCACCAGTTCATCGCTATATGTAGGAATTATACTGCTGGGAATCGTCTTGTAATGCAGTTTAACATAACCAAGTATTCTTAATTTGTATTTATTATAGTACCATTTTAAAAGGTATAAGTTGATATTATGAGTAGTGAAGTTTCAGGTCAGCATTTTCATTTGCCCCGTCTTATCGGAATCTACAGTTGAAACAATTTATTAACAAGCTTTTGTACGTAATATATGGACAGTGTAGATATTGGTATTGCAATGTTCACGAAAGCCAAAGCGTGCCTTTTTCCAATAGCCCTGCTCATTTTTACTCTTCTAAACTGAAAACCGCAAGAAAGGATGAAATACAAATTCACGCGAGAAATAAGATCATCCGGCAAACGAAAAACATCGTAAGCAAAAGAGATAGTTATCAGTATGATTAATAAATTCCTCCTTTTTCTCACACTTTGTTTTAAATATACCCGCTTACTAGTGAATGTTTTTTTTATAAACGCCTTCTTAACCCACATGCAACACATATGGCACAGACGTCTTTGAAAACACCTGGACACAAATGTGACAAATCCCTAAAACGTTTTCAACTATATTCATTAAATATACATGTTGTCACACGTTTTACCTTGATGGTTTTAACCCAAAAGACAGCTGATTCGAAGCCGGCAACATTTGAAATCATTGTGACAAAAGAAGAAGTTGCTCTTGATGAGCAATGTCTTCTTTTATCACAATGTTTTCAAACGTCTCGTCAGCTTCATTAGCGTCAGAAAGCTGATTTATGTGGAAAAGGATTAAAGCAAGGTTTGGTTCCATCAGACTAAAATTAGTTCATTGATAAATGGATTCCTCGCTGACTTATCGATTGATAGCCTAATCGTTCAAACGCTGGCTGAAATAGCGTCCGTTCGGTCATTCGCTTATGACCTACCCTATGAGCAAAAGACACTGAAATCGATCGGAATATGATTCACAAAAACCCAGTTTCTTTAGGTCACAATACAACAAATAAATTCATCCTTTGTTTCCATGCAAATCAACGCGTTTAAACACTCAATTGTCATACTCGCTAAGAGATTCTCAGGTAGAACATCCTGTATTATTAAAAAGAGCTACCTCTAAGCTTTAAAAGAATCCATAGAACATGGGGGAATCATGCATTATGCAAGAAAGAAATCACTCCGCGAAAATGGTTATCGTCATTTTGGATTAAATCGGGCTGGGACAAAACAGGTTAGTCACATATTCTTCCTTCACTTTCAAAAAAGGTCAAAATACTAAAGCATGATCAAATCAATCATATTTCCAGTGCGTCTTATACACATTTACAATGAACTTAAACTCAATGTCATATATTCAATGCATTCTGGTGAAGGAATACATTCATCTCTGCGCAAACAAAGTGTTTTTAGGGACTATTTGATGGCGGATATATTTGGCGTAGTTTGACCTTAAGTGTTTATCGGTGAAAACTGACATCGTATAGGAACTGCACTCAGATATAATAAATTAAGAAATATTCTTCCACTTTTCTCTAACAGAGGATCAGACAAGGGGAAAACATCTGGTCTTTCCCCCGAAGTATCTCGTATATGACTCCGCCAAACGTATGTTGTGGGTTCTCAAAAGAATAGAATCACTGAAACGATGCTTTTACGTACCGACACTACAGGGTTTGAGTGTCAAATATATTTTCAAAACTTGAGAAATGCTCTTAAGTATAGCTCTGCTCTTATATTAAGATAGTTATGACTCAGTTTAAATTTGTTGTGATTTGAGATGCGTATGAATATCTTCCGGACGCAATATGCTGCACGTGTCTCATGTAACGTTTTTTATCGTTTATATACCGAATTGAGATGTGTATGACTATCTTCCGGAGGCAATGTGCTGCACGTCTCTTGTGTAACGTTCTTTATCGTTTATATACTGAATTGAGATGAGTATTACTATCTTCCGGAGGATATGTTGCACGTCTCTTGTGTAACGTTCTTTATCGTTTATATACCGAATTGAGATGTGTATGACTATCTTCCGGAGGCAATATGTTGCACGTCTCTTGTGTAGCGTTCTTTATCGTTTATATACCGAATTGAGATGAGTATGGCTATCTTCTGGAGGCAGTATGCTGCACGTCTTTTGTGTAGCGTTCTTTATCGTTTATATACCGAATTGAGATGCGTATGACTATCTTCCGGAGGCAATATGCTGCACGTCTCTTGTGTAACGTTTTTTATCGTTTATATACCGAATTGAGATGCGTATGACTATCTTCCGGAGGCAATATGCTGCACGTCTCTTGTGTAACGTTTTTTATCGTTTATATACCGAATTGAGATGCGTATGACTATCTTCCGGAGGCAATATGCTGCACGTCTCTTGTGTAGCGTTATTTATCGTTTATATACCGAATTGAGATGTGTATGACTATCTTCTGGAGGCAATATGCTGCACGTCTCTTGTGTAGCGTTCTTTATCATTTATATACCGAATTGAGATGAGTATTACTATCTTCCGGAGGCAATATGCTGCACGTCTCTTGTGTAGCGTTCTTTATCATTTATATACCGAATTGAGATGCGTATGACTATCTTCCGGAGGCAATATGCTGCACGTCTCTTGTGTAGCGTTCTTTATCGTTTATATACCGAATTGAGATGTGTATGACTATCTTCTGGAGACAATATGCTGCACGTCTCTTGTGTAGCGTTCTTTATCGTTTATATACAAAATTGAGATGTGTATGATTATCTTCCGGAGGCAATATGCTGCACGTCTCTTATGTAACGTTCTTTATCGTTTATATACCGAATTGAGATGCGTATTACTATCTTCTGGAGGCAATATGCTGCACGTCTCTTGTGTAACGTTCTTTATCGTTTATATACCGAATTGAGATGAGTATTACTATCTTCCGGAGGCAATATATATGTTGCACGTCTCTTGTGTAACGTTCTTTATCGTTTATATACCGAATTGAGATGTGTATGACTATCTTCCGGAGGCAATATGTTGCACGTCTCTTGTGTAGCGTTCTTTATCGTTTATATACCGAATTGAGATGCGTATGACTATCTTCTGGAGGCAGTATGCTGCACGTCTCTTGTGTAGCGTTCTTTATCGTTTATATACCGAATTGAGATGAGTATTACTATCTTCTGGAGGCAATATGCTGCACGTCTCTTGTGTAGCGTTCTTTTTCGTTTATATACAGAATTGAGATGCGTATTACTATCTTCTTGAGGCAAAATGCTGCACGTCTCTTGTGTAGCGTTCTTTATCGTTTATATACCGAATTGAGATGCGTATGACTATCTTCCGGAGGCAATATGCTGCACGTCTCTTGTGTAACGTTCTTTATCGTTTATATACCGAATTGAGATGAGTATTACTATGTTCCGGAGGCAATATATATGTTGCACGTCTCTTGTGTAACGTTCTTTATCGTTTATATACAGAATTGAGATGTGTATGACTATCTTCCGGAGGCAATATGTTGCACGTCTCTTGTGTAGCGTTCTTTATCGTTTATATACCGAATTGAGATGCGTATGACTATCTTCTGGAGGCAGTATGCTGCACGTCTCTTGTGTAGCGGTCTTTATCGTTTATATACCGAATTGAGATGAGTATGACTATCTTCTGGAGGCAATATGCTGCACGTCTCTTGTGTAACGTTCTTTATCGTTTATATACCGAATTGAGATGTGTATGACTATCTTCCGGAGGCAATATGCTGCACGTCTCTTGTGTTACGTTCTTTATCGTTTATATACCGAATTGAGATGAGTATTACTATCTTCCGGAGGCAATATATATGTTGCACGTCTCTTGTGTAACGTTCTTTATCGTTTATATACCGAATTGAGATGTATATGAATATCTTCCGGAGGCAATATGTTGCACGTCTCTTGTGTAGCGTTCTTTATCGTTTATATACCGAATTGAGATGCGTATGACTATCTTCTTGAGGCAGTTTGCTGCACGTCTCTTGTGTAGCGTTCTTTATCGTTTATATACCGAATTGAGATGAGTATGACTATCTTCTGGAGGCAGTATGCTGCACGTCTCTTGTGTAGCGTTCTTTATCGTTTATATACCGAATTGAGATGCGTATGACTATCTTCCGGAGGCAATATGCTGCACGTCTCTTGTGTAGCGTTCTTTATCGTTTATATACCGAATTGAGATGCGTATGACTATCTTCCGAAGGCAATATTCTGCACGTCTCTTGTGTAGCGTTCTTTATCGTTTATATACCGAATTGAGATGTGTATGACTATATTCTGAAGGCAATATGCTGCACGTCTCTTGTGTAGCGTTCTTTATCGTTTATATACCGAATTGAGATGAGTATTACTATCTTCCGGAGGCAATATGCTGCACGTCTCTTGTGTAGCGTTCTTTATCGTTTATATACCAAATTGAGATGCGTATGACTATCTTCCGGAGGCAATATGCTGCACGTCTCTTGTGTAGCGTTCTTTATCGTTTATATACCGAATTGAGATGTGTCTGACTATCTTCTGGAGGCAATATGCTGCACGTCTCTTGTGTAGCGTTCTTTATCGTTTATATACATAATTGAGATGTGTATGACTATCTTCCGGAGGCAATATGCTGCACGTCTCTTGTGTAGCGTTCTTTTTCGTTTATATACCGAATTGAGATGCGTATGACTATCTTCCGGAGGCAGTATGCTGCACGTCTCTTGTGTAGCGTTCTTTATTGTTTATATAACGAATTGAGATGCGTATGATTATCTTCTGGAGGCAATATGCTGCACGTCTCTTGTGTAAAGTTCTTTATCATTTATATACCGATTGAGATGCGTATGACTATCTTCTGGAGGCTATATGCTGCACGTCTCTTGTGTAGCGTTCTTTATCGGTTATATACCGAATTGAGATGCGTATGACTATCTTCCGGAACCAATATGCTGTACGTCTCTCGTGTAGCGTTCTTTATCGTTTATATACCGAATTGAGATGCGTATGACTATCTCCTGGAGGCTATATGCTGCACGTCTCTTGTGTAACGTTTTTACTCGTTTATATACCGAATTGAGGTGTATATGACTATCTTCCGGAGGCTATATGCTGCACGTCTCTTGTGTAGCGTTCTTTATCGTTTATATACCGAATTGAGATGCGTATGACTATCTTCCGGAGGCAATATGCTGCACGTCTCTTGTGTAGCGTTCTTTATCGTTTATATACCGAATTGAGATGCGTATGACCATCTTCCGGAGGCAATATGCTGCACGTCTCTTGTGTAACGTTCTTTATCGTTTATATACCGAATTAGGATGCGTATGACTATCTTCTGGAGGCAATATGCTGCACGTCTCTTGTTTAGCGTTCTTTATCGTTTATATACCGAATTGAGATGCGTAAGACTATCTTCCGGAGGCAATATGTTCCACGTTTCTTGTGTAGCGTTCTTTATCGTTTATATACCGAATTGAGATGTGTATGACTATCTTACGGAGACAATATGCTGCACGTGTCTCATGTAACGTTTTTTTTCGTTTATATACCGAATTGAGATGAGTATGACTATCTTCAGGAGGCAATATGCTGCACGTCTCTTGTGCAATCTGATTAAAATCATCTCCTCAAAAATGCTACGCTATGAGGATCTGAAGATGACCCATTGAAGTCGGTAATCTCGATCATTTTAGCCAGCCAATCAGATCGTAGCTTTCAAGATTTTGAAAGTGGTTCACTTTCTATATTTGGCGCAGAAATTTGGTAAATTTCACTGGATTCCTATTCTTACGACGACCGGAAGTTTATTTGTTCCCGTGACAGTTCGTAACTTTTTAGAGAAAACAGGAGCATGGCAGAGCCGACAGAACCTCGTACGCCCGTAAAAACTCACATTATTGTTGATAAATGTGTAGTGTGCAGTTTTTCCTTTTGCAACATGGAAATAACTAATTCTGGACGCAAGTTAAAACATGATACTAATTTCAATAAGAAATTAAAGTTAACCAATGCTAGAATTATCGAAGTAGCACGTATACTGCCAGAAATTACTGAACTTAATGATGATGGAATTTGCGTAAAGTGTTTTAGAAATGTTCAAGGTATAACAAAACAAGAGGAACAATGTAAACAAAACAAGGAAGCTGTCAGAATGACTTTCAAAAGTAACATCTCTTATCATGATAAAAGTGTAAAAAGACTTCTTAGGACACCAGATTCAACAAAACCAATGAAAAAAGTGTTTTCTCCCAAAGTTCAAATATGGAAAAAAACTATCATAAAGTCTGCTGATGACCTTCAATCAAGACCAACGGTAAGATTAACTTTATTATTATTCCATAACAACAGTGTGCTATATAGTTTTTAGAACTTAAAAATGTTAAATGCTTTCCAGACTCACTCCTGATAAAGAAAGAGAGGCACTACAGTGTCTTGTCTAAAGTTACTAAAACCGTGGCACTGGTGGATATCGAAGCCTGGATCCAACTACGCTGCCACTGTGTTATGAAGGCTCCACAGAGCAATATGTCATGAATAAAATGAAAATTGACTACACAAATTGATTAATCTTGAGTTTGAGTCTGAATACTTAAAATTAAGGTTATTTCTCCAAATGAATGATAAGGAATTTAGCAGAAAGTTATTTACGACACATATATGGTTCATTTGTTGTGAAAAGTCGATAAGTCTATATATGCTAAAGATGTTGTGTTATACTTGGTATGGCAGTGTTAATATGATGTCAAATTATCCCATCTATTATTTTTATCATCCGGAAGAGGGTGAAATCTCGGGCATTATTGTAGAAATCTAGATTTATACATTAATTTCAAGCTTTGTTTGAGGGTGACGGTCAAAACTTTGTTTGATATACTGATAAATATATGATCATTTGAAATTCAATTTAATCATTAAGAATTATTTTTTATAAAAGACTATTTAGAGATTATTTCCTGAAATATTCTATATACATTTTTATATTTATCTAAAAGTAAAGATGCATAGAGATCAACAATGACTATAAAATATTTAGGTCACCAGTCCATAATATTATATATGAAGTACAGAATGTTTTGACCCAAATTAGAATATCAACCATGAAATATTTTCCCAGTAACATGTACATTTATGTCTTTTATTTTTCTTCACAGTTTGGAAACACACCTATAGTGTTTGGGTCTGCAAGACCGCTTTTGCCATATGTACTTCAGCCATCACATATCCCAGTTGTTTGTACAGGTAGGTTATTTTCCAACATTGTTGGATTGCATCTTTAATTCTAACTGTCCACTGTCCACTTAATTAGATAATAATTCATTTCTAACAAAAACTTTAATAAGTTTGCATGAAAAGGTCATTGACTCATCCAAAAGTGACTTAAAAGTGAACATTTTGTAATAATATACACAGGTAATTATTTGGTGTATGGCTCAAAATAGTGTGATATGTATTGAATATTCCTTTATATTGCTCCTGTAATGCAATAACCTTTGGTAGGCTTGAAGCTTTATGTTATACCCTTAGCCAAAAATATTAGACTATTAGTAATACCAGGAGTAAATTGAATATATATGAATTGTGAAAGTGTTAAGTTTTTAAACAAGACATACATGTGTGATAAATCAATACAATACATTTCAGAAACTGAGAAAACAGGAGAAACAAAGTCAAGAAAATCACTGTTCTCCAGTGATAAATCTTCTGATGCAGGCAAAGTAGAGGTAAAGAGTTATATAAAATGTTAGTTATTTTGATTGTTTATGTACCTGTAAACTGAGATTATAAGACTAATACTTATGATTAAATTTATCAAAGCATTGTTTTTTAAACCTTTATATAAAATGAATATGTTCAACTGATTGCCTAAAGATTATTCATTTAGCTTCAATTTTTCATCTGTTATAAGGCCACTTAACATTTGAATACTTCTTCTTAATGGTACCTTGCAAGACCATTACAAAGTGGCCGGCTTTATGAATGAAAAAATGCAATTGTTCATAATTTTATAGTGTGTCAAAGGGAATAATCACAGTTTTTACAGGTACTTTGGTTTTGAAGACAGTTTTATCTTTGAATGTTATATTTTTTTCAGTTGAAAGCATGCATGTTTGCAGGAATGTTTCTTGTGGCATCTTCTACTAATATTGTTCAAATTTTTCCAATCCATTAAAAAACATGGCCGCCAGGGGGCAGAGCTTGTTATATGTGCAGTGTTAAAACTTCAAAATCTTCTTGTCTCAAACATAGCCGCCAGGAGGCGAAGATAGTTTTCCTAATATGTGCATTGTTAAAACTTCCTTAGGGCCTCTTCTACCAATAATGTTCAAATATTTCGGATCCGTTGATATATACACATACATATATGTGCATTGCTAAAACTTTAAAAATCTTATTGTCCTAAAGTGCCGACTGGATTAGACAATTATTTTGTACAAATGTCCCCTGAAGTTCTGTTAAATCAGGTGAGCAATATAGGGCCATCATGCCCCTCTTGTTGCAAAATGGATAAATCATTTGGATCTGTTGACATAATTTCCAAGACATTGTAAAAAAAAACAGAGAGTGTATTATACCTAGCTAAACTTGATTTTCCTTGAAAATATCTCATCAGTCTCATTTTAAAGTTATGTAATCAATATTGTATGTTTTCTTTCAATTTTAGCAGCTGATGTGGTAAGAGGTTATCTGTTATTGTTTACTTACCCAAGTTTGATGTTTGTTACTTTTCTGCAGATAATTTGTGTGACCACAGTACCATACATGAAAACTTAGTGAAATATATTTGATAGTAAGTTCAGTCATATATAGCATATGAAACAAAATTTAAGATTTTCATCCTAATATATATTTCCTTTAACCCTTTTCCTACATATAGACTTTCTGACGCCTCTGCAGCAGAAAGGTTTTTGAAAACATAGTGACAAACGTAGAAATTGCAAAAAACTTCTCCTTTTGCCACAATGTTTTCCACTTTAAGTCATAGGTTATCCATTCAATTATACAGAGTTTCTAGTTTTTGACAAAATAAGTTCAAAGTCATTGCTGCAGAATTGTTGTATACATGCTGTCAATTAAAAGAGTGCTATTGAAACGTATACATTACTCTTACAATGCTCATATTCAAAGAATATCTTTTATTGTTCCAAGCCCCTAAAACCAGTGTTTCTTTTTGCTCACATAATTTTATTAAATTATTTTTTCCATGTAATTTACTTCAAATATCAGAATGATTTCATCTTTCTTGTTTTTTGATAACATTTTAATGTAAGTATTACTGAACCAGATGAAAAATTAGCAACTGCTAGTCTGCATTTATATCTGTACTTGTACAAGTAATTTCACATACCCAAAGTTATGTTTAAAAAGTAAATATTTGTTCTTTACTACAAAGTCTAAAATTGATTGGGGTTACCATTGTTTTTAACAATGTCTCAGTCATATCACAGTGTCAAGTTTACATAGGTACGGATTTCCTGCTTTTCTGAAACCAGTACTCCACACAACAACATTCTCCAGTCACTGGCTGCTTAGTCTTTTTGTGGAAGTTGCATTGACTTTTGTCAAACTTCTGAAAGAAGTTGGCCAATCCGGGATTCAAACTCACAACACCTGGATTGACAGCCCTTGTCGCTACCGGGGCTCGCTCTAAAAGGATGTTTAAATTAAATTGGTAAAACAAGAACCATACAATATTATACAATATATATACAATACGTATATATATTGTATAATATTGTATTGTTATTGTTTTACCAAAAGAGACAAATGGTGAAACATAAAGTATGCTCAATTTTGATATTACATATTCTTTTCAGATAGCCATACACTATGACAGTGGTGTCAAAAGGACCATAGTTACTAATGCAGGACACATGCAATTGTGCAAAATAATATCATCAAAAAAGAATGTCGAAAAAGGAATCTTGAACATTATCAAGTCAACATGTCCAGAAGACATTGTGAAATGTGTTGGAAGTATTGTGCAAAAGGAGTGTTTGAACATCAGTAAGAAACAATCAGGTTTTGTGCTTCATGACAAGTCGTATGATGGTATTATGCAGTTCAGTTGGGATGCCATGCACCAACAGTTGCTAGTTGATGCTAAAAACACCCTCCATATTGTATCAGCAATGATTTCAAATGTTCTTCCTATACCAGTTCCAAGCAAAGAACTTCACCATGCTCTATTTGCAATTGGTGTAGCGTTACATGGTAGAAATCGGGAAATGACTACTCTAAAATACTTAAATGGAATGGTGCTACTTCATGGTGGATGTACTCTGCATGTATGTATTATACTTTTATTAAGTATTTTTAGCCTCTGAATCGTTACAAGTAACTATCAAGTTAAAACGAGCATACTTGTTAATGGTTCTAACTTTCATATTAAACACTTTCGACATCAGTCTTGAGCTTATCCATTTCGAGATGGGTTAGACATTAGAGAAGTAGTTTTCCCTTCTAATGTGAATATCAGTCAAGCTCAACTGCTACAATATTTAACAGTTTATTCTGATCACTCTCTGTCTGGGGTTCGTCCGTCTTCCTTCATTAACTTTTAGCTTTAAACATCTTCTCCTCCTAAATCGTATTTTGATTTTCCATAAAACATCATAAGAATGTGCCTCTGGTTTACTTCTTTCAAAACTGTTCAAAGATTTAAATTCCATTGAGAATTTTGATTGCTGCGGCATCAAAAAAGGGGACAAATTGTCTAAACTTTATAAAATCTTCTCCTGAATCTGCTCAAATATTAATTAATAGAAATATTCCATGGCTAACCTTCTTCATAAATATGTTCAAGCCATACTTATCGGTCGAAAACATCATCATGGCAGTCAGGCGACATTAGAAAAGCTACAAAATGACAAAACTTGAAAATGTCATTTTTTATGAAATTGCTTGTCTTATTTTAAACAAGAGGTCAATGAGGGCATTGCTCTTCAGGCATGGATCTGGGTTGATTTTCAAAAGAAACCAATCTGTCATCAATATTTAACTATAATCTAAGTTAATATCCGATAGTAAATGGAAGCTCTATTATGTTCACAAGCTGTATTATAGCAATTTTGACAATTCAATGGCCATAATCCGGTCATGCATGGGCGGATATGACTGGTTTTAGAAAAGAAAAAAGCTCTCATCATAATTTAACTACTATCTTAGTTTGGTGAAGGTCAGTTAGTAAATGGACTCTGTTGTCTTCACAAGCTGTATTATAGCAACTTTGACAATTTCAAGGGCCATATTCCAGTCATGCAAGGTATTATTGGGGGTTTTATTTTAATTTCAAGTTTTTACCCTTACCCTCATTTGACAATTCTGCAGCAGATGAATTTGAACATAATTTGTCAATCAATATAGAAGCATCTATATGAGGGAAAGCGTTAATGATACTGGTAGCTTGTAATAATTCTTAACATACTTTCAGGATGTTGAACGTTTGTCAAAATTGGGAGTCTGCGTTGTTCCAAAGACAGCTAGGCATAAACTACAGTCATGGCAGAACAATCTCGATGAAGATTTAATAGAAGTGAAAAGAAATTGGACTGCTGGAGGCCACAAGACATACCAGCTCATTGGAGACAACTGGGACAAAAATATAGTTCCGTCTTACAGGACATCCCAACAAAAAACTCAGTCCATTCATTTGTTCCAAGTTATTGGTGTAATAGACAGGATAGTTTTTGAAAAGAATGACAGAACACCATCTAGAGATGTAGAAAGTATCTCAGCAGTTGATTTTGTTCCATCAGTGGATGATACTGAATTACTTCGTGATGAACTAACTTTTCTAATTGCTAGATCAGTGATTGAGAATAATGAGAAAATGAGCAACACATTTGGAAATATATATCCAGATCATTTAAAACACAGATACAGTGACTTTGCTGGCAAAAAGACTTTACAGGTAAATAAAAACAGGGACAACTAAACAAGACCTTGTTTTTACCCAATTACCTCAAAATCAATGGGGGTCATCTACTAGTCGCCCAAGCCTTCATGTTAAGTTTGAGGGCCATGGGTGCAGGCAATGCCGATTTATCACTCCGACCTTTTTGTGCTCAAGGTCACTATGACCTTGACTCTTGCCATGATAACCTCAAAACTATTAGCGTTCATCTTCTGGTCAGGCCCAACCTCCATGTCAAGTTTGAGGACCATAGGTCCAAGCATTAAGCAGTAATCACTCAGGCAGGCTTAAATCATGTTTTTGTTTAAAGGTCACTGTGACCTTGACCTTTGACCCAATGAACTCAAAATAAAAAGGGGTTATCTACTTGTCAGGCCCAACCTCCATGTCAAGTCTGAGGACTAGGACAAGGCATTGTTGATTTACCACTTGGACAGCTTTATAAAGGGTTTTGTTTTCAAGGTCACTGTGGCCTTTGATTAAAAGAGCTGTCTGTGGACAGCATGGCATGGTAGACTACTCGCGCCACATTGATAGATTTGTTTGTTTGTTTGAAGTTTAACGCCGCTTTCAACAGCTTTGGTCATATCACGGTGGTCAGTGCACCTACCCATGTTTTCCTGGCTTTCCCACACCACAACATTCTTTCGAAGCCACTGACTACTTTCTCCATAAATCAGGTGAGAGACAATGGGAAAAATCGCCTTACATTTATAGAAAGATCGTGTACTTTAGTCAGATTGGTCTCTTGTGTAGCGTTCTTTATCGTTTATATACGGAATTGAGATGCGTATGACTATCTTCCGGAGGCAGTATGCTGCACGTCTCTTGTGTAGCGTTTTTTATCGTTTATATACCGAATTGAGATGCGTATGACTATCTTCCGGAGGCAATATGCTGCACGTCTCTTGTGTAGCGTTCTTTATCGTTTATATACCGAATTGAGATGCGTATGACTATCTTCCGGAGGCAGTATGTTGCACGTCTCTTGTGTAGCGTTCTTTATCGTTTATATACCGAATTGAGATGCGTTTGACTATCTTCTGGAGGCTATATGCTGCACGTCTCTTGTGTAACTTTTTTACTCGTTTATATACGGAATTGAGATGTGTATGACTATCTTCCGGAGGCTATATTCTGCACGTCTCTTGTGTAGCGTTTTTTATCGTTTATATACCGAATTGAGATGCGTATGACTATCTTCCGGAGGCAATATGCTGCACGTCTCTTGTGTAGCGTTCTTTATCGTTTATATACCGAATTGAAATGCGTATGACTATCTTCCGGAGGCAATATGCTGCACGTCTCTTGTGTAGCGTTCTTTATCGTTTATATACCGCATTGAGATGCGTATGACTATCTTCCGGAGGCAATACGCGGCACGACTCTTTTGTAGCGTTCTTTATCGTTTATATACCGAATTGAGATGAGTATGACTATCTTCTGGAGGCAATATGCTGCACGTCTCTTGTGTAGCGTTCTTTATTGTTTATATACCGAATTGAGATGCGTATGACTATCTTCTAGAGGCAATATGCTGCACGTCTCTTGTGTAGCGTTCTTTATCGTTTATATACCGAATTGAGATGCGTATGACCATCTTCCGGAGGCAATATGCTGCACGTCTCTTGTGTAACATTTTTTATCGTTTATATACCGAATTGAGATGAGTATGACTATCTTCCGGAGGCAATATGCTGCACGTCTCTTGTGTAGCGTTCTTTATCGTTTATATACTGAATTGAGATGCGTATGACTATCTTCTGGAGGCAATATGCTGCACGTCTCTTGTGTAGCGTTCTTTATCGTTTATATACCGAATTGAGATGCGTATGACTATCTTCTGGAGGCAATATGCTGCACGTCTCTTGTGTAGCGTTCTTTATCGTTTATATACCGAATTGAGATGCGTACGGCTATCTTCCGGAGGCAATATGCTGCACGTCTCTTGTGTAACGTTCTTTATCGTTTATATACCGAATTGAGATGTGTATGACTATCTTCTGGAGGCAGTATGCTGCACGTCTCTTGTGTAGCGTTCTTTATCGTTTATATATCGAATTGAGATGCGTATGACTATCTTCCGGACGCATTATGCTGCACGTCTCTTGTGTAACGTTCTGTATCGTTTATATACCGAATTAAGATGTGTATGACTATCTTCTGGAGGTAGTATGCTGCACGTCTCTTGTGTAGCGTTCTTTATCGTTTATATACCGAATTGAGATGCGTATGACTATCTTCCGGAGGCAGTATGCTGCACGTCTATTGTGTAGCGTTCTTTCTCGTTTATATACCGAATTCATTCAGTTATTTACCAATTCCAAGGAAGAATTTGGAAGTGTGGAATCTTCCGTCTTACACGTTCCCCTGCCTAACGATTTAATATACATTAACAAAGTTCTCAGCTGACATGATGACAAGATACTATGTTGTAGTATGGGCCGGTCAATAAATACTCGACTTTTTGGAGTTGAACTCCATTTACAACGGTATTCCGGTAACATTCAGTATCTGCTTTGCAATATTGGTTCACCCCGTCCTACAAAGAATGCATCAGCTTCAAGCTACTTATAGACAGTCATATGGAAAATGTCAATAAAAGAACGTTTAATTATTCATTAAGGTTTGAAGCATTGGGAGAAAATGGGAAGTGTAGTGCAAATGCGTCTACTGTTGAAAACGGTTTAATTTCTTGCTTTTTATTTTTTTTATTTAAATTTCTACAAATCCTGGCAAGATGTAGTTACAACCATTTTGCATGTAGCCATCAAAACAAGAATTTGAAACGTGAACCACTTAATTCACCATCACAATACGACTGTATACTGCAAGGATCATAACTATGCCATGCATTTGTATCTGAATTTTGGCCCTATGATTTTACATTTAACTTAAATTTTAAGTTCCACTTTTTCCAATAAGCTTTACCCTTTCGAACTTTGAAATTGAGAACAAGTATTTGTCTGTTATACCATAACCGTTTGATGACCGCGGAAGTTCTTGATCGATCTGCCCGGTTGTTTGATTGATTGATTGATTGATTGATTGATTGCTTGGTTGGGATTTAACGCCGTTTTAAACAATTTTTTAGTCATATCACAGCGGCCAGTATACCTTCACATGTGTTTCCTGGTTTTCTCACACCAGTACTCCACACATCATACTTTCCAAGCAACGGGCTATTTTTCCACATAGAATGTTAGGCCATTGGTGAAAGACGAATGACGCTTGTCGCTTTGATTTTTATCAAACGTCTGAAAAAATGTTGGCCGCGCTGAGGTTTAAACTCATAACTATTGGATTGACAGCCCGTGTCGAGCTGCTCGGAGGCGCAGGCTGATATGGATCGTCACTGATTACCAATTTATGAATGCCACTTTTCGCAATACAAGGCTCAAAGTTTGTATTCCTCCAACGGAGAATGCACTGCGAGGCATTTCTTCTAATATGTTTTACGCCATTGGATAACGGCACACTAAAACGGGAGTCTGAGATTTGAAAATGGATGGCAATTTCAATCAATTTATATTGTACATGATTTTTACACCTCGTGTGACGTCATATCCGTTAACCAAAGGCTTCTCGAAAACCTCTCCAACATTGATGACACACAAGGTAGATCAAGATCAAGATATATGGATGATCTAGCTGATCTCGTGATTCAGCTATCGCGAACACTCGAAGGTCGGTTTACCAGTGATGTTGCCCATCTAATTAGATTCGATTTTGTTCGGTTACGATAATAAAACAGTTTTCTTCAGGCGGTTATTACCCAATAATAAAATGAAAATTTCCTTTAGGCCCGAGGATCATTAACACATTATCGGAATATTTCATGGTCTGTAAGCGAGGGTAGCACTCATGAGACAATAGATCAATCAAAGTTATTATCTGTAACGACACTCGAGATTGTTATAGCCATTCTTTTGACATCTTCTAACGCTCATGCGATCTTATCCCGTGAAGTCTTCGATTGGGTCATACCAAAGGTTTTAGAATTGTGGTAATTTCGATATATAACGTTCGTATTAACAAACAATTTATAAGATCGGAGATTTACGTAGAAAGTCATAGAAGCTCGGAAGTGTTCGTGGACTTACCGGCTTAGCCGACAAGGCCACTAGCGTTACCGATCTCTAACGTCCTCATTCGAATATTACCGAATCCATTTAGGTTGTTCAAACCTCACCTCCTAGGTTACATATAACCAGGCATGTTGTAAAACGCTTTATACTGTGAAATAAGTTTCGTCTCACGAAGTCCGACAGTGTGTGGTCAGCTAGGATACGGATTTATCTATGTCTTTCTGCAATCTTATAGATATATTGTGTGATAATCGTGATTTAAACGCATAAGCAATCTGGACGTCCGGACTTTCCGAGAATCGTTGATCCAGACCAGTTCTTGCCTCTGTTCAGTTTGAATAAGATTTATTTCCTTGTTTACAATCCGCTTTTTGAAGTATATTTGAAACCCATTGAGAATAATTACGGGCACAAACGAGCGATACCATTGTGAAACTAACCTCAGTATAATTATTACAAGTATAAACAAAGATCTGCCTACGAGCGATACCACAGTGAAACTAACCTCAGTATAATTATTACAAGTATAAATAAAGATCTGCCTACGAGCGATACCACAGTGAAACTAACCTCAGTAGAGTTATTACAAGTATAAACAAAGATCTGCCTACGAGCGATACCACAGTGAAACTAACCTCAGTAGAAGTATTACAAGTATAAACAAAGATCTGACTACGCATTCAGGCAATCGGATCGAAATGGAAAGTGTTTTTACCGGAGTTTCTTAGTTTAAACATATTTATTTCTCATATAGTTTACATAAAAGGACTTCTCAAGAAATATACAATGGAGAAATGGATAGTATCTTTACAGGAGTTTCTTAGTTTATTTTATGTCCTTTCGAATAAATATTGTTTTACAGGAATCACGATGAATATTTTACATGGTCCGACAATATCAGAAGTTTCTTGAAATGTTCATTGAGATTTGTGTTAACAGTGCAGATCCAAATACATTGGTTACAAATGCATTATGCTTTCTTGATCTACATTGGTTATACATGCATTATGCCTTCTTGATCTACATTAGTTATACATTTATTATGCCTTCTTGATCTACATTGGTTATAAATGCATTATGCCTTCTTGATCTAAATTGATTATACATGCATTATGACTTCTTGATCTACATTGGTCATGAATGCATTATGCATCCTTTATCTACATTGGTTATAAAGTTATTATGCCTTCTTGATCCACATTGGTAATGCATGCATTATGCCTTCTTGATCTACATTAGTAATAATTGCATTATGCCTGTTTTATCTACATTAGTTATTCATGCATCATGCCTTATTGATCTACATTATATATACATTCATTATGCCTTCTTGATCTACATTGTTTATATGTGCATTATGCCTTCTTGATCTACATTGGTTTAACATGCATTATGCATTCTTAATCTACATTAGTTATGAATGTATAAATGCCATTTTGATCTACATTAATTATGAATGAATTTTGCCTTCTTGATCTACATTGGTTATAATTGCAGTAATCCATCTTGATCCACATTGGTTATGCATTTCTATTTTCCAAGCGAACCGTTAAGGTAATAAAAAAAGTCCGAAGGTTGAATTTTATATGATAAAAAGCAGATCAAGTGATATGTGCACATGTGTAGTGTTACACGAGAGTACGTCACTTGAAAACCGATATCAAATAGATAACATTGGCATTTGGAAAAGCTGCCATATGCTTTGAAATGCTGTTTTGAAGATTACTGGTTTGATAAAGTTAGGAAATACGTCGATAGCTTAACTGGCCGTCGTGATATGACTGGACGATTGTTGAAAACGGCGTTAAACCCTCATCGATCGAACAATCAACCTAGTTACTAAATATATCCGTGATTGAGATGATCTACCAATAGCCCGTAAGATATACGTGTTTTTGACTTGAAATGTTTGTGTCTATCTAGCCGAATGCGTTTACCTGTAAATGTAATGAAGAGAAATCCTTTTTAGGATTTATCTTGCGCGCAACGTGAAAGTCGGTATAGGATGTACCCAACTTTGTCGCGTTTGAAACGGCTTGCTAGAAAGAGGTGCTCACTTTTCAATGGCAAGTGTTTCCTTATTTTATACGTATATTCTAAAATTGATTCACCGGTAACATTAATTATTAGTAGGTCAATTATTTAAACAAACATCGAATAAGTTGCATGCATGCAACGATAAAACACTTATAAAGTATTATCTATTGATAAATTACCGATGTCGTTTCAGCCTTTTGATCATAAAAAAAGCCTCATTGACATCTCTAACGGTCATTAGGCAGACGATAGAGGCGTTCATAACTATCCAATCGATATTTCGATTATATATAATTATCCATTCACACAATATTCAGACTTCAAACGCGATTTGTCTATCCTACGATACATAAATAACGTTTATAACCGCATTGTAGATAGACATAGAACAAGACCCGTCAATCCTTGGTCCACATGTTTTGATCAAACTAAAATAATAAATATTAAAACCTATTTAGTGACAGAAAGTAATTTGGTAATTGACAACTCTTAAACAGTCACGAAAAACCCTTTCCGCATAGTATTATAGTGTGGTGTCTTTTATGGTTTTGTCTGTTTCTGTTGGTTTTTTTTGTTAGTATTTGTTTTTGTATGTGTTGATTGTATACTGCATGTTATTGTATACTTTGATATTTTTTCCTTCTAGTTTCCATTTGGAAAAAGAATACAGTATCAGTCGATATTGCACGGGTTGATATTGCACGCATTAATATTGCACTCAGATCTTTTGCACGTGCTGCTCAGGACGGAACTATTTCCATACAGTAAGGTTGCAGAGCGCTCCCATCCAAACTATGATGAGTTTGAGACCAGCTAACAATGTTTGGTAAAATCTCTTGTACATGACACGCTATGAAAATCGGTAGACGTACACAAAACCCAATCCACTATATTTATAGCTTTATCCACGTGTGTAATCTGTAAACACAAACGTAGTTTCTGACGTAATATATGACGTGTTTCAATGACATCGGTATTTGTAGACTGTACACATTGTGCCATATATATTCGCTATATTCATAGTTCTTTTTGATAGTCATTGACGATCTATATAAGATTATCTCAATAAAACATGACGAAAACAAAATCAAGTGGGATTTAATAACTGCTAGGATGAATTTTAAAGGTAGGTGTTCAGATTATTGTTGTCATTCTCCGATGTGAAGTTTATGAACGCAGAATAGAAGATGTGTGTTCGCTTAACTGAACATACTGTGGGTGGGTGTTTAGGTATTGGACAACTACGAATTCGAAAAGAGAAACGTGTCCTGAAACCCTCAATCTTCTTAGTTCTGAGGTCAAAAGGGGCATCTCAATCGTAATTAAGAACACAAATATCCAGCCGTTAATACCAGAATAAGATAAAACACGAGTTCTTAATTTATGAAATACAGTAACACTGTTAGAAAAAGCATTACACATCATTTTGTCGACGATTCAATTTCGAGTCGAGAACAACAATTGTAGGTTCGTAAATTATATTTTCCACGACCCTAGCAACCAACGGAAAGGACAGTATAATGTCACGATAGATCGTTAATGTTTATTTATCTAGACAATCCTAACCGAGTGTTAATTTTCTAAACAGTGAAGCGTTCAAACAAACAAAACGACATATTTTAAATAGCCAATATCAAATTATACAAAAAAAGGGTATTGCATGATTATGGGAAACGTTTGTGTTGGTACTCGTTCCTTCGGCGGAGTTCTGTCCTCGCAAGCTCGGGCAACTCAGCCGAAGGTACTCGTCCTACACAATATTTTCCCATATAGATGCAATGACCTGTAGTTTTGTAGTTTACACCGTCTCTAGTACGGCTGTATTGTATTTATTTGCCTCCATTATCTGTTTTTCCTGGAGCGGTTGCACTGCTAAGGGCAGTATGTAGGATAACCCCTCCCTGTTTCCCATATATAATAAATCGGAAGAAGACAACTTTGAAAACATATGGACAAAATGATGGAAAGTCTCCATAATCCCATCTTCGCTAGCCAAGGCTACTCCGTACATTAGCATTCCAAAATATATCCTTGGCTGACGGCCTCTTTAGAAAATGAAATCCTCGCTCTGCAATTTCATTGGATGCGTACAAAGTTCGTCGAATCAAATGAAATGCCTTGGAACAAAACCATGTTAGTTACAACAAGTACTGCCGCCGATTCCGTAGTAACCGGGGAGTTGGTGGAACAATTAAGACTAACAAGTCTACGGCACTGCTCCTCCATGATGACTATTGTGCCAGGAAACATGATAGGGAACACTCATAAGTCAGTTACTTTCCACTACCGCATGGCCCTTCGTATATTTCATTGATCGCACTATATTGTTAGCCTGTAAGATTCTGGATTTTAAACTTTAATTTTTATTTCTTCGTATTTCACGGTTGTTAGCGACACAGTCGCCATCTTAACATAAACCGACAACGTTTGTTACGGATCATTCTATTGGACGATGAACGTTTCCGCATTGAGATGTGTATTTACGCAACCGCTAGCCGTCAGCCTTTTTTTATTATGGTAATGTAATGGACACATTACCCTTTGCTTGCGAAAATGACATAATCCCAGTAAACACCCAACGTTACACCGACGTTGAATTTCAGTTGGATTTAATTTGCGACGTCGGTAAAAATAAACTATACATTTTCCATAATGTACGTTAGATAAGGGTTATGAAAAGAAAAACAAAAACAGTTTCTTTATTAATTAAATTCGCGGGCATATTTCCCCGTTGGACGTCGCTAGATTGCTTATTTTTCATCTGAAAATACGAATACTCTATAATTCGTGACATGCAGTTAGACCCTTCCTGTCAGCATTTAAAGTGCTTTGTTTCTTGGAAGCTGCTGTCTTTCATCCGAAAGACAACATTTCCGATCGGGATTTTTTTTTTTTTTTGTGGAGATACTTTGTCCTTTGCTTCATTGAGGTTTTTTGTCGTGTTCAACAGTTTTTAAGTTCGTAAAACGGCGAGAGAATGCTTCGTTAAAGTACGTGACAAGTTTTAGGCTATGGAATGTGCCTTTGCTAAGGGCAATCCGTCTTGACCGATGGGAGCTTGAATCACGAACCCGTGATATTCGGTCACAAATTCACTCGACGACGGCGGATGTTACTGTTACCCTTTCCCACATATCACAAACCTGCAGCAGACACGGATTTGAACTCCTGGAAAACGACGAGAATGTGTGAATACAATTGATTTTAGGCTAAAACGTCCCAGATTATCCTTTAGCGGTAAACTTGCAAGCGGTGTTACCCCGTTAAATCGTCCAAAGTCTGCAAGATGACATAAGCACGCAATTATCGACTTAAAACCTTAAAACCTTAAGTAAATAAAGGTCTACAACTTGACATTCGACATTTATAATAGCGACTTGTCGCGATATATTTTAGGTTGATTTCGTTATTCTGTTACATACGTCGGCTCACCTAAATAACGTGTTTTCTATTATGACCCGTTAATGCGTCCTTTGGGAATATCAAATATTCGTTGTTACTATTCCCAGTAGCGCTTTTGTGTGACCCCATCCGATCGTTAAGACAATTGAACGCTTCTGGAGAAATTTGTCCGTTAATACTATTAAACGCTTTTTGGGAATATTCCATGTAGAAAAAAGTGTGATTCCATACGTCTGAAAATACTATTAAAATCCAGTTCGTCGATAATTGGAGATAATTATTTTGATTAAGGAGATTTATTAGTCTTCATTACTATGGATATAAAACGGGTCAGTAACAAGGGAATATTAACGTGAAAAGACTCGAGCCACGATTACTAAATATGTTAACCAAAAACTATCAATCGAGGGATCGTAGGCTCGGCCATTTATTCTTCCCGTTTAATTTCAAAGGTCATGGCGACAAGTGTCATTCCTATTGCGCCGATGGGATAACCATTATCTGATAGGAGATGGTTATTTGTGTGTGACGAATGTTGTGTGGAGTAAAGGTGCGGGAAAACCAGGAAATATACGTTAAGGGATTGTTTTATGGAGTTTTTATGCCGTTTCCAACATTTTGCACGGCGGCACAACAGACTTATTCCGTTTCCCTTCGAGAACAAACCATTACTTGGAAGTGTGCTTTGCCCAGGGCTCTCCACCAAGACTGCAGTGAGCCGGGATCGAATGATAGACACCCGGTTCCAAATACACCAACTCTGCCAGGATGGATTTCTACACGAACAATACAGTTCAAAATATTGTGTCAATAGGAGAAATAATTCATCATGAGTAATTTCTTCTTTTGCCAAAATGTTTTCTAAAGTCGTCTGCTGTAGATGCGTTAAAATGTGTCTATATATGGGAAAAGGTTAAGTATGACGCAGTTCACATATAAAAGGACAGTCTCTATTACATCTGAGCTCTATAAAGTGTAAGTTAGTGCAAGGAACAGCTCTCTGCAAAGAAGAAAACGTTGGAGACGTTTCCGGCTTGAAGTAGATACATGTATCATCACAATGAAAATCAAAGAAAACGATTTCCTTCCTCTCAATTGAAGTCCGTAAACCTGAGTTGTACTCTATAGCTCCCGGAAACCAACCTTGGTGTTATTATTGCACGTGTGTTAACAGACCTACGTGTGTATCAAAGGTTTCTGGAAACGTTCTATGATTAAATGGCGAACAATCCAGGGAGCCAGATTAGACCGTATGGATGTGCTGACTGATCTTGATATACACTGGTCGCAATTGGCTTGTGGTTGATTTTCACAGGGGGCCGCCTATGTTTAGCAGTAGTCGAAAGGGAGTTAACTCTTTCATATAGACAAGGTAGAGGACGCATTCTTGAATGACTCATTGAATATTACTTAACAACCACTTGATTCTTCACTGAATATTATTTTACAGCAATCAAATATTATTGATATTTTTAAAATCAAAAAGCACTTATATCATTGACACCTCTTTCCTCTTTTCTATTTTGATAACATCAATATCTATACAATTTTCAACCAGTGCTATTTTTACTTTTCAAAACTGCTTTGGGTAAGGAAGTAGCATGCGTTTAAACTTCTTCGTAGTTCATGTATAGTGATTGCTCTATATATATATGTCCGTGGATAAGTGGAAATGAAAGAACATTATGGGACTAAAAGACAAATAAACCGATGTAACATCACTGTTCCTATGACTCTACATTTAATAAGTGTTCCACAAACTGGGGCCGCCCATGACGGGCATAGTTTAATGGTATATGTATTGGCCCCGTAGTGCTAAGTAACACAGGAATATACAAGAGCCTTGTCTCGTGATGTGTGGGGTATTATTGCAACAACTGCATACACTGACGACTCAGATGAGCCTGTACCTCCGCACGTTGTAAACAGACCCTTCTCGGTCCGTCTGTCTGTAGATAGAAACAAAGTTCTAGAAGCAAATTTACCTTTATATTAACACGTTAGGAAGAGTGAATAAGTCACGTTGTAAACAGAGCCTTCTCTGTCCGTCTGTCTGTAGATAGAAACAAGTTCTAGAAGCAAATTTACCTTTAGATTAACTCGTTAGGGAGAGTAAATAAGTTACGTTGTAAACAGATTCTCCTCTGTCCGTCTGTCTGTAGATAGATACATAGTTCTAGAAGCAAATTTACCTTTAGATTAACACGTTAGGAAGAGTGAATAAGTCACGTTGTAAACAGAGCCTTCTCTGTCCGTCTGTCTTTAGATAGAAACAGAGTTCTAGAAGCAAATTTACCTTTATATTAACACGTTAGGGAGAGTAAATAAGTTACGTTGTAAACAGATTCACGTCAGGGAGAGTAAATAAGTTACGTTGTAAACAGATTCTCCTCTGTCCGTCTGTCTGTAGATAGATACATAGTTCTAGAAGCAAATTTACCTTTAGATTAACACGTTAGGAAGAGTGAATAAGTCACGTTGTAAACAGACCCTTCTCTGTCCGTCTGTCTGTAGATAGATACATAGTTCTAGAAGCAAATTTACCTTTAGATTAACACGTTAGGAAGAGTGAATAAGTCACGTTGTAAACAGAGCCTTCTCTGTCCGTCTGTCTGTAGATAGATACATAGTTCTAGAAGCAAATTTACCTTTATATTAACACGTTAGGAAGAGTGAATAAGTCACGTTGTAAACAGAGCCTTCTCTGTCCGTCTGTCTGTAGATAGAAACAGAGTTCTAGAAGCAAATTTACCTTTAGATTAACTCGTTAGGGAGAGTAAATAAGTTACGTTGTAAACAGATTCTCCTCTGTCCGTCTGTCTGTAGATAGATACATAGTTCTAGAAGCAAATTTACCTTTAGATTAACACGTTCGTGAGAGTGAATAAGTCAACAAAACTGGAAACTGCTTTAACTCTTTCAGCGCCAATTGCAATATTGCGGGTTTTGCAAACAATGCTGATTCAGGTGAGTCAGCTCGTAACGAACTGTCCCACCTGAAATCAGTGTTGTTTGCCTTTGAGTTATCTAAATATTCCGAAAATCTTATTACATGAGAAATGGAGAGGCCCGAATTTTACCATGGAAGGGTCTACTTGAAACATTTCGGCGCTGAACGAATTAACCCTTCAACAGCGTCAATGATGATATTGTGGTGTTTGCAAACAATACAGAGTCGAGTGATTAAGCTTGTGATGAGTTGTTTCACCTGATATATGCATTGTTTGCCTTTTGGTTATTAAAATATTCTAAAACTATTATTACATGTACAAGTAAAATGGAGTCGCCCGATTTTGAACACGGAATAGTCAACCTTATGAACTTTAGGTTGGTGCAGTCTTTATTTCTATTTCTGTAATAATTAAGCACAGTCAAACAAGTCAATTATACTTGAAGAACAAAGACAGACGAATCTATAGTTGTCCATAACCATTACGACGTCACGTCTCTTGATCTTAAAATTGATCCGTCTCGCTAGAAAACCAACATTGTGGACTCTGCATAGAGTATCGACCCGGATCAGCCTAAGCATGCAGCGCAGGCTAACCCGGACATACTTTTTTCGCATTATTTCGAATTTCTGTTTCAGGAATCATTACTATTTACCTCTATCCTTCTAAGACGGAATCTGTGGGCCCGGATCAGTCTGCGCGGATGCCACAATGTATGTTTTCCCGCGGGACGGCTTAAATGTGTTTACAACATCACTCACTTAACGCTCGCCTGGTTGTTCTTTTATACCTTCACACGCTCAATAAAACAACTAACTAATAGGGTAATCTTGATATCGGTGGCGTTGTCCTTTTATTCTAGGAATAAACACCGGGACAACACAAAAGTGCATTGTCGATAAATATGACGTGACGAACCGTTAGAAGTGCTTATCAGTGTTGACAACTTTAAAGAATGTTGCTGTTCAGATACCGATATTTCTGTTATTGTTTACGTCATTAATATATTAAATGATCTTTTCCCGTTGGTGTTATTGATTAACTTCAATCACGAGTCTTCATGTTCATTGTTTACGTTATGGATTAACTTCAATCACGAATCGTCGTGTTCATTGTTTTCCAGATAGACGTAATGTGATTTGCGATCTTTGTAATATCACACAGAAAGCATATGGCCAAAATATTGAATAAAATAATTTTTAATGTCTTGCATATTTAATTCCCTACGCAATAGAACTTTCAAATATAGATGAATTTCTAATCAATTGAGTGATCCCTGCACAATGACAATCAAGGATAGTTTATCCGTTCAAAACTAACTGCTTTCCTGAAAGTAAGCTATGGTTCCTACATTATGTAAATCATGGATAGTTTATCCGTTCAAAACTAACTGCTTTCCTGAAAGTAAGCTATGATTCCTAGATAACACAAGAGTAACTGTTATTATTATACCTCACGTGACTTTGTAATGTTAAATTGTCATATACTCATCATGGGCAATTTCTTTCTGTCTCATGCTAACAGTACGTTTTTGACCGGTTAACAGTATACTGTTACATGGCACGCGCGTTAAAATATTGATTATGCACGTACAGGACGTCATTTCAAACAATAACGTCACCTTTTAAATTTAGACGCGCGTGCCATGTAACAGTATACCGTTCACCGGTATATTCATATGTGTGTGTTACATTGTAGTAGATCTACCCATGTTCACCTCCCTCCAAAGGTACAGAATAAATTGAATAAACGTGTAATTTTGTTCGGTATAATACAATAAATATTGCCTGGCTTCCAGTGTGACAGTACATATTGTCAACATTCGGGTAAATACTGTTAACCTCGGCTTCGCCTCGGGTAACAGTATTTTCCTCATGTTGGCAATATGTACTGTCACACTGGAAGCCATGCAATATTTATATAATGCCTCATAGCTCATTGTGGCGTACATAAATAAAATCAAGAAATTATTTTCTTTTAAATATTCCTTCTGTGATTGATTGTTTGGTGTTTAACGCCAATTTCAACATTTTTATAGCGTTTCCTGGATTAAGTTACCAGTACTAAAACTTACCCCGCAACCCTGAGCGACAAGGATGGCAGTTATTGCTACCAATTTTAAAGTATTTTGTATAACCCTACCTAGATGTGTTCAAAGTTGTATATTGGAGATGGTTGATATATTCAACGCCATCGATGAAACATACACATATTGGATACCGCTTAGGTTGTTTAGTGGTAAACCGTCCGCCTCCGGTGCGGGGGGCCGCGGCTCGATCCCCGGTAGAAATAAGAAAATACTCGAAAAATGCTAGTGTTTAGTGAAAAGAGCTGAAAACAATGTGGCAAACAGGGAAAGAGCAATTTCTTCTTTTGCCATAATGTTTTCAAAAATCTTCTGCTGCATATGTGACAAACTGCGTGTATACATGGAGAAATGTTCAACGTGCCTTCGAAGTAAGGTATAGATACTATTCGTTTTTGCTTGCATTTTCAAAATACGACATTATACTACCTGAACTGAGTATAACGATATGGACTAAGGAAAACTAGACACAATTACAAAACCATCACTTAAAATAACTTGAAAACATGCTTTTGTTGTTGTAACGAAGATAATATTTATATTGCAGACTGTTATTAATAGTTTTCTGTAAGTGATTGTGTTATGTTCGAACATAGAAAAACAATCGGAGAAGTAATGCCCGTCTGCATTTTGAAATGATGCTATTACCCTAAAATGTTGGCTATGCGATAATAACATGGAACTTCTCAATTATTAGTCTTTCCCGTTCCCTTTAAAAAACAAGTTTACAGCATATGACAAATATCTATTATTATTTTTTGAATATAGTTTAATAGTTTAAAACAGTATTTTTAAGGGAGAAATAGTTCAAGATGAACAATTCTCCTTGTGTCAAAATATTTTTATAAGTCGTCTGCTGAAGATGCTGCAACTGCGTTTGCATGGCTTGAACGGTCATGTTTGTACTTCGTTACCATTTTGCTGATACGTGTATCTAAATAACAGTCAAATACTAGTATTTGAAACGTTACGGGAATAGGATGAAATGTTCAAAACCATCGTTTCCTCCCTTTTTATAACACGCTTAGGTTTTTAATCATCCACATTGTCCTCTGATATTTTCTCAGCACACGTCGAAACCCTAAAGCCCAGCCGGATACGACGAGGACTACCAATGCAGGGGTCGTGACTCCGAACCATGATGCGGCCATTGATTTTGTTCAGGTTGTTGGCAAACACCATTGGGACTAACGTTTTATCGTCATCCGCAAATGAACTAGCATTAGTGTATGTGGGAATGTATCAAATGCATAGGATAAATGCTGTATGGAGTACTGCTGTAATAATAGTATTATAAGTACTTTTGCAACGGGGCCTGTGATTGGCTGGCAGCAACATTAGGTCGGTTTCGGCTTTCGGTGTTAAATCTAGTATGATTGACGTCGGGAGGCGAACTTAACTGATAATTGAATCGGCAAATACACCTTTTTACTATACAATAATTTAAATAGAAAACGGGATATGTAATAAAGATAGAATGGAAAACAAGGTAAAAAGTTAATAAAAGAATAAGAAAAGAAAATAAAGTTTAAAAATCAAACTATGGTCCGACCCCTAAATATAAAAAATAATTGGAGAGAGAAAACAATAGCTGCACGCCAATTGACTCATGCCGAAAGGCGAGGGTAAACAAACCCTCTACAACAACTGCGAGAAGGCATAGACGCACATGACTAGGTTAATTGACTGTCCTAAAATAACTTGAAAATGGTCAACCAATTAATTCCGAGCAAACGTCTTTAAACGTGTCATATTAGTTAATCAGCAGACGAGAGACACTCCTATGTAACCGCGTTCGTCGTCATTACCCAGACGAGTGTTTCACCCTTCCAATACGGAATTTCTAAAATAGACTTGTCCACCTTTGTATTTGGATGAGTGCATAGTCATTCCCAGGAATATCTTGATACGAATGTTGAGTTGACGGCAAGCAATGTAGAGACTGTTCAGAGTCGCGCATGCGCCAACTGGCCCGGTAATATCCTTGAGGCACATGATTAACCCCTTCCCTTATATAGACGCTTTCTGACGTCTCTGCAGCAGACGGCTTTTTGAAAACATGTTGACAAAAGGAGAAATTAATCAAAACGCCACAAAATATTGAATAAAATAATGTTTTAATGTCAAGCAAATTGTATTCCCTAAGCAATAGAAATTTCAAATATATATGAATTTCTAATAAATGGAGTGATCCCTACACAATGTAAATCATGGATAGTTTATCCGTTCATACGTAACTGTTTTTCTGAATCTAAGCTATGATTTCCTAAGTAACACACGAGTAACTATTAAATCCTCATACTTCATTGTGGCGTTTAAATCAATTCAACAACTTTGCTGTTAAATATCCTATCTGTGATTGATTGTTTGGTGTTTTACACCACTCTCAACATTTTGTTTCGATACATCACGCCGTTTCCCGGGTAAGTCACGAGTACTACTGGTCCATTCATCCTGACACCAGCCAGTCAGTCGTAATGCTTACCCACAACCCTGAACACCAAGGAGGGCGATAACTACCATAAAGTCTTTGGTATGACCCGACCATGCATTGGACCCATCACCTCCCGCACACGAGGCGGGCGCTCTACCACTACACCACATAGTCGGTCTTTTGTATTTCCTATATGTGTATATTTCATCGATGGCGTTAGATATCTCAACCATTTACAAGATACAACCTGCAGCAGACGACTTCGAAAACATCTAGGTAAAAATAAGAAAAAAAAATTGAAAAATGCAATTATGATCAGTGAAAAGAGAACACATTGTGGCAAACAGAAAATATGCTCGGCATGAGCAATTTCTTCTTTTGCCATAATGTTTTAAAGATCGTCTGCTGCGGAGGCGTCAAAAACGTGTATATGAGGGGAAAGGTTAAAATTGCCTGCGAAGACAAATGTATATGAGCCGTTCCACGAGTAAACCAACATTGTGTAAAGTATCGACCCGGATCAGTCTAAGCATGCCGCGCAGGCTAACCCTTAAGGACAGACACTTTTCGCCTCCTGTGGATTTTCCGTTTCAGAAATCATTACTCTATACCTATATTCACCTTAGACGGAATGTGTCGGCCCGGATTAGCCTGCGCGGACTGCTCGTTTTCTCGTGGAACGGCTCATATATACAATTCGATTTTGCTTGCATTTTCAAAACATGACGGTCTCCTACCTGATACTGAGTATAACGAAATCTAAGGAGAGCTAGTGAAACATACATTGTACAAAACCAACACTTAAAAAAACTTGAAAATCTACTTTTGCTTTTGTACTGAAGATAATGTTAACATTGCATACTTTTGTTAATAGTTTTCTGAAAGAGATTATGTTATGTTCAAACATAGAAAAACAATCAGAGAATTAATGTTCGTCTGTATTTTAAAATGATGCTATTACCATAAAATGTTGGCTATGAGATCATAACATGGAACTTCTCAATGTATATGTCTTTCCCGTTTCCTTTACAACAAGTTTACAGCATGCGAATTTAAAACATATAAGCATATGGAAAATATCTATCAATGAAGTTTTATTTATGGAGTATAGTCTAAAACAATGTGGTTAAGGGAGAAAATAGCTCAAAATGAACAATTCTCCTTTTATCAAACTATTTTAAAATGTCATCTGCTGAAGATGCGGCATACTGTGTCTGCATGGCTTAAATAGTAATGTTTGTCTTCCATCAACCTTTCGCTGATACATATATAAAGGATCTGACATGAATTGTTATTTCTTATAAAGTTTTATAAAACGAGTTCAAGAAGAAAAAAATCAGCAAGCCTTTGGCGTGCTTAACAACACATTTCTTGGACGAGTTTGATAAAACTGTTTATGAAATGACAACGAATATCAGATCCTTTTCATCACATGACGAAACACAAAAAAATATCGGGTTTTCCAAAGCTATTTTGATTTCGACAACGCATACAAGGTCGTCTCGAATTGACCCTCCATGTTTTCATATTCTGTACAAGCTAACCCCAAGACTCGGCAATCACCGCGTCTCTGTTTCGTTTGAATCATCTGCCCTGTTGATACCTAACGATTTTGAAGCCGACAATTTGATTGGCTGACGCAAAGGTCAATATGAGACCACCTCTGATAGGCAGTTATTAGATTATGAGACAGTTTGCTACTGCAGTGATGCATAGCTCTGCTTTGATGTTTATTGAAACAATTGGGTGTCCTGTATGAGTCGGTTTGAGATGGTGACAGATCAATGAACCTTTTATATATTCACACGTCTCAGGGTGATGTTTAATGACGATGATTGGGCTGGTACATGTAGTTAAAAATATGAACCGTTTGTATTCTTACGTCTCAAGTTATCTGTTCAGTGAAGACGATTGTGTTGGTAGCTAAAAATATGAACCGTTTGTAATCTTACGTCTCATGGTCTCTGTTCAGTGAAGTTGATTGCACTGGGAGCTAATTATATAAACCGTTTGTATTCTTACGTCTCAAGTTTACTGTTCAGTGAAGATGATTGCGCTGGATGCTGGTATTATGAACCGTTTGTATTCTTACGTCCTCAAGTTCTCTATTCATGTAAGATGACTGCGCTGAATGCTTATAATATGAACCGTTTGTATTCTTACGTCTCAAGTTCTCTATTCATTTAAGATGACTGCGCTGAATGCTTATAATATGAACCGTTTGTATTCTTACGTCTCAAGTTCTCTATTCATTTAAGATGACTGCGCTGAATGCTTATAATATGAACCGTTTGTATTCTTACGTCTCAAGTTCTCTATTCATTTATGACTGCGCTGAATGCTTATAATATGAACCGTTTGTATTATTACGTCTCAAGTTATCTGTTCAGTTAAGATGACTACGCTGGATGCTTATAATATGAACAGTTTGTATTATTACGTCTCAAGTTCTCTGTTCAGTTAAGATGACTACGCTGGATGCTGATAATATAAACAGTTTATATTATTACGTCTCAAGTTCTCTGTTCATTTAAGATTATTGCGTTGGTATCTAATAATATAAACTGTTTGTATTCTTACGACTCAAGTTATCTGTTCAGTGATGATGATTGTGCTGGATGCTGATATTATGACTTTTGTAGAGTGTCTCCCAACGAACAATTATTTCAACTTATCTTGGAATCAGACACATGGTAATATTATGTACATGTTTCCAGCCTATCTCCAAGGTTATTCTTCCTTATTTGTAACTATGGAAACAAAATACTACTTGTAAATGCACAATATCAAAATAGACAATTACTATTGCAGAGAAACAATATGAGCCTATAATGGAAAAGACGAATACCTCACGACGTTGGAATCCATCAACAGTATATATGGTCGGCAATTTCCGTCCGAAGTCGTTAGATATCGGTATTTTTCGTAGACATGTCGATACTTTCTGCAAGTCCATAATAATCATAACGAGTTCATACGGAAAACCGTTGAGCCCAATAGTTATTCTACCACAAGATCAGATGAGAGTAACAAAGGGAAAATGGATAGGAGATAAAGAATATTTCATGTCTTTCACTGCCGAATTTAACAAAGTCGACACTTCCATGTTGAAAATTAAACCACTCCATTTTTTTCCAACAGGAAAAAAGGTAAAATTGATTGTTTAAGTGGCAAACAATGCAGATTTCAGGAGACAGCTCGTCACGAACTGTCTCACCTGAATCTGCATTATTTGCAAATTTACTTGTCATTGAGGACGAAAGCGTTAAGCAAAATAGCAATCTAAAGAAGGCGTTTATAGAATATGTTAGGATTCACATGGGATTGCGAAATTAAAACCAAGAAGAATATAACATTTCTGCCTGCAGGCACTTTTTCACTTTACGTTTTTTCTAGAATGTGGGAGAAATTCTAGACTTAAGACATCAAGATGACATACTTTGTGCGAAACGAGACATAAACGAAACAGGAGATGACAATTATTGACAAGCTAGTTGTAACTCTTACAAAATAATTAAAAGACTTTACCTTTATATAACAAATTATTTTGGTTACTTATACAAAGGAGATGGAAATAGCCTTGTTGTTTCAGCTCATGTTATGGCTTCTCGCTTGTCTAAAAGGAGACGGAAGGCTGTTTATAGACACATCATGTGATATCATTTACCTTACACCAAGCAGTTTGAATTACTTAGCCATCGACATTCACATCGGATTATAAATATGTATAGAACGCCTTTACTGTCTTACTAGGTTGTATTGTATTATACGCAGTACATTTCCAGGTATACGAGGTACATATTTCATTTGACGTGGTACGTTTTGCATGATATGCAGTGCATTTTGTATAATATATCGTGGTTATTTAATTGACAAAAGTGTGTAGATACAGTAGAATAACCATTATATAGTGTGCAAACAACGGCATATGCAATACAAACAACATTATATGCAGTCAGTTCTTGAATACGTGTGGTGGTACTTTGATTATATGCGGTAGTTTAAAATTTTACATGGTGCATAATCATACTTAACGGCATTCTCCCGAATTATTTCCGGAAATTACCGAGCATGACAGATAGGTTTAAACATTATCACCGTCTAATCCATTTTAAAAATGCCTTGTGGAACAATCTTTATGAAAAGTATACACATTTTCTAAATAGACGAGATGCGGGTTGTCGTCTATGCAGAAGATCTCTGATTCATGAAGCAGACAACTCTTGAAATCATTATGGGGAAAGGATAAATTGCTCATCTTGAGAAATTTATCCATTTGTCACAATGCGTTCAACCAACCCCTTTTCAATAATTATAATTTCATTTATTAAGACTTGCTATAGTTTTGTCTTAACGTCATCTGATGCATACTTGTTGTATTACGGAAAATATTTAAAACTGTGTTCAGGTTACCATTTTATGGTAATGTTCCCTCATAAAAACAACTTTAAATTCCTCAGCAGCTTCTGGAAATAAGAGAAATAACTTGAAAAGGGATTTACATGATAGATTTGATTTTTTTTCTGAACAGTGTAGGTTCAAATCAGCCTGCATATTTGCTTCTTAATCTCATCATAATCCTCACAAGTTGACTGAAGCTTCTAATAAGCATATGTACATGTAAGTACATGTAATATTCTAGCCCTATAACATAAGACTCCATTGACAAGCATTCGAGCTTGTGAGAGGTCATATATTATAGGACTAATAATATTCAGACTTTAGATTTTGATCAGACTGCGAATCATGCCGAATGAACAGACCAATCTAGTCTAGAGCAGATTTCAGTGCAGACGACGACATTCTGCCTCTCGTGTATTCAGAACATGTGTAAAAATATATTTATAAATTATTCAAGTGTTTTTTTTAAAATTGAATAAACGTTGTTAATGTTAATATCTATCTGTCTGACTCGGTATTTTCCGTATAAATAATTATGGAGAATGCCGGAAAGTATGATCATCGTAATGAAAAATGCACCGCACATAAAGCCGTTAACACCATGTATAAATTAGTATGGACCGAACATATTGCCAAATGCATTGCGTACTATGATTTGTTATGAACACATACATAATAATTCACCAGGTATAAAGGTACGTGCAGGCACTTCAGATATTTCAACATACATCGCATCTATTGACCAACATACAACGTATACATGTAAAACTACTGCATACACAGACAAATACACCACATATGCTGTCATTTGTACTGCATATTATATAGTTTGTATTGCACATAACTTTGTTTGTACAACGTATAATGGTTATTCTACTGTTTGCAACACTATTTTGCACTGCATATTATTTTATAATGACCACACATAATAGAAAAAGCACTGTATATCATGAATAATGTACCACGTCATATGAAATATGTACCTCGTATACGTGAAAATGTACTGCGTATAAGACAATACAACATACTAAGACAGTAAAGGCGTTACATAAATATGCTTTTGTACGTATATGTGTATGTTTGCGATCTTGTGTTAGATCGAGCGAGCAGGTATGCTGATATATGTCCTTATCTTATAATAAGTCACGTAATTACATTGCATACACATGACCGAAATGGTCCTTAATTGGTTCATTTAATTTCTATAATAGTATTCTTTTTACCAATTACGTGTATATTTGTTTCCGGAAAAAGATTATTCAATGAGGGGAATGTTGTTTGTGAACAGAAATGTGTTAAAAGAGGATTTCTCTTTAGATAGGTTTGATTATAGTACATGTAGTACATGTTTGGTCAGCAATGCGTTGACATAAATACTTATAGAGTTGTAGAGTAGTTAGTACAATAAATATATATATCAACTACCAATAATGCCCTCTTCAGATGCAATCCATTTATATCAAAGTGGCCAGTCCACCTAACGTGTGTGTCGCATGGTTTTCTCTTCATCTTCCCCGCACCACCAGTTTACCAGTCGATTGACTACCTCCTAAAATAGACTATTTAACAAATGTTTGTAGTACGAATGACGCACGTCACAATTGTTTTGGTCAATGAATGGCTGAGTCATTGGTTCTTTCCGTTAATTGAACTGTTATTATAATAATGAAGAGTCACTAGCCTTCAAATAATGGTCAAAATAGTCTATGGCGTAAGGTAGCCAGTAGCCAGTTGTCTGGGAATAATGTCGTTTTGACTGCTAGTAGGGAAATTGGCAGGAACACAGAGTGAGGTGAAATAGCGACCGTGACATACTGGTTAAAAAGCCGTTAAATCCAATCACTTAATCGTCCATTAACTTAACCTGTTGCATAAGTTGAATTAGACCGCGCCAGTGGTAAATTAAATCGAGCATCTACTTCGAGACCGGAAGGCCAGGTTTGGTAGTAGTGTATTTCCCACATTGGCGCTTAAGAGTTGCGGGTTTCCTTTACGACTGATGTCATGACAAGCTACGCGCAGTTCTGGTAATCTTCCAAGGTAACTGTCAGGTATGACTGCAATACTGTTAAAAGCGGCGTAAAAGCACCAAACAAACACGTTATGTGTTGAATTAGGCCGTGTTAGCTCGAAATTGGTCATTGTTAACATGTAATAGAATGAATGACACGAGACAAGAGAGAAATCAATGCAGCGTATACATATATAAGAAGTAGCATATACAATCATATGAAATCTGAAAGAACTGGTTATCTTGACATTTTAATGGTACCGCTTTCATTATTTACCAAAACATGATGGGTTTATTAATAGTTCACACGCTACTGTTCATTACACGGCTGGTATGTGGACTGGAGTAAATTTCATTAAAATCAGACCCAAATTCTTCGATTTGTGTTCATTGGATCTAACGACAGCGCGACCCTGCCTAAATAAAAAGAGGGAGAAATAAGGAGTTTCTTTTAAAAAACACCGTTTTCAACATTATTTTAGTTGTATCAAGGTGACAGTTCACTTATGTATGATCCATGGTAAAACAAACCAGTAGAAGGCTAGGAAATGTGCCTTGCCCGAGGACAAACCAGTACAAGGCTAAGAAATGTGCCTTGCCCATGGACACTCCGCCATGACCGCCGCTTCTGTGAATAGAATCCGGGACGTCCTGTTCATAATCCCCGAAGTCAACCACTATGCCATCACAAGTCACTTCCACAAAGAGGAGAGATGGCTATTTTGATGGGCGTTCGAAAGTTTTTGAGGGACGTGAGAGAAGCAGTTATTCTGTTGTTGTTAGACTATGTAATCAGTAGTAAAATCCACATTTAATATAGAAAATCACAAGACGTCGACATATGATCCGTTCAACGAGAAAACCAACATTAAGGACTCTGCGTAATGTATCGACACAGATCAGCCTGCGAGCTCTGCGCAGGCTAATCCGGGCCGACACATTCCGTCACAAGGGGATAAATTTATAGAGAAACGATTCCCGAAACAGAAAACCCACAGGAGGCGAAAAGTGTATATCCAGGTTAGCCTGTGCGGCATGCTTAGGCTGATCCGCGTTGATACTTTACGCAGAGTGTACAAGGTTGGTTTTCTCGTGGGACGGCTCATATATAAAATGTGGTACCGCATTGTGTCACACATAAAATAGGTAACGGTTGGAATCACCAATTACCTTACAAGTCATGGTTTGGTCTTGTATCTTAAAGAAGAGGTAATCATTTTTACCGACAATTTTACTGACATTTTTACTGACATTTTAACTGACAATTTTACTGACATTTTATTTATTCAACATGTCATATTCATCCAAACATTAATTACAGGACAGAATAATTAGGACATCTCTTGGGAACAGGGCAACTGGTAGAATTAAACTGTTCATGAAATGACATTGAACTTTGACATTTTGAGAGAGAGAAAACAATTGAAAGACTAAAATAGTTTCACTAGCATGTCCCAAAGGCCCTTTATAACCCCTTATTTTGCCTCGGCGAGCTTCTGATCAATCAACAAATTGCGGGAATCGCGCCTATTCTTCGATGAGAACTTGTCTACGAACAATGAATATGGGAAGTCGAATTATAAGAGCAGAATCCCCGATTGAATGACTTTGGCCCTGGTGTCTCCAGCTAGGTACTGGTGAGTGATCTAACTCCTATGCGGTCGGCAATTATCGCCCAATATAATGAACTATTGACACATATCACTATTGTAGTGAACGATTGATTAAGGTTTGATGTCGTTTTGCACAACTGTTCTATCATGTCACAGCGACAAGTTCACCTATATATGTCTTTTCTAGCTTTCTGACACCAGTACTCAATACATCAGTGTTTACATGCTACTCGCTGCCTTTCCATATAGATTGTTTAGCGATTTGGTTGAATAGAAAGTACGGGTGTTGCATTGTCCTTGTAAGCCGAGCTGTGACCCGCACTCACAACTACTGGATTGACAGCCCGCGTCGCTACCGATTGAGCTTCCGGTTCTACATAGATTGTTAGCGAATAAGTTTAGTAGAAAGGACACTTAGTGCATTATCTTTGTCAAACGTTAGAGAGAATGTAGGCCGAACTGTGACCCGAACTCACAACCACTGGATTGACATTATGCGTCACTACCGATTAACAGGAACGAAAATAGGCATCATAAAACCGATCTGTATCGATAGATTAAGGACCACTTTGATTAATTGAAAGGCGTCAGACAAATAATTGGTTGGAGTTGTAACGGTGTATTAACTGGTTGTAACGGTGTATTAACGGGTTGTAACGGTGTATTAACGGGTTGTAACGGTGTATTAACGGATTGTAACGGTGTATTAACGAGCTGTAACGTTGTATTAATGGATTGTAACGGTGTAATAACGGGTTGTAACGGTGTATTAACGAGTTGTAACGGTGTATTAACGAGCTGTAACGATGTATTAACGGGTTGTAACGTTGTAGTACCGGGTTGTAACGGTGTATTAACGAGTTGTAACGGTGTAATAACGGGTTGTAACGGTGTATTAACGAGTTGTAACGGTGTATTAACGAGCTGTAACGATGTATTAACGGGTTGTAACGTTGTATAACCGAGTTGTAACGGTGTATTAACGAGTTGTAACGGTGTATTAACGGGTTATAACGATGTATTAACGGGTTGTAACGGTGTATTACCGGGTTGTAACGGTGTATTAACGAGTTGTAACGGTGTATTAAAGGGTTGTTACGGTGTATTTACGGGTTGTAACGTTGTATTACCGGGTTGTAACGGGGTATTAACGAGTTGTAACGGTGTATTAACGAGCTGTAACGATGTATTAACGGGTTGTAACGTTGTATTACCGGGTTGGAACGGTATATTAACGGGTTGTAACGGTGTATTAACGAGTTGTAACGGTGTATTAATGGGTTCTTACGGTGTATTAACGGGTTGTAACGGTGTTAGCGGACTTTGCGTTATATCACGATGACCAGTTCGCGTACAGTAACGTGTTTTTCCTGACATTCTCGCACCAGTAATCCTCACATAATTCTCCTAAGGCAACTGACTATCGTCCAAAAAAGACTAGTTAGCCCATTGGTTGAAGACGAGTATAGCTGGTTCTACTATCACCAGGCAGGACGAATGAATGGCCAATCCGGGGTTCGAACTCACGATCCATAGGCTGCTAACGTAAGTGTGGAGAAATGACATGACAAAAAAAACCATTCAAACATGATTTGTTTAATTGAAACAGTTAAACCTATGACAAAAACCACACTCTTTTATTCAATAATACGGCCATAGGCCTTCTTTAGGTTATATTTAAAAGGATCACACACCTGTTCAATGTTTTCAAGATGGACGCAACATAGTGTGTGATCTTTGTTAACTATAAGCCGAAGAAGTCCTATGGCCGTAACATTGAATTATATATTTTTATTTGATATAAATATATACGAACTCCCTATGGAATAGACATTTCTGACATATACAGATCAAAATGTGTGATAATTTACAAATTAAGCTTGTCAATTGGAGAATGTGCACGTTGGGTGTTCTGAACGGTGTAGATCAAGATCAGGATCCACTTTGTCAACACCCTTGTTGGTTGCTTCTGACAAATTGTGTACACTCTTATAAAAACGGAGCAGATGTACAGTATTATTATGTTCAAACTTATTTGTTTTACATGGAGTGCGAAACAAGCTGTAAAGCTTTGAGCTTCTATTAATTACGCTCGATGTCTGCTTCCTGGAGACATAACCAGTACTCGTGGCGTTTTGCGTGAAACCAAAACAAAGGCAGAACCCAATCATCACGGGATTCGAACCCGGCACCTTTGATACGAGAAGCCGACGCACCACTGTCCTCCACAAATATGATTTGAACCTATTCTTTCTAGAAATGCGATATAGAACCTTTTCCAACTTACGTGCATTTCTAATATGGTCCCTGATAGAAGGTGGGGTATATTTTGTAATCAGTATATCTTATTGTGTTGGTGGTACTCAACGGAATTATCTCGATTGTATAGTTAATGCGAGTTATAACAGAAATAGTGTAGCTCATGCATCGGTCAACTGTTTTATCCACGACTCTGTCTTGGTGATACACTGGTTGTAAGTTCAAACTGCGCCTTTCTGCCATGATTCAGTATTTCCACCTTGCGTCATTTCTCGTCTAACAATGGGCTGAAAATTGCATGTATTTGGAAAGATAGCAAGTTGCCTTGGAAGAATGCTGTGTAGAGTACACGTGCAAGCAAGTCATGTAATACATGCCATGCTAGCTGGCTGCCGTGATGTGACAGTACTCTTGTTTTAAAAGATGTTAAAGGTGCCGAATTTCAGATGGAGATTACAATTTTGAAATGTTGAAACGTCTGAAAATATCGCTAATAGTGACAACAAAGTAAGTAATAAATACTTCAAAACTATTTTGGCAGTAAACTTTGAAAAGCAGTCAATTGAAAGTCGTAAAAATGTACACAATTTGGCTTACTGGGTATGTCTACCTACGCTTAATTGTTACAGGTAAATTACTACTTAATATTTTAATGTATAGGTGTAATACAGTCGTTTGACACACATTAATAAACAGTACTGCCATTAAAGCATAACCGTGTGTATACCTAAAGAAGGTTTTGTTGTTGTGGCATCAAACCGTGGTACAGGTATACATTGAACTGTCGCAAGATGAGGAATACATGACGACCAGGCTCTTAAACTATACAAGTTTAATCTGTACTCAGAATTTGTGCGATTGATCAGAAGCATACTCATTCTCGAAATTGACCAATCAGAAGTCTAATTTGGAGCATGGATTTCATTTCTGTGTATAGATAACGTTTTAAGAGTTTATAGTTTCGGCACAGTCAATTTACATAGACATAGAGATAAATATTTAGCATATTTGTATTTGTTTAAATTAGTATTAGCAGTTACATTATCATCTAACAGGAGGCTCACCTCAACTTGGCTTGGCGGCCGTTGAAATGCGGCGATAGTTTCGCTCAGAAATTGACCAATGTTTTATATTCATCTGAGTTTATTATGAATTTAATTAAATTTAAGGCAAATTTTATTCTAAAATGCCCAATTTCAACGTCAAAAACATGTTCTGTTTTATTTGTCTTCCATACTAGTCCGGTTATCGGCCCCGGTTAAAAAAGTATTGTAATGTACAAGGTGGATAAAGGGTATATGTCCATAAGTATCTACTTTAGACAATATCACAAAAATAGTGTTAACTGCAATATCAGTCACGATACTGCAAGAGTTCAATTTATAGGGAGAAAAGAAAGGTGAATGAATATTCAATTCGAATTTTTAGACGTTGCAAACCTTCCGATAAAGAAACACGGGTAGATTATCTTAATGTTACTTTTGAACACCGCTTCTCTGTACCTTGTTTCACGCCTGTAACCGAAGATCGAATGTTGTCACTTTGAAGTTCTGTTGAAAAACATGGTTTTTGTTGACACACATTTTGAGTACATGAGCAAAACATAGCAATGAAAGTCTTACGGAATTCCCGACTCATGGAGCAGTACAAGACAAAGTTGATGCCACTGTTAATGAGCGCAATAATATCCATGGCATCCCCGAGTGGAATATAAACATTGTTAAAGAACTTCTTCAGAAATATACAACACAAAATTAGAATGCCCTGTGGTAATTCTGTTAATAGAAATAAAACTATCACTATAAGAAGCATTAGCGTTGTTCTAGACGTATCACGTGTTCTCTGTGAAGAGTTATATCCAAGCTCTGACAAGCGACGTCGCTTGGTCCGTATTTTGTTATTCACCGTGCGCAAAAGTAAGCCACCGTAAACTATGATCAGCACACACGGTACCATTTTCGCCACAATGCAGTACAAAAACAAGGCCACTAGAACGACTGGTTTCGTTTTCCTTGAACCCAAGCTCCAGGGCTCGAATACGTAAGCAGTCGTGTTGTCTGAAAAGTCATATTCCATCAGATTATAACTTATATAATGAGGGATCATCAATATAATAGAAGTCACGTAAATGAAACACACAACTAGTCTTGACCGTATAAGCCTTCGCATACGTGTAAGGTTTCCCTTGGCTGGGGATTTCACATGGTTAAATCTGAACACAGCTAGTGCGACACCAAGCCATATCGATATAGTGTGTGTCGTCGCGGAAAAATTCAAATACACCAACAAAAAATTCATCCACGCTTTACTATTCTTTTCAGCCGACATGGAGTGTGCAGAAAAGTGACAATAGAAATGTGCAGCGAATGGAACGTATGATAGCATAGTTGATGTATCCGAAACTGCTAGCCATGTTAATACACAATTGATAGGCGTTTGCATCTTTTTGTGCGTCAGTACGATGATATTTAGGATGTTCAGTGGTATTCCTACAGCACATACTACTAGACTGACATAGCCATGCCAATAACTGTACCATATACTGACAGAGTTCAGTATTTCACTCCGGTACGGCTCTAGATTGTCCGATGACTGGTTCATCCTTGTTGGGTTCTGTGTTCCTATGGTCTCTCCGCTACGAAATCATCGTTATCGAACACAAGTGTCATAACCTGCTTCATGTCTATATTGTTTCCACAGAGGTCGACGGGTTTTATGTTGACTGTTCAGATACCACTGGTAGTAACCGTTGACAATATTCTGCCTATAAAGTTGGCTCTGTCAATTTCCATTCTACAACACACGTACACTCACTTTCTGAGTATTTCCTTGACGAACTCATTGATCAATCTGGAAATATAAAATCAACAATTTTATCAACATTAACCGTTAATCCGATATATATTTGAGCGAGCGGTGACCCAGGAAAACCAACCTTAGCTTAAGTTTAAAAGGTGTTCGCTTATAAACATCAATAATTAATCTAATACCCATCCCTACTTTTCAATTTAAATTTCCTCAGCTCACCACTTTCGACATACGTGTACTTTTAACGTTGAGCCGCGTCAAGCATGTTTGGGTCTTACTGCAACTGCGTATATTGGAGACCCAGGCGAGCCTGTCCATCCTAGATATGGCACTGCACTATTGGCCAATTAGTCTTAGAATGTTTAAAGAATCTCACATAGTAGACACTTTCATGTTGAACATTGGATCACCCCATTTGTCGTTCGACAGGAAATTCGGAAATTATTTATGTCTAAGTGGCATATAATGCAGATCACAGGAGAGACAGCTCGTTATAAGCTGTCTCACCTGAATCTGCATTGTTTGCAAAAGCCTTTAATTGCCTTTGGCAGCGAAAGGGCTAACATGGATGCGTAGTGAGATCTCTTTCCCCACATTTGACAATAACTTTAACTCTTTCAGCGCAAAAGACAATTTTCGGATTTTTGTAAACAATACAGATTCAGATGATTCAGCTCGTAACGAAATTAGCATGATTTGCATTTTAGTTATCAAAATATTTCAAAACTGTTATTGCATGAAAGATGGCGTCTCCCGAGTTTTACCATTGACGAGTCTACTCTAGGTTACAATACACCAACTAAAGTCACACTTTCTAAGCGTTCTCATGCAGAACACCATATATCATTGAAGAGATTTACCTCTAAGCTTTAAAACAATCAAAAGAAAATAAAGGGGTCATGCATTATGCAAGAAAGAATTCACCAGGCGAAAATTGTTACCGTCATTTTGGACCAAATCGGGCCCGGACAAAACCGGTGTTTAGCATTATCTACTTACGCTTTCAAACAAGGTCAAACTACTAAAATTTATCAAATGAAGCATGTCCAGTGCATCATATACATATTTACAATGATTCTAAACTCAATGTCATATATTCAATGCATTCTAGTGATAGTTTACACTCATTTTCACGCAAACAAATTTGTTTTAGGGACTATTTGTAGATCAGAATGTCGGCGAAGTAATTTGACGCCTAGGGGATTCAGCGATAAAAGAGTTCAAGTTTGTGTTCCTGGCGCACCGCCCATACGTATATATTACTTGCACCTAAATATACATGTGGTATTATAATCAGCATTATCATTATTATAATTAGTATAATCAGTATGATTATTATAATGTTTAGTATAATTAGTATGAACTTTTTATAACTGTCATCATTATCATCTAATATTTCAGCTATCAAAAGTGAAATTTAAGATCGTTGCCGGGCAAAATCCAATTAACTCAAAGTGTATTTGCATATAGAAATAAAGATATTTTTGTAAATATCAGAAGTAACCAGTCACGAGCAGTGTTAGCCAGACTTAATAAGATTCAACAAAACGTAAAATGATAGTGTTCTTGAATAATTCAGTGTTATTGAATAATGAAGGCATTTAACTTACTGAAGGTATGGTCGGAACGGAAGAATTTCAAGCAACTTCTCTTTTTACTTACAATGTGTTTGAAATCGACGGCCGAAAATGCTTTTTAAATCCTACGTATCCTGGAAAGAGTTCATTGATTAAGCATACCGAATTTTTCAATTATCGTACGTTTTTGTCTGAAATTTGAAGTTGATTATTTTCTTTCTCTGTTGTTATAGCAACTTAAAATGCTCAATACTAGTTTAAGTTGTCTCTTCTGTTGATTTAAGACATTTTCTGACAGATCCTCCTACTCAATGCAATTAATTTTTGGAAGTTTCTCATATTTGTGACATTTCTAAGAATCGTTTTTCTACAAAGAAAGCATATCGAATTGCATTGTACTTTGTTCAGAAATAAAACCCATAACAGATGTGAATTCTCAAAAGAGAGCCGAGTTCGGGGAATACAAACCTCAAGCCTGTGCATGGGAAAATGTACAAGATGGCATATATGGTTGATTGATTGATTGTTTGTCGTTTTAGGCTACTTTCAGCATTTTTTTCATTTATATGACGGCGCTTCGTGGGTTAGTTATCAGTACTACTAGTCAATTTATCCTGATACCAGCAAGTCAGTCGTATTTGCTAACCCCGTAAACCTGAGCGCCAAGAAAGGCAGCCAGTAAATCCACTTTTAAAGTATAATGGCATTTATGAACAATGCAGGCCCATATCAACATTTATCATGCAATGAGCAGATTACGTGACGTATAACACTGGTATGATAAACCTTTTGTTTACATGTCTACTGGTATGATAAACCTTTATCTTTATCAGTCTACTTATTGTTTAGAAATGACGTAATCGCTGGAACTACTTTTCTGAAATATAAATAAGACGTTCCTCTGAAAACCAACTGTTATTGTGAATGCTATTTCTTAAAACTAGTGAGAATGAGTGTAGATTTACCTGAAAACATAATTTTACTTACAAGATAAATAGAATATTACGTCCCTGACTTTCGACATAAACTTTATCAGACTCGGCTTTGAGAAAGGATAATTATCTCGCCATAGGCTCGCCAATTATCAATTCTCCCAACCTCGTCAGATAAAGTTCATATCTTACGTCAGGGACATAATATTCTCTATGTACATCTACTCAGTCGTATCAGGTTCTACACAATTTGACAGAAGCTTCTAACAAGCTTGTGTCAGTAATATGTGTACAGTGTAAATCTATTTCAGGCACAATGCAGAGGCTGATCTGAATCTACACTGTGCACAACAACCAACGTGTACATTTGCCCATGAACGTCCGTTTCACGATAAAACCAACATTATGGCCATGACCACTGCGTAATGTATCGACCCAGATCGAAAACTGTCTGTCCGGGTTAGCCTGAGCCGCATGCTTGGGCTGATCTGGGGCGATAATTTACGCAGAGTCCACTATGTTTGTTTTCTCGCGAAACGGCTGATATGGCATTTGCTGCAAGTAAATAGGCACGTACACATTTGCTGGATTATCTGAATCTACACGGATCGCAAACCGCCACATATTTGACAGACATTCACGTTCTTGTTTAGTTGTGCTAGTGCGAGCCGGGCCCCGATAGCTCAGTCGGTAGCGACGCGGGCTGTCAATCCATGGGTTATGAGTTCTAACCACAGCTCGGTCAACATTCTATCCGACGTTTGATAAACGTCAATGCGACAAGCGTCATTCGTCTTCCACCAATGGGCGAACAGTCTATGTTGAAAGCAGTCAGTGGCTTGGAAAGAGTGTTGTGTGGAGAACTGGTGATAGAAAACCAGGAAACACATGGGTAGGTGAACTGGCCGCCGTTATATGACTGACTTTTTTTAAACGGCGTTAAACCCCAATTAATGAATAAAATGTGCGGACTTCAATGTTTTACCAATTTTCTGTTGGTCTAGAACTTACACTTTAGACGTAAGTAAAAGGTACACGAGGAAATATATGCATATTTTGCTGGCTCAAGGAGAAATAATAACAACAACTGTCCCTATTTTTGCCTTAACCCTTTCCCACATACAACAAATCTACAGCAGCCGAGTTTGAACACATCTTATCAAAAACACGAAAAATCTCTATATAGGAAGGCTTACTTACTGACAAAAGTTGAAAACATTGTGGCAAAAGGAGAAATTTGCTCGTTTTGAGCAATTTCTACTTTTGTCGAAATGTTTTCAATAGTTGTCTGCTGCAGAATCGTCAGAAAGCGTCTATATATGGGAAAGGGTTAATTGATAGTTGTTATATATTAAGGAAACTTGTAAAAGGACATCAAATAAATCTTTGTGTTAATTTCATATAGACGGAACAGTTGTGTGCCTGATGGTCAAAGGATATTAATAACTCAACAAATCTGGTAGTGAGTAACGCTAGAAACACATTTGCGAAATTATTTGAAATCCGGGCCGTTTTATTTTTTAACTCATTCTCAACAACAACACTTTTCTCCAACAGACTATTTTGAAAACATAGCAGCAAAACAATTTTTGGACTTGTCCGTTTTGGAAACTATAATGATTGAATAAAATGGCTCATAATGAGACTCTCCGCCTTTGACACAAACGTCGACTTCTGCTGCAGATGAAGCAAAGTGCAGACGTTCTACCACTACACCATCGAGGCGGTACTAAATCATTATTAGCTAGATAGAGTGGTAAAGGGGAATAACTCCAATATATGTCAAAGGGATTAATTTGCGTGTTTCCTGCTCTTGTAGCCAGTCACCGCTTTCAACAATAACTCCAATATATGTCACAGGGAATCAGCGTGTTTCCTGCTCTTGTAGCTAGTCACCGCTTTCAACAATTTTTCAGATATATCCCTGCGTTTCCTGGGTACTACTGATCCACTTATCCTGACACCAGCCAGTCAGGTTTAATGCTAACCCCGCAACCCTGAGCGCCAGGGAGGGCACCTTATATCTGTATACCATGTAAGAAGTTGATACATTTGAACATAACTGCGAAAATGAACGGATCAATACGTGACTGACTCCAAGCAGTGATCATGGGAAACACCTCCAAAAAGAGGCACGTTAGACTTACTCTCCGTGTTTTGTGCTATTGTTTGTTTGTTGGTATATCAGAAAATGTTATTTAAGGTCTCCGAGTATATCAATAAAACGGAATCAAAATCATTAACCGAATAAGTTAAATAGGCACGTTAAACTAACGTTCCTCGTTTTGTGCTAGTGTTAGTTTGTTAGTATAGCAATTAAACGGAAACACAAATTATGATCAACTGAGTTGAAGCCTGATCGATAGTCGTACAGAGGAACAGATGACGGACGGAGAAATCATCAAAGCATCGATGAAAACAAAAAAGTGAATTATAAGGCCGCTTCGATTTGAGAAGATCAACCGGAATGGGCTAGGCGATTTTGCGATTTTCGTCCACCGTCGGTATAATCACAAGATATAGGCTCGTCGATTTTTGTACAAGGTCGGTTTATTACGATTACATAGGCTCGACGATTTGTGTACAAGTTCGGTTTATTAATCGTCAATACATAGGCTCGGCGATTTGTGTACAAAGTCGGTTTATTACCAATACATAGGCTCGGCGATTTGTGTACGAAGTCGGTTTATTACCAATACATAGGCTCGGCGATTGTTGTACAAGGTCGGTTTATTATCAATACATAGGCTCGGCGATTTCAATACAATCGGGAACATTAACAATATATAGGCTCGGCGATTTTAGTGAAAAAGCGGTATATTTACAATTTATAGACTCGGTGATTTCCGTGAAAAGTCGGTATATTAACAATTTATGGCATCGGCAATTTCCAAACAAGGTCGGTATATTAAAAATACATGTATATAAGCACCAGCCTTTAGATAAAAGAAATCTTGAATAATCCAAATATCTGAAAAGAGAACTACGAACCTTCGTATGCAAAAAGTGGCTCGGCGATTTCCATCCTGTGTCGTAAGAACTTAATACGGATACTTAGTCTCAAGTTTTGATTATTTTAAGTTATATAATAATTTCAAACCTAATTTTTACCGACTTCACACTACTTGATCATATTTATAGAAAATTACACTTTCATCTGTCGAAATAGAACAGCTAAGAATCAATATGAAATATTCAATGTCATGAAAAAGTATCAGAAGTGCACAAAGTCTCAATCTCATCAAAGTAAGACAAACATTACTTGCTGTTCGTATTTTCGATCTGACGACATGGCATAAAAGCTTGTCTCGAATTGCTTCTTTACACTTAAATACTGATGAACATGTGCTCTGTTTCTGGTTCAATGAAATCGCACGATACAACTAACGCTCTGATGTTTCTGTACATTCGGAGGCAATCGCATTTTCTCTTTATTATTTAACTGTTCTGTAAGCGGTAATTTGATTGGTTGGCCCAAAGGTCAATCTGAGCCGACCTGTATGGGGTAGTCTTTAGATCTATAAACAAGCGAGCGAAGATTTCTGAGATTGTTAAAGTCTATACCTAATCAATATATCGATGTATAAAAAATGATACATATGTTGTTATTGTAGGGTTAATACTCGCAAAGTCATCCATGTAGAGCAAAACCTTTGTTTTCCCATATCTTGATAAAATTAATGTAAACATCTCGAAACAACGAATGGATCATTTTCGTGCGGAATAGATGACATTATGAGCAAACGAGACTGTGTTCGTGATTAAATTTGTTTAGATATGTATAAATGGCGCGGTCTTGCAAAAACACATGGATTGAAAATTATTGTCTTCTACTCACTTAATTTATTAAATCGATATTTATGGATATCGAAATCCGTTATAATTTTCGTTCACTTAAATTCTTACGAAATACTCAAAGAATTAACGTTGAGGTAGTAAACTGTTTTATGTATATGTATTAGTACCCCTACTTTACAATAGACCACCGCAAAAAGTATTTTAAATGTATAGTAGTCATGCAAAAAAATATCGATATTCATGGTCCAAGTGTGCTGTATATTTGTTTCTTTTTAAAAAAAAAAATCATAAATAGGTATAGATATATTATTAATCAGAACTCCAGTACGCGTTCAATTTACTAGAATCTCAGTATTAGCTACATGTATACTTTGTATTTTGTTTTATTATATGTTATACACATGTCACGTTAATAAAAGATTTACTTACCTACTTACTTACTTATACTAACTATAATCTAAGTACATTCCATATTTACTAACATACCAGTACACTTTATGTTATCTAAAATACCAGTACACTTTATGCTATCTAGAATACCAGTACACTGTATGTTATCTAGAATACCAGTACACTTTATGTGATCTAGAATACCAAATAACTTTATATAATTTGGAATCTAGAAACGAACTTGAATCCGGGTACACTGTATATTAATAAGAATGCCAGTACACTTAATATTAATAAGAATCCCAACATAGTTTATATTAGCTGAGACATATATGTATTTATGTGTCTCTGATATTAACTAGAATGATAGTACACTTTATATCAACTGTAATCCCAGTGCATTTCATTTGAACTAGAATATCAGTAGTGTTGTTTCAATTCAAATCCAAGAACACTTTATATTTATTAAAATCCCTAAATCCCTATACACTTTATATTAATTATAATCCCTATACACTTTATATTAATTAAAATCCCTATACACTTTATATTGATTATAATCTCTATACACTTTATATTAATTATAATCCCTATACACTTTATATTAATTATAATCCATATACATTTCATATTAATTATATATCCCTATACACTTTATATTAATTATAATCTCTATACATTTTACATTTACTATAATCTCTATATTCTTTATATTAATTACAATCCCTATACACTTTATATTAATTATAATCCCTATACACTTTATATTAATTTTAATCCCAACAATATTTACATTAACTCGATTTCAAGCACACTTTGCATATACCTTAATTCCTGCACACTGTTTATAACAAGAATACCACTAAATCAGAAACCTACAATAATTATGTAACCAGCGAATACGATATTACTAATTAATCCCCTTATATAACTGTAATACCTCTATTGGTTGATCCGGAGGTGTTAGATAATAACGTCTATACGTATGCTAATAGAGGAAGACTACTGCGACAACCCGGCTTCTTGTCCCCTGTAAAGAAGTCTTTATCGATAAAAAGCCAACGAATCACTACAACGAGAGAGTACGTTATTAATATCTACCGATATGCCATGCCTTGTATTAACCAATACAGCGTTACCACTCAAGACTGCACCTCTGTAATAACTACAATCAAATTGTTTGTATAAGTTAAAAAAGAGTTGTTTTGAATAAATACAATTAACGTTTCCTCAAACTTCGTTAATTGACACAATATGTTAAACTCTTTCTCAATTTCATTACAATCTAACATAAATTTCGTTGCAGTAGCAGTATTGCCGAGTGATCCTATTGTATAACATATCTAAATGTATAGGGTCAATTCGAGAGGACCGTTTATGCTATTTTATCCGATTCAAATTAAGTAAAGCGACGTAATTTTGTATTATTTCAAAGAGATTGGTTTTGTTAAATGAATACCATTATAAAAATATTAGTTGATTTATCACGTTTTTAGCTTTAGATTAGTCATCTTTCAATTGTTGAGACCTGTCACATTTGGAATACGTTTATGCTAAAGTATCATATGAATTCACAAGGACAACATTAGTAAGGCAGAAATTAGCAATACAATTCCAAGCCATCAGTTCGTTCTACATTGTCTTCAAAGAACAAAAACAAATTACAGTCAAAAGATTATACAATAAATAGACGTAAATAGCATTACTAAGTACATATAATAAGAACGTAGATATTGTCAGCAAAACGGAAAAAACCTAAACCCTTCCAAACAAAACGGCAAACCCTTTTGAACTGTGACTGAAGGACAAGTGTACACTAATAGTGGTTTTGTTCGACAGCATTGCAATGTTCACTTTTAAAAAGTAGTATGAATACATAAATTTATTTATTTTGATTTGGTAACAACTTTTAAGCTGTCCCCCAAAAGCCATAAGGCATGGCTAAATTAAGCTATTAACAATATAGATAATAAACAATGGTAAACAAAAGGGACCTCTAAATAGTTGTAAAGTGCAAATGTTAAGTGTTGATTGGATGTAACATGTTGCAGGTCAAACAGATAATTAGTGGTTGAATGTGGTATTGTGCTTAAAATGACAAAATCGTTCAGAAGCTAATTCGACATAATACTTTTCTACTCTGACGCGCCATGCACATTTTGGATCTAAAAGCTTCTCCGGTTTCGGATAATTTTAAAGTTACGTTGGTGTTAACCTTATGATTAATTGATTAGGGCTTAACGCCGTTTTCAACAAATGTTTCAGTCATATAACGGAGGCTAGTTCACCTCCTCATTTGTTTCCAAGCTTTCTCACACCAGTACTCAACACAATAAACGTTCAAGCAACTGGCTGCTTTTCCATACAGACTGTTAGATCATTGGGGAAAGATGATTGATGCTTGTTACATTGACTTTTGTCAAACGTCGGAAAGAATGTTGGCCAAGCTGGGATTCGAACTCACAACCCCTGGATTGACAGCCCGCGTCGCTATCGACTGAGTTACCGGGGGTTAACCTTATGACGCTATGCGTCTAGTTCGTATTGTCAGACGGTAATGACTCTGGTGATTCCCTTCGTACATATACATACATGTTCATCCGAAACGTTACTGTCACACTGTCTGTATATCTGTTCTACTTACACACGCAATAGGATGCATCTTCAGCAGACGACTTTTGAAACAAATGTGACAAAATGAAAACTTGCTCAAAATGAGCAATTTCTGCTTTTGCCACTACCTTTTCCACTCCACTCAATAGATCTTTTTTTTTTTTAAAGATTTTCCTCTCTTTGTTTGCCCTGAATTGTTCAATGACGTTTGCTGCAGATATGTTATAATTATGTGAGAAAGGGTTAATAGTTCGTTTCTATTGACGTGTCTTCACATTATAGTTCTATGTTTTGTTATCATTTAGATATAATCATCATTGTGATAAAAGGTCAACAGCTGATATTGATTCAATTATCACAACATCTCTAAAGTCTTATTTATATGTGATGAATAGGAGATAGGTGTAGGCCTATTATATTTAATCCTATCAATTAGCTTATATGTGAAAATAGTCATATGGCAGTATTTCCATTATCAAGCTCACACGCGTACATGCCTTTTTACAACGGAAACAACATTGATGAGTGTTAAATGTAGATATCTTATATCACTGTTTATAAACCCCATATTAAGTCTATACAATGGTAAAATACCAGGACTACCGACTTTTTTCCCCAAACACTTAAACACCAGACGTAATGCTATCCCTTTGGTGCATCCGGATGATATATATTTGAAAACCAGCGAGTCAATACAAAGGAGGCCTATCCTTGACTGTCATTCGATTTTACAAATAGCCGGAAAGTAAAGGCTTATTCTAGACCCCTGTTACCGATTATATTTGAATAATTCCATGACTGATATCGAGCCGCTATAGCTCGGAACTATGAAGGCTACCGATGCATGGCTCGTTAGTTCGAACCCTGGCTCAATCACTTGGTCGTTCCGATAATTTACTTATGTCATTTGAGACGCCCGTCTTTCTTTTCCATCAATGCACAATATTATAATTTTTGTGGGAAAATATAGGTAATTACCTTTGCAGAACATTGTGTATTGTTTACTGGTGCGAGAAAGCCATTAAACACATGGTTGGATGAACATGCAGTTGTGTTATAACTGTTATACTGTTGTTAACGGCGTTAAACTTAGGTAATTAAAATAAATCAATAATTCAGTTAAACGATACGATAGAAAATCACATAATATTTATATTGGTATGTGCATATACTAAATCCACATCCGCCGCTACGGGATTATAAGTCACCGGAAACGAACACAAAATGGATACATTTGTAGTTATAGGGAATATTCTTTTGCATTAGCGGTACCCGGCTTTGTATTGTACTACGAGGCGCGTGGAAAAATTATATCTCGCTTGACCAAAGGTAGACAGATTTCCTTTTATTTCATACCTATTTTAACATTTAAGAGAGAATAAATGAAGATTATACATATTTATATCTTTTCAATAGCGTAATAACATAATTTTCACATAAAATACTACTGACGTGAAATCATATTTCAATGACGTCACATTATATTTCAGTGACGTAATATTAGCATATTTGGTGAGGCCAAATACAGACTTTTAGTCCGTCGTGTTGAGCGTGACAATCTGCACCGGAAAATATGCAGGTTTTTACACACATTTATATAATGTTTAAATATGAACTACCATGAGTAAATAACAAGATTTAAGTCAACTTTTACAATATATCTGACTACCATGCATGTGTGTCCTTGTTACACGTAATATTTAATACGAATATGAAAAAAAGTAGACTAACAAAAAAGGTTCACCGGACTCATGAATACGGCGAAATACTTAGTCCAAATTATAAATGTAGAATGTGTGTAACGCCAAGATGATACTTTTGCAGGAGTGGAGTGTCGGGCGGCCCTCGCTGCTTATAGAGACACTCCCAAAAGCGACTATCAATCACGGAATTGGTGTGCGTGTATAGCACGATCAGGCTGTGATGATAGCACGGTGTTACCGACTCAATTATCATAGCTTATTTAATGATAGAGTCAAACATAATGAAATACATAATTTCGGTACATTTGTTGTTCGAACTCACGATCGAGGGTTTGATAGTCCTCGTTCTTAACGAATATCCTATGATAGAGCAAGCATGTACCGGAGTACTCAATACCAACATTTGATGCGATATTTAATCCGTAATTTAGTCCACATGTCCTTAATGTAGCATACTGAATACGTATATACAACTACAAATGATGCAATATATCCTAATACCGCGATACCAAGTGATAAGGCTTCGCTTCTTGATTTGACCGCACTCTGAACTAATTTTGCAATATCGTACTGTTCTATTTGCAATTAGTTTGAACCCACATATTCCAATCATTCTCGGTCATGAGTGTCTGGAATGGATCTTTCTAATTGGTTATTGTTATATCGAATGTCTGTAAGTGATCCTTCAAATAACATTAACGTCGTCGGTGAAACCTGACTGGATTGATCTTATGTTTAAGCTAAACTGTCCGCAAATATAGAATAGGAAGATATAATTAATAATTTATTGTAAAATAATCGGTGAGTTAATAAGATAATAATTAAGGCGTCTCACGAGAAAACCAACGTTATGGTCTTTGTGTAATGTATTGACCCTGATCAGCCTGCGCCGGCTAATCCAAGCCGACAAATTTCGTCTCAGGTGGATAAAGGTATAGAGGAATGATATGTTCTGGTTCGCCCGCGCGGCATGCTTAGGCTGATCAATGTCGATACTTTACGCAGAGTCCACAATGTTGGGTTTTCTCGCGGGACGGCTCAATTATAAATACAGTATTTTATTTCAAACTCATTAATAATCAACCGATATAACTAACGCCTTTTCTCTTACAACATGAGTACCGAAAACCATCCCATTTTAGTCTTCTTTTGTTCTTTAGAAAATGAATACGACTCAAATCAATCAACAAGTGAAACTTGCGTCGTTGTCTCGTACCCGACATTACTGTAGTAAAGGTGCATGTCTGACATACTGAACTTATAGTTAATCAGGACGCCTGACATGCACCAATGATTGCAAGTTGCATTAAAGTTTGGTAATCGTTGTTCTATAGTTAATGATTACATCTGGTTTGAATTAACAAAAGCGTCTCGCACTGTCGTCTAGCATCTGGCATCCGGCGTACCATGGGTAATTATTACGTCTGACATGAAACAAAATCAACTACTTGCATTGTAGGCTTACAAGAGAAAATCAGTATCCCTGGAATGAAATAATAAGGGCAAATTGCAGTGTAGTCTGGTACCCGACGATTTATTTTAGTAAATCAGTACGCCTGGCATGAAGTAATAAGGGCAACTTGCAGTGTTGTCTGGTACCCGACGATGTATTTTAGTAAATTAGAACGCCTGGCATGAACTAAACAGAGCAATTTGCAGTGTTTGTCTGGTACCCGAAGACGTATTATAGTAAATCAGAACGCCTGGCATGAACTAAAAAGGGCAACTTGCAGTGTTGTCTCGTACCCGACGACGTATTATAGTGGATCAGTACGCCTGGCATAAACTAATACGGGCAACTTGCAGTGTTGTCTCGTACCCGACGATGTATTATAGTGGATCAGTACGCCTGGCATAAACTAATACGGGCAACTTGCAGTGTAGTCTGGTAGCCGACGATGTATTATAATAAATCAGTACGCCTGGCATAAACTAATACGGGCAACTTGCAGTGTAGTCTGGTACCCGACGATGTATTGTAATGAGTCAGTGCGCCTGGCATGAACTAAAAGGTATATGTGGAAAGAGAGCCAGTCGCCTGTGGAGAATATTTGATGGAGTACATCTGTGAGAAAGCTTTAAAACACAAACACGTTAGATGAACTGGCTGCCGTTATGTAACTCAATTACCGTTGAAAACTGCTTTAAACTCCAATAAATCAAAAATAATATTGTATGACTCTGTTTCAAGAAACACAATGCTTTCATAGTGTCGTTTTCAGTCGTACTAAAGACCCCAATCCTTTCACACATACAACAAATCAGCAGCAGCCGAATTTAAAAACTTCTAGGCTATACGATGGAACATCTATATGCATAAGAGTTTAATTTATGTATACAGCTGTACACATTGTGGCAAAATGAGAAATTCATTGTGATATTGCATGTGATATTTTAAGTCACAATGTTTTCAAAAGATAAGCGTGATGAGTTGCTTATAATCTTGAAAGATTTTAAGTGGTGTAGAGGAAGTATAAAAGAAGGGTATAAATGTAATTTTAGCAATGGCGTAAAGATAAATTTAGTAAATGTGTAAATATAATTTTTTGCAATGGCGTACATGTAAATATTGTTATTGTGTAAATGTAATTTTTGCAATGGTGTACATTTTATTTCGTAAGTTTATAAATGTTAGTTTTGCAATGACGAACATTTAAATTTCGTAAGTGTGTAAATGTTAGTTTTGCAATGGAGTACATTTAAATTTCGTAAGTGTGTAAATGTAATTTTTGCAATGGCGAACAAGTTAATGTTGTTATTGTGTAAATGTATGTTTTGCAATGGCGTACAGTACATTTAAATTTCGTAAGCGTGTAACTGTTAGTTTTGCAATGGCGTACATTTAAATTTCGTAAGTGTGTAAATTTAATTTTTGCAATAGAGTACATGTAAATGTTTTAATTGTTAAAGGCATGATAAAAGAATGTGGGAAATCCATCCCTGCAATCAGATCTGGAGCTGCACCGTTCGCAGAATAGGCTTCGAAGGTTTCAAGACACACTGTGTACAGCAGTATCCACATAGATGGATACACAGGAAGCTCTTTTTTCACTGGATTTATAATAATGCTAATGGAGACAGTGGTTCAGTGGTAGAGCGTCGGCCTCTCGTACCAAAGGTCCCTGGTTCGAATCACGTGATGAGCAGGTTCTGTATTTATGATTTTCCCACACAAACAGCGCGATTTCTTGTTAAGTCTCCAGGAATCAGACATCAAGCGTAATTGATATAAGATGAAAGCTTGTTTCGCAATCGATGTAACATAAATAAGTTTAAACTCAACTAAACTATAATAGGTTGGTTTTCGTTGAGCACCGCTAACATCTATACAAGTTTTGTTTGAATCTCGCACTTTCTCCTTTCAACACATTTTTTTTTATCAAACTAAGCTTGAAATCTGTCTTTACATTGTTAACGAAAACAATTTTAAAGCAGACTATTTTGAAAATTTAGGTAAATAGTTAATTAGAAGTTGGAAAGACAGACCGTCTTTCTCAGTATATATAGGCCTCCAGGGTGTTCTTTGAATCCATTAAAACGGTATCTAAGAACATTGCCGCAATATGTCAACAGTATGCCTCATATATATGTCCCTAGATTATTAAAATCTTCTGCAAGCAGAGATTAAATTGTTTAAAACAAAACAAAATGGCAATTTATTTCAGACAGGGCTGAAATTCTGGTGAGAATTCGAGACAACGCTGATTTCAAGCGCATTGTCTTGTATATGTCTGCTAGATAGAAAGTCTGTGAGAGAAATAAGGGTTTTAGAATTCGAAATACTCACCTTATCTCGAGTAAAGTAAAATGTTCTTTTTAGAGTTGTTTCATAATTATTGCTTCGATGTTTTCAAAGTCGTCTGCTGCATACTTGTTGTTTGTTGGAAAAGGGTTTTGCTGCCAAAAAGCAATTAAAGGCTTTTGCAAATAATGCAAATTCAGGTTAGACAACTCGTTAAGAGCTTTCTGCATTGTTTGCCAATTAGACATTTAAACAATCTTACCAAAGTTGCTTTTGGACGAACAATGGAGTGGTCATATGTTTAACATCGAAGAGTTGACTTTGCGAAAGTCGGCAGTGAAAGAGTTAACAGAATCGACATGATTGCTAAGAAAGAAATACTTGTGTAAAACGGATGAAATGTCAATATTTGTTATTATCTTCAAAATAATGCACTTTCTACACCGCCATCTTTGTTTTCACGTCATCTTTCCAATTTAACCATATGCTATTAGATAGACACTTAACTAAACCTGATATCGTTGCAATGATATAACAAGTAATGTGATTCAATTTTCATTATTGTCTTTATTATTAACCCCTTCCCTCATATAAACGCTTTCGGACGCCTCTGCAGCAGACGGCTTTTTGAAAACATAGTGAAAAAAGAAGAAATTGCACAAAACGTGCAATTTCTCCTTTTGCCACAATGTTTTCCACTTTTAGTCATAGGTTATCCATTCAATTATGGAGATTTTCTATGTTTTGACAAAATACGTTCAAAGTCGTCTGCTGCAGAATTGTCGTATGAGGGAAAGGGTTTAAGCAGACGGCGTTTTGAAAACATAGTGACAAAAGAAGAAATTGCACAGAACGTGCAATTTCTCCTTTTGTCACAATGTTTTCCACTTTTAGTCATTCAATTATGGAGATTTTCTATGTAGTAAGATAAGTAGCTATATGTAGTAAGATAAGTAGCTATATGTAGTAAGATAAGTAGCTATATGTAGTAATATAAGTAGCTTTAATGTTTATAACGCGAGCTCTAGATAACGGGAGGACTTCATGTTCTAAAACCTTTATTTGACACTCAAACCCTATGCTGTTGGTACTCACAATAATCGTCTCAGTGAGTTTGCTTGAGTAATAAGAGATATAGTTTGGGAAAAGAAGCTGTTTACCCCCTCCTTATCTGGAACTCGGATTACTATTATCGTAAATATGATTTCAGTACAATTGCCACCTGCGCATCAAAATTATGATACCTAATTTAAATCCCTAAAGTCTCACTATTTCGTCCAAGTTTTCTTTAACCAGACTTTTATAGAATAACATATCACGTTTTATTTGCAGCGCAGTATCTCTCTTGCATTTGTTGAATTGTATTACGAAACATATCCGCTCGGAGGAAAACCTTGCATGCAAATGTGTCGAATCGTATTACGAAACATATCCGCTCGGAGCGTGAAATGCACAGACGTCTACTGCAAATAAATCATATCTGATAAAAAGTGGTCTTAATGCAAGTACGTTTGCTCTAAAGAGATTTAACTGCATTCGACACTCAATTTGTTATATCATTGGCGTTGCCTACGAAAGTTACCAGCACTACTGGTCCATTTATCCTGATACCAGCCAGTCAGTTATATCACGGGCGTTGCCTACGTAAGTTACCAGCACTACTGGTCCATTTATCCTGATACCAGCCAGTCAGTTATATCACGGGCGTTTCCTACGTAAGTTACCAGTACTACTGGTCCATTGATCATAACACCAGCCAGTCAGTAATATCACGGGCGTTTCCTACGTAAGTTACCAGTACTACTGGTCCATTGATTCTGACACCAGCCAGTCAGTTATATCACGGGCGTTTCCTACGTAAGTTACCAGTACTACTGGTCCATTGATTCTGACACCAGCCAGTCAGTTATATCACGGGCGTTTCCTACGTAAGTTACCAGTACTACTGGTCCATTGATCCTGACACCAGCGAGTCAGTTATATCACGGGCGTTGCCTACGTAAGTTACCAGTACTACTGGTCAATTGATCCTGACACCAGCCAGTCAGTAATATCACGGGCGTTTCCTACGTAAGTTACCAGTACTACTGGTCCATTGATCCTGATACCAGCCAGTCAGTTATATCACGGGCGTTTCCTACGTAAGTTACCAGTAATACTGGTCCATTGATCCTGACACCAGCCAGTCAGATATATCACGGGCGTTTCCTACGTAAGTTACCAGTACTACTGGTCCATTGATCCTGATACCAGCCAGTCAGTTATATCACGGGCGTTGCCTACGTAAGTTACCAGTAATACTGGTCCATTGATCCTGACACCAGCGAGTCAGATATATCACGGGCGTTTCCTACGTAAGTTACCAGTAATACTGGTCCATTGATCATAACACCAGCGAGTCAGATATATCACGGGCGTTTCCTACGTAAGTTACCAGTAATACTGGTCCATTGATCATAACACCAGCCAGTCAGATATATCACGGGCGTTTCCTACGTAAGTTACCAGTACTACTGGTCCATTGATCCTGATACCAGCCAGTCAGTTATATCACGGGCGTTTCCTACGTAAGTTACCAGTACTACTGGTCCATTGATCCTGACACCAGCCAGTCAGTTATATCACGGGAGTTTCCTACGTAAGTTACCAGTACTACTGGTCCATTGATCCTGACACCAGCCAGTCAGTTATATCACGGGCGTTTCCTACGTAAGTTACCAGTACTACTGGTCCATTTATCCTGACACCAGCCAGTCAGTTATATCACGGGCGTTTCCTACGTAAGTTACCAGTACTACTGGTCCATTGATCCTGACACCAGCCAGTCAGTTATATCACGGGCGTTGCCTACGTAAGTTACCAGTACTACTGATCCATTTATCCTGACACCAGCGAGTCAGTCCACAATCGTCACCGAGGAGGGAAAGACATTTTTACCATTTTTGGATAATAAGTATTTGATATGACCCAGTACATGTCCCTGAAAGCTTCACGAAACGAAGCTAAGCGGCTACACTTCTAGCCTTTTTATATAAGGTACAAATTTAACCTTTCTACTTGCTTGTGGAAGGGTCTGGTTAGACTGTTCGTTTACACGGTCTCTTCATATGCTTCACTGTTCGTATACACGGTCTCTTAATATGCTTCACTGTTCGTATACACGGTCTCTTAATATGCTTCACTGTTCGTATACACGGTTAAATTCACTGTAAATGTGTATAGGATGCACTGAAATTAGTATTTTGACCTTGTTTGAAATACAATTTACGGTTTTGTCCGGGCCCGATTTGGTCCAAAATGACGGTTACCATTTTCGCATTGTGAATCCTTTCTTGTATAATGCATGACACCCCACCCCCGCCTTCTTTCTTTGGACAGTGTTAAAGCTTATAGGTTAGCCTTTACTACTGACTTACTGGTCTCAAAATAAATGGATCAGTATTACTGGTAACTTACCAAGGAGTCTCAGTGATTTAACTGAACAAATTGTTAATAGCGGCGCTAAAAACCATACTCACAAACCAGGGATAGCTAAAATTTGATTGGTGATTGTGTTACCGTTAGTAAGCACTACTTTTCCTTAAAACATTTAAAACGTCATCTCCTGGAGAGACATGAAAGTATGTAAAGGCAAAGAACTATAGATACTAAATAGAAATTGACTTTTTAACAACAATATATACATATGTTTGTAAACTCAACAGATACAAATGTCTATACCATTACTTTCACTGTCGGAATTGTTTGTCTGAAATCATAATGTAGACAAATACATATTACTGAAAAGCAATCGCTCACAGGACAAACTATACCTATACTTACTTACATCGTTATACAATGTCTACACAATTATATAAACATTTTGGCTGAAGGAACCGATTTTACAGGCCTGCGACACCAATAAAGAGCCAGGATACATTAACAAGACGGCAGCCATTACATGTACTACCATTGTGCATGTCTTAGGATATCGGAACACATCTTTCCAAACGTGGCACAAATACAATATTAGAACATGCCTTGAGCATCGTTGTAGAGAACATAAATATATCTATATTTTATAATATGAAGTGAATAATTGGGAAAATGGCTAAGTGATACCGGACTCAACTGCCCACTGACTGCCAAACGCGGCACAAATACAATATTAGAACATGCCTTGAGTATCGTTGTAGAGAAGATATTTCACGTAACTGTCAAATTTACTGAAGTTCATAATTCATGCCTAATTTTAGCTACTGACTTACGTCACCGAAATAATCAAAGCACTGAAAGTGCTCACAGCAAGGGGCTAACTGCAGATATCATTTGGACATGGATTTACCGATCCCAAAAGTATAACTTGAACACTTTACACTAGCAATTTGTTAGTTAGCACTTTATATCCATATATTAAATGATAAAGGAGTAAAGCAAAACACTGTAAACACAGTATGATGGTCTATCAATATACTAAATATTGGCATACACATGCGCATCTGCTATCTGGATAGTTTCTGCTTAGCACACCTCCTGGTTTACAATGGATTTTTATCCGTGTTTTTTTTTTAATGCAATTAACACATATACATTTTATATCAAAATCACAATAACCTAATAATGATGAGTCCAATTTTACTTTCAAAGCAGAAATAAAATCCTGTGTTATCTTAATTTTCTTCAGCGTGCAATGACTAAAATATTGTTAAAAGTGACTTAAAAAATCATACACACGATTTAATCATTTCTTAGTGTTTCACAACGCATAGGTGAATAGTTTTAAATGCATTGCTAATGAATTCATTTTAAATCCCAACATTTTGAAAGAGTTTATTGCAGCGGTGTTAAATGACAATTGCACCACTGATATCGGCAATTTATAAGACAAAAAATATTATATCTTTCTTATAAAAAAATATTATCTGCCCAGAGCGGGAATCGAACTCAAGTTTCCCGCTTCACGGCCGAACATGTTAACCGCTACGTTACGCAGCCACTTCGAGGGTCATCATTTATAACATAATTATAAACCAATGCACGAGTTAGCGAAATATTTAGTATTGAAACGTTTTATCTTGATAAAAAACAAATGTCATTTAAATCATTTGTTTTATAACTGGAACTTGACTGTCTTATTCCGTCTGCTGGGGTTGTTCAGGTTAATTTTGGTTGAGAATTTGATGTATTTACCTAGGAATCTAAAATGAAATACTCTAGTATTCCTGATTATCGTTATCGCTGAAAATACATTTTAATCGAAGGGATTTTTGGAAATTACGACGCCTAGGCTCACTTGCACATTGATCGTATATATGTTATATTTTGTCAACTATTTATTTTATTATCATTTAAACAATTTGAATGTTTGAGTATATATGTTATCATTGGGACTCATTTATCTGAATTAGTTTTGAGTCGGAATCGAAAAGTTGCCTTTACTCCATTCGATTTACAATATTTAGGAATTACCAATGAACTTTACGCGCGATCAAGTATGTTGAAAGCGTAGAAATACATTTTAATTATTAATCATGTAATTCATATATTTTAACATACAATTTGTTTCAAGTTATTTCTTTTGGGTTAGTGATGTCGAATCAAATCAATTTTCGGCTTCATATGTCAACAAGTTACAGCATTTCGATTTTTAGACAGGAACTATTGGCGGTTAAAGATGACCAACATGGGAATTAGCTGGCAACAGTCATTTCATTTTTAACAAAATATTCCACAAATCATCCACTTTCATTGACATTATGTACGATCTGCAACCACCAATACATCTATATGAAGTCGAGATGGTGTTCAGAAACGGAGAGCTGATGTAGTAAGACAGATGTGAAGTAATTCAATGCCGATATCGTAAAACGCCTGTCTAGATTCCAGTCTCAAAATGATGCGTCGTTTCGAAAATTAGCTACTATAGCAATTGGCTCTTACGAGCCCCTTGCTAAAAACCATTCCGTTCTTTCAGTAGACAAACTAATTGAGCGTTGCCTCGGGAAAACCTTACGTGAACTTTCTTAGCTACAAAGAAACAAGCTTTTTTTACATAGGAAAATTCTTGTCCTACGTTCCCATTCGATGATATTTCACAGAGTTATTGCCCTTTTATTTATATGTAATATGACATAGGATAAGTCGTGTCCTTAATGAATGAATTATTATCTGAACTACGTTCGACTGTGAATAGCACCTATTAAGATAGACACATTTGCATAACAACCTATAGATAACTACGTTTGATGATGATGTGATACCTGTATCGAATGTTTGCTTGGTCCATGACCAACGACATGTAAAAAGGTGTTATCGGAAGACAGAATACTCGATAACCTATTTGACTTGACCAATGACCCTCAACCGACATCATTGAATCTAGACTCCATTATGTACATACTGGTATTAACCATGTCCCTCATGTAGACTCTTTCTGACGCCTCAGCAGCAGTCACCTTTTGAAAACATTGCGACAAACGAAATAATTGCACATAGTGATCAAGATCTCCTTTTGCCCCGGTTTTACAACTCTGAACTAGCACAAGACTTTTCATATTTTTGACCCAGACTTTCATAGTCGCTTGCTGCAGATGTGTTGCATGTTGGAAAGTGTTAAGCCAAATGGCGATGGATCAACACGTTAATCAGATGTCCAATTAAATCGAGGACGACAATTTAGCTAAACGTTCATTGTTCTATAATACTTAAAGGACGACCATCTTACTCGACGTTCATTTGCTCTATTAAAATCGTACGACTATGATCTAGCTCGTCGTGCATTTGTCCTATACAAATCGAAGAACGGCAATCTAGGTCACCTCCAATAATCGTAAGACGGAAATCTAGGTGGACGTTCAACTTTCCTATTAAAATCGAAGGACGACAGTATTGATCGACGTTCCCTTGTCCCATAAACATTGAAGGACGGCAATCTTGCTCGACGGCCATTTGTCTTATAACACTCAATGGACGACCATCTAGCTCGACACTTATTTGTCCTATAAAAATCAAAATACGGCTCTATAAAAATCAAAATATGGCTCTATACAATTCAAAATAAGGCTCTATTTAAATTAAAATACGGATCTATACAAATAAAAAAAGGCTCTATTAAAATCCAAATACGGATCTATGAAAATAAAAATAAGGCTCTATTAAAATAAAAATACGGCTCTATAAAAATCCAAATACGGATCTATAAAAATAAAAATAAGGCTCTTTTAAAATCAAAATACGGCTCTATACAAATCAAAATAAGGCTCTATTAAAATACAAATACGGAACTATAAAGATAAAAATAGGGCTCTATTAAAATAAAAATACGGATCTTTAAAAATAAAAATACGGATCTTTAAAAATAAAAATACGGATCTATAAAAATAAAAATGAGGCTCTATTAAAATAAAAATACGGATCTATAAAAATCAAAATAAGGCACTATAAAAAAAATAAAAATAAGGCTCTATTTAAATAAAAAATACGGCTCTATAAAAATTGAAAGACGGCAATTTAGCATGACGTTAATTTTTCCTATTAATATTGAAGGACGGTGATCTTGCTCAACGCTCATATTTCCTTTGAAATTCGAAAGAAGACTACGCGTACCTATCTTTTCGCTCTTTTCTTCTTCAAAATCGAAACAGAACGTTACTAATAAAATTCGACGGCAATTTTATAAACTTGAAGGATGACGATCAAGCTCGACGTTCAATTTCATATAGACTGATGATGGCCGACTAGCCTACAGTGGGTTTATATGTGCCATAGAAATCGGGCTGATTGCCAAGCTCAGCAACCAGTTTCCAAGATAAAGTCTAATAGCGATTGCCAAGCTCGGCATTGAGTCCGAGAACAAGTCGAATGTTGACGGCCGAACTCGTCGTAGCGGCTAGTTGTTCACTTTTCAATATGAAGTACATTTACATCATGTCAGTTATGGAGAGATAAATAGATAGATACACTTTAATGAGTTATATTAGTTTATATAGTTCGACATTGATTGACCTGGATTGTTATATAATAACCAGGAAACTGTAAAACTATTATTAACATTTCGTTAAGGAAACAGTTGTATAATTTCCTCGTAAAATTACCGACGCACCACTTTCAATCGAATTTGGAATGTTTCCATAATGTCGAGAAGCAGACCTGTACTATCTGAAATCAGCATGGAATGAGACCGTCATGGGAAAAGGTACGAGCTGGCAAAACTGAACTGTATATGTTCAGATCAGCTTCTACATATACTCCATCTAAATAGAGTCTTCACAAAGTTGACAACAACTTCTAACAGGCTTATGTAAGTAACATATGAACAGTGTGGATATTGATCAGACTATGTGGATGTACAGGCTATATCTAGATCTGCGCTCTTCACAAAAGCCAACCTTTTCCTGGCTTAAACAATAAAGACACGTTTTAATGTCGTATTCTAGAGAAGCCATCATAGATAATTGACATTTATTTGAATTTGAATTGCATGTCGATTTGAAGCTATGAAGAAAGCTTCAACTAAAACAAACTTGCTTTCATCGAAGTAAACTTTGAAATATTTCTTAACCCTTTCCCACCTCCAGACGTATTTTGACGCAATAGCAGCGCACGACTTTTGAACATTGTGGCTCATGATGAGCAATTTCACCGTTGGCCACAATGTTTTCAATATTATTTAACAATTGAGTCATCTTTTATGGAGATTTTTCATGTTCGTGTCACTATGTTTTCAAAGTCGTCCGCTGCAAGTGTGTTGTATGTGGAAAAGGGTTAATGTTGAAATCATAGTTATGGTACGGTCACACTTTAACATACCTGCAAGAGTTTTCTATGTAACGGTAGCTAAGGCGAGTGTAGAAGGTGAACTTATACTGCCTTACTATATTGCAAGAGTGTGTAGCAATGTGGTAGAGCGCTGGCTTTCGGAGCAAGAGATCCAAGGTCCGAGCTTTAACCAGTTCGGATGTTCTAGATCTGTTAGAATTGAGCTCACCAAGGAACTGCATACGAAAAGCCTCGATAACTTTTCACTGCAATCTCAGGAAATTCTCGATCATATTTCACGTTTGGAATGGGTATATGTACATTTGTTGTCATGGTTATGTGTATAGTGTAGGGACAATTATACGGCCTAACTACTTTTGTAGAAACGTAGTTGACTGCCTAACTATATAACTAACTGTTGTAGAAACGTGGTAGACTGCCTAACTATATAACTAACTGTTGTAGAAATGTGGTAGACTGTCTAGCTATATAACTAACTGTTATAGAAACGTGATATACTGCCTAACTATATAACTAACTGTTGTGGAAACGTGGTAGACTGCCTAACTATATAACCAACTGTTGTAAGAACGTGGTAGACTGCCTAGCTATAAAACTGCCTCACTATATAACAAGCTGTTGTAGAACGTGGTAGACTGCATAACTATATAATTAACTGTTGTAGAAACGTGGTAGACTGCCTAACTATATAACTAACTGTTGTAGTAACGTGATTGACCCTTCGCCTTCGGGCATACAAGTCTTGTCCTAGTAAGGTCGGATTTGTTAAGTTGCATACTAACAGAAACGATGCGCGGTGCTTGCGAACATTCCAGACCAAGATAAGCCAGAGGTGTGCAGTCTAAAGAGGATATTCACTGTACACTTATCACGGAAGCCTCTGGTGAATGTTTGTGATCTTAAACCAACTCGTTGGTCGTTGATCTCAATTAAGGTAGAACACCTATATCAGCCGTCCCGCGAGAACTACCAACATTGTGGACCTTGCGTAAAGTATCGACCCGGATCAGCCTAAGCATGCCGCGCCGGCTAACCCGGACAGAAACGTTTCGCCTCCTGTGGATTTTCTGTTTCAGGAGTTATTACTCTATACGTCTATGCCCCTGAGACGGAATGTGTCGGATAAGATCGACGATTTACGTACGTGATCGGTACGTATCAACAGTAGTATAGACAAAGCGACATAAGAGATCAATATTGCTTGTCGACTAGTCGAACGTTTCCGGTTGAAATGAACGAAACGTTTACGAACAAAACCGATATCGTACGGAAATTGCCGAACCCACTAAGTATGTCCTACGCTTATTCCAAATCCTCCGAAGCTCGATTTTCACGTGACTCGGCCTACAGTTTAATCTTGTTGGCACAAATGAAGTAATGATAGGGTGACCGTCATGTCAAAAGTCTGTGTGGGAGAGTCATCAACTCGTCTGACAGTAAACATGGTTAATGACTCCAATAAATCATGGCACGATAACGTTAACGACGCACTGTAAATGGAAATTCAGCGGATAAAGATCAACTGGCTGTGTTGGAAATAATACCATATAAAAATAACGGTGTTATTCTATATAAGTGTTAGGCCAGTGTTTGTTTTGTCTGTTTGGTGTTTACGCCGTTTTCAGCAATTGTCCAGTTATATCACTGCGTTTACTAGGTTACGTTTATCCTGACACCAGCGATTCATTCGTAATGTTATCAGTAGTACTGGTCCGTTTATCCTGAAACCAGCGAGTCATTCGTAATGTTATCAGTACTATTGGTCCGTTTATCCTGACACCAGCGAGTTATTCGTCATGCTATCAGTACTACTGGTCCGTTTATCCTGACACCAGCGAGTCATTCATAATGTTATCAGTAGTACTGGTCCGTTTATCCTGATACCAGTGAGTCATTCATAATGTTATCAGTAGTACTGGTCCGTTTATCCTGACACCAGCGAGTCATTTGTTATGCTATCAGTACTATTGGTCCGTTTATCCTGACACCAGCGAGTAATTCGTAATGCTATCAGTAGTACTGGTCCGTTTATCCTGACACCAGCGATTCATTCGTAATGTTATCAGTAGTACTGGTCCGTTTATCCTGAAACCAGCGAGTCATTCGTAATGTTATCAGTACTATTGGTCCGTTTATCCTGACACCAGCGAGTTATTCGTCATGCTATCAGTACTACTGGTCCGTTTATCCTGACACCAGCGAGTCATTCGTAATGCTATCAGTAGTACTGGTCCGTTTATCCTGATACCAGTGAGTCATTCGTAATGTTATCAGTAGTACTGGTCCGTTTATCCTGACACCAGCGAGTCATTCGTAATGCTATCAGTAGTACTGGTCCGTTTATCCTAATACCAGTGAGTCATTCGTAATGTTATCAGTAGTACTGGTCCGTTTATCCTGACACCAGCGAGTCATTCGTAATGCTATCAGTAGTACTGGTCCGTTTATCCTGATACCAGTGAGTCATTTGTAATGCTATCATTAGTACTGGTCCGTTTATCCTGACACAAGCGAGTCATTCGTAATGTTATCAATAGTGATGGTCCGTTTATCCTGAAACCAGAGAGTCATTCGTAATGTTATCAGTACTACTGGTCCGTTTATCCTGACACCAGCGAGTCATTTGTTATGCTATCAGTACTATTGGTCCGTTTATCCTGACACCAGCGAGTAATTCGTAATGCTATCAGTAGTACTGGTCCGTTTATCCTGACACCAGCGAGTCATTTGTTATGCTATCAGTACTACTGGTCCGTTTATCCTGACACCAGCGAGTCATTCGTAATGCTATCAGTACTACTGGTCCGTTTATCCTGACACCAGCGAGTTATTCGTAATGTTATCAGTACAATTGGTCCGTTTATCCTGACACCAGCGATTCTATCGTCATGCTATCAGTACTACTGGTCCGTTAATCCTGATACCAGTGAGTCATTCGTAATGCTATCAGTAGTACTGGTCCGTTTATCCTGACACCAGCGAGTCATTCGTAATGTTATCAGTAGTACTGGTCCGTTTATCCTGACACCAGCGAGTCATTCGTAATGTTATCAGTAGTACTGGTCCGTTTATCCTGACACCAGCGAGTTATTCGTAATGCTATCAGTACTACTGGTCATTCGTTATGCTATCAGTACTACTGGTCCGTTTATCCTGACACCAGCTAGTCATTCGTAATATTATCAATAGTACTGGTCATTCGTAATGTTATCAGTACTACTGGTCCGTTTATCCTGACACCAGCGAGTCATTCGTAATATTATTAATAGTACTGGTCATTTGTTATGCTATCAGTACTACTGGTCCGTTTATCCTGACAACAGCTAGTCATTCGTAATATTATCAATAGTACTGGTCATTCGTAATGCTATCAGTACTACTGGTCCGTTTATCCTGACACCAGCGAGTCATTCGTTATTTTATCCGTACTACTGGTCTGTTTATCCTGACACTAGCTAGTCATTCGTAATATTATCAATAGTACTGGTCATTCGTAATGCTATCAGTACTACTGGTCCGTTTATCCTGACACCAGCGAGTCATTCGTAATGTTATCAATAGTACTGGTCTGTTTATCCTGACACCAGCTAGTCATTCGTAATATTATCAATAGTACTGGTCATTCGTAATGCTATCAGTAGTACTGGTCTGTTTATCCTGACACCAGCGAGTCATACGTTATTTTATCAGTACTACTGGTCCGTTTATCCTGACACCAGCGAGTTATTCGTCATGCTATCAGTACTACTGGTCCGTTTATCCTGACACCAGCGAGTCATTCATAATGCTATCAGTACTACTGGTCCGTTTATCCTGACACCAGCGAGTCATTCGTTATTTTATCAGTAGTACTGGTCCGTTTATCCTGACACCAGCGAGTCATTCGTAATGTTATCAGTAGTACTGGTCCGTTTATCCTGACACCAGCGAGTCATTCGTAATATTATCAATAGTACTGGTCATTTGTTATGCTATCAGTACTACTGGTCCGTTTATCCTGACACCAGCGAGTCATTCGTAATATTATTAATAGTACTGGTCATTTGTTATGCTATCAGTACTACTGGTCCGTTTATCCTGACACCAGCGAGTCATTCGTAATATTATTAATAGTACTGGTCATTTGTTATGCTATCAGTACTACTGGTCCGTTTATCCTGACACCAGCGAGTCATTCGTAATATTATTAATAGTACTGGTCATTCGTAATGCTATCAGTACTACTGGTCCGTTTATCCTGACACCAGCAAGTCATTCGTTATGCTAACAGTACTACTGGTCATTCGTAATGTTATCAGTACTACTGGTCCGTTTATCCTGACACCAGCGAGTCATTCGTTATGCTATCAGTACTACTGGTCATTCGTTATGCTATCAGTACTACTGGTCCGTTTATCCTGACACCAGCGAGTCATTCGTTATGCTATCAGTACTACTGGTCATTCGTTATGCTATCAGTACTACTGGTCCGTTTATCCTGACACCAGCGAGTCATTCGTTATGCTATCAGTACTACTGGTCATTCGTTATGCTATCAGTACTACTGGTCCGTTTATCCTGACACCAGCGAGTCATTCGTTATGCTATCAGTACTACTGGTCATTCGTTATGCTATCAGTACTATAGGTCCGTTTATCCTGACACCAGCGAGTCATTCGTTATGCTATCAGTACTACTGGTCATTCGTTATGATATCAGTACTACTGGTCCGTTTATCCTGACACCAGCGAGTCATTCGTAATATTATCAATAGTACTGGTCATTCGTTATGCTATCAGTAGTACTGGTCCGTTTATCCTGATACCAGTGAGTCATTCGTAATGTTATCAGTACTACTGGTCCGTTTATCCTGACACCAGCGAGTCATTCGTAATGCTATCAGTACTACTGGTCCGTTTATCCTGACACCAATGAGTTATTCGTAATGCTATCCGTACTACTGGTCTGTTTATCCTGACACCAGCGAGTCATTCGTAATGCTATCAGTACTATAGGTCCGTTTATCCTGACACCAATGAGTTATTCGTAATGCTATCAGTACTACTGGTCTGTTTATCCTGACACCAGCGAGTCATTCGTAATATTATCAATAGTACTGGTCATTCGTTATGCTATCAGTAGTACTGGTCCGTTTATCCTGACACCAGCGAGTCATTTGTAATGCTATCAGTAGTACTGGTCCGTTTATCCTGACACCAGCGAGTCATTCGTAATGCTATCAGTAGTACTGGTCCGTTTATCCTGACACCAGCGAGTTATTCGTAATGTTATCAGTAGTACTGGTCCGTTTATCCTGACACCAGCGAGTCATTCGTAATGCTATCAGTAGTACTGGTCCGTTTATCCTGACACCAGCGAGTCATTCGTAATGTTATCAGTACTACTGGTCCGTTTATCCTGACACCAGCGAGTCATTCGTTATGCTATCAGTACTACTGGTCTGTTTATCCTGACACCAGCGAGTCATTCGTAATGCTATCAGTAGTACTGGTCCGTTTATCCTGACACCAGCGAGTCATTCGTAATGCTATCAGTAGTACTGGTCCGTTTATCCTGACACCAGCGAGTTATTCGTAATGTTATCAGTAGTACTGGTCCGTTTATCCTGACACCAGCGAGTCATTCGTAATGCTATCAGTAGTACTGGTCCGTTTATCCTGACACCAGCGAGTCATTCGTAATGTTATCAGTACTACTGGTCCGTTTATCCTGACACCAGCGAGTCATTCGTTATGCTATCAGTACTACTAGTCCGTTTATCCTGACACCAGCGAGTCATTCGTAATGTTATCAGTACTACTGGTCCGTTTATCCTGACACCAGCGAGTCATTCGTTATGCTATCAGTACTACTGGTCCGTTTATCCTGACACCAGCGAGTCATTCGTTATGCTATCAGTACTACTGGTCCGTTTATCCTGACACCAGCGAGTCATTCGTAATGCTATCAGTACTACTGGTCCATTTATCCTGACACCAGCGAGTCATTCGTAATGCTATCAGTACTACTGGTCCGTTTATCCTGACACCAGCGAGTTATTCGTAATGTTATCAGTACTACTGGTCCGTTTATCCTGACACCAGCGAGTCATTCGTAATGTTATCAGTAGTACTGGTCCGTTTATCCTGACACCAGCGAGTCATTCGTTATGCTATCAGTACTACTGGTCTGTTTATCCTGACACCAGCGAGTCATTCGTAATGCTATCAGTACTACTGGTCCGTTTATCCTGACACCAGCGAGTCATTCGTTATGCTATCAGTACTACTGGTCCGTTTATCCTGACACCAGCGAGTCATTCGCTATGCTATTGGTACTACTGGTCCGTTTATCCTAACACCAGCGAGTCATTCGTTATGCTATCAGTAGTCCTGGTCCGTTTATCCTGACACCAATGAGTTATTCGTAATGCTATCCTCACAATTCCTCGTATGTTCACATTGATTTTTCTAAATCGTCTGCTGCAGAGGCGTCAGAAAGCGAATGTATGTTGGAAAGGGTTACACATATCGGATAGTTACCAATTCCATGACCATTACTCTACACTTCCACCAGATATAGATATTTTATACGCTTTTGCTTGCATTTTGAATACACGGAAGTGAATAGGTGAGCTCAAGCAGGCTAAAAATGCCATTAATTTTATACTAAAATGAGAAGAGGAGAAAGATGGTCTTTGATTGATGCTAAAGATAATGCTTTCGATAAAAACAACCATAGACGAATGTTATTTTTAATAGACGGATCATTTACTTGCACTGAATCAATAATTCGTCAAAATTGTTAATTGAAACTAAATCTAGCTTAAACAGTTTCATCTAACAGCTAGTAAAATTAGTTAATTGCATAAAAGCATCAATATTATGAAAGAGGTATCAACTATCAAAGGAATGTGCAAATGCACTCGTGCATGGTTATTCTCGGTACATTTGAGCAGTCCCGCGAGAAAACCAACATAATGGTCTCTGCGCAATGTATCGACAAAGATCAGCTTGCGCAGTCCGTGCAGGGTAATCCGGAGGACACATTCCATCTGAGGTGGTTAGAGGTATAAAATAATGATTCGTGAAACAGAAAATCTACAAGATGCGAAAAGTGTCTGTCCGGGTTAGCCTGTGCGGCATGCTTAAACTTATCCGGGTGGATACATTACGCAGAATCCACAATGGTGGTTTTCTCGCTCATTTGTGGATATCCATGTATAGATGTGATTTGAATTAGTTCTTTCCATTGGAAAACATGAATAAATAGTTTTAAATAGCCTCCATTAATCAACAAAAAAGTTCGTTCGCGTTTTAGTTCGATTATTAAAAATTGCCAATTTAGTTCACAGGGTTGAACTTAAATGAACTTAATCCAACTCTCTTTTGGTAACTTAAAAGAGAAGCTCCTTGCAACTAACAGTGTTAGGTATATAAACCTTCCATATATTTCTGTAAATTGACACTTTTTTAAATGTAGACGCATTGTGACGCAACTGCAGCAGACGTATGTTTGCCTATTTATTATTCAAAAGTCGTATGCTGCATATTTGTCGTATGTTCGTAAAGGTAAAAATGGAACTATATTTGTGCCACGAATAGAGCCTTTTGTGAGCCCGCTTTGATCACGATAATGCCTGACATTTACTTCCTTAAAGATCAAATACCATCATCAGAATATATGACATTGCGTTTATGTGTATAGGATGCACCGTAAATGATTGATTTGATCATCTTTAGTATTTTGACCTTGTCTGAAAGTGAAAGTAGAGGATCTGAAACACCGAATTCGTCCGGGCCCGATTTGATCCAAAATGACAGTAACCATTTTCGCTCGGTGATTTCTTTCTTGCATAATGTATGAAGTTAGCAATGAGTTGGCTATTGTTATTTGGTGATACGATCTACTGCCCGGAAACGAATATCTAGCCAGCTAGTGCGAAATACTGCAATACGATATATACACATCCTGATGTCAACAAATCAATTTAAATGCGAATTTATTACAACATGTGAATATCCAGCCAGCTTCACGTTGACTTTATTCACCAGTTTATCGCTATATGAGTCGTTCCAAGAGAAGACCAACAGTATGGCCTTTGCGTAAAGTATCGACCCAGATCAGCCTAAGCATGCCCCGCAGGCTAACCAGGTCAGATTTTGTTTCGCCTCCTGTAAATTTTCTGTTTCATGAATCATTTCTCTAAACCTCTAACTCCCAGAGATGCAATGTGTCGGTCCGAATCAGTCTGCGCGGAGAGCGCAGGCTGATCTGGGTAGATACATTACGCAGAGGCTATACTGTTGGTTTTATCACAGGACGGGCATCATCTTGTAATGCAGTTTAACATTACCAAGTATTCTTAATTTGTATTCTTTATAATACCATGTTTAAAGATATAAGTTGCTTTTATGAGTAGCATAGTTTCAGGTCGGCATTTTCATTTGCCCCGTCTTCTCGGAATCTTCACAAGTTGACACAATTTTATAACAAGTTTATGTACGTAGTATATGACCAGATATGTAGATATTGGTCATATCAGATTGTGCTGATGAACAGACTGATCTGGTACTGCAATGTTCACAAAAGCCAAAGCGTGCCTATTTCCAATAGTTCGGCTCATTGTTACTCTTCTATACTGAAAACCGCAGGAGAGAATGAAATACATATTCACTTGAAAAAATAGATCATCAAACGAATAGCATTGTAAGCAAAAGAGATATTTATCAGTATGATTGAATAAATCCCTCCTTTTTCTCGCATTTTGTTTTAAATATACCCGCTTACTAGTGAATGTCTTTCTTTTTATTTAAACGCCATCTTAACCCCTTCCCATATGCGACAAATATGGCACAGACGTCTTTGAAAACACCTGAAAACAAATGGAACAAATCCCTAAAATGTTTTCATCTCTATGCATCAGAGTTAAAGCCGACAACATTTAAAATCATTGTGACAAAAGGAGAATGAGCAATATTTTTCTTTTATCACTTTATTTCAAACGTCTCGTTAGCTCCGTAGCTCCATAGGCGTCAGAAAGCGTCTTTATGTTGGTAAGGAATAAAACAAGGGTGGTTCCATCAGACTAAAATGAGTTGATTAATAAATGGATACCTTGCTGACTTATCGATTGATGGACTAATCGGTCAAACGCAGGCTGATAAAGCGTTCGTTCGGTCAATCGCTTATGACCTACCCTATGAGCAATAGACACCGAAATCGATCGAAATATGATTCACGAAAACCCAGTTTCTTTAGGTCACAATGCACCAAATAAATTCCTCCTTTGTTTCCATGTAAATCAACCCGTTCTAGGCGTTTCTCAGGTAGAACATCCTATATTATTAAAAAGAGCTACCTCTAAGCTTTAAAATAATCCATAGAGAATGGAGGATCGTGCATTATGCAAGAACGAAATCACTCAGCGAAAATGCTTACCGTCATTTTGGATTAAATCGGACTGGGACGAAACTGGTTGTTCACATATTCTTCCTTCACTTTCAAAAAAGGTCAAAATACTAAACCATGATCAAATCAATCATATTTCCAGTGCGTCCTATACACATTTACAATGAACTTAAACTCAATGTCATATATTCAATGGAACACTCATTTCTGCGCAAACAAAGTGCTTTTAGGGACTATTTGGCCGCGGATGTATTTGGTGTAGTTTTTATCGGTGAAAACTGACATCGTATAGGAACTGCACTCAGATATAATAACTTAAGAAACGCTTCCACTTTTCTCTAACAGAGGATAAGACAAGGAGAAAACATCTGGTCTTTCCCCCGAAGTATCTCGTATATGACTCCGCCAAACCTATGTTGTGGGTTCTCAAAAGAATCGTTTCACTGAGACGATGCTTTTACGTACCGACAATATAGAGTTTGAGAGTCAAATACTTTTTCAAAACTTGAGAAATGCTCTTATCTATAGCTCTGTTCTTATATTAAGATAGTTACAAGAGAAAGTTGATGCAACGCATCAATGTCGCCGGATATCCATAGTGCAGTTATGCATAACACTAACATTATAGTAGTTGAATAAAAAGTTATCAACTGAGGGGCATATTGGAACATCAGGGGTGGGTCAAGTGAAAATGTATCATAACTTGCATTGATTTGTCAACGAAGTGAATGATAATTGAAGCCTTTCATTGTTTATGATCAATCTCCATTCCAAAGTAGGTTGACCATACACACAACCAACTAATTATTGATCATAAACAGTAATGGAAATGAGAAATCTTGCCAATCATTAGTCTTAGTATGTATACAGTGCTTTCATTAAGGAATAATTATAAGATTTGTGAATTCCACATACACTTTTCAAGATGTTTGTCAGAATATTTGAATTTTATTATTTTTCAATAAAACCACAAAACAGACAATTTAGGATTTGCATGCAATATCACGTCATTTTATCTTTCCTCTATTAAAGTTAACAGTAGACACCTTTGCAGCAATCTACTTTTAAAACAATGAGTTAAGAGTTAAATCGCTGAAGACATGAGTTTTCTCTTTTTCTCAAAATGATATTAGCTTGGCATCCTAATTATATCATACTTTAACAAATGTTGAAATGTAGTCCAATATTTATAAATTAGACCACCTTCGAAATATAATATCAACTAAACAGTTAAATCTCATTGAAATTGTTGTATAATTTAAACTTAATTTCGAACATAAACTGAGCCCTACAACATGTTAATTTATTTTAATTCTTTCCTTCCTTTTTTATAACGAAAATAACAAACTACTCATGTTTTAAAATTATATTATGATGAGCGTCCTTGTGTCAATGATGCATACCAATATGCAGAACGGAAGCAATATGCCTTTAGGGAATTAAATGACACATTTAAAATTGTCAAGGACGAACTAATTTTGTACGAAAGACCCGATTCTTTCTTATTCGCAGAGGTGTCGTTCTTGAAACTCTCTTTATAGGCAGAGAGTGTTCGTTCAAAGTAATTTTTCTATTAAAACTAGTTTTATCTCGGTTTGTTCTTTTCTTCATTTGTTTCGCCAAATAAACATTTTAAATCACCTACGATTTACTATTTGTAAGTGAGTGTAAAGAGACGGCTCTCTGCAAAGAAGATTGATCTACGCAGTTGGTATTCGCGAGTCACGCCTCAAGCAGGTGCGCGTATGTAAACAAATTAGACTGCGACGTAAAGGTTTGTAGTTATCGCCTTTTGAGTACATGTAGTATATAGTGTAAAATAAAGTCTACCAGTCTAGCTAATAGGGACTGTTTTGTCTTCGTAAATAAAACAAAAAAACATAAATGCGAGTCAAAATAAAGAAACTGAAAATACCAAAAACATCGGAATATTTATTTCATTTTAGATGTGTCATTACTTAGTGCTTTTAAACAAACACAATTGTAATATGTTCAAGACATTTAAATGTGTTTCTTTCTAATAATAATCCCCCCTCCCATGTGATTTCCGAAAACCTATTAAAAATAGAAGTCGCGGGTTATTTACCAATTCCAAAGACAATTGTGGAATCTTCCGTCTTACATGTTCCCCTAATGAATAACTATTTATATTCGCACTTGATTTTCTGTACAATAAAATTTGGGTTAATTTTGCGTGAACCGGTCAACCTTTCATGACCTCTGTAGGGATTGTGACGTCATGGTTTATTTCAATATTGCACTCCGATTGATTAGCGCGACGTCATTTAACCAATGATATACGACGTTACAAATATCAGCTATTCATTTAAACAAACGTATGTTGTCGATTACATTTCTTTCTTGTTATTAAAGATTTGTTCGCGATCACTTTTAGGTCGAAAAAAATAAAGTAATGAAAAGGGTAAAATGTAAATATAAGGATTAAAAGATCTACTAATCTTGGCGGCCTATATGGCGAGTTATGTCGTTACCCTATGCATATTAAAAGGGAGATTTCAATTATGAAGTATTGGACCAAAATTTTAAATCAGCGAGATCATTCTTTAATGAAACAAATGTATAACATGTTGCAGCTAGATTCAGATAATGATATCAATTACTTTAAACTTAATTGGGCACATAACGTTAAAAACATGCTAAATGAAATCGGTATAACAAATCTCTGGATAGACCAAAATGCACAAACTATTGACTTCCGAACGATTAAACAACGTATCCTTGACATATACAAACAAAACTGGTATGCAAACAGTAATAATTCAAGTAAACTTGAATCATATTGTATGTTTAAATATGGTTTTAACATTGAATGATATATGGCATGTATAAACATAAACAAATACCGAATATCTCTGACAAAGTTACGCTTATCATGTCACAATCTGGAAATTGAATCAGGCAGATACTTGAACATTCCTAGATCCGAGAGAATATGCACACACTGCAACATGAACGTCATTGAATCAGAATATCATGTCTTATTAGTGTGCACCAATTATTATGAAATACGCAAGAAATATTTAAAAAAGTATTTTTTGTCATTGGCCAAGAATACTTAAATTTAATGCATTAATGTCTTCAATTTCTACGAAAATTATAAATAGTTAAATATGTATTCGTTGCAATGAAACATAGAGAACGGTAGCAATGCTGGATTATTACACCTAATGCTGTGATGGTCCAGCTTTGATAGCCGTTCTAATATCAAAGTTTTAACGAAATATATACATCATATTTCTATAATAGAGCAATTCTAGCATGAACACGTACAATGTTAAATGATTGCAAATTCTTCTGGAAAATCCATTTCTCCGGTTGTACTTTTTATAATTTTTTTATTTGCCATAAACATACTATTTGTTGTTTTATGCAATAAAATATATTGAATCGTTTTGAGCAATGTTTTCTATTGTATCTATATGTTCGTAACTCGTCTGCTGTAAAGGCTTCAGGGAGCGTCTAGTTGCTATGGTTATGACTTTAAAACTATGCATTCTTATATATTGCAATGAACACTTAATATTTTAATTGAAGTGTGTCCCTTTTTCTTCGACTAAGCTTTTGTTATGTTTTGCGTTGTAATCAAACTTATATTCTCTTAAAAAATACAAGCTATAACTTTGAAATTTAGAACAAGTAATGTCTGTTATACCATAACCGTTTTCCCAAGACTAAATATGAATTAAGGCAAAGCCTCTGAAAGTTTCGGGAAGTGCATTCAGTCTCAACAGATTTAATCCCTTGCTCAAACGATTGATAAGCTGTTGTGCAATTACGCATTTACCATTTTCTCAATTGATAAAGGATAGATAGGCTTGTCAATCCAGGGGTTGAGAGTTCATCATTGTTTTGAACAAATCAATACACCTTGACCAATTCATGAAGAGGGTGAAATAAAGAACGTTTTTGTCAACTATCTTGACATAAGACAAGCAGTTTAAAAGGTAAATTGTTATTTTACTCTCTTTCTGATGCCGCCTGGCATCATTGATCTTACAACAATCTGGAAAGGGCAACATAATGAATTTTGAAACCAAATTATCTTGAAACAATACTCTCATTTCTGATGCTGCCTGGCAATATTGTAGTTTAATCAATAAATATGACTTGAATAATTGTATTAGACAGTCACATAAGGAAAAGTAATGCAACATTGTTATAACTTTGAAATTATGAAAGCAACTTCCTCTTTTTCTCATGTCACCTTAGGATAAGTTTTGATCAAGCTGTCAGGAGGCGTTGGCTGATGTGGATCCTCACTGATTGACAATTTATCTTTGATGAATGCCACTTCTCGCATGACACGGCTCAAATTTAGTATATCCCCTACAGAGAATGCACTGAGAGGCACTGAGACGCATTTCTTCTTACATGTTTTACGACATTGGAAAACGGCACACTAAAACCGGAGTCTGAGATTTGAAAATGAATGGCATTTTCAATTAATTTACATTGTACATGCGTTTTCACCTCGTGTGACGTCATATCCGTCAACCAAAGCTTCTGGGATACCTCTCCAACACGGATGACAAACAATGAAGATCCTGGTCAGTCTATATGGATGGTCTAGCTGATCTCGTGATTCAGTTATCGCGAACTCCTGAAAGACGGTTTTCCAGTGATGTTGACCATCTAATTAGGTTCGATTTATTTCGGTTACGATAATAAAACAGTGTTCTTCTGGCGGTTATGACCCAATAATAAAATGAAAATTTCCTTTACGGCCGTGGACCATTAAATCATTATTGGCATATGTCATGGTCTGTAAGCGAGGGTAGCAGATCAATCAAAGTTATTATCTGTAACGACACTCGAGATTGTTATAGCCCTTCTTTCGACATCTTCTAATGCTCATGCGATATTTTCCCGTGAAGTCTGTGATTTGGCAGACCAGGTTTCGATCTCCGATTGGGTTATACCAAAAGTTTTAGAATTGTGGTATTAACGTTGAATTCCTTCCGTACCGAGTTCAGGCAAAAACACGCCTTATGGACTCGTCTACTTATATATGACGTTCGTAATTACAAACAGTGTATAGGGTCGGAGATTTACGTCGGAAGTCGTAGGAGCTCGGAATTGTTCGTGGGCTTTACCGATCTCTAACGACCTCATACGAATCTTGCCGAGTCCATTTAGGTTGTTCTACCTTAACTCCTAAGTCACACATAACCAGGCATGATGTTCAACGCTTTATACTGTGAAATAACTTTCTACTCACGAAATCCAACATTGTGTGGTCAGCTTGGATCCAGAATAATCTCTGCCTTTCTGCAATCTGATAAATACATTATGTGATATACGTGATTTAGTCGTACAAGCAATCTGGAAGTCCATACCAGTCTTTGCCTCTGTTCAGTTTGAAAAAGATTGATTACTTTGTTTGCCATCCACGTTTTCAAGTATATTGGAAGCCCGTTGAGACCAATTACGGGCACAAAAGAGGACCTAAAATAAACTATGAGCTTTCGGTCAAATCCATTTCTCCATTGTATATTTCTTGAGGATTCATATTATGTAAACTATATGAGAAATATATATGTTTAAACTAAGAAACTCCGGTAAAAACACTATCCATTTCTACATTGTATATTTCTTGAGGACTCCTATTACGTAAACTGTATGAGAAATAAATATGTTTAAACTAAGAAACTCCTGTAAAAACACTATCCATTTCTACATTGTATATTTCTTTAGGAGTCCTATTATGAAAACTATATGAGAAATAAATATGTTTAAACTAAGAAACTCCGGTAAAAACACTATCCATTTCTACATTGTATATTTCTTGAGGATTCCTATTACGTAAACTGTATGAGAAATAAATATGTTTAAACTAAGAAACTCCTGTAAAAACACTATCCATTTCTACATTGTATATTTCTTGAGGAGTCCTATTATGAAAACTATATGAGAAATAAATATGTCTAAACTAAAAAACTCCGGTAAAAACACTATCCATTTGTCCATTGTATATTTCTTGAGGACTCCTATTACGTAAACTGTATGAGAAATAAATATGTTTAAACTAAGAAACTCCTGTAAAAACACTATCCATTTCTACATTGTATATTTCTTTAGGAGTCCTATTATGAAAACTATATGAGAAATAAATATGTTTAAACTAAGAAACTCCGGTAAAAACACTATCCATTTCTACATTGTATATTTCTTGAGGAGTCCTATTACGTAAACTGTATGAGAAATAAATATGTTTAAACTAAGAAACTCCTCTAAAAACACTATCCATTTCTACATTGTATATTTATTTAGGAGTCCTATTATGAAAACTATATGAGAAAAAAATATGTTTAAGTGAAATTAAGATCCTTAATTATATTTAGACGAGAGACCAGATTAGCCGCTCCCCGCCTACACCCCTGTATCACGTGACGTCTGGCCGGGCTTATCAGTTCCTTTGTCCAGCAGGTCATTCTTGGCGCGCTAGAGCAATACGTAAACATGACTTTCTAAACTGAAAAATAAAATATGTGTTTTCGTGGATTACCGTATGCTTTCTGACTTAGCTAGTGAGACTTTGAATATTATTCCGTTGCCCACATCGATATTTATGTGTTAAAGATGGAAGAGGACACTGTTGTTGACCAGAGTGACTTTAACTTTGACAAATGGGCTACTGATTTAAAGTTACCTAGGAAAGTGACACAAACATTAAGACAGGAAGAATTAGTTACAAGTGAAGCATTACAACTTGTTACAGAACAAGATCTAAAGGGTCTTGGAATACCGCTGGGGACAGTTAAAATACTTTATAAAGAAGTAAAAAGGATGCAGAGAGAGGAAACGCCTATCGCATCTGACACAACACCTGGACAGAATGCAGCAACTCTCGAGAGCGCGGGTAAGATTTTTGATGACTTACTCTTAAATGACACGAGCCCACCCGGTGTGACACAGTGTCAACCAAGCGATGGTAACGCATTCATGGACCCGCGGTCAATTCTGACCATGAAGGCTCAGTCGCGGAAAGCGGTGCATATAACTCAATTTCTGTCGGAAAAGTCAAGGCGCCGCCGGCAAAATAGACGTAAAGAATATGTACTCCGCTCAAATTCAGAAGAGACACTGGTCTTAAAGACGGAGGATGAACATCCCTATCTCGGAATTATCATGGAGGAATGGGGGGCCGCAAATATGCGCTTTCTCAACCATCTTATTACTACCAAGGAAATCGAAAGACACGACATCGAATTCTACCTCGCTTATACTACGAGAATATACGTATTTGCGGCCAATTACGAGTGGCACAGTGTGCTCAATTACGATTTTAATTACAGAGAATTGCAGGCTGAACATAATTTCAAGTGGGGCACCTTTTCACCACACATGGAAATGCAAATGTTGGTAACCAAGCGCCCAAAGACGACAGCACCACCCATATCATCGCAAACGGGCCCTAAAGAGGATTGCAAAATATTCAAGGCAAAAGGAACGTGTCCGTTCGGCAACAACTGTCGGTACAAACATCCCAAATATTTGGTACCGGATATAGCTAGCCAGGATGCCAGTGGTATAAAAAACGACTAAGCCGATCTACGTCACTTATAGTTCATGCATGGTAACAAGACTATCACGACCGTGACTTCCTACTATCCGGTATAAACCATGGATTTAACATCATTAATGTTGATGAATTATCATGCAGTAGTGTTGAAGTGGAAAATTATTCATCGGCCACCAACTCACAAATGCGCGCGCGATCAGAAGCTCAAATCAAAACAGAACTTGAAAATGGGCACTATAAAATTGTCGATGAAAAACCATTAATTATTTCTGCTGTAGGTGCCATACCCAAAGATAATTCATCAAAAGTGAGATTAATTCATGATTGTAGTCGGCCACCAGGTTTTGCCGTCAATGACTTCGCCCACCCAAATCATTTTAAATACCAGTCAATTAAGGATGCAATCAAATTAGTGACACCAAATTGTTACATGGCTAAGTTGGACCTGCAAAACGCTTACAGAAGCGTTAAAATACATCCTTCCAATTACAAAGCAACAGGATTGAAATGGCGATTTAGCACAAACAAAGATTTTACGTACATTGTGGATACGCGGTTACCTTTTGGAGCCTCCAAATCTCCCGAGATATTTACCAAAATTACACAAGCAGTGCGTGTTATTATGGAACAAAGGGGATATAAGACACTTATTGTGTACTTAGACGATTTTCTTATTGTCGGAAGTACTTTCGAAGAATGTCAACACGCGCTTCATGAACTTATGAGATTGTTACGTGAGTTGGGGTTCCAAATTAATTATAATAAACTCGAAGGTCCATCACAAGAAATCCCATTTCTCGGACTGGTGTTAAATTCTGTTGATATGACAATAAGAGTGCCGGATAAGAAACTCCATGAAAAACAATTGTTATTACAACACATGTTACGTCCTAAGAAAGTTACAAAACGTCATATTCAGCAACTTGTGGGAAAATTGAACTGGATATCTCAGTGTATTTATGGGGGTAGATATCATATGCGTAGACTTATAAACCGCGCAATTAGCCTTCAACATTCCTCCCACCGGACTCGTGTTACCCTAGACATGAAATCGGATATATTATGGTGGTTGGAATACATGAAGGTTTTTAATGGAACCATGCAGATTATCGACGATAGATCGGCAATATCAATTAGCATTGACGCTTGCAAAATCGCATGCGGTGCTTTTTATAAGGGAGATTTTATTTACATGCCTTGGACAGCCAAGACGGCATTATTACCAATTAATTATCTTGAAGTGTTATCGCTGGAAATAGCTGCTCGACGATGGTCACATCTATGTGGCAATAAATTAATTTATATACATTGTGATAACATGGCGGCCTGCGCAATCATTAACAAAGGTTCATGTAAACTTCCGACAATAATGGATTCTTTACGGCGTGTTTTCTGGCTTAGTGCTTTCTATAACTTTCGAATTCGTGCAGTATTCTACCCTGGAAAGTTTAACGTTATAGCTGACAATGTGTCCCGCCTTCATGAAATTAATGGTGTTCAACGCTTATTTGAAAATTTAGCAAAAATTGGATTTTATCATTGCAGGTACTGGTCACTCAACGGAGAAGGAATTAGACCAAGCTGTAAAGTTTTACTACAGTAACGCCTTTTCATCCAATACCAAACGGACGTATAATTCACATAGGAAGTCATATATTAACTTTTGTGCCCGTTTTGGATACGCCGCTGTGCCTGCTACTACCACAACGTTATGTCGTTATGCGGCATTTCTCTCAAAAACATTAAAGTTTAACTCAATTAAACAGTATCTGAACATCGTACGTATCTTACACGCAGAATGGAGTTTACCCAATCCTTTAACAAATAACTTTACGCTAAACTGTACTATGCAAGGGATTAGACGACATCTGGGCGATACGATTGTCAGGAAAAGACCTATCACACCTGCAATGCTATATACGATTCTTGCTCATCTTAACATGACCAACTCATTCGACTCAACAGTATGGGCGGTTGCGCTGACCATGTTTTATGGACTGTTACGTGAAAGTAATGTGCTAATTAACAGCGGGATGGTGTTCGATCCTGATAAACATCTAAGACGTTGTGACGTAATTTATTATCACTGGGGAGCGATTTTTCACATTCGTTGGAGTAAGACAAATCAGTTCAGATCCAGAATTTTCGACCTTCCTTTACCACGGTTGAAAGGTCATCGATTGTGCCCGGTACAAGCTTTTATCAATGCCGCACATCATACCATGAACTCGGGTGTTAATGGACCAGCCTTTGTTTACAAACAGTCTGGTCAGGTTAAACCTTTGACCAGCGAACAATTTATAGATCGTATCAAACAGTGCTTACAGCTTGGGGGTGAAAATACTTCAAACATTGCTAGCCACTCTTTTCGACGCGGTGGTGCTACTTTCTGCTATGAAATAGGACTCTCTCCAGATGCTATAAAATTATTAGGTGATTGGCGCTCTCATTGTTATCAGAACTACATAACGAGTGATGTTAAGACGAGATATCAAGTTGTTCAACGAATGCAAAATGCTCTTAAAGCAAATTAACAATTTGATACCTGTTTTTCTACTACCAAATGACCTACCCCTACTTTGGATTTGGGAATTATCATTTGATTATAAGCGCATATTTTAATTACCTATGATGTTCATGTGCTGCTACATAATATTGTAATCTTTGAATATTGTAACAATACTGCCTTTTGTTTGCATGTGCGCGCTTTTATATATGTTTTATTAGTGGAGCTGTAGTTATGTTATAAAAGCTCTCATTCCCCCTTATTCGTGTTTGGTCTTTCGTTTAAACTAAGAAACTCCGGTAAAAACACTATCCATTTGTCCATTGTATATTTCTTGAGGATTCCTATTATGTAAACTGTATGTGAAATAAATATGTTTAAACTAAGAAACTCCTGTAAAAACGCTTTCCATTTTGATCCGATTGCATGGATGCGTAGACAGATCTTTATGTATACTTGTAATAATTCTACTCAGGTTAGTTTCACTGTGGTATCCGAAGGTTGGTATTATTTTATATGATAAAACTAAAATGATATTTTAATGGCATTTTGTTCTCGTGAATGCAGATCAAGTGATATGTGCACCTGTGTAATGTTACATGAGAGCAAACGGCACTTTTTCACCGACAGCAATTATATAACATTGGCATTTGGAAAAGCAGCCGGATGCTTTGAGTACTGTTTTGAAGATTACTGGTTTGATAAAGTCAGGAAACACATGGGTATCTGAAATGACCGTCGTGATATGACTGAACGATTGTGGAAAACGGCGTTAAACCCTAATCGATCGAACAATCAACCTAATTACCAAAGATATCCGTGAGTGAGATGATCTACTAATAGTCCGTAAGATATACGTGTGTTTGAGATGATCTACCAATAGTCCGTAGGATATACGTGTTTTTGAGATGATCTACCAATAATCAGTAAGATATATGTGTTTTTGACATGATCTACCAATAGTCCGTAAGATATACGTGTTTTTGACATGAGATGATCTACCAATAGTCCGTAAGATATACGTGTTTTTGACATGAGATGATCTACCAATAGTCCGTAAGATATATGTGTGTTTGAGATGATCTACCAATAGTCCGTAAGATATATGTGTTTTTGAGATGATCTACCAATAGTCCGTAAGATATACGTGTTTTTGACATGGGATGATCTACCAATAGTCCGTAAGATATACGTGTGTTTGAGATGATCTACCAATAGTCCGTAAGATATATGTGTTTTTGAGATGATCTACCAATAGTCCATAAGATATACGTGTTTTTGACATGAGATGATCTACCATTAGTCCGTAAGATACTTGTGTTTGAGATGATCTACCAATAGTCCGTAAGATATTCGTGTTTTTGACAAGAGATGATCTACCAATAGTCCGTAAGATACTTGTTTTTGAAATGATCTACCAATAGTCCGTAAGATATACGTGTTTATGAGATGATCTACCAATAGTCCGTAAGATATACGTGTGTTTGAGATTATCTACCAATAGTCCGTAAGATATACGTGTTTTTGAGATGATCTACCAATAGTCCGTAAGATACTTGTTTTTGAGATGATCTACCAATAGTCCGTAAGATATATGTGTTTTTGAGATGATCTACCAATAGTCCGTAAGATATACGTGTTTTTGACATGAGATGATCTACCAATAGTCCGTAAGATATACGTGTTTTTGACATGATCTACCAATAGTCCGTAAGATATATGTGTGTTTGAGATGATCTACCAATAGTCCGTAAGATATATGTGTTTTTGAGATGATCTACCAATAGTCCGTAAGATATACGTGTTTTTGACATGAGATGATCTACCAATAGTCCGTAAGATATACGTGTGTTTGAGATGATCTACCAATAGTCCGTAAGATATATGTGTTTTTGAGATGATCTACCAATAGTCCGTAAGATATACGTGTTTTTGACATGAGATGATCTACCATTAGTCCGTAAGATACTTGTGTTTGAGATGATCTACCAATAGTCCGTAAGATATTCGTGTTTTTGACAAGAGATGATCTACCAATAGTCCGTAAGATACTTGTTTTTGAAATGATCTACCAATAGTCCGTAAGATATACGTGTTTTTGAGATGATCTACCAATAGTCCGTAAGATATACGTGTGTTTGAGATGATCTACCAATAGTCCGTAATATATACGTGTTTTTGAGATGATCTACCAATAGTCCGTAAGATACTTGTTTTTGAGATGATCTACCAATAGTCCGTAAGATATATGTGTTTTTGATATGATCTACCAATAGTCCGTAAGATATACGTGTTTTTGACATTAGATGATCTACCAATAGTCCGTAAGATATACGTGTTTTTGAGATGATCTACCAATAGTCCGTAAGATATATGTGTTTTTGAGATGATCTACCAATAGTCCGTAAGATATACGTGTTTTTGACATGAGATGATCTACCATTAGTCCGTAAGATACTTGTGTTTGAGACGATCTACCAATAGTCCGTAAGATATACGTGTTTTTGACATGAGATGGTCTACCAATAGTCCGTAAGATACTTGTTTTTGAGATGATCTACCAATAGTCCGTAAGATATACATGTTCTTGAGATGATCTACCAAGAGTCCGTAAGATATATGTGTTTTTGAGATGATCTACCAATAGTCCGTAAGATACTTGTTTGTGAGATGATCTACCAATAGTCCGTAAGATATACGTGTTTTTGACATAATATGATCTACCAATAGTCCGTAAGATATACGTGTTTTTGACAAGAGATGATCTACCAATAGTGCGTAAGATATACGTGTTTTTGACATGAGATGATCTACCAATAGTCCGTAAGATATACGTGTTTTTGACGAGAGATGATCTACCAATAGTCCGTAAGATATACGTGTTTTTGACATGATCTACTAATAGTCCGTAAGATATACATGTTTTTGAGATGATCTACCAATAGTCCGTAAGATATACGTGTTTTTGAGATGATCTACCAATAGTCCGTAAGATATACGTGTGTTTGAGATGATCTACCAATAATCCGTAAGATATACGTGGTTTTTAGATGATCTACCAATAGTCCGTAAGATATACGTGTTTTTGAGATGATCTACCAATAGTCCGTAAGATATACGTGCCTTTGAGATGATCTACCAATAGTCCGTAAGATAAACGTGTTTTTGACATGAGATGATCTACCAATAGTTTGTAAGATATACGTGAGTAGGATGATCTACCAATAGTCCGTAAGATATACGTGGTTTTGAGATGATATACCAATAGTCCGTAAGATATACGTGTTTTTGACAAGATCTATCAATAGTCCGTAAGATAAACGTGTTTTTGACATGATCTATCAATAGTCCCTAAGATATACGTGTTTTTGACAAGATCTATCAATAGTCCGTAAGATATACGTGTTTTTGACATGATCTATCAATAGTCCCTAAGATATACGTGTTTTTGACATGATCTACCAATACTTCGTAAGATATACGTGTTTTTGACATGATCTATCAATAGTCCGTAAGATATACGTGTGTTTGAGATGATCTACCAATAGTCCGTAAGATACTTGTTTTTGAGATGATCTACCAATAGTCCGTAATATATACGTGAGTGAGATGATCTATCAATAGTCCGTAAGATATACGTGGTTTTGAGATGATCTACCAATAGTCCGTAATATATACGTGTTTTTGACAAGATCTATCAATAGTCCGTAAGATAAACGTGTTTTTGACATGATCTATCAATAGTCTCTAAGATATACGTGTTTTTGACAAGATCTATCAATAGTCCGTAAGATATACATGTTTTTTATATGATCTATCAATAGTCCCTAAGATATACGTGTTTTGACATGATCTACCAATAGTCCGTAAGATATACGTGTTTTTGACATGATCTATCAATAGTCCGTAAGATATACGTGTGTTTGAGATGATCTACCAATAGTCCGTAAGATACTTTTCTTTGAGATGATCTACCAATAGTCCGTAAGATATACGTGTTTTTGACATGAGATGATCTACCAATAGTCCGTAAGATATACGTGTTTTTGAGATGATCTACCAATAGTCCGTAAGATATATGTGTTTTTGAGATGATCTACCAATAGTCCGTAAGATATACGTGTTTTTGACATGAGATGATCTACCATTAGTCCGTAAGATACTTGTGTTTGAGATGATCTACCAATAGTCCGTAAGATATTCGTGTTTTTGACAAGAGATGATCTACCAATAGTCCGTAAGATACTTGTTTTTGAAATGATCTACCAATAGTCCGTAAGATATACGTGTTTTTGAGATGATCTACCAATAGTCCGTAAGATATACGTGTGTTTGAGATGATCTACCAATAGTCCGTAATATATACGTGTTTTTGAGATGATCTACCAATAGTCCATAAGATACTTGTTTTTGAGATGATCTACCAATAGTCCGTAACATATATGTGTTTTTGAGATGATCTACCAATAGTCCGTAAGATATACGTGTTTTTGACATGAGATGATCTACCAATAGTCCGTAAGATATACGTGTTTTTGAGATGATCGACCAATAGTCCGTAAGATATATGTGTTTTTGAGATGATCTACCAATAGTCCGTAAGATATACGTGTTTTTGACATGAGATGATCTACCATTAGTCCGTAAGATACTTGTGTTTGAGACGATTTACCAATAGTCCGTAAGATATACGTGTTTTTGACATGAGATGGTCTACCAATAGTCCGTAAGATACTTGTTTTTGAGATGATCTACCAATAGTCCGTAAGATATACATGTTCTTGAGATGATCTACCAATAGTCCGTAAGATATATGTGTTTTTGAGATGATCTACCAATAGTCCGTAAGATACTTGTTTTTGAGATGATCTACCAATAGTCCGTAAGATATACGTGTTTTTGACATAATATGATCTACCAATAGTCCGTAAGATATACGTGTTTTTGACAAGAGATGATCTACCAATAGTGCGTAAGATATACGTGTTTTTGACATGAGATGATCTACCAATAGTCCGTAAGATATACGTGTTTTTGACAAGAGATGATCTACCAATAGTCCGTAAGATATACGTGTTTTTGACATGATCTACTAATAGTCCGTAAGATATACATGTTTTTGAGATGATCTACCAATAGTCCGTAAGATATACGTGTTTTTGAGATGATCTACCAATAGTCCGTAAGATATACGTGTGTTTGAGCTGATCTACCAATAATCCGTAAGATATACGTGGTTTTTAGATGATCTACCAATAGTCCGTAAGATATACGTGTTTTTGAGATGATCTACCAATAGTCCGTAAGATATACCTGCCTTTGAGATGATCTACCAATAGTCCGTAAGATAAACGTGTTTTTGACATGAGATGATCTACCAATAGTTCGTAAGATATACGTGAGTAGGATGATCTACCAATAGTCCGTAAGATATACGTGGTTTTGAGATGATATACCAATAGTCCGTAAGATATACGTGTTTTTGACAAGATCTATCAATAGTCCGTAAGATAAACGTGTTTTTGACATGATCTATCAATAGTCCCTAAGATATACGTGTTTTTGACAAGATCTATCAATAGTCCGTAAGATATACGTGTTTTTGACATGATCTATCAATAGTCCCTAAGATATACGTGTTTTTGACATGATCTACCAATAGTTCGTAAGATATACGTGTTTTTGACATGATCTATCAATAGTCCGTAAGATATACGTGTGTTTGAGATGATCTACCAATAGTCCGTAAGATACTTGTTTTTGAGATGATCTACCAATAGTCCGTAATATATACGTGAGTGAGATGATCTATCAATAGTCCGTAAGATATACGTGGTTTTGAGATGATCTACCAATAGTCCGTAAGATATACGTGTTTTTGACAAGATCTATCAATAGTCCGTAAGATAAACGTGTTTTTGACATGATCTATCAATAGTCTCTAAGATATACGTGTTTTTGACAAGATCTATCAATAGTCCGTAAGATATACATGTTTTTGATATGATCTATCAATAGTCCCTAAGATATACGTGTTTTGACATGATCTACCAATAGTCCGTAAGATATACGTGTTTTTGACATGATCTATCAATAGTCCGTAAGATATACGTGTGTTTGAGATGATCTACCAATAGTCCGTAAGATACTTTTCTTTGAGATGATCTACCAATAGTCCGTAAGATATACGTGTTTTTGACATGAGATGATCTACCAATAGTCCGTAAGATATACGTGTTTTTGACAAGAGATGATCTACCAATAGTCCGTAAGATATACGTGTTTTTGACATGATCTACTAATAGTCCGTAAGATATACGTGTTTTTGAGATGATCTACCAATGGTCCGTAAGATATACGTGTTTTTGACATGAGATGATCTACCAATAGTCCGTAAGATATACGTGTTTTTGACAAGAGATGATCTACCAATAGTCCGTAAGATATACGTGTTTTTGACATGAGATGATCTACCAATAGTCCGTAAGATGAACGTGTTTTTGACAAGAGATGATCTACCAATAGTCCGTAAGATATACGTGTTTTTGACATGATCTACTAATAGTCCGTAAGATATACGTGTATTTGAGATGATCTACCAATAGTCCGTAAGATATACGTGTTTTTGAGATGATCTACCAATAATCCGTAAGATATACGTGTGTTTGAAATGATCTACCAATAGTCCGTAAGATATACGTGTTTTTGAGATGATCTACCAATAGTCCGTAAGATATACGTGTTTTTGAGATGATCTACCAATAGTCCGTAAGATATACGTGTGTTTGAGATGATCTACCAATAGTTCGTAAGATATACGTGTTTTTGAGATGATCTACCAATAGTCCGTAAGATATACGTGTTTTTGAGATGATCTACCAATAGTCCGTAAGATATACGTGTGTTTGAGATGATCTACCAATAGTCCGTAAGATATACGTGTTTTTGAGATGATCTACCAATAGTCCGTAAGATATACGTGTTTTTGAGATGATCTACCTATAGTCCGTAAGATATACGTGTTTTTGAGATGATCTACCAATAGTCCGTAAGATAAACGTGTTTTTGAGATGATCTACCAATAGTTCGTATTATATATGTGTTTTTGAGATGATCTACCGATAATCCGTAATATATACGTGTTTTTGAGATGATCTACCAATAGTCCGTAAGATATACGTGTTTTTGACATGAGATGATCTACCAATAGTTCGTAAGATATACGTGAGTGAGATGATCTACCAATAGTCCGTAAGATATACGTGGTTTTGAGATGATCTACCAATAGTCCGTAAGATATACGTGTTTTTGACAATATCTATCAATAGTCCGTAAGATAAACGTGTTTTTGACATGATCTATCAATAGTCCCTAAGATATACGTGTTTTTGACAAGATCTATCAATAGTCCGTAAGATATACGTTTTTTTTACATGATCTATCAATAGTCCCTAAGATATACGTGTTTTTGACATGATCTACCAATAGTCCGTAAGATATACGTGTTTTTGACAAGATCTATCAATAGTCCGTAAGATATACGTGTTTTTGACATGAGATGATCTACCAATAGTTCGTAAGATATACGTGTTTTTGACATGAGATGATCTACCAATAGTTCGTAAGATATACGTGAGTGAGATGATCTACCAATAGTCCGTAAGATGTACGTGTTTTTGACATGATCTATCAATAGTCCCTAAGATATACGTGTTTTTGAGATGATCTACCAATAGTCCGTAAGATATACATGTACGTGTTTTTGAGTTGAGATGCGGGTGTATCTCCAGTAGACTGCTTTGAATATGTAAACGCGAGTGTAAACATGCATGTGCCTGTAAATGATACGGAGAGAAATTCTTATAGGAGTAATCTTGCGCGCAACGTGAAAGTCGAAACATGGAGTGGTCCTATTGTTAACATTGAAGATTCGACTTTGTGAAATTCGGCAGTGAAAGAATTAAAAAAAGTCACAGATAAATATATAAAACGTTATATATTTTATTCTTTGTGTTTTTAAATAAACGATTCTAAAATTGAATCACCGGTAAACTTAATTAGTAGGTCAATTATTTAAACAGACATCGAATAAGTTGCATGCATACAACGATAAAACACTTATAAAGGATTATCTATTGATAAATTACCGATGTCGTTTCAGCCTTTTAATCATAAAAAAAGCCTCATTGACATCTCTAACGGTCATTAGGCAGACGATAGAGGCGTTCATAACTAACCAATCAATATTTCGATTATATAATTATCCGTTCACACAATATTCAGACTTCAAACGCGATTTGCCTATCCTACGATACATAAATAACGTTTATAACCGCATTGCTGTGGTCGAGTGGTTAGCGTCGGAGATTTCGAAACCGGGTGTCCCGGGTTCGATCCGCAGTCGCGGCACTACGGTCATGGTGGAGTGCCCTTGGGCAAGGCACATTTTCTAGCCTAGTACTGGTTTGTTTACCCAGGGATCATGAATAAATGAACTGTCGCCGTGATATAACTGAAATAATGTTGAAAGCGGCGTAAAACCCCAATATATAAATAGATAAACAAGCATACTGTCTATCTTGTGAAGTGCTCTCTGGCTGGTCGATATTTGGTCGTGTCCGGATTTTTAGCCAATCAGCGATCAGGTAATAGGAAACCATTTCTGTTTGTGTCGATATATTCAGTTTTGACGTGTCTGTGTTTTACGCGGAAATGGTACCCCTTACGGCAACTCAAATATTAAGAAAACGAAGAAAACGAAGAGACGGATCAAAAATCGGGACGATCATTCGATGTAGCAACTGATGGGCTACACAACGCACACCGAGTGGTTTCTAAATTCGAAAATCTGTGGGAGGAGATAGTTTTCGCAGGAAAAGCAGTTTTCGCCCGTTTCCATAGCAACGATGGATTCTATGGCGACCATACTACAAAAGGAACAACTAGAGCCTAGACCATTTATTCCTATTAAGTTTGGTCGAAATCCGTTGACTAGTTTTGGCGCTACGCTTGCCACAAACAAACAAACAAACGGACAGAAACGAAGACCGACTTTAAGGGTCTCTAGAAGAGAGAACCAATAAATAGTAGAGAGACAGAGAACAGGACCCGTCTAACCTTGGTCCACATGTTTTGATCAAACTCAAAAAAAGAAATGTTAAAACATATTTAGCGACAGAAAGTAATTCGGTAATTGACAACTTTTAAACAGTTATGAAAAATCTTTTCCGCATAGTATTATAGTGTGTTTGTCTTTTATGGTTTTGTCTGTTTCTGTTAGTATTTGTTTTTGTATGTGTTGATTGTATATTGCATGTTCTTGTATACTTTGATATATTTCCTTCTTGTTTCCTTTTGGAAAAAGAATACAGTATCAGTCGATATTGCACGGGTTAATATTGCACGCATTAAAATTGCACTCAGATAGATCTTTTACACGTGCTGCTAAGGTCGGAACTATTTCCATACAGTAACGTTACAGAGCGTTCCCATCCAAACTATGATGAGTGTATAGACCAGCTAACAATGGTAAAATCCCTTGTACATGACACGCTATGACAAAACGGTAGACGTACACAAAACCCAATCCAGTCTATTTATAGCATTATTCACGTATGTAATCTGTAAACACATACGTGGTTTCTGACGTAATATATGACGTGTTTCAATGACATCGGTATTTGTAGACTGTACACATTGTGCCATATATTCGCTATATGCATAGTTCTTTTTGATAGTCATTGACGATCTATATAAGATTATCTCAATAAAACATGACGAAAACAAAATCAAGTAAGATTTAATAACTGCTAGGATGAATGTGCAAGCAATTGTTTTAGAGGTAAGTTTTCTGATAATTTTTGTAATTCTCCGATGTGAAGTTTATGAATGCAGAATAGAGGATGTGTGTTCGATTTGCTGAACATTCTGCGGGTGGATGTTTAGGTATTAGTACAAAGTGAAAAGTGTCCTGAAACCCTCACTGAGGTCAAAAGGGGAATCTAAATCGTAATTAAAATCACAAATATCCAGCCGTTTATACCAGAATAAGATAATACACGAGTTCTTTTTGAAATACACTGTTAGAAAAAGCATTACACATCATTTTGTCGACGATTCGATTTCGAGTCGAGAACAACAATGGCGGTTCGTAAATTATATTTTCCACGACCCTAGCAACCAACGAAAGGACAGTCTAATTTCGCGATAGATCGTTAATGTTTATTTATCTAAACGAGTTTTAATTTTCTAAATAGTGAAGTGTTTCTAACAAACAAAACGACATATTTTAAATAGCCAATATCAAGTTATACAATAAAATGGTTATTGCATAATTATGGGAAACTTTTGTGTTGGTACTCGTTCCTTCGGCGGAGTTCTGTCCTCGCAATTTCGGTCAACTCAGCCGAGGGAACTCGTCCAACACAATATTTTCCCATATAGATGCAATAACCTATAGTATTGTATTTTACACCCTCTCTAGTACGGCTGTATTGTATTAATTTGCCTCCATTAGCTGTTTTTCCTGGAGCGTTTGCACTGTATTAGCTAAGGGAAGTATGTAGGATAACCCTTTTCCCCCCATATATAACAAATCAGGAGAAGACAACTTTGAAAACATATGGACAAAATGATGGAAGGTCTCCATAATCCCATCTTCGCTAGCCAAGGCTAATATACCCTTGGCTGACGGCATCTGTAGAAATTAAAATCCCCGCTCTGCAATTTCATTGGATGCGTACACAGTTCGTCGAATCAAATGAAATGCCTTGAAACAAAACTATTTTACAACAAGTATGGCCGCCGCTTCCGTAGTAACCGGGGAGTTGGTGGAAAATTCCAAGACTAACAAGTCTCCGGCACTGCTCCTCTATGATGACTATTGTGCCAGGAAATACGGTAGGGAAACACTCATAAGTCAGTTACTTTCCACTACCGCGTGGCCCTTCGTAGATTCCATTGATTGTACTGTATTGTTCGTCTAGGATTTTAAACTTTAATTTTATTTCTTCGTAATTCGCGGTTGTTAGTGACACAATACATAAACTGAGAACGTTTGTTACGGATCATTCTATTGGACGATGAACGTTTTCGCATTGAGATGTGTATTTACGTAACCGTTAGCCGTCAGCCACATTACCCTTGGCTTGCGAAGATGCTATAATCCCAGTAAACACCGACGTCACACCGACGTTGAATTTAAGTTATATTTAAGTTGCGACGTCGGTAAAAACAAACCAACGTATTTCAGACGTCGATGACCAATATTCGACTTGTGTACAATGACTGTTTTCCATAATGTACGTTAGATAAGGGTTATGAAAAGAAAAACAGAAACAGTTTCTTTATTTAAAGACTAATTAGTTAAATTCGCGGGCATATTTCTCCGTTTGCTTATTTTGCATAGATCTGCAAGTACGAATACTTTATAATTCGTGACATGCAGTTAGACCTTCCTGTCAGCATTTAAAGTGCCTTGTTTCTTGGAAGCTGCTGTGTCTTTCTTTCGAAAAACAACATTTCCGATCGGGATTATTTGTTTTTTTGTGGAGATACTTTGTCCTTTGCTTCATTGAGGTTTTTTTTTGTCGTGTTCAACAGTTTTTAAGTTCGTAAAACGGCGAGAGAACGCTTCGTTAAAATACGTGACCAGTTTCAGGCTATGACGGCGGATGTTACATTTAACCTTTCCCACATATCACAAATCTGCAGCAGACGGGTTTGAAAAGATGTTGTCAAAACCTTGACATAAATAAAAGGCTTATTGCTAAACAGAGTTGAAAACTTTGTGGCAAAAGGATAAATTGCTCATTTTAAACAATGTCTCCTTTTGTCGCAATGTTTTCAAAAGTCGTCCGCTGCACGGGCGTCAAAAAGCGTCTTTATCAGGGAAAGGGTTAACCATCAGAACATTGTTCTCGTGTGGAGATCTATTTAATGATACAGACGCTTCATGTGTATGTCTAATATCCTGTATTTATACATAGAATAACCCTCCACGAAGAATGTTGTCACAGTGCAGAATCGTGACTTGTCTCATCCTTTCACATATGCATATGCATTTTGACGTATTTGAAGGCGATGCCTTTAGAAAACTGTAAAACCGGAAAGACAACCGCGGTGGCACCGGAGAAGTTCGTGATGATCCGTTATAAACCCTGTTGTTCCGACTCGAACCGGCAGACCGTCCCGGATGTTTAAAACTGTTTAATACAACCAGGGGTCACCGTGAGAAACATTAAGAGTACGCTTGATCCGGGCATGTCCGGCACAATGCCGGTACACGCAGGCGCAGGACCGGTTCTCTGTCGTGACAGTCCGTGGTATTTCGGGGGATCGGGTGTACTCCATACACGATAGACAAACGGGGCTTCATCATGACCGGGTCTATACCAGGTTGGACCGGCGGCCATCGGGACACGACCTTAGTCACACCGAGTTATACTGGGATGGACACGCCGGCACGACACCGTTAATGAACCATCTAAACCGGGGCTATCCGGGATCAAACGGGGACATTCGGCTTCTACACCGGGGAAAACCCCGGGACAGCGACGAGAATGTGTGAATACAATTTGATTGACAAAGAAGTCCCAGATCATCCCTGTATACCAACTATTTTTCACATTTTTCATAATTTAGCGGTAAACTTGTTGCAAGCGGTGTTACCCCGTTAAATCGTCCAAAGTCTACAAGTTGACATAAACACGAAATGATCGACTTAAAACCTTAAGTAAATGAAGGTCTACAACTTGACATTCGCCATTTATAATAGCGACTTGGCGTGGTAAATTTAATGTTGATTTCGTTATTCTGTTACATTCGTCGGCTCATCTAAATAACGTGTTTTCTATTATGGACCGTTAATACGTCCTGTGGGAATATCCGTTGTTACTATTCCCTGTAGCGCTTTTGTGTGACCACATTCGATCGTTAAGACAATTGAACGCTTCTGGAGAAAAGTCCCTGTAGACAGTATTGAGACACCATTTGTCCGTTAATTCTATTAAACGCTTTTTGGGAATATTCCATGTAGAAAAAAGTGTGATTCCATACGTCTGAAAATACTATTAAAATCCAGTTCGTCAATAATTGGAGATAATTATTTTGATTAAGGAAATGTATTATTCTTCATTACTATGGCTATAAAACGGGTCATGAACAAGGGAATATTAACGTGAAAAGGCTCGAGCCACGATTACTAAATATGTTACCCAAAAACTATCAATCGAGGGATCGTGAGGTCGGCCATTTATTTTTCCCGGTGAATTTCAAAGGTCATGGCGACATGTGTCAAGTGACACACCAAGTGAGGAACTCTTTCAGGAACTTAAATGGATGAAATTTCGCGATAGAATTACATATAAAAAGGCTATACTTGTGTACAAATCCCTTAAAAAAGAATTCCTAGAATACATGACTAATCTATTTACATCATCAACCAATACAAATTTAAGATCTGCCACCCAGCATACACTTAGCATTCCTAAACCTAGGATAGAACTTTTTAGAAAATCTTTGACCTACTCAGGACCAAAAATATGGAACCAGATTCCACTACATGTCAGGAACTGTGAAAATTTAAAGATATTTAAATCCACATATCTTTCCTGGTGGCATAGTGGTGGACATCTTTTACTCAATTAAACTCTCTCCCATAACGGTGCTGGTTTCCTGAATACAACAGTTGTCTACATGAATATGTGCATGATAGCTTATAATATTATATGTAAATATTTGTAAATGTTTTAACAGAGGCCCACAGGGAAGACTGGGCATGCCCAACTGGGCAACCTCTATAAATAAAGTCTTTACTATCATTATTATTATTATTATTATTATTATTCCTATTCCGCCGATGGGATAACTATTATCTGTTAGAAGGTGTTTATTTGTGTGTGACGAATGTCGTGTGGACTAAAGGTGCGGGAAAACCAGGAAATATACGTTAAGGGATTGTTTTATGGAGTTTTTATGCCTCCTCCAACATTTTGCACGGCGTCACAAAACACTTATTCCGTATCCCTTCGGAAACAAACCAGTACTAGGAAATGTGCCTTGCCAAGGGCTCTCCACCAAGACCGGAGTGAGCCGGGATCGAATCATAGACACCCGGTTCCAAATACCCCAACTCTGCCAGGATGGATTCCTATACGAGCAATACAGTTCAAAATATTGTGTCAATAGGAGAAATGTTTCATCATGAGTAATTTCTTCTTTTGTCACAATGTTTTCTAAAGTTGTCTGCTGTAGATGCCTTAAAATGCGTCTATATGTGGGAAAATGTTAAGTATGACGCGATTCACATATACAAGGACAGTCTCTATTACATCGGAGCTCTATAAAGTGTAAGTTAGTGCAAGGAACAGCTCTCTGCAAAGAAGAAAACGTTGGAGACGTTTCCGGCTTGAAGTAGATACATGTATCATCACAATGAAAATCAAAGAAAACGATTTCCTTCCTCTCAACCAAAGTCCGTAAACCCGAGTTGTACTATTTAGCTCCCGGAAACCAACATTGGTGTTATTATTGCACATGTGTTAACAGACCTACGTGTGTATACATGGTAAATGATCGAAATGGAAACGGATTTACAAAGGTTTCTGGAAACGTTCTATGATTAAATGGCGAATAATCCAGGGAGCCAGATTAGACCGTATGGATGTGCTGACTGATCTTGATATACACTGGTCGCAATTGGCTTGTGGTTGATTTTCAGAGGGGGCCGCCTATGTTTAGCAGTTGTCGAAAGGGAGTTAACTCTTTCATATAGACAAGGTAGAGGACGCATTCTCGAATGACTCATTGAATATTACTTAACAACCACTTGATTCTTAACTGAATATTATTTTACAGCAATCAAATATTATTGATATTTTTAAAAGCAAAAAGCACTTATATCATTGACACCTCTTTCCTCTTTTCTATTTTGATAACATCAATATCTATACAATTTTCAACCAGTGCTATTTTTACTTTTCAAAAATGCTTTGGGTAATGAAGTAGCATGCGTTTAAACTTCTTCGTAGTTCATGTATAGTGATTGCTCTCTATATATTTGTCGGTGGATAAGCGGAAATGAAAGGAAACTGTGGGACTACAAGACAAAAAAACCGATGTAACATCACTGTTCCTATGACTACATTTAATAAGTGTTCCACAAACCTGGGCAGCCCATGGTGGGGATAATATAATGACCTCGGGCAAGGTATATGTATTGGCCCCGTAGTGCTAAGTCACACAGGAATATACAAGAGCCTTGTCTCGTGATGTGTGGGGTATTATTGCAACAACTGCATACACTGACGACTCAGATGAGCCTGTACCTCTGCACGTTGTAAACAGATCCTTCTCTGTCCGTCTGTCTGTAGATAAAAACGCAGTTCTAGAAGCAAATTTACCTTTAAATTAACTCGTTAGGGAGATTGAATAAGTCAACAAAACAGGAACCTGCTTCAACTCTTTTAGCGCCAATGGCAATATTGCGGGTTTTGCAAACAATACCGATTCAGGTGAGTCAGCTCGTAACGAACTGTCCCACGTGAAATCAGCGTTGTTTGCCTTTGAGTTATCAAAATATTCCGAAAATCTTATTACATGAGAAATGGAGAGTCCCAATTTTACCATGGACGAGTCTACTTGAAACATTTCGGCGCTGAACGAATTACCCGTTCAACAGCGTCAATGATGATAGTGTGGTGTTTGCAAACAATACAGATTCGAGTGATTCAGCTTGTGATGAGTTGTTTCACCTGATATATGCATTGTTTGCCTTTTGGTAATTAAAATATTTCAAAACTAGTATTACATGAACATGCAAAATGGAGTCGCCCGATTTTGAACACATAATAGTCCACCTTATGAACTTTTGCACTGAAAGGCAAGGCAATTAATTTGAAACCTAGGGTGGTGCAGTTTTTATTCTATTTCTGTTATAATTAAGCACAGTCAATTAAGTCGATTATACTCGAAGAACAAAGAAAGACGAATCTATAGTTGTCCATAACAATTACTACGTCACGTCTCTTGTTTTTACAGTAATAATGAGCCGTCTCGTGAGAAAACCAACATTGTGGACTCTGCGTGAAGTATCGACCCGGATCGGCTTAAGCATGCCACACGGGCCTACCTGGACCGACACTGTTCGTATCCTGTGGATTTTCTGTTTCAGGAATAACTACTGTATACATCTATCCCCCTAAGACGGAATGTGTCGGCCGGATCAGTCTGCGCGGACAGCGCAGGCTGATGTGGTCGATACATTACGCAGATATATTGATATGAGCCGTCCCGCGAGTAAACCAACATTGTGGACTCTGCGTGAAGTATCGACCCGGATCATCCTAAGCATGCAGCGAAGGCTAACCCGGACATACACTTCTCGCATTATGTGGATTTTCTGTTTCAGGAATCATTACTCTTTACCTCTATCCCTCTAAGACGGAGTGTGTCTACGTGGATGCCATAATGTATGTTTTCCCGCGGGACGGCTCAAATGTGTTTACAACATCACTTACTTAACGCTCGCCTGGTTGTCCTTTTATACCTTCACACGCTCAATAAAACAACTAACTAATAGGGCAATCTTGATATCGGTGGCGTTGTCCTTTTATTCTAGGAATAAACACCGGGACAACACAAAAGTGCATTGTCGATAAATATGACGTGACGAACCGTTAGAAGTGCTTGATATGTGTTGACCACTTTAAAGAATGTTGCGGTTCAGATACCGATATTTCTGTTATTGTTTACGTCATTAATATATTAAATGATCTTTTCTCGTTGGTGCTAGTGATTAATTTCCGTGAGTTGTGATCTTTGTAATATGTTTTAATGCCATGTATATTTAATTCCCTAAGCTGTAGTAATGTCAAATATAGATTAATTTCTGTGATTGATTGTTTGGTGTTTTACACCGCTCTCAACTCACGAGTACTTATCGTGTATTTATCCTGACACCAGTCATTCAGTCGTAATGCTTACCCCATAACTCTGAGCACCAACGAGGGCAGCGATTACTACCTGTGTAGTTCCACCGATGGAGTTAAATATATCCACCATTTCCAACATACAATCTGCAGCAGACGACTTTGAAAACATCTTGGTAAAAATAAGAAAATACTCGAAAAGTGCTAGTGTTTAGTGAAAAGAGTTGAAAACAATGTGGCAAACAGAGAAATGACTCATCATGGGCAATTTCTTCTTTTGTTTTCAAAAATCATCTGCTGCGTGTATACGTGGAGAAATATTCAACGTGCCTTCGAAGTAAGGTATAGATACTATTCGATTGTGCTTGCATTTTTAAAACCCGACATTATACTACCTGAACTGAGTATACCGATATGGACTAAGGAGAACTGGAGACAAATACAAAACCATCACTTAAAATAACTTGAAAACATGCTTTCGTTTTGTACCGAAGATAATTTTAACATTGCAGACTTTTATTAATAGTTTTCTGTAAGTGATTGTGTTATATTCGAACATAGAAAAACAATCAGAGAATTAATGCCCGTCTGCATTTTGAATTGATGCTATTACCCTAAAATGTTAGCTATGAGATAATAACATGGAACTTCTTAATTTATATGTTTTTCCCGTTCCCTTAAAAACAATTTTACAACATATAGAAACTATATATCAATGAATGTTTATATATCAAATGCATAGGATAAATACTGTATGGAGCACTGCTGTAATAATAGTATTATAAGTGCAACGGGGCCTGCGATTGGCTGGCCACAACATTTGGTCGGGCTCAGCTTTCGGTGTTCAATTAAGTATAATTGACTGTCGGTAGGCGAGCTTGACCGAAAAAAAAAAACCGGAGTGAAAATCGGCCAATCAGCGGTGCCGTTGCGAAAGAATGTTCGGAAGTTCAATGTTCGTTAATCAATACTCTTATTAGTAATTGTCTTGAAGAAAACATTTTAATACACTTTTTTTTATATATACAACAATTTAAACAGAAAACGGGATATGTAATAAAGATAGAATGCAAAATAAGGTCAAAAAGTAATAATAGAATAAGAAAAGAAACAATATTTTAAAATTCAAAATATGGTCCGGCCCCAAAATATAAAATATAATTGGAGAGAGAAAACAATAGCTGCTCGCCAAATGGCTTCATGCCGAAAGGCGATGGTAAACAAACCCTCTACACCAACTGCGAGAAAGCAAGGACGCACATAGCTAGGTTAATTGACTGTCCTAAAATAACTTGAAAATGGTCAACCAATTAATTCAAACAGACGTCTTTAAACGTGTTATATTAGATAATCAGCAGACGAGACACACTCCTATGTAACCTCGTTCGTCGTCATTACCCAGACGAGTGTTTAACCCTTTCAATACGGGTTTTCTAAAATAGATTTCTGTATGAGTGCTTAGCCATTTCCAGGAATATCTTGATACGAATGTTGAGTTGACGGCCAACAATATACAGCCTGGTCAGAGGCGCGCATGCGCCAACCTGCCCGGATATATCATTGAGGCTCATGCTTATTATCCCTTTCCCTCAAATATACGCTATCTGACGCCTCTGCAGCATACGGCTTCTTGAAAACATGTTGACAAAAGGAGAAATTGCTCAAAACGAGCAATTCCTCCTTTTGCCACAACGTTTTCAACTATTTCCAATAAATATACCTATAATTATAGAGATATTCCATATTTGTTAAGAGACATTTTCATAGTCGTCTGCTGAAGATTTGCTGTATGTGGGAAAGAGCTTAACATAAGAACGCAATTAACGCCTCTGTATTTATGTCTTTGAATTAAACTGAACTCCAGCACTTATAGGATGAGTCGTTTCTATTGTTATTCTGTCGAAAGGTGCTGAACTCCAGATTAAAGATAGTGTAGTCAAAGTTTTAAAATGTTCAAAAAATGTCTTGAACAATTAAAATCATAATTCTGGGATAAAGTCAGAGTAATCATTTCACATTCCAGTAAAATAAAGGTCTAAATATTGATCGTTTATGCTTTCAATTGACTGTTTTTTAACATGTACTGCCATAAATGTTTTGAACTATTTATTACTTTTTCTATTGTCACTATTAGCAATATTTGTAGAAGTTTCAACATTTCATATTTCTTTTATCTCCATCTGGAGTTCAGCACCTTTAATAATACATGACAATATAGACCTGATCCTGACCATTCATTGTTTAAATATATTATAAGCATTATGGCTTCTTGACTGGCTCACACGGCACTCTTCGAGAACTCATTATAGTTATAGTTATGTAAGTCATCCTTTCAAAAAAAATCTAGATCGAAAAGCTTTGTCATGTATTGTGTTAAATGGTGTTAAATGGTGACTTGAATATATTGTTTGTCTTTGTATGATGTTTTATGCCGCTTTCAACAATTTTCAAATGATATCACGGTGTATCCTGGTTAAGCTCCCAATACTACTGGGCCATTTATTGATGCCAGCGAATCAGCAGTAATGCTGAACCCGCAATCCTGATCGCCAACGATACTACCATTTTGAAGTCATTTGTATGACCATGCCGAATGTCTTGAAAACATTGTATCAATCAATCTATAATTGAGCCGTCCCGCGAGAAAACCGACATTATGGCCTCTGCGTCATGTATCGACCCAGACCAGCCTGCGCAGTCCGCGCAGAATGATCCGGGCCGACACATTCCGTCTCAGAGGGATAGAAGTATAGAGTAATAGTTTCTGAAATAGAAAATCCACAGGAGGCGAAAAGTGTATATCCGGGTAAGCTTGCGCTGCATGATTAGGCTGATCCGGGACGATACTTTACGCAGAGTCCACAATGTTGGTTTCCTCGCGGGACAGCTCATTTGTTAAATTACCCTCATGTGTTTGCATATATGAGCAGTGCTACATGAAAACCGACCTTAGCGTTATTATAAGAATGCGCAGATTTATCTGGAACTACGCTAGTTGCACATACGCTATGGTTGGATATCGTAGATTTGTAACATTGAGTTGTTCTTATGTAACACACGTTTGTTCATGTTTCATTTCATTTTGTTTATGTGTGAGACCCTCATGGAAGATTGACTTGCAAACATGTACTATGTCAAATGAATGTCTTCTCTAATAAAGCCTTTATTATTATTATTATTATTATTATTATTATTATTATTATACTTGTATACGCATTTTCACGCATCTGCAGTAAACGACCTTTGAACAAATCGAGGCAAAATGAGAAACTGCTCACCATGTGCAAACTTGTCCTTTTGTCACGATGTTTTCAATTCTATTCAATAAATCTAATTTGGTTTACTAAGATATTCATTATTTGTGCCATGGTGTTTTCAAATACATGTGCAGTAGATGTGTTGTATGTGGAAAAGGGTCAATACGTGAATAGAACTTGTCGACGTCACATATAAATTACAAGATGTGATGGAAAGTTTATATCTACGAGTGACGAGTTCATTGACTGTTAGAAGGTCTATGACCTGGGTAACATATCTCGTCGTCGACGTATTCAACAGTTCCTCAACAGTTTTTCAATAATTTTACGTCAGATGGAAGCAATTCATTTTCCATAAGCGACCATTATAGCGTTTTTTACGGAATTCCGTTAGGGCCATCTGCATATTCGCCTTTGAATAAAATAATCTGAAATGCGAAAAAACGAAAACGCGAAAGTACGATGACGAAAACGCGAAGCTACGATGACGAAATTGCGAAAGTACGATGACGAAAACGCGAAAACACGATGGTGAAAAGCGATACAATTTCGCGTTTTCATCATCGTACCTTTGCATTTTTGTCATCGTACTTTCGCGTTTTCGTGTTTTCGTCATCGTAGTTTCGCGTTTTCGTCATCGTGTTTTCGTCATCGTACTTTCGAGTTTTCGTCATCGTAGTTTCGCGTTTTCGTCATCGTACTTTCGCGTTTTCGTCATCGTACTTTCGCGTTTTCGTCATCGTAGTTTAGCGTTTTCGTCATCGTACTTTCGCCTTCCGGTGCGCTTGCGCATACAGGAATTCAAAAAAAATCCATTGTATTTTTAATAACAATTGGTGCAAGCTCACCTTATGTCTATACCCATATCCGATTTCAATAAAACAATTATTTCGTTGTAGGCATAGCCTCTCTCAAAATGACTTTGTATGAAGTCGTCCATTTGTTTTGTTTTGTTAATATTATTTTGCGCATGCGTACCGGAAGGCGAAAGTACGATGACGAAAACGCGAAAGTACGATGACGAAAACGCGAAAGTACGATGACGAAAACGCGAAACTAAGATGATGAAAACTCGAAAGTACGATGACGAAATCGCGAAAGTACGATGACGAAAACGCGAAAACACGAAATCGCGAAACTACGATGACGAACTTGCCGAAGCTGAATCAAATAGTTTAAAACCGTTAAAGTACGTACCGATGACCCTTTTTGGACGGTACCCCTAAAGGGTACTGTCTATAGTCATGTGCATTTTGAGAAATCGTACAACAATTGGCTCCCCGACTATAAACAGAACGATAGTGTAAAGCTGGGAGCCGAAAAAGAGGGATTTTTTTAACCGTCAACAAAAAAGTAGTGTCAATTATCAGGCAATAAAACTGCATTTTCGAAAACCTTGGTGAATCAAGATATCTGAATATTGAAAAAATACTGTAAGAAGGAAGCATTAGTGGTTGAAAGTTGAAGTAGAACGTTTACAATATTGAGTTGAAGTTTGAATAAATATATTCATAATTAATGTATGAATATATACCAATTTCACGTGACATTTTGATATTTCTTGTTGATCAGGAAGTGGTTTCGTGGATGTTTGGTAGTATTAACAATAATGCCTAACCCCCCTAACTCTAAACGCTTCGATGAAAAACTATCTCCCAACTAATTATCTAGCCAATCGATTCATTTTACTGAAAGAAGATGGTAAGGAACGACAACTCTGCGAAGGAGAACTTGCAACTTCCGTTCAAAATGAAAGTAGAAATCTGACAAGCTGCGCTGACGATAGATTGTTATTGTTTGTGTGGAGGAAAGACACATGAAGTTTTATATTGAGGAAGACTGACAGGAAAGAAATGTATGCACGCCTAAAATGTTCATTTAGTCATCAATACGTAAAACGTTCGAGGTAGGTCTGTCAATTAAACTGTAATTTGGAGTGGAAAACTTTTTTATTTTTATTTTCGCCCTGTGCTGTATCGTAACCGGATATGAAAATAAGCTCACATGTATTTCATGTACACGTATGTCTGAAAATAGCCCAATTCCTGTAGACATTCTCTTGTCCGTTTTATTATCTGACATCTGTTAATTATTTAAAAAGGGTGTCATATGAAGGAAAATAAAAAATAAAAAATGAAGGACTTCGGAGACTTCGTACATATATTCAGAGACATATATATATACATTATATATTTCTATTTAGGTCTCTGATATATTGTACAAGTGTATAATCGAACTTGTATGTATACACTATTTAGGCTCATTTAAGGACTTAGGAGACAAAAGTGGTTAAGTGATGTGAAAACTGCTTTCAAACTTAAGTGTGTACAATTATTTGTATTGAATGATGATATTATGTATACAGGTGTTATTATTGAAAAGAATGAAGAAATACAATATATATTTATAAATGAATTTTCCAGATTTTGTCTATACTTAGATGGAGCATATGCATGATGCTTTGCCAAAAATGTTATTCAATTAACGCACAAAAACACATGTATATTTGTATTAAGTTTGTGTACGCTATGTTATAATTTGTCTTGTGAATCCATGTCTAACTGACACTCTGCCTTGGCGTCATTTATAATGTTATATTGACATAAAAGTAGTGAGGCTACACTGTTTCTAGGTCTAAATTACATGTATATGGTCAGTTAAGACTGGTGAGACTGCATAATATGATACATAGGCTCCTCTGAGTCTTCACTGCATACAGATGCATTATAACCCCAAATAACTTAATGCAGATCAATAATTGTAAAGTATCTATTATAAACAGACTATTTTATTATTCAAATCATAGCATACGTATATATTGATAAAAAATGGTTTTGCGCAGACATGTATACAACAACTATACACATCTTGATTTTATTTTTATTGTGCAATCAGTAACTGTATGTATTTTTGTTTCGTTTCAGATCATGGAAATGTTGACGGATTATAATGCACAATACGCAACATTACCTGTGAAGAAGATTCATAATGTCAGTGTATGGGATATTTTCTTGTATGGAGCAATTTCTTCCTCTGCTTCCATGTTTTCAAAAAGCCGTCTGCTGCAGAGGCGTCAGAAAGTGTCTATTTGAGGGAAAGGGTGATTGAAATATTACAATTAGCTCCACTGGCTGAAAGCCAGTCGAGCTTATGTCATCGCGAATTGTCCGTCGTGCATGCGTTAACTTTTTGCTTCAAACAACTTCTTCTCCCTAACCACTTGGCCAATTGAAATGAAACTTCCTATGAAGCGTCCTCTCAATGTCCTCTCCTAAATTCCTTCATATTTTTTGGATTCATGCAAAATTCTGGTTTCCATGGCAACCGAAAGAAAAAAATAGTGAAAACTTAAAAAAAAATCTTCGAGGAAAGTGTCAGGTCGATTTTCTAATAATTTTGTAGAAATGTTCCTTGGGTGACCCTCTATCGTAGTCCTTCAAGCCAAGTTGATTGGACGAAAAACATAGTCGCCAGGGTGGCGGGGCTACTTTGCCGTATGTGGCTATAATGAAAACTTAAAATAATTTTCAAATAATTTTGTAGAAATGTTCCTTGGGAGACCCTCTATCAGATTCCTTCAAGCCATGTTGATTAGTCGAATTTGTTATTGATCACAAAAGGAAAAAGCACATTATGAGATTTAACTTCTGACATAAAGTTTAAAGATTTTCTGTTGCATCATTATTGTCTACAGCCTATATACATTCAAAGGTCAGTTTACTATATTTTTCTATGTATATTCAAGTTGATATGTACTCATCATGCAACAGAATTTTCATTGACAAAATATGTCCCCAATTTTTCAATTGTTGAACATAGTAATGGGAAGAAAAGTTTAAATATTTTAACAAAACTGTACATTTTGACCTGTTGATCTTTTTTGCAAACTTCTAGGATTGGAAGAAATAATTGAACGGAAACAATATCACAGGCTCTTTTTAAAAAAACTTTACCCAAATTTAAACCAATCTACAGCAGACAACTTTGAAAATATCTTTGCAAGCTCACTTTGGTACAGCATGTTTCCTATTTTATTACTCAGTTTACCGTAGCTCAGTCAGTAGAGACACAGGCTGTTAATCCAGGGGTTGTGAGTTCGAACCTCAGCTTGGCCTACATTCCTTCTGACATTTGACGTGACTACCACCAATGGGCTTTCAGACTGTGGAAAAGCAGCCAGTTGCTTGGAAAGAATGTTGTGTGAAGTACTGATATGAGAAAGCCAAGAAACATATGAGTAGTTGAACTGGCTGCCGTGATATGACTGAAAGATTGATGAAAATGGTGTTAAACCCCAATTAATCAATCAAACTATTTTATTACCTAATACTTTGAGACTTGGAAAACTTCCTCATCTAATACCCTTCTTCTCATTGTATACTAAATATGCTGAGTGTAGCCTATTTTTTGGGGTAAAAAGTATAAATGTTGATGTATTTTGGTTGTATAAGAGAATTGGACATTGTTGGTTAAGTTACAGGTCAATTTGACAGAAAATCCACAGGTAAAATGTGTCTATCCTTGTAAGCCTGTGTGGCATTCTTAGGCTGATCCGGATCAATACTTTACGCAGAGTCCACAATGTTGGTTTGCTCACAGGACTGCTCAAATTAAAAGAAAATCTAGTTAACCCTTTCCCTCATACGACAATTCTGCAGCAGATGACATTGAACATATTTTGTCAACATATAGAAAATCTCTATAATTGAATGGATAACCTATGACTTAAAGTGGAAAACATTGTGGCAAAAGGAGAAATTGCTCGTTTTGAGCAATTTATTCTTTTGTCACTATGTTTTCAAAAAGCCGTCTGCTGTAGAGGCGTCAGAAGGCGTCGATATGAGGGAAAGGGTTAACACTCTGGAAGCCGCATATTTTACTTGAGCATGTAGAAACTTCCTCAGAATATTTGCTTGTATGATATCTAGCCTAAGTTCGAATATGTGTCAGATCCAGTAAAGAACTAGGTCGCTTAGCCAAACACTGTAGAAAAATCTTGTTAACACTATAGACACTGCATTTTTGTATTGAGCAGTTTGAAACCTTGTCAGAAAGTTTGTCTTGATGATAGGCCAATTTCAAATATTGGTTATTTTGGATAAAACATTAGGGCACTAAGCCAAGTAGGAGGAAAATCTTGTTAAGACTCTGGAAGCTGCACTTTTAGCTTGAGCATGCTGAAACTTTGTCAGAATGATTGTTTTTATTAAATGTAGTTTGAATATGGTTAATGTTTGTTAAAAAATTAGGTCACTATGCCAAGTTGTAGGACAATCTTGATTTAACACTTAAGAGACCACAATTTTGACTTTAGCGGCTTGAAATTTTGTCAGACAGTTTTTCCTGACGATATACAGGCCAATTTAGACATTGGTCATGTTGAGTCAAAAATTAGGTCCCTTGATCAAATTTAAGAAAAGATTTGTTAATGCTCTGGAAGCCATGTTTTTAACTCTAGCATGATGAAACTTTACCAGAATGTTTATCTTGATGATATCTAGGCTAAGTTCGAATATGGTCTGGTTAAAAACTAGGTCACTAGGCCAATATTGAGAAATATCTTGTAAACACTCTGGTCACCACATTTCTCTCAAATGTTCCTTGGGGGACTCTTTACTAAGAGTGTTAAAATGAAGTTGATTCTTTAGATACTATAGATAATAAATAGCTTTGCTACTGGTACTATTTTACCCTTTCTACACTACAGACACATGTTGTCTAATCTTCAACAGATGGATGGTATGAGAAATTTCGACAGTTTTCTCAATGTTTTCCTCACACGTCAATACTTTTAGTTTCATCAATACAGAACCAATATCTTTAGTTAAACATTTTCAAATCATCTGCTGTAGAGTTTATCCATGTGATAAATTACCTATCACAAATGTGTTTGTTTATCTAACTGTATCTACCGTCTACAGTTCAAGAATTTAATTATAGATCTCTGGAAATAAGGTTAACCCTGTCTTAAATTAATATTTGAACTGTATGCATTTCTTCTTTTTTGTTTACATTTTTTGAAATTATGTGACTTGTTTTGTAACTTTCCAAAAAATGGAACATTTGACCATCTTTTTTCCCCTCATACAATGGGTACCGTCCCACAGCACTTTCAGTGCTTTGATTTAACATGGAATCAACCCTCACCCATTTCTAACAAATCTGCAGCAGACGTATTTAAACACCTCTGGGAAACCTATGAAAAAATATCTTCATATCAAGGTGTAATTAATGAAAAGAATTAAAGATATTGTGGCAAAAGGCAGCAATTGCACATTTTTCCACCATTTTTAAAACAACAATCCGCGGTTGAGGCGTCAGAAATAGTCAAAATAGAACCATCCCCTCATAGGACGAAACCTCATAAATGTTCAACACTGCCATTCAGTTATAATTGCAGTTCAATGACATATTTGAGGTATTGACATGGGAAATCTGTATATAGTATATATAATAAACAGATATAAAACCAACAGTATTGTTTTGAATTTTTTTCTGTTTTGCATTGCCGTATCTTTCTTTGTACCTCGACCATGAGCTTTTAAATGAACTTAAAATTATGTCCCTTTCTCTTCATATTACATTACAGTGTCGTTTCTAGGGGCGTTACTTGAAACCTTTACAAATCCGAATTCTTAGTTGACAGTTGATTAGTCTGGTTCTTTCAATTCAATATTGACAGAAATATATTACTAATATGTTTGTGCGATAGAATATCTGTTAATGACGTCAATACAACTGGCTGCTTAACCTTTCCTTACATACAGAAGCTTTCTGACGCCTCTGCACCATCTATGACGACAGTTGAACAAATTGTGGAACAAAATGAAAAAACAATGCTACAAGATTGCAAATTTTCCTCTTTTTTTTATAATGTTTACAGTTTTTGTTCAGCATTTATACTTTCAATTATAGAGATGTCCCTTTTGCTTATATATGTTAAAGTCGTCTGCTGTAGATTTGTTGTTTGTGGGAAAGGGCTTAACAGCTTCAAATGTACATGTATGTGGCTTGACCTTACTTTACAATTGGGTTCGATTCCATAAATACATTACCTCTTGGCACGGTACTTGATAGCTCTTTAGAAAGCAGGCATCAATTTAAACGAGCTAAACTATCATCCATGTAAAATAAATATACGATAATTCTCAATTGCACCACAGGTCAGTGTTTAGCCGAACAAATGAATATTGATGGATGATGGCTATCTTAAAGTTGCATGTCCGCGATTGGCCGGACTTTGACCGATCAAGATCGCTAATCCTTTATCTAATGGTAATCTAGTGTGTAATTTCAACTCTTACCCACACACATAATTATATCAGTCTGCAGCAGACGACTTTGTAAACACCTATGGACATATTTAGTAAACCTCCAGAAATTAACGTATATGTATTTCATAGGGTTGAAAACATTGTGGCAAAAAAGGTCAACTTGCTCGTTTTGAGCATTTCTTCCTTTAGTCACAATGTTTCCAAAAGTCCTCTGCTGCACATGCTTAAGAAATGCATCTGAGAGTAAGAAAGATGTAAAGTGAACGCCACGCGACGTGAGAACCAGTCGTATATGGAAATTGCCGAGCCTTGCAAAACAAATCTTGCGATTGTCCCTTTACGCCTTTTCCAGATACAACACATCTGCAGCAGACATTGATCATCTAGGCACAACTGCGGATAATCTCAATAAATGACGGATACAGTTTTGAATACCGTTGTAAACATTGTAGCTAAAGAAGAAATTGCACTACGAGCAATTCCCCCTTTTTTATCACAATGTTGACAACAGTTGTCGGATGAAGGAATGCGTAAAGAAGTCGTCTGCAAGTGAGAAAGAGCTAACATCGTGTGCGTGATCCAATGAACTGTCATATGGACAACGTCACGCGAGAACCGATCTCACACGGAGATAATTATACGATTAATAAACCGCTTCGTTACCGACTAAGATATCGCGGTTCGACCCTTAGCTATATGAGACGTTCCAAGAGCAAACCAACAGTTGGCCTCTGCGTAATGTATTGATCCAGATCAGCCTGCACAGTCCGCGCAGACTAATCCAGGCCGACATATTCGATCTCAGGGGGATAGAGGTATAGAGTGATAATTCCTGAAATAGAAAATTTACAGGAGCCGAAAAGTGTCTGTCCGGGTTAGCCTGCGCGGCATGCTTATGCTGATACGGGTCGATGCTTTACACAGTGTCCACATTGTTGGTTTTCTAGCGGAACAGCTCAATGTATGCAGGCGGCACAAGAACGATAAAGGGTCGTGTACGTTATGCCATTAGCAATTGGTTTCGAACAACAATAAGGAATATGTTTGTTGATTAGTTCTAACATATTCCATTTCTATATCGGTTCAAGTATCACAAGTATATGATAACCTCAGCACATAATGCGTTTTCTATTTAGATAAAGTAAGAGAAAACTTCCGTTTTATGAGAATAAGTTTGTGTGGGACACATAAAAGCCTGTTTTATCGAGTAGTTGTCTAACCCAATTTAACGTAAGGAGACTTATGTTTCATGACGAAGTTATTTAATGTTAAGCCAACGGCATACAATTGGGACCGCGTCTTCTGTTTTCGTAGGTCTCCTGGAATAACAAAAATGTATATTGGTGTAAAATAACAGGGGCTACAGTTCTAGTGTTTTGACCAAAGATATATATTAAGCTAAATTGTATGCATACCTACACTGAGTTAGTTATGATGTGTCTGTGCGGATGCAGACAATCTCCTAATGCTTCACCGTAAGCACATGCATTAAGACTCCAAATCACTTGCCGCTGCACAAATGCATTTAAACAACAAGGAGATTTATTAAAGAAGACGTGCAGCTTCTCATTAAAGAGACCACCCTCCGGTACATAGAGTTTATTTACAATTGAACTTTGGATACGGGAACTTTATCCCGGGTAATGTTTACGCGCTGCACAAGTTTGGCATTAATTTGTGAATTACGTAGGATGACAATTGTCTTATCAAATATTCAACAGTACAAGTAAATACAATCTATAATTAATATACATGTACAAGTAAACATCGAAGATTGAAAATACTACTATGTATAGGACATTTTTATCTATCTGTCATATTGTATAGTTATATATGTATTTTTTCTTTTTCCTAAGCCATATTCTTCCACTTGGCCGTAGACAAACTGTCTCGATATTTGCCAATACAGGATTGAATTAAATTGAATTGAATTCACTCATCCACGGATATTTCTATAAATCCTAGTAGTTTATATTGTTCAAAGTGTTATTCATTTCCTTACTTTGATTGTATTGTCGAAAGTCCTCTACTCCGAATATCATTGAGAGGAAAGTATCAAATCTGTAAAAAAGGTTTTACGGCGCTGATAACAGTGTTTCCTACACGCAGACGCTTTCTTACGCCTTTCGGCAGACAATTTTTAAACAGGTTGTGTCAAATGAATAAATTGCTCATCATGAACATTTCCTCCTTTTTCTACAATGTTTTCATCTATTTTCAATTACAACAGTTTTATTTATATATACGTATTTCATATTTTCAAAGTTGTCTGCTGCAGATTTGGTGTATGTGGGTAGGTTTAATCTAGAAATGAACCGTCCCGCGAGTAAACCAACCTTGTGGTTTCTGCGTAAAGTATCGACCCGGATCAGCCTAAGTATGCCACACAGACCTACCCGGATAGACACTTTTTGCCTCCTGTGGATTTCAGGTAGCATTACTCTATATCTCTATCCCCCTAATACGGGATGTGTCGACCCGGATCAGTATGCGCGGACTGCGCAGGTTGATCTGGGTCGATACATTACTGAAAGAGACCATTACGTTGGTTTTCTCTCGAGACGGCTCATATAAATTGAATAAGACAAACCAATCTTGGCATAGACCTTTTACTCGAGTGATCGCAATTTCTGCAAGTTAAGTTATATTGCATCAATTAAATTCCTTCTTTGTTTCCACGTAAATCAACCAGTTTCAACTCTCAACTGTCACGCTTTCTAAGCGTTTTACAGAAATTGCACCAATTAAATTCCTTCTTTGTTTCCACGTAAATCAACCAGTTTCAACTCTCAACTGTCACGCTTTCTAGAAACGTTTTACAGAAATTTCACCAATTTAATTCCTTCTGTGTTTCCACGTAAGTCAACCAGTTTCAACTCTCAACTGTCACACTTTCTAAACGTATTACAGAAATTAAAAAACGTATTACATAAATTGCCCCAATTTAATTCCTTCTTTGTTTCCACGTAAATCAACCAGTTTCAGCTCTCAACTGTCACACTTTCCTTCATATTAAGTGTCCATCGGAAATAAAGATAATAGTGTGAAACCTCTCCAGATCGACATCTGAAGATGACAAAGATGACAAAGAAACACAGCTTTTCTAGAGAGGGGTTGCTCTTTGGAGGTTACATTTAAAAGTGTCTCTGTCAGAAACACATGTTGTCACATTCAAAGCAGATTTCGTTGGAATTCATTGTAGGTAAATGCGTAATTGCTCGTAACTCCTCTTTAAACATCCCAAAATTATCATTTCTTTATTCAGAGATTTGTTTGAATTTTTTTTATTTAAAGTCGTCATACCATATACATATCAGTACAATTCATATTAGATATAAAAACAAATTGAGTAGAAAAAAGAGCTCTGTCCTTGTTCACTCTAGATATGTGTAGATAATTATGAGAGATTTAATCTGTTAATAACACGTATGTAATTCCATACTCTGATTAGTTGATTGGGGTTTAACGCCGTTTACAACAATTGTTCAGTCAGATCACGGCGTCCCTAGTTTTCTCGAACCAGTAATACACACAACAATCTTTCCATGCAACTGGCTGCTTTTCAACATAGACTGTTAGCCCATATTGTAGAAGACGAATGGCGCTTGTAGCATTGACTTTTATCAAACGTCGGAGATAATGTTGGCCGAGTAAGAGCTCGAACTCACAACCCCTTGAGTAACAACCCGCGTCGCTACTGACTGAGTTACCAGGGGCCGGCTGATATTCCATACAGTGTAGTACCTATTCATAAAACGTGTACAACAGCGAGTGATATTGGCCGATTCCCAAATACCCATTCTTGTTCTGATCCTACCTTTAGTTTAGGTAAAAAGTCAAGCCGCCATAGCTCATTCACTAATGTGCTGGTCTATCCATCAATGGAAGTTCGAACACAAGACTTAGCCGTTCATTCATTCCGTTGATTCATAAAGGATAATATGAATAGCGCTCCTCTTATTGACCTCTTTAAGATTCCGTAATGACGAGCTGACATCTGTTTACACAATATAAACCGATTGACGTAAGGTGCGGTCTAAATGTCAGAATATCAGAGACAATTGTCGGCACATAACAGAAACCTCAGCCATAAAGTGTTAGCATTACATATATAAATGTTAGTTTTAGCTGCTTTAATATAAGCACTGAAATGATACTATATAATTGATTGTGCATATCTGCTCAGTTGAAATATCACTGCAAATTGTTCATGTTGTTCATCGTTGAAATCATCGGAACTACTTATCGAGTGGTGAATCGTTTCATGACGTCATGTCAAGAATTTAACCTTCTTAACACTTTCTCACATGCAGACTCTTACTGACGATTCTGCAGCAGACGACTTTTGAAAACTCTGTGGCAAAAGGAGAAATTGCTCATCATGAGCAATTTCTCCATTTGCCACAATGTTTTCCACTCTATTTAATGACTACACTCTCATTTAAAGAGATATTTCACTGTTTTGTCAAAATGTTTTCAAAGTCGTCTGCTGCAGATATGTTGTATGGTGGAAATGGTTATGTACAATGTTCTTCCCGTTAAATTCTCTGATGTTTTATTCGTTTGCTATGACTTTTCTTTTGCCCTTCTTATTCAGGGGAGTAGCTTGGCAATAATCAATGTGTAGGCCGTCTCGTGAGAAAATCAACATTGTGGACTCTGCGTAAAGTATCGACCCGGATCAGCCTAAGCATGCCACACAGGCGTATCCGGATATACACTTTTCGCCTCCAGTAGATTCAGGAATCACTACTCTATATATCCCCCTTAGACGGAATGTGTCGGCCGGATCAGTCTGCGCGGACAGCGCAGGCTGATCTGGTCGATACATTACGCAGATGTGTATCTCCTCAGTTGCATTTTGGGGCATTTTTAGAAAAAATGTGTAGGCACGTGCCGATAGTGCCTAAAGGGAGCTACGCCCATGTTATTATTAATTTCTTTAACCCTTTCCCTCATACGACAACTCTGCAGCAGACGACTTTGAACATATTTTGTCAAGAAATAGAAAATCTCTATAATTGAATGGATAACCTATTACTAAAAGTGGAAAACATTGTGGCAAAAGGAGAAATTGCTCGTTTTGAGCAATTTCCTCTTTTGTCAGTATGTTTTTAAAAAGCCTTCTGCTGAAGAGGCGTCAGAAAGCGTCTATATGAGGGAAAGGGTTGAGAATACGACGTGCGTTTTCGTTACTTTATTAACGAAGATGTCCGCGCTCGCTTTGAAATCTTCAAAAGCCATAATTCTTCGTGTTGTAGGTAAAATATCTTTGGAAACGGTATTGTACTCTAATCAATTTATCAATCAATCATTCTCTAGAAAACGACGGGTGTATCTAGGCTATACAATGACATTTGTTTGTAACGGATGGCATCGAAGTCGTCGGCATGTCCACGTTGTCATTTTTAATGGCCATAACTATACGTGTTGTAAAACCGTTGAAAACGATGTTAATCTTTAATCAATCAATCAAGCATACTGTAGAAAACGTTTGCCTATACAATGAGTGGCGAGGTAGACCAGTGGTTATCACACTTGACTGTCAATCCAGAGGTCTGGGGTTCAAATCCCAGTCCGGATTCTGGAAATTTAAGGGGTGTTTTTAAGCGTCTTCCACAGAACTAGAGGTCACGTAGAGGTCACGTAGTGGTCCTGTCGTGGACAAATAACCTCGTGTGTATCGGTGCTATAAACGAACCAAATGGTCTTTAAGGAATCAAAGTACTGAAGTACTAAATTGCGGTGGATGTAGCAAACAGTGGAGCGTTTAATTAACTAGATACATGGGGGCAACATGTAGAGTTCATTATTTGTCAGAGGCATTTATACAGACTTATGAGCTCTTAGTAACCTTGAACATTGACAGCCATGTGTTTTAAATGTGATACACAGTATCATTAAAGTGCAACGGTCATGGTGGAGTGCCCTTTGGCAAGGCATATTTCCTAACCTAGTACTGGTTTGTTTACCCAGGGATCATGAATAAGTGAACTGTCGCCGTGATATAACTGAAATAATGTTGGAAGTGGCGTAAAACCCTATATATATAATAATAATTAAAGTGAACATTTCTACCCGTTGTGTAAAAATACAATAAACACTATGACTAGGGATTAAAGTGAACATTTCTACCCGTTGTGTAAAAATACAACAAACGCTATGACTATGGGTTTTCTCAAACAAAAAATGGTTTCAATATAAATTTACATTTTGTTATTTTTGCACAAGCAAATTGTTATATTTTTATATATAATGAAGTTACTTTGTGTTATATTTTATACTTAAATTTCTAAATTATGTATACAACTTTATGGATTAAAACTTTACATTGTGTACGTTTACTTTGTATAATGTGCATACTGTTTAGCTTGTTGTGAAACGTATTTAACTGATCCCTGGGCAATCAAGACAAATTGTCCATTTTGAAAAAACAAAGGGCAGCACAAAAAAAATACAAATTTTCATTTCCTGTAAGCTGGGCATGACAATATACGGAGGTATTCAGCACAGCTGAATCCCCCGCATGAAAAAGGGTAAATAAAAACAAACAAACAAAGAGATATATTTGTAACGGATGACATTAAAAACGTCGGCGTGATTTCCGTTCAGCAATATTTATGGGTCATAACTCTTCGTTATGTAACTGAACGACCCTTAAAACAACAGTGTAGACCAATCAATCATACTATAGAACATGCAAGTTTATTTTCGCTATACAATGGTATTTATTTGTAACAGATGACATTCCACGTCCACGTTGCAAAATTCAATGGCTATAACTCTACCATTTAATTTGATTTTTTATCCTTTTTCGAAATAGAATATTTATCGATTTTGCGTATCGTATAATCTTTTTTCCTGAACTATATAATATTTGGTTATGAAACTTTGGAATACGGGTGTAAATAAGGCAGGTGGAAACTGCAAGGGCCATAAATATTTTATATTAGCCAGCGTTACAACGGCCACGACTTAATCACAAATACAGAATGCATTTTTTACATTTCGGCAAGTTAATAATTCAGATGTGTGATGACATCCGCTTGTGTTTCCATATGTATTATAACGATATATACATATACATATACATATACATATACATATACATATCAAATGATCTCTTTCCACCGATATAATGTTGTTGTTGTCTTTATATAAAATCAAAAACATTATGCCTACACTAGTTACGAAATACAAATACACGTAGCGCCCATTTCTTAAATACGAAGAATGCATACAATTCGAAAACATATTAAACTACCTAAATTCAGTTGGAATAACAACATTCTCAACAACACCGGCACAAATTAATCCTTTATGATTAATTTAAAACACGCTGTAAATGTTACATTGTTCCATAGCATTGTAGCTTTTGTTACATCCTTATTTGGAGCGTAATAATGTTGTAAAGCAATCAATGTAGATCTTTTAATTAAACTGATATACAGGACAAACTTGAGCGGAAGGCGGCGAACATTTAAAAATATCTTCTATCTGAATTTGATCCTCAAACACTAGATAGTCTACACGCATGTCTGACTACCTGATATACTAGAAACTAAATTATGTGTTACACCACCTTCTAAGAAGTGTAACAGAATATGGTTTGTTGGTATATTCTAATCACCTTTTAACAATTTAAACATCTTAACCAACCCATCGACGCAGCTATTCTGTAATTTATAATAATCCTAGTTATGTCATTCTTATTGAATAGTTTGTAAATATCAATGCACATGGGCCGGAGGCTTCTATACTTGAATAAAGAATCGAATTAAATTAAATTTAACAACACTTTCCCAGGGCGTCTTTGAAAGCATCGGCGTCATAACGCTTTTGAAAACTTCGTGCAATTGATTGATTTGAGTTTAGTATTTCAGTTATATCACTGCAGATTTAGTTCACAGTATCATGCGTTTCCTGGATTGTTCATACCTGTCCGGTTCTTCACACAGCATATGTAACAAGCAACTAGCTACCTCCCAACATATATTTGTTTTTAGCCCATTGGCAAATGACACTAATCACACAACAACTTTTGTCAATTATCGAACAGAATTAAGTGTTGGGGACGAAGTTCGAACTCAGGACCCGTGGAAGCAACAATGAAAGATCATTTGTATAATATTTTTACTTTTGTATATAACCTTTCCCATTCGCAGATGTACTTTGACACACCTGGGGTAGACGACTTTTGAAATCAGTGTGGCAAAAGGAGTTGTTTAATGTGTATCCTATCTTCAATTTGCATATGTCTTGTTTAGTTTCTAAAAAATGACAATAAACATAAGGTATCATGTTATCATTTAGACTATTTTTCGGCGGCAGAGATAGCGTTGACACGCCTATCCAAAGGTCACAAGCTCGAAATCCGCAATGAGCTGGGTCAATCAAATCTACTCGTCCATATCCTCATCGCAAATAGTGGTACGTTTACTGGTAGCAGACATCTGAATATATTTACGGTTATATTTAAGAAGTATACCCCAAATGGGATCGGCAATTTCCGTCCGAAGTCGTTAGAGTTCGATACAGTTCGTTGAAGTATCGTTTAATAGAAACGAACGAATAACACCGATCTCTATCGATCAGATACGGAAATCGCCGATTCCATCAGGTATATTCTTCCTTAATTTCAATTGCTTAACGCTTTCGCTGCCAAACTGAATAAGGCTTTTGAAAACAATGCAGATTCATGTGAAATAGCTCGTAAGGAGTTGTCTGTCCTGAAATCTGCATTGTTTACAACTTAGAACATTATTTTTACCAAATTTCCTGTTGGAAGAAAAATCAAGTTATCCTTTTTTTTTCTAAACACGGAAGAGTCGACATTGTGAAATTTGGCAATGAAAAACTTACGGGAATAAAACTATTGGCTCTATCTATTTTCTATTGCGTTTTGAGAGTTGAAGGACCACAATTTATTCATAGACATGTCTGGTATATAACAATATCGAGTTGGCTTTAAATAAACAGGATATTAGTGTAGCCGAACGCTGACAATAAGCATCCCTTATCCAGCTAAAGTCCTGCCTACGCTTTCGTCACCGTTGATGTCAGTCTGATCTGGATCTGCATCGTTCGCCAATAAGACGGAGAGGGGTTTAATTCTTTCCCTCATACGACAATTCTCTAATAGATAGAAAATCTCTATAATTGAATTGATGACCTATGACTAAAAGTGGAAAACATTGTGGCAAAAGGAGAAATTGCTCGTTTTGAGCAATTTCTTCTTTTGCTACTATGTTTTCAAAAAGCCGTCTGCTGAAGAGGCGTCAGAAAGCGTCTATATGAGGGAAAGGTTTAAAGAAAACAGAATCTATAAAGCAATATCTGTTAATTCTGTTTATATCCTTAAACACCTACCCCACATACAGCAAATATGTAGCAGACGACATTGTAAGCAATTGCTACTCTTGTGACAATGTTTTCAGAAGTCGTATGCTGCAGATGCGACCAATGTGCGTCTGCACTAACGTAGACCGTACAGCGTATACTGATTGTTCCACGAGAGTTTATAGAAACGTTTAGGTGTGTTATACTTGGGCACATGTTATAAATATGTGTGTGGCTTTGTTACAAAGATGTGTTATCTGTCTTTGAATAACTGCAGATAGCGCATAGTGAAAGGGTTTCGATGATAGCGATGTTAATCTTGTTTATTAAGTAGACCTTGTATGGCATTAATATTAAACACGTGTTTATCCTTTTGCAGTCAAATTCATTCCTATCGTTTTATTATACATGGCATACAAGTCCTCCTCCGCTCCGTGTATCCCCATGGAAGACCGTGGTGCAGTCGTAAAGCGTCGGCCTCTTGTACAAAAAGTCCCGGGTACGAATCCCCGTAATGAGCGGGTTCTGACTCAGATATTTTTTTCCCACAAACGCCACGATTCCCTGAACCAGATATTAAAATGAGTCGCGTCTAGCAATATGGGGTCTTAATAACAGTCCGTTTTGGAATCAATTTAAGACAAAGTGAGCATATACTTCCAGCGTTTTGTCTGCAGGTGCACTTAGTATGTATAACACACGAACAGTGAAAGCCGTGTGATTGATTGATGGTTTGGTGTTTTACGCCGCTTTCAATAATCGTTTAGTTATATCGCGGAGTTTCCTGGGTAAGTTACTATTACTACTACTGGTTCATTTATCCTGACACCAGCCAGTCAGTCGAAATGCTAACCACGCCACCCTGAGCGGAGCGAAAACCATTACTACCATTTTTTGGTATGACCCGGTCGGAGATCGAACCCACGACCTCCCGAACCCGAGGCGGACGCTTTACCACTACACCACCGAGGTGAAGACTGTGTGAATGCACTGGACTCAGATACAGATGATTTCGGACGCATCTGCAGCAGACAACTTTTGCAGGCAATATGACACAAGCTGAAATTGCTTTTAATGAGCAATTTCGATTTTTGTAACAAAATTCTTTCAATTGTTTTCAATAATTAAACTTTCCATTAAAGGGATTTTTTCATAAGTATGCCTAGTCGTTTTTAAAGTCGTCTAATTGCCAATCTGAGTCATGTGGAAAGAGGGAAGTTATACATGTTTTCGTTCATAAAGTTCCGTGTGTGTTGTTTTAGCTCACCCAGGCAAAGTGTGCATACCGCCTCGGTAGTGTATTGGTAGATTGTCAGATTGTCGTGCGTCTCCCATACTTCATCAACAATTCTAATTTTAATATCCAGTGTGTGTATACCACGTGCCTTTTGACGTCATATTTGCATGGTCAGACAGCAATAATTGCTCTTGATAAGAATGTAAAAACAATGGTAACTTTTTTATTTCTTCACCCTTTTTAATGAAACATGGCGCAGTTATATATATGTTCTGTTCTGTTCTGTTCTGTAACACATCTACTTGCATACAGACGGCGATTCACACCTTTAAAGATATGTTTTAGTTTAAACTTATTTATTTTACATCGATTGTGAAACAAGCTTTAAGTTTATATTCGTTTGATGTCTGCTTCCTTGAGACTTAACAAGTACTCACGCCGTGTGTGTGGACAAATCCCAAATACAGAACCCGCTCATCACGGGATACTGGCCATATGCTATGTTTTGAACTCTCAATATTCCCAGGTGTAAAAAGTTGTTCCTCCGATGTTTTTTGTTTTTTTAATTAGGCTTATTACTTTCTGTAGATATAGGACATTAAATATAATAACCGTTACAGACTTCTTCTATTGCAACCAGTTTCAAGATATTACCAGGTACGCGGTTTTTAATAGCCAGATTTCAACTGGGTAGAAATCCTTGGTACTAATTGGTAAATAAAACTCAGTTATGAAGCTTTATCAATTGACAAGAATGTTTCTCCAGCCAATCCTAGCCAATCCTGAGTGATTTCGTTTATCGCTTTCACTGCAGAATTTCACTAAGGCGACGCATCTATACGTTTTACGTCCAACAGGACATTTGGTAATTAAATGTCTAAGCGGCAAACAATGCAGATTTCAGGAGTGACAGCTCAATATGAGCTCTCTCACCTGAATCTGCATTGTTTGCAAAAGCCTTTAATTGCCTCTGGCAGCGAAATGGTTAAAATCATATTCTTCAAACTATTATATAAGTGAAGACCTATGTTATCATTATTTATTTTATATGTGTCCTTAAGGTAAAACGTATCTTAAGCGTCACTCACACATTCAGGCTGTTTACTGCCGTGCCTGATAGGACCACTCCCGATCAAAATTGGTCAAAAGTCGGATCAAGATCCTGTGATTCGTGGCTGGAAATTCAAATTTTATTAAAATTTGTAAAAACATTTATTTAATCACGACAAGACTAACGGACTTTTGTCGTGACGACAATATATAACTGACACCACCTCGGTGGTGTAGTGGTAGAGTGTTAGCTTCGGGTGTAAAAGGCATAGGTTCGATCCCCGGGCGACCGAGTCATACCAAATGTTTTGAAAATGGTAGTAACGGCTACCCTCCTTAGCGCTCATGGTTGCGGGATTAGCATTACGACTGACTGGCTGGTGTCAGGATTAATGAACCAATGGTACTGGTAACTTACCAAGGAAACACCGTGATATACCTAAAACATTGTTGAAAGCAGCGTAAAACACAAAACAATCAATCAATCAATAATTGAACCGCGTGTAGGAAGTGTGGGCCCTTAATACAGCTGTGTATAGCTCAGACGAGTCAGTACATCTACACTGTCTCATCAGGGTCGTCACCCTTCTCATACATGTAATACGAATACAGACGAATATGCACTCTCAGACAACACACTGGAATATCAAAATAACTTTAAATGATAAAAGCGGGATGACATTTAGACCCCCAATCGCAAGATTGATTAGAATTGAACGCCGTTTTCAACAATGTTTCATGTTCACATGCCGATTAGTTTCTTAAATCAGTTTTTGACAAACGTCGGAGATAATGTTGGCCCATGCAATAACTTGAAGAAAGAGATGTTAGCGGTTAATATTTAATCCATGAAAGTTCAAGATCAAATTAATATGTAACAAGAAAAAGACATATGACTTTTGGCATGACAGTTTAAAAATCAAAGTACTGAAAGTACTCAAATGCGGGGATGTTGGCTCTAGCGTGTTAACAAGATTTTCATTCAATTTGACCTAGTGACCTACTTTTTGACCCAACATCCATGTTAGAACTTGACCTAGATATCACCAAGAAAAACATTCTGATAAAGTTTCAACCTGCTTAAGCTAAATATGCAGTATCCAGAGTGTTAACAATATTTCCTTCAATTTGGCCTAGTGACCTAGTTTTTAACCCGGCATGATCAATATTCAAACTTGACCTAGATATCATTTAGATAGAATTCTTACCAAATTTCAAGCTTCTACAGAGTTAACAAGATTTTCCTTCAATTTGGCCTAGTGACCTAGTTTCTGACCCAATGTGACCCATACTTGAACTCGACCTGGATATCAATAATACAAGCAGTCTGACAAAACTGCTGAAGCAAAAAGTGCGGCCTCTAGAGTGTTATCAAGCTTTTCCTTCAATTTGACGTAGTGACCTACTTTTTCAACCATCGTAAGCCATGTTCGAATTTGACCTACATATCATCAAGACACACATTCTGATACAGTTTCAACAAGCTCAAATTGAAAATAAGGCATATAGAGTGTTAACAAGATTCAATTTGGCTTAGTGACCTAGTTTTTTACCTGGCTTGACCCATATATTCGAACGAAGCCTAGATATCATATAGATAAACACTTTGACCAAATTTCAAGCTGCCTTAGCAAAACATGTTGCCTCTACAGTGTTAACGAGATTTTCTTTCAATTTGGCCTAGTGACCTAGTTTCTGACCCATATTTGAACTAGTCCTAGAAATCATTAATACAAACATTCTGACAAAATTTCAAACTGCTGAAGCAAAAATTGCGGCCTCTAGAGTGTTATCAAGCTTTTCCTTCAATTTGACCTAGTGATCTTCTTTTTCACCCATCATAAGCCATGTTCGAACTTGACCTACATATCATCAAGACAAACATTCTGATAAAGTTTCAACATGCTCAAATTGAAAATAAGTCCTCTAGAGTGTTAACAAGATTTCCATTCAATTTGGCTTAGTGACCTAGTTTTTGACCCGGCTTGACACATATTCAAACTTGTCCTAGATATCATATAGATTAACATTTTGACCAAATTCCAAGCTGCCTTAGCAAAAATGTGGCCTCTACAGTGTTAACGAGATTTTCCTTTAATTTGGCCTAGTGACCTAGTTTCTGACCCATATCTGAACTTGTCCTAGAAATCATTAATACAAACATTTCAAACTGCTGAAGCAAAACATTGCGGCCTCTAAAGTGTTAACAAGCTTTTCCTTCAATTTGACCTCGTGACCTACTTTTTGACCCGAAATGACTCATGTTTGAACTTGACTTACATCGTCAAGACAAACATTCTGATAAAGTTTCAACATGCTCAAGTTGAAGATGTGGCCTCTAGAGTGTTAACAAGATTTTCCTTCAATTTGACCTAGTGACCTAGTTTTTGACCGCAAATGGCCCAGTTTCGATCTTGTCCAAGAGTTGATGGAGATGAAAGTTCGGATAAACTTTCATGAAGATACGATGCAAAATGTAGCCTGTAGAGTGTTAACAAGGGAAAATGTTGACGATGCACGAAAGCCGTTTTTCCGTATTTTTCATTGCAGGGATTTTCTCAAAAGGTTTTTGAGCTACCCGCTTTCAAGCTACTCGTTTTCCATATATTTAAAAGAAACATTTAAGATCCTTACGTCTAACTTAAATTTCTAAATTATGTATACAACTTCATGGATTAAAACTTTACATTGTGTACGTTTACTTTGTATAATGTTCATACTGTTTAGCTTTTTGTGAAACGTATTTAACTGATCCCTGGACAATCAAGAAAAATTGTCCATTTTGAAAAAAAACAGAGGGCAGCACAACATTTTTACAAATTTACACTTCCTGAAAGCTGAGCATGACAATATACGGAGGTATTCAGCAAAGCTGAATCCCTCGCATAAAAATACCTCCACGTAAGGATAATTTCTAAAAAAGGGAAACATGCAGTCTGTGTTTATCGTGATTAATTTTCTTTTGTAGGTAATCAATGCCACTCTACTGCAACCTTTTATAAACGTCCATTTCTAGACAATCTCGCTTAAGTATAACAAATAAGTATTTAAGTTGAAATAATCATATTTTATCGCAAATGTATCGCATTATATTACAAGCATTCATGGGTTGATACGATGTTAGATAATAGCTCTGCAAGAGTCACCCAGTTCGATCTGAACAAATATGCAACGTTAACACGATTGTATCACTATGGTTACTGAGGGGAATCCTTCTTGTAACCTATTATAGGCCAATTACAACAGCTAAGTCGGAAAGATTGAACATCTTCAATCATGGCGCACGAGATATGTCATAAAACAAAGGGTAGTGATTATGGACCTGTTACCAATATAGTATATAGATACGCATCACTGACCATAAGGGGAGATAACCCGTCTGTCCAACCACATGACTAGGCAGTTCTAAACCGGTTCTCTCTCCAAACTGACAAACAGTGACGGACAAGAAAAGAACAACACACATCCTGACGGTCTTTTAAGGCAACACACATGACAGAGACACGCGTACACCAGGCAAAACTCTTTAAGAGCTCAAGATAAGGGGCATTTTTCACGCACCAAAATCCTTTTTTTGACGCTCAGGACATAGGGTTTGGTTGAGTATTAAATGAGAAGATTTGGCGAGAAGATCATTTTAACTCTCCTTTATCTAGTCCTCTCAAAGAATTAGCTAGGTTTAATCATGGCTTGATCTTAACACACTTTGGCTTTATAAAAACCGTTGGATTTTTCGAAGTATTGGGTCATGCTAAAGCATCTCTAAAGTGTTGTCAAACCGAGAATTAATGGTCGATTTATTTTTTAATGTATTAGACACTGTAAAGTTATCCCACGAGCGCTATTTTTAATCTGGAATATCAATTTTAAATTCCACTTATATAAAACTATTTTGAAGTGTGCAATGCAGTGTTAAATTACTGGTTTTTTCTTTCAAAACATGTACAAAATTTGGGTAAAATATGATAAATAACTCGTGAACGAATATTACATATGTATACTAAGTGCACTGCTTTATTTAAGGCAGCCTTGAACGCGATTAACGAACGAAATAGATTAATACATCATCCTAAGCTAACCACCCTATTACGTTTACATCTCTTTTCAATTATGATGTCAATAAAATAGGAATTTATGATTATCTATTCATCATGCGCTTTAAACAAAATGAAAAATGAATATATTTTAGCAAAGATTCATGCGTTAAACTTAAATATAAAGAAGTAGAAATATAAATTATAAATCATTGATTCATTTGTCCATCTATTTATTTATATATGAACCGGTCCACGAGAAAACCAACATTACGGACTCTGCGTAATGTATCAAACAAGATCAGCCTACGCAGTCCGCGCAGGCTAATCCGGGCCGACACATTCCGTCTCAGGGGGATAGATGTATAGAGTAATTATTCCTGAAACAGAAAATCCACAAGAGGTGAGAAGTGTCTATCCGGGATAGCCTGCGCGGCATGCTTAGGCTGATCCGGGTCGATACTTTACGCAGAGTCCAAACTGTTTGTGTCCTCGTGGGCTCATATATATTTGTTCTGTCTGTATTCACTATTGGACGATAGGAACATAAGGGATCCGTTTAAGGTCCTTTCCTCCACAGGGGGGAAATTGAAAAGGTTAGTAAATTAAAACCGTCCATATTTCACAAGCTGTCTTGACAGCTGACTTCAGAGGATTAACAAATAGGAGACGTTTATAGTAACACACTCAATGCGACTACTTTGTAGTTTCCAAGGAATATAGGTGAGACTAGAACCTAGTGATTAATATCTTTACTAGTTAAACGGATTCGAATAATTTGAATACAAGCCGTTTTTATCTAAATTACTACGATATTTTGACCTAGATGTCTTGTAACATGAAACTTCTATAGATACAGCAATCAATAATATCGGATTTGAGCTTTATATACGACTTAATTAACACCTTTGCTGACATAATAAGGATTTTAGACAGATCATTTTGTTTTATTACTTTGTTTATAAACATGTTAAAAGTGACGGCAGTATAGGCTATGCTAGCAGAGTTCGTTCCATCGTATATTTAACCGCCTATGTGGTGTAGTGGTAGAGCGTCCGCGTCGGGTGCGGTAGGTCGCGGTTTCGATCCACAGACGGGTTATTCCAAAGACTTTAGAAATGGTAGTCGTTGCTGCCCTCCTTGGCCCTGAGGGTTGAGTTGTTAGCACGGCGACTGAGTGGCTATAGTGTCAATATAAATTGACCAGGAAACGCCGTGATATAACTATCAAATCATAAAACGCAGCGTAAAACACCAAACAATCAATCAATCTACCGTATATTTCTGCATTTTATATTTCATCTCTATAACAATTGTTATCCCCGAACCCCAAAGAAAAAAAGAAGGGGGAAGTTTAGAGGTTATATCAGAGTGTTCTTGTCTGTCTGCCTGTACGTCTGTCTGGTGGTCAGTCACTTGTTGTTGTCCATGTCAATTCTCAGCAAGCTGTAGATGGAAATCGAAGAACTTTATAGAAACTATGGTAATCCTGTTGAACGGGGTGGGTTTTATTTTTGTTACGACGTTATATCCCCTCGAGTATTATATGAATTGATAGGCAGTATACACACATACGTGACAATGAACTTTGATAGGGAGGTTCTATGCCAATAGAAGATGAGCATCTTTTAATGACCCACCAGATGGAAGTAAACGTATACCAACAGTCCTATCCGCGCTATTTCTCAGTAAGTTCTGTTCGGAATTCAGTGAAATTGTTTCGTCTACGCCAAGAAGAGATGCACGATTCCGTATTATAGAACATTTGTATGTATCTTTACACTACATCACCACGGTTTTATCCAGAGAAGATGTGCATATAGTAATAGCGTTCTGATCGGATATCATTAACATGTGTATAATGTATGACCCATGTCCTTTGACAGAAAGAAGACGTGATGATAACTTAAACTCATTTAGCTACACTTGTAAGGATTGCCAGTAGACGGAAGCAGGCCTTTAAGTGCACGCCTCTTGTCTAGCTAGTTTATGCGTGTTAAGTTATATTACTCTCTCGGTCTGCATCATTCAATTGATTATAAAAGAACATCTGAGTCCCCAGACATTTTCACACAATACGGTTTACAAATTATTCCTGTCTTATTTACATTTTTCACCATAGAGCAACTCCCTTATATTTTCATTGCATCCCAAACAAGTCCCTTAATCGTAGCATTCAGACTCATGTTGATTGATATTCATTTTATTTTTTTCTAGTTTAATGCCGTATTCAAAGGGATATCCGTTATATCGCGGTGGCCAGTTCACTCCAGGTGTTTTCCTGATTTCAAGTTCCAGTTCTCCACACAATTTATATGAGTTAACGCTATTTTCAAAGGTATTTCCGTAAAGCCTGGGTGGGTAGTTCACCAAATGATTTATCGTGATTTTCTCGCACCAGTACATACATTTCTCACAAACAACTGGATGACCTCCAACATAGATCATGTAGCGCATTCTTTCAAGTCGAATGTCGCTAGTTGCGATAATTTTGTGTATCATCGGAGAATTGTGTTTTATTCGATCTTTACGCACCGTTCAACATTATTTCACTGCAACAGCTCATTTATTCTCGATCACTGGGTAAACACACCAGTACTTGGCTAGGAAATGTGCCTTTCCCAAGGGTACTCCAGCTTGACCTTGGTACCGTGACTGGGGATCGAACCCGGGACGCTCGGTTTCAAATACCCGACGCTAACCACTCGACCAGGGCGGATTCCTTAAATCATCGGAGAGAATAAATGGCTGCCATTCAAATATCACAAACAAATCTATTCAAATATCACAAACAAATCTATTCAAATATCACAAACAAATCTATTTTGTAAGAAGAAATATATTTTGCTCAAATAGTTCTGTTACTGGAGGGAATAAGTTTGTTTTTTTGCGTACTGAATTTGTAGAAATTGTTCTCAGTCATTTACATCACGTGACTTCTAAACCTCAAATCAAATTAGGTAGACTTGCTAAAGCAATTCTACCAAAGATGAGCTTCACTAAGCAAAATGAATTCTTGATGTATATCCGTTTTGGCATACAGTGCAACCTCTCCAAAGCAATACTTAGTGAAGAAAACACACGCGGCTGTTTTATAGAGATGTCGCTCTGTAGAGTTAATCATGTTCTTGATATAAATACTTATTGACACCTTTAAAGGAGAACACCGTGGAAACATTGTAGAAAAAGGAGAAATTCCTCGTAATGAACGTTTTCTCATTTTGAAACAATTTTTCACTGCTCCGTTCAAATATATAGAATGAAGTTATTCTTAGTTTCCATTTATGAGCTGTTCCACGTGAAAACCAACATTATGAACTCTGCGTGATGTATCGACCAGATCAGCATGCGCAGGCTAATCCGGACCGACACATACCGTCTCTGGGGGATAGGGGTATAGAACAATGATTCCTGAAATAGAAATTCCACAGGAGGCGAAAAGTGTATGTCCAGGTTAGCCTGTGCGGCATGCTTAGGCTGATTCGGGTAGATATTTTACGCAGAGTCCACCATGTTTTTTTTTCTCGTGGAACGGCTCTTATATTTCATCAGATATGAGCAACAATACAGTGTTGATCTAATTAGGTTTTTTTTCTAACAAAAGATCTGAGGGCTAACACTGTCTTTGAGTAAGAAAGGTAATGAAGCTATACTTCAAGCATTTCGTAAGATTATCAGGGTCCAATCCCTCCAACATTACTAAGCGCAAAGTAATACTTAAATACCTAAAAATAGTTCATCATTTAGGATTACCTAATAAAAATGTCAAAATATTTCAATTCTTAACAATTATAGTTAATCATCAAGGTAACTATTTATGTCAACTTAGTCATTTACTTTTAAAAATGCATTCCAACATCTAAAAAACATTAGTGAAATATATATAAATGACGGAATTTGCTTTTAATTATTTAAGCTCTAAGTAAGGTTGTTTGAAATAGACTCAGAGCTCTAGATAATTGATTGATAGATTGTTTGGTGTTTTAAGCCGCTTTCAACTATCAGTTATATCACGGCGTTTCCTGTGTAAGTTACC
>JASEVX010000011.1:45926600-45976244 GCA_031761405.1 Serripes groenlandicus | reverse complement strand
AATATCAGATTGATTGATTAATTGATTGGTTTTAACGCCGTTTTTAACAATTTCTCAGTATAATCACGGCGGCCAGTTCACCTACTCATGTGTTTCCTGGCTTTTTCACACTTCCACGCAACTGCTGCTTTTCCACACAGACTTAGCCCATTGGTGTAGACGAATGACGCATGTCGCAATGACTTTCCAAATATCAGATATATAGGATCTGACATGAGTTGTCATTACATATAAAGTTGTATTAAACAACAAATTCGTTATTAAGCGAGCGAATGTCAGATTCTTTTTATCACATGACTAAACTCAAAAAAAAATCGTGTTTTCGCGTCAGAAAATAGTCCCTACATGTAATACTTAATAAACTGTTTACAAAAAAATATATTTTTATGACCGATAATGGTCCCTCTACCTCGTCCATCTATCGTGACGTTTGTGATACACGTTCTCTGCCATTTTGTAAACATTCGCGGATGAAAACAAAAATAGTGATTTGGTCATGTTATAATTTCACACGTTACATATAAAGAAATACGTAGTGATTATATTAGATCGGATACAAGCATTGTCATGTGATAAAACTAAATATTAGAAACCTATTAAAATGCATGTAGTATATAAAACTTCTAAAAAAATGATAACATTACATAACATGACAAATCTGTATTTGGCATTAACTATTACATACGTATAGCCAAGAATGATATTAATATCTTACATAATACGAGGTTGTGTACAAAAAACAGTAAAACATGAATATGGCTTAATATGCTCGTGAACCATTTGTTCTACGTTTGACGATTGTTCATAAAACAAATCTGATATGAACGATGGTCGAGGTTCATTATGTTATTGTAATTCACCTTATTTAAATGACAAATTATTTAATTAGTAGATTTAAGTTTTTATTATCCTCAAATTCTTATGCGTTATAACATATAACTGCTTTTGCTCATTCATGATTTTGTTGATATATTTATAGATGTATATTTATAGATGTATATTTATATATGTTTATTTATAGATGTATATTTATAAATGTATATATATATATTTATAGATGTATATTTATAGATGTATGTATATTTATAGATGTATGTATATTTATAGATGTATATTTATAGATGTATATTTATAGATGTATATTTATAGATGTATATTTATATTTGTATATTTATACAGAGCTCTAGATAATGAGCATGTTTCATGTTCTAAAATCTTTATTTAAACATTAAACCATATGTCGTGGGATTTCAAAAGGATCATTTCACCGAGACAATTCATTTGAGTACCCACAAAACAGGGTTTGTTGGAAAATTAAAGATGTATTGTGGGATGAAGACCAGTTTACTCATTCGTATCTAGATATCTGTTTATATAACTAGAAATAAATTAAAATGTAAGTTACTTAATAAACAATATATGTCTATCTGACAATATACTTCGACTAGAAAACACGTGCTGTTCTATGTATGCAAAGTTTAGTCTGGGTCTATTTTGATCGGAATAATTAATCTATTATTTGAAATATTTCCACGAAACTGAATATGATTAATTTCTTTGGCTCCTCCTATTAACCGAGTTCTTGCAATAGAGCTATTTACCAGAATTACATTTTTAATTCTCAACAGATATTTTGCTCGCCAAATAGTTTTTTCCTGCTAGGCGAAGGCGACACAATAAAAGAATCACCACTTTTATACGGATAGTATTACTTTTTGTTCTCTATTGCTTTAACGGTGCTGAACTCCAGGTGAAGATCAACATTTTGAAATGTTGAAAATTCTGCAAATATTGCTAATAACGACAACAAAGTAAGTAATAAATAGTTCAAAACTATTTTGGCGGTAAACGTTGAAAAATAGTCAATTGAAGGTCAATGAAAATTTTCAAAATTTGGCTTAATGGGTATGTCTACCCATAGACTACTTTTGAACAGTTTTAAAACTTTGACTGTCTGAACCGATTTAGTTAAACATGTTTTACCTAAATACATCCACAGTCATGCTGATCTACCAAATAGTCCCTAAACAAACGTTGCTTGCGTGGAAATGAGTGTATACCATCACCAGAATGCATTGCATATATGACATTGAGTTTTAATTCATTGTAAATGTGTATATGATGCACTGGAAATGCCTGATTTGATCATTTTTAGTATTTTGACCTTGTTTTGAAAGTGAAAGTGGAGAATGTGAAACACCGGTTTGTTCGGACCCGATTTGGTCCAAAATGATAGTAATCATTTTCGCCTGGTGAATTCTTTCTTGCATAAAGCCTGACTCTCCATTTTCTTTGGTTTGTTTCAAAGCTTAGAGGTAACTCTTTTCAATGATATATAGTGTTCTACATAAGAAACGCTTAGAAAGTGTGACAATTGAGATCAGGAAGTAGTCGATTTACATGGAAACAAAGAAGAGATTAATTTGATGCATTGTGACCTGTGTAGAGCAAGACCAGTCGGCTGATAACGTTGGGTGTTAAGCTCAACACTGTTGATATTTCTGGAATTGGCTATGGACTCTTTCAATTGGAAACGTGGACAAATCCATTTGAAAAATCAGCCTTAAAAGGCTTAATTATTATTCAAGCTTACCAAGCCCGAATTCCTTCATAAGCCCTTTCCCTCATATAGACGCTTTCTGACGCCTCTGCAGCAGACGGATTTTTGAAAACATAGTAACAAAAGAAGAAATTGCTCAAAACGAGCAATTTCTCCTTTTGCAACAATGTTTGCCACTTTTAGTCATAGGTTATCCATTCAATTATAGAGGTTTTCTATTTTTTGACAAAATATGTTGAAAGTCGTCTACTGCTGGACTGTCGTATGAGAGAAAGGGTTAAATATCAAACAGAAGATCAATATCATAGATAAAGAGTTTGAAATTAATCACGAAAAGTAAGAATAAATTATCTTCTCCCATGATGTTCTTCAATTGCGTATTAAAATCCTTTTTTTTACGTCTCCATATCTTGCACTGGTTTCCTGAATAAAATTTATGTGAATGGAAATAAAGATATTGCGTAAAATATTGAATAAGTTATCAGCAAAAACACATGTTTTCACAGACAATTTGCACTATGTTGGCTGATTTATAGGAGTATTTATCTTCTGATGCTAATCTTTCCCACATACGGCCACTTTGTGAAGCATCTGCAGTAGACGACATTTGAAAGCCGCAAAATGAAACTAGTTTATAACAAGCAATTTCTATCTTTGCCACAATTCTTTCAACACTTTTCAATAATTAAACATAAAATTTACAGAAGTTTTTCGTATTTTTGTCTAGATATGTTCAAATTCGTCTCCTGCACATTTGTTGTATGTGGAAACTGGTTAAAACGTAAACTCAGACGGTACCTCGGGTTTTTCCCCTCCAAGGCATGCTTTACATACTTGCCATTACTTGACATAATTTATAACGCTGCTACAAGAAAAACAATATTTGAGCCGTCCCGTGAGAAAACCAACAGTATGGCCTCTGCGTAATGTATCGACTGAGATCAGCCTGCGCAGTCTGATCCGGGACGACACATTCCGTATCAAGGGGATAGAGGTATAGAGTAATGGTTTCTGAAACAGAAAATTCACAGGAAGCGAAAAAGGTATATCCGGGTAAGCCATGCGCGGCATACTTAGGACGATCCGGATCGATACTTTACGCAGAGTCCATAATGTTGGTTTTCTCGCGGAACGGCTCATCTGTGTATTTGCGACTATTGTGTGTGTATGTAGATCAGCCAGTACATCAGCGTAGTTTAATAAGCATCTATACTGTTCGCCTATGACTTATTGAAGGTATGAGGACATTTCCGATAGTTGTATTTATTTGAATCATGTTGCAGGGATGCAGATCGTTATGTCAACAAGACAATAGACAATATTTTATTGACGTAAACTACATAGTTTCTTGTCGAACAATAAATCATTATACTATATACAATACAAAAAAACATACAACCAATTGCATAGAACATGAAATATACACAAAATCGAATGGTTATCTTCCAAAAATGTGAAAAAAACAACAACAAAACAACAACAAAATAACTGATAAATAAAAATTAAAAAAAAAAAAAAAAAAAAAAAAAAAAAAAATCCTTCCCCAATATTACAAATAATTTATGGAAGACTAGCATTTTAACTATTTTACTGGACTTCCTTGGTTCTATTTCTCCGGATAAAGGCTTCCTTGATAAATTTTGCAAGATGTAATAGTTTTTGCTTATTATTGTTGTTTAGTAAAGAAATAAATGTGTTCATGTTCGGGCGAATGAAGAAATATCGCTTAAAATAAACTGCTCTAATATCTGAGTATAATGGGCAAACCAGAAGAAAATGAAATTCGTCCGTTATTTCATTTTTATTACAAAACACACATAAACGCTGATGTCTTTCTAGCCTCCCATTTCCATATCTACCTGTTTCAATTCTTAGAGAATGTGAAGACAGTCTAAATCTGGAAATGTAGGTTTTCCATTTACAAGGTAAAATATTTAAATAATCTTCCATGGTCAGACCATTACTTATATATTTGTAAGTGCACAAATTCCGACTACTATTAATGTAACTATCTAAACTTTGCTGAAAATCATCAATTAACATTTGTTTAGAAATAGTGTGAAAATTCTTATGATTAACAGTACTTGGATTGAGCCATATATAACCAAAGCCATATTGAAATAAAAGAGTTTTTACATTTCTGCACCAATTATTTGATCCCTTATCAATGTTTTCTGTTAACCAATGATATAAAGTCGCAACAATTATGTTATCAGATGATAACAGTTTACCCCAATATTTTATCATTCTCGCATATCTATGAATATATAACGGATATCTGCCTAATTCACAATATATTGCAAAGTTACAAGTAGATCGTTTAACACTCAAAACACTTTTACAAAACTTTAGATGAATTCTTTCTATTTCCTTCGACTTTGAGAATCACCATATTTCGCTCGTAAAACCTAAGATTGAACATACAAATGCATCAAATAATTGGGATAAAGTCGAAGTATCGAAGTCAAAACGACGAACTTTACTGTGTAAGACATTCAGAGCTTTTAAACCTTTCTCTGCTAAGGCTTTCTGATTCAAACTAAATGAGCCAGTATAGTTAAATATTGTACCAAGATAGTTAAAATCATTTACAATTTCTATGTTTTCGTTATTATATGTCCAATGCTCATTCACTCTTAATCCACCTCTTTTCCTGAAAACAACGATTTTTGTTTTGTCAGTATTGACCTCTAATCCCCATCTATTACAATATATGTATAAATTATTTAAACTATTTTGCAAATCAATTGGATCATCACTTAAAATAGCCATATCATCTGCAAACAGCAAAAGTAAAATCTTAATGTCTCCAATATTCAATCCAGACGAGTTATTTCCCTGCAAATAAAGTTCAAGGTCATCTATAAATAGGGCAAAAAGCAATGGTGAGATTACCTCCCCTTGTTTAAGTCCAACGTGTGAAAATAAACAATCAGAGGTCTTATTATTGACTTTAACAAATGATTTAACCTTTGAATACATATCTCGAAATATTCGTAACATTCTACCCTTAACTCCTAAATAGAACAACTTAAACCATAACCCATTCCTATAAACACTATAAAATGCCTTTTTTAAATCTATAAAGACAGCATAAAGACGTCTGTTTTCAGAGAGCATCATTTGTATAATTGTCATGAACACAAAACATGCGTCTGTCGTGGAACGTTTTGGTCTAAATCCAATTGAGCGTCCGATAAAATATCGTTGTTTTCACAAAATAAACTCAGTCGTCTATTCAAAACACCTGTGAATATCTTAGATAAACAACTAACGAGGGTAATCCCTCGATAGTTGTTCACGTCGCTCGGGTCATTCTTTTTATGTAACGGTACAAGAGAAAGTTGATGCAACGCATCAATGTCGCCGGATATCCATAGCAGTCTACGCGAAAGTCGTCAGTCCTCCAGTCCTGACTGACAAAAATTCTTTCAGACTGATACGTTTTTATGCAATCATTGATTGAGCAAAGAAGGAAACAAATAAAAAATGAGCTTTCGGACTGACAGGTTTCAAAAGATTTCGTGAAGTCTGCCATAGTGCAGTTATGCATAACACTAACATTATAGTAGTTGAATAAACAGTTATCAACTGAGGGGCATATTGGAACATCAGGGGTGGGGTCAAGTGAAAATGTATCATAACTTGCATTGTTTTGTCAACGAAGTGAATGATAATTGAAGCCTTTCATTGTTTATGATCAATCTCCATTCCAAAGTAGGTTGACCATACACACAACCAACTAATTATTGATCATACACAGTAATGGAAATGAGTAATCTTGCCAATCATTAGTCTTAGTATGTATACAGTGCTTTCATTAAGGAATAATTATAAGATTTGTGAATTCCATATACACTTTTCAAGATGTTTGTCAGAATATTTGAATTTTATTATTTTTCAATAAAACCACAAAACAGACAATTTAGGATTCTCATGCAATAGCACGTCAATTTACCTTTCCTCTTTTAAAGTCAACAGTGGACACCTTTGCAGCAATCTACTTTTAAAACAATGAGATAAGGGTTAAATCGCTGAAGACATGAGTTTCTCTTTTTCTCAAAATGATATTAGCTTGGCATCCTTACTATATCATACTTTAACAAATGTTGAAATGTAGTCCAATATTTATAAATGAGACCACCTTCGAAATATAATATCAACTAAATAGTTAAATCTCATTGAAATTGTTGTATAATTTAAACTTAATTTCGAACATAAACTTAGCCCTACAACATGTTAATTTATTTTAATTCTTTCCTTCCTTTTTTTATAATGAAAACAACAAACTACTTAAATGACACATTTAAAATTGTCAAGGACGAAATAATTTTGTACGAAAGACCTGATTATTTCTTATTCGCAGAGGTGTCGTTCTTGAAACTCTCTTTATAGGCAGAGAGTGTTCGTTCAAAGTCATTTTTCCATTAAAACCAGTTTTATCTCGGTTTGTTCTTTTTTTCATTTGTTTCGAACCAAATAACATTTTAAATCACCTATAATTTACTATTTGTAAGTGAGTGTAAACAGCGGCTCTCTGCAAAGGAGATTGATCTACGCATTTGGTATTCGCGAGTCACGCAGGTGCGCGAAAGTAAACAAATTAGACTGCGACGTAAAGGTTTGTAGTTATCGCCTTTTGATTACATGTAGTAGTGTAAAATAAAGTATACCAGTCTAGCTAATAGGGACTGTTTTATCTTCGTAAATAAAACAAAAAAACATAAATGCGAGTCAAAATAAAGAAACTGAAAATACCTAAAACATCGGAATATTTATTTCATTTTAGATATGTCATTACTTAGTGTTTTTAAACAAACACAATTGTAATATGTTCAAGACATCTAAATGTGTTTCTTTCTAATAATAATCCCCCCTCCCATGTGATTTCAGAAAACCTATTAAAAATAGAAGTCGCGGGCTTCTGCCCGGCGACTAATAATAATGCCCTCCGTCCACTGCTCAGGGAAAAACCCGGATCTAAATATAGCATTACATATATCTGTTAAGTGGTGTGAGATTATATCACTGCTTTCAATACAAAATTCATTCATTAAGCAATCATTTCCCAAGGCTTTATCTCTGTTAAGTTTGTTTATAATATATTCTACCTCATGTACAGATATGTCTTGATCTAATTCTTCATAATTACAAAGTGGAGAGTTAAAGTCGTTTACGTTACAAAACAATTCACATTCTCTATCATCTACAGGCTTAATATCATCAAAAAGCTTTGAAAAATATTCATGAAATTCGTCAACAGTTATATCATTCGACAAAGCTGTTTTCTTTTTACAAAATAAATTCCAGAAATCCTTTGGGCGAGAGTGTTTTAGTTTTTCTATAGATTTGTACTGTTTTTTAAAGTAAAGAGCTTTCTGTTTACGGATTGTTTTCTTGTATTCCCGCTTAAGTTTACACATTCTCTCTCTTTTAATTTGAGTTCTACAACAATTGTATAGTTTCAAAGATTCGATATGTCAACGACTGCGTTAATTTTCCTTCGGTGCCGTTCATTTAAATGTAGGCATATATATGAAGTCATATAGATGTACTCCTATATATTTAGTCCTATAGATGGAATCATATAATTCTAGTCATATAGTTGTAGTCATAAAGATGAAGTCATATATATGTGGCCATAAAGATGGTGTCTTATAAATGCAGGCATGTATTTGTCATTATGATGCAGTTTTACATAGGTAGTCATATATATGCAGTTTTATATATGTAGTCATATTGATGTATTCATATAAATGTAGTCTTATATATGTATGCATATACAAGTAAGCATAAAGATATATTCATATAGATGACGTCTTATAGATGCAGGTATATAGATGTATTCATATAAATGTAATTATATAATGCAGTCATATAATGCAAGCATATTAATGTAGCAATATTAATGTAGTCATATAGAGGTTATAATAGGAAATATAGTCACATCGATATACAGTCATGTAGATGTTGTTATATAGATGTAGTTTGATATGTGTAGTTTGATATGTGTAGTCATATTGATATACTCACATAGATATAGTCGTATAAATGTAGTCTTATAGATGTAGCCATATGGATGTAGTCATATTGATGTAGTTATATTATGTGTCATGTTATGTAGTCATGAAGATGTTGTCATGTCGATGTAGTCATATTATGTGTCTTGACATGTAGTCATAACGATGTATTCATATATACGTATATGTATTCCTAAAAATGTAGTTGCAAATATGTACTCATATATACGTAGCCATAAATATATATAGATGTAGTCATGAAGATGTAGTTACATGTATGTAGTCATCTAGATGAAGTCATATATATGCAGTCATGAATATGAAGTCATATATGTGTAGTCATATAGATGTAATCTTATAAATGCAGGCTTATATTTGTCATATTAATCTAGTTTTATACATGTTGTCATCTAAAATGTAGTCTATATATATTTAGTCATATAATACAGTTATATAACGTAGTAATATAAATGAAGTAGCCATTCAATCTTTCCTGAGACGGAAAAATATAATTGCCACTAGAGTCAGCCGTATTACACCAATGTGTCAAATTGTAATATAAAGGACGATAGCCAGCTGACTGGGGTAAATGTAGATTTGAGTACAGGTACGAGAAAGCCGGTAAACGCACAGCAGGTGAACCGGCCACCGTAATATAACTGACAGTTGGAAATAGCGTTAATCCTCTTCCAAATCGCAGACACATTTTGAAGCATGTGCTGCAGACATCTTTTGAAATAATTGTCATAAATCAGTTGCCAAGATGAGCCGTCCCGTTCGGAAACCAACATTATGGATTCTGCGTAATGTATCGACCCGGATCAGCCTAAGCATGCCGCGCAGCCTAACCCGGATCGACACTTTTTCGCCTGCTGTGGATTTTCTGTTTCAGGAATCATTACTCTATACCTCTATCCCCCTGAGACGGAATGTGTCGGCCCGGATCAGTCTGCTCGGACTGCGCAGGCTGATCTGGGTCGATACATTACCCTGAGGCCTTAATGTTGGTTTTCTCGTGGGACGGCTCAAATGTTTTCCAATCATTTTAATAATTATATTGTATTTTATAGGTAAGTTTCATGCGTTCGGTCAGACGTTTTCAACGTCTTCTGCTACATATGTATTCAATGTCGGAAAGGTTAAATCCCAATAATGATAATTATTATCAAGGAAAATCAGAAGTAAATCAAGATCATAAACATAATTACTCACGTAGATCTTCCTGTATTTGTATTTACTTCCTTCAAATTTAAAATCCTAAATAATGATTCTGTCCCGTGTATTTACGATATACCTATATGTTAAGACACTGTCCGTGATTCGTGCATGTTTCGAGGAGTGATTAAACCAGTCTGACGTTCAGTATCACCTAACACCCAACACAATACGACTTAACCCTTTCACTTCTGAAGGCAATTTAAGGCTTTTTGCAAACAATGCAGATTCAGGTGAGACAGCTCATAACGACATCTTTTGAAACAATTGTCATAACTGGTGAAAATTATCCCAGTTCCAATCATTTTAATAATCATATTTAATTTTATAGGTAAGTTTCATGCGTTTGGTCAGATGTTTTCAACGTCTTCTGCTACATATGTTTTTAATGTCGGAAAGGTTAAATCCCAATAATGATAATAATTATCAAAGACAATCAGAAACTCAAGAAGATCATAAACATAATTACTCACGTAGATCTTCCTTCCTTCAAATTTAAAATCCTAAATAATGATTCTATGCCGTGTATTTACGATGTACCTATATGTTAAGACACTGTCCGTAATTCGTGCATCTTTCGAGGAGTGATTAAACCAAGCTGACGTTCCGCATCACCTAACACCCTATACATTACGACTTAACCCTTTCGCTACCAAAAGCAATTTAAGGCTGTTTGCAAACAATGCAGATTCAGGAGAGACGGCTCGTAACGATCATTGTTTAACTAAATTTCCTGTTGAACGAAAATTACAGTGGTCAAATTAAAAATAGAAGAGTCGACTTTGTGAAATTCGGCAATGAAATAGTGAACCCTTTCCCACAAACCACGAATCTTCAATAAAATAATGTTTAAATATATCGGAAAAAAGATTGGAAAACGTTTTTAAACTAAAGTATAATTGATTAATACTTTGCGACCAGACTTGATTCAGAATAGCCGGTGCATTTGTGCAGTTTAATCTTACGTTTCACTGTTCATTAATAGGCCATAGAACGGTTGTAATTACGTGTTTAGTTCAGATAGTATGGATGCGTTGGTAGATATGTGAGCCGTCCCTCGAGAAAACCCACATTATGGCCTCTGCGTAATGTATCGACCCAGATCAGCGTTCGCAGTCCGCGCAGACTGATCAGGGCCAACAGATTCCGTTTCAGGGAGATCGAGATATAGAGTAATGATTCCTGAAACAGAAAATCCGCGAGAGGCGAAAAGTGTCTATCCGGGTAAGCCTGCGCGGCATGCTTAGGCTGATCCGGGTCGATACTTTACGCAGAGTCCACAATGTTGATTCTCTCGCTATACGGCTCATTTGTTTACAGATGTAATAATTACGCTAAGGTTGGATTTCTTGGAGCGTCGCTCAATTAGAGTTGAACGCATTGTGATAGAGTTGTCTTTATTGTCTCAATGATTCCATCTGCATATGGAAAATATAATTTATCTGATATCGACTTGAGTGTTATCCTCGTCTGCTTTGAGAACATTTAAGGGGAAAAGCATGTAACACCTTGGAAATTCAAATAGATGTGAAAAATAAATATTTTAGTCTAGATCAGATGAGAGGTGCTCCACGAAAAACAACATTAACGTTATTATATCACCAGTGGAAAATGTCATGCCTTCTCATCCATGCTAAGGATCAAAATGTATACTGCTTTGCGGACGTTTCTAGGCACCTTCAATGACTAACTGGTCGAATAGTTCTGAACCAGACCCGACAACGCGCAATAGATAAAGCCTTACGGGTTGGCTGTCTCAGAGCGACGCTTATATTTCTCTTTTCTCCGCAATGTTTTTGAAGAAACGGTTTGCTGACAAGTCGTCAAAATATCGTCTGTGTCAGGAAAAAGGCTTAAATGTAATAGGTTGCCCGGTCATGGCTCAGACAAATAAACAAACCATTTCCCCTATTCAAAATCATATAACTTATAAGCAGTTGTCCCGCAAAAAGCGTCGATAAATATATCAGTAGGCTGTCGTTGACATTTTCCTGAACTCTTTCACTGCTGCATTTCACAAAGCCGAGTCTTCCACGTTGAAAATTGGACCATTCCATTTTTCGTCCAAGAGGAATTTTGGTAAAAATGTAATGTCTTAGTGGCAAACAATGCAAACCCTTCTGGAAATCGTTAGGGCCTCGATTCCTTTCTCGTATGTCATATGTCGTCTATATCAGGACAAAGGGGTTCATGTAAGAGTTTGCCCGGTCATGGCCCTGGGATTGTGTCAATGGATCTGTTTGTAGTGGATACGGATATTGAAGTGGATCTCTAGTCAGTGTATCGGTCATTAACGCTTTCCCTCATATAGACGCTTTCCCACATATATACGCTTTCAGACGCCTCTGCGGCAAACGACTTTTGAAAACATTGTGGCAAAGGTGGAAATGCTCATGATGAGCAATTTCACCATTTTCCAGAAATGTGTTCAACTCTATTTAATAAAAAAACTATCATTAATGGAGATTGTTCACATTTCTGATCATATGTTTTTTTCAAATTCGTCTGCTACAGATTTTTTTGTATGCGGTTACATTCCACAGACAGAGATGTCTGATGTCATTATTATGCTTCTGTAAAAACTCGAACTTTGCCTATTGTTTTTTGTATATTGTTGAATAGCGTTTGTGAGTGTAAAGTGTTTTACACCGCTTTTAACATGTTTTCAGTTATAACGGCGTGTGCTGGCTAACTTACCAGCAGCTCATTTATCCTGACACTTATGTATGGATTTTTATCCTATACATGTCATATTATCCTATATGTGTGATGTTATCGTATATATGTGTTGTTATCCTATATGTGTGATGTTATCTTATATATGTGTTGTTATCATATATGTGTTGTTATCTTATATATGTGTTGTTATCCTATATATGTGGTGTTATCTTATGTATGTATTGTTATCATATATGTGTTGTTATCTTATATATGTGTTGTTATCCTATATATGTGGTGTTATCTTATGTATGTATTGTTATCCTATACATGTGTTGTTAAGCGATACATGTGTTGTTATCCTATACGTGTGATGTTATCCTATATATATGAGGTTATCTCATATATGTGTTATACTCCTATATATATGTTGTTATCCTATAGGTGTGATGTTATCTTATATATGTGATGTTATCCTATATATGTTTTGTTATTTTTATATATGTGATGTTATCCTATATATGTGATGTTATCTCATATATGTGTTGTTATCCTATACATGTGTTGTTATCTTATGTATGTATTGTTACCCTATACATGTGTTGTTTGCGATATATGAGTTGTTTTCGTATGTATGTGTTGTTATTCTATACATGTGTTGTTATCCTATACATGTGTTGTTATCCTATACTTGTGATGTTATCCTATATATGTGATGTTATCTCATATATGTGTTGTTATCCTATATATGTGTTGTTATCTTATGTATGTTTTGTTACCCTATACATGTGTTGTTTGCGATATATGAGTTGTTTTCCTACGTATGTGTTGTTATTATATGCATGTGTTGTTAAGCAATACATGTGTTGTTATCCTATACATGTGTTGTTATACTATATATGTGTTGTTATACTATACATGTGTTTGTTATATTATATATGTGCTGCTATCCTATATATTTGTTGTTATCCTATACATGTGTTGTTATCCTATACTTGTGATGTTATCCTATATATGTGATGTTATCTCATATATGTGTTGTTATCCTATATATGTGTTGTTATCTTATGTATGTTTTGTTACCCTATACATGTGTTGTTTGCGATATATGAGTTGTTTTCCAACGTATATGTTGTTATTATATGCATGTGTTGTTAAGCAATACATGTGTTGTTATCCTATACATGTGTTGTTATACTATATATGTGTTGTTATACTATACATGTGTTTGGTATACTATATATTTGCTGCTATCCTATATATTTGTTGTTATACTATACATGTGTTGTTATACTATACATGTGTTTTTATACTATACATGTGTTTGTTATACTATATATGTTTTGTTATACTATATATGTGTTGTTATACTATATATGTGCTGCTATCCTATACATTTGTTGTTATCCTATACATGTGTTGTAATCCTATATATTTGATGTTATCTTATATATGTATTGTTATCCTATATATGTGTTGTTATCCTCTACATGTGCTGTTAAGCGATACATGGGTTATTGTCCTATACATGTGATGTTATCCTATACATGTGTTGTTATCATATATATGTGTTGTTATCCTATATAGGTGTTGTAATTATATACACATGTTGTTATCCTATACTTGTGTTGTTATCCTATACATGTGTTGTTATCTTATACATGTGTTGTTATCCTATATATGTGTTGTTATCATATATATGTGTTGTTATCCTATACATGTGTTGTTATCCAATACATGTGTTGTTATCCTATACATGTGGTGTTATCCTATACATGTGGTGTTATCCTATACACGTGTTGTTATCCTATACATGTGTTTATATCTTATATAGGTGTTGTTATCATACATATATGTGTTGTTATCATATATGTGTGATGTTATCCTTTATGTGTGTTGTTATCCAATATATGTGATGTTATTCTATGTATGTGTTGTTATCCTATATATATATATGTTGTTATCCTAAATATGTATTGTTATCCTATATGTGTGATGTTATCCTCTATGTGTGTTGTTATCTTATACATGTGTTGTTATCTTATGTATGTGGTGTTATCCTATGTATGTGTTGTTATTCATTACTCATTGATACATATACATATAACATTTTGGAACTTTGATATGCTCTTTACAAAATGTTTCAAACATCGATGCAAAAGGAGGATCTGGGCATTAGTCATACAAGCATACCGAACAATCTGTAAGGAGAGCAGGAATGACCAAACACCGGTTATACAAACATGAAATTAAGTCGTAATTTCAAATAATGTCAAAAGCCCCGTAGGTCGGCTTTCGAATGGCGTGGCTCATATATTAATAACGCTTTAGTGTACTGAACGATAAAGAGTTTGATATACATATATTCATAAACGGGGCGTGGGGCATGCTCTAAAGTCCTTATTTCACCCTCTTACCCTATGTTGTGAGAACTTGTCGCAATGAGACGATTTTTCAGTACCAACATTGTACGGTTTGGTTGGATAATGATACAAATATTTGGGGGGAAAGAGAAGTATACCCCTCCTTACCTAGACCTCTGTAACCATAAAGAGTTATAGATATTAGGTGTTAGGTGTTAGGTGCTAGGTGTTAGGTATTAGCTATCCTCAAAACATGTACAGTGTAACCTATCAATACGACATCGCGGTAAAACAAAACTTTCGTTAAAACAACATTTGGACTACTTTTCCTTCAATGGCAAAATAATTTACGCCGGTTCAAAACCCGTAACCTATTTATTTGATAGTAACGAACTAAAACGTGTATTGTCTTACCCAATTTATAGTGATGCTTTTGTAGTTGGGTTTACTTTTAGAAAAGTCTGTCTAACAGTATTTATTTAGATCATTCAAACGCGTAGACATCATGCATTCATATCCAGCTTCCAAGCCTGCAGGTCATTTGTAAAGACCACGCTACAAATTGGACTATTCCAAATCTCATTTAACCGATGAAGGTTCAATACAGTGTTGCTGTCCAACTTATATCATGACATAGTGCATGTATCAGTATGGCAATGGACGATTGATTGATTGGGTTTGAACGCCTTTTTAAACAATTAGCAGTCATATCACAGCGACCATCACTTCCCTGTGCTCCCAGGCTCTCTCACATATGAGCCGTCCCGCGAGAAAACCAACATGGTGGACTCTGCGTAAAGTATCGACCCGGATCAGCGTAAGCATGCCGCGCAGGCTTACCCGGATAGACACTTTTCGCCTCCTGTGGATGTTCTGTTTCAGGAATAACTACTCTATACATATATCCCACTAAGACGGAATGTGTCGGCCGGATCAGTCTGCGCGGACAGCGCAGGCTGATCTGGTCGATACATTACGCAGATGTCTATCGCCGCAGCCTCACGAGAAAACCAACATGGTGGACTCTGCGTAAAGTATCGACCCGGATCAGTCTAAAAATGCCGCGCAGGCTAATCCGGATATACTCTTTTCGTCTCTTGTGGATTTTTTGTTTCAGGAATCATTACAGTCTGATCTGGATCGATACATTACGCAGAAGCCATTATTTTGATTTTCTCGCGGGACGGCTTATATGTACTCCATCAACCAGGTCTTTCCCAGCAACTAGATGCTTTATCATCATAGACTGGTAACCCTTGGGTTGAAGAGGAGTGACGATTATCCTATTGCCTTTTGTCAAACCTCGGAAAGACGAGCTGGAGTTCAAACTCACAACCCTTGGATTGACAGATCGTGTCTCTTCTGACTTAACTTCCAGTGCTTGAATAGGACGACGAATAATATCAAAAAGTAGACTTTGATACGATCATATTCTTTTCTATGAATCGACGTTTTAGAAGACTGGAATAAATCTGAGACTTGCATTTTATACATTTGATTAAATCTATCAAAGTCGAGACATATCTCTTTAAACATGGAATGAATATTCAGACATGAGTAGAAAATGTCCACAGAACGAGAGATTGGAGTAAATTGATTCCGATATTGTAATAATAGTAATATCTTAGGTCTTGATTTCAGACATAAAAAGAAAGATACTATAAAAAGAGAGATTGTTTAGCGCTTAATTCGAACTCATCCTCAGACATTCATTCTTTTATATATCTAATAAAAGTTGTTCTGACTACATGTAGCCTAAAGCAAATGGCTAAACTAGTATGTGTGGGAAGGTAGCCAGTTACTTAAATAGAATGGTGTATGGACTAAAAGAGCAAGAGGAGAAAACCAACAGTATGGATCTGCGTAATGTATCGACACATATCAGCCTGCCTAGCCCGCGCAGACTGATCCGGGCCGACACATTCCGCCTCAGGGGGATAGAGGTATAGAGTAATGAGAATGCCACAGAAAATCCATCGGAGGCGAAAAGTGTCTATCCGGGTGAGCCTGTGCGGCATGCTTAGGCTAATCTGGGTCGATACTTTACGCTAAGTCCACACAGTTGGTTTTATCGCGGGACGACTCATATGTTAGGTGAACCTCAAAATGAAGTTGAAACGACGCTGAACTCAAAGCTATTCATTTTGTTAAAGAAAAAAGGGAGAAATAGAGACATCGAAGAGAAACATAACATCTGCAACAGACAATTGTGAAAATTTAGAGTATTTGATTAACAAGAGTTGCTGCAAGATGCAGCAATTGGCGCGGGAATCAGCATTTTATGCCTTAAGATTCGGAAAACACGAAACCCGCTTTTAAATATATGATATTTATATATGATAACAATAGTTGTTTAGTTAAATACGTAAAACGAAAACAAATATACCTTTTCCCAACGTGTTGACCTCGATCTCCAAAATATATTGTAAACATTTGTCTGCGCATGCACGTCCTTTTTCCCCCTTAATACATGTATATGCTTAAAATCGCAAAATTTAGCACAATCACTTCGCATTTATATAATTATTCCCATTTTCCTAATGTAACGAGGTCTAGGTATAGATATGAATATCACTTCTACAGCCTTGCTGTGAAAGCCGGTTTTTATAGCGACGTTGGTAGAGTGGTTGACCTTTGTGTAAAGTTAAGCAATGTTCATCGCGGTTAGTGCCCTGGATGGAAGACCCGCGAAGGCTTAACGCCGGTACACGTTAAACATGGTGGCAGCGGTGGGTGTTATTAAAAAACTATGGTTTTAATTTACATTTTAATTATAAAAAAACTACTCGCATATACATAGACTGGTTTACTAATCTTAATATTCTATTGCAAACTCGAACGAGAACTAGTCTAGTGACGAACTGCTACGGAAATATTCGAGAGTTGACGGTAAAATACGGCGCATGCGCAAGCCCATTGCACCAGTGATAGTTTTTTCACAACCAATATATGCACTGGTGCTGATGCACCCGCGCAATTACACATGTAGGATCACCGAATTAAAGTTTAGTAAATATGCATCGAATTACCTTGTATCCAAATTCACTATGAATATAATTAAAGTTTAAATTTACCTTATTGTATATGTATATATAGAATCAATAATATAACATGAACTGATTAACATGTATGCTTTCCCAGGATGCACGCGACATACCTGTATACCAACTGAGACGAAAAAACTTAAAAGTGCTGAACTCCAGATGTAGATAAAATATTTTAAATGTTGAAACTTCTGCAAGGATTGCTTATAGTGAAAATAAAGTAAGTAGATTCAATAAATCGTTCAAAACTTATTTGGAAGTAAATGTTGAAAAACAGTCAATTGAAAGTCATGAAAATGTACAAACTTTGGCATATTGGGTATGTCTTCCCAGTAAAAATGAAGCATAAACGATCCATATTTAGATGTTTATTGTACAAGAAAGGGAAAGTATTACTCTATTTGTATCCCAGAATTATGATACTAGTATTTCAAAACAACTTTCGTACAGTTTTAAAACTTTAACTATACTATCTACAAGACGAATTTTGATGCAGAGCATCAAAGGACGCCGCGCATGATTTTGAAGCATGACTTAAAGGAAGCAGATGTAGTTCAGTACATTTAAATAACGTGTGAAAACAGACAGGATGTAAATATTTCGAACAAGAAGGCCAAATGTCCCTTTATCATAACCAAAAAGGCCAAGATGTGCCTTTATTATATGACAACCAATGAATTTGCTGTTTATCAGAGTGAAATATAAAATCCTTATTCCACACTGTGGAATATGAATAAATGACGTCAAAGAGACTAACATTATGACGTCAAACCGCTGACGTGACGTCATTTTCCTAGTATTCGGTCATGTTATACTACACAAGTTATATATAAAGAAATACATAATGGGTATATTATTTGTTTTTCATCAATTTGTCATTAAATAAAAAGAAAATTTGTTTGTTTTGAGTGTATATGGAATATATTTCAACTCGAAGTGATACAATTTAAACATTTTCACTCGCGCTACGCGCTCGTGAAAATGTTCAATTGTATCACGTCTCGATGAGATATATTCCATATCCACTCAAAACAAACAAATATCCTCTATATATTGCTCACCTGGCTACCATAGCCTATAATAAAAGGTTACCATACAACATGAAGTTTCTTAATTTTTTACCAATACACGGTTTCAAATCGATATCTCGAAATGTTCGAGAAAAAAAAAAAAAAAAAAAAATAATCGAGAAATCGAAATGTTCGAACATATTGATATCTTTTTTTTTTTTCTTTTTTTTTTCCCGATATCTCGAACTTTCCGATATCTCGAACTTTTCGAAAAAGAAAATTATATTTTTTTTCGATATCTCGAAGTTTCCGATATCTCGAACTTACCAATTTGTTTTCATATTTTTTTTCGATATCTCGAACTTTCCGATATCTCGAAATTTTCGGTATCTCGAACTTGTCGATATCTCGTACTTGTCGATATCTCGAACTTTCCGATAAAGTTCGAGATATCGAGATTTTTTTTTTTAAAGATATCGAAAAGTTATTGGAAAGTTCGAGATATCGAGAAGAAAAAATAAATAAAAAATAAAATATAAAAACGAGATATCGGAAAGTTCGAGATATCGAAAGTTCGAGATATTGGAAAGTTCGAGATATCGAAAGTTTCGAGATATCGAAAGTTTCGAGATATCGATATGTTCGATTTGTCAATAAATGTTCAAGTTAAAAACATTCGTTTTATTAATGTATTCGAGATATCGATGTGTTCGAGTCATCGGTATGTTCGAGATATCGATATGTTCGAGTTATCAATATGTTCAAGTTATTTGACCAATAAGACATTCGTTTTTTGCGTGTACAATGACCTCAGACAAATTTCGTACCTAAACCTCTTAATTTGCGAATGTCTAATCGAATGTCTAATGTCTAACTGATCAATTAGACATTCGTTTTTTTAATGTACATTGATCTCTGATGAATTTGGTACATAAATCTCTTAATTTGCGAATGTCTAATCGAATGTCTAATGTCTAATTGACCAATTAGACATTCGTTTTTTTAATGTACATTGATCTCTGATTAATTTGGTACCTAAATCTCTTAATTTGCGAATGTCTAATCGAATGTCTAATGTCTAACTGATCAATTAGACATTCGTTTTTTGCATGTATAATGACCTCCGACGAATTTGGTACCTAAATCCCTTAATTTGCGAATGTCTAATCGAATGTCTAATGTCTAACTGACCAATTAGACATTCGGTTTTTTAATGTGCAATGACCTCCGACGAATTTGGGTTATATATCTTGTAATTTGCGAATGTCTAATCGAATGTCTAATGTCTAACTGACCAATTAGACATTCGTTTTTTTAATGTACATTGATCTCTGACGAATTTGGTACCTAAATCTCTTAATTTGCGAATGTCTAATCGAATGTCTAATGTCTAACTGACCAATTAGACATTCGTTTTTTGCATGTATAATGACCTCCGACGAATTTGGTACCTAAATCCTTTACTTTGCTAATGTCTAATCGAATGTCTAATGTCTAACTGACCAATTAGACATTCGTTTTTTGATAGTACGTTGACCTACGACGAATTTGGAACCTAAATATCGTAATTCGCGAATGTCTAATCGAATGTCTAATATCTAACTGACCAATTAGACATTCGTTTTTTGCATGTACAATGACCTCCGACGAATTTGGTACCTAAATCCCTTAATTTGCGAATGTCTAATCGAATGTCTAATGTCTAACTGACCAATTAGACATTCGTTTTTTGAATGTACAATGACCTCCGACGAAATTGGGTTATAGATCTTGTAATTTGCGAATGTCTGATTGAATGTCTAATGTCGAATTAGACATTCGATATTTAACATTTGCGATTTTTCTGAATGTCTAATTGAATGTCTAATGTATAATTAGACATTCGATAATCAAAATTAGCGAATGTCTAATCGAATGTCTAACGTCTAATTAGACATTCGAATATTTTTTTTGAATGTCTAATGTCTAACGTCTAATGCTCTGCCAACTTCACACACTTTTATAAATAGGCAAAAACATCCGGCGAATTTTGGGCCCGTAAACTAAACAATTAAAAACGCGTAGCCTAGAAAGTTTGGGAAAAGTGAACTTTTTCTCTGAGCTTTGATGAATTGGGTCAGGGCCGTAAACCAAACAATCAAAAACAGCGTAGCCTAGACAGTTGGGGAAAAGTTATTAAATACAAATTAAATGTGTATAAAGTTTTGTAATAACGGTAGAAGACAAACGTATTTTGTATCTTGTTGTTTCTTAAATCAGTTAATACAATTTATTGATTCATAAAGGTTGTTTTTTTCAATCAAACAACAGAGGTTTTTTTAACAATAATAACATTGGTTTCTCCCTTTTCGATTACGTCACCCCATGGTACAAAATTAAAACCTATCCCATACTGACGCCGCGCTCCCACGCGGCGTCAATAATATGGTGTTCAGCAACGTGTATGTAATACGCATACAAATAACACGGCTGTATGTATTGAACGTGTCTACTGTATTAACCCTTTCGCTGATAAAGGCAATTAAAGGCGTTCTCAAAAAATCAAGATTCATGTGAGACCGTGACAGTCCATGCATTGTTTGACACTTGGACGTTGAATTTTTACTAAAATTCCTGTTGGACGAAAAATGGAGTGGTTCAACTTTCAACGTGGAATACTCGACTTTTTGAAATTCGGCAGTGAAAGGCAAATGTCATCGACAGCATACTGATATATTTGTTGGTTTTGTGGTTTCTTACGCACGTCAAGCAAACTTCATTCATGAACTGTCAGTTTCGTTATTTATTCATACATAAGTGGGGGTTTTATCAGAAAGGTATGCCAGGGATACAATTATCCCAAGAAAACAGCACATCAACAGTCCTTATTGCTCGGTAACCAATAGACAGATCATTTCAAGGAAATAGTTTGAGCTGAACGATATTAAGAATGTTCCCATCTTCAAGTTATCCATTGTACATCTGTTTGAGACGATGGTAAGAACGCCTATACGAGAGCTACAGTAAATACTGTCTGAATAACATAACTAATACCTTTAACGTACATTTTGATATCTGCCAGCCTTTTATCTGATTTTGATAATTCAGAAACGTAGAAGTACAAGGAATAACTTGGAATTTGTTATATTTTATCTTTCGATAAAATTAACTTGTTCAAGTTTTATATAACGAAGCCGTACTAGTGACTTTTTTCCGATGAGAAGAATCTGAACGTAAAACGTTTGCCGGATAGTTCTTTTTTGTTTGGAATTTGTCTTTAAATAAAAAATAAAAAAGAAAGAGTCGATATGTACATCAAATGGATACATGTAACCATGATATCAAAGCATCGGATAAACTGAAAAAGTATTATATCGTTTTAAAACCGCTTTCAACCACATTTCAGTCATATCACGTAGGGGGTTCCGAGAGAAAATGTTAAAAAAAGTGGATTAAAATGTGTATCGGAAGATATTTTCCGACAAAAAGGCTGAACCTTGAAAAAAGTAAACAGAGAGAAGTAAAAACGGAGATATGCGTATTTCTTCTGTAATTTATGTGAATTTACGTATCAATTAACAGTATTTCCTGTATAGGTTTCCAGAGGTGAAAACCGTAGAACGTTATTTACTTTATATATTAATTTTACCCGGACTGTTAATTGATAGACAAATACACATAAATTACAGAAGAAATACACTATTCTCCCTTTGTGTTTCTCTGCGTATTTATATACGTATCTGTGATGCTTTCATAATAATGTATATATCATAGTCTTACGTTCATATGAAGAGAACACAAAATAAACATCTCCACGTAGATTTTCGGGAACCCATTTCTCAACTATGCAACAGACGATGTTAAAAACAACTACGAAATACGTTGGCAAATCTCTAACAAGGAAAGAGTTTTTACTTTGATAACATGAATGCAAATGTGATTTCGATCACAGAAGAAAATCCAAAGATGACAACGTCAACGAAATTGTATTCACTTGGTTATTTAAGCTGAATTAAAGAATTACATAATCAGAATAAACTATCGTGGAAAAACACAGTACTATTTATATTATAATATATATTTACAATATGTGTTCGAGCTTCTTTCAAAAAGTCGATTACAGCAGGCAGAATAATTATCTCAGGTAAATATTTCACAATATATTGAGTTGATAAAATTGCAAGGATGGACATGCACGTGGTCAGGCAATAATCTTTATTTATCTCGCAATGAGCAGATTATGGGATATATAATTTATTTATATATTTATTTATTGGGGTTTTACGCCGCTTTCAACATTATTTCAGTTATATCACGGCGACAGTTCACTTATTCATGATCCCTGGGTAAACAAACCAGTACTAGGCTAGAAAATGTGCCTTGCCCAAGGGCACTCCACCATGACCGTAGTGCCGTGACTGGGGATCGAACCCGGGACACCCGGTTCATACATAAGTGGGTTTCGAAATCCCCGACGCTAACCACTTGACCACTGCGGATTCCTATGGGATATATAACACTGGTATGATAAACTTTTATATTTATCAGTATACTTATGTTTAGAAATGACGTAATCACCGGAACTACTTTTCTGAAATATAAATGAGCCGATCCACCAGAAAACCAAACTTGTTGACTGCAAACATTATCGACCCGGATCAGTCTAAGCATGCCACGCAGACTAACCCGGTCAAACACGTTTCGCCTCCTGTGGATTTTTTATTTCAGGAATCATTACTCTATACCTCTATCCCCATTAGACGGAATGTGTCGGACCGCATAACCCTGCGTAGGCTGATCTGGGACGATACATTTCACAGAATCCATAATGTTGGTTTTCTCGTGGAACGGCTCAATTATGTTGAAAGTATAACAGTCAAAGCAATGAACAAACACAACTAAAAAGCAGAAATAATGTTATTATTGTTTTAATTACATTTCAACATATTTGAACAATGCAAATACAAATCGAAAAGAATATCGTTATATAAATCACAAGGAATCTGCATGTTCAGTCTTTCTTCGTTTAAAAAGTAGCATACATAGACTTGTTTATTCTCTCATGATCAGTTCATAGGTAACCTTGTTTAAATACAATCTGAAGCAAGTTATGTCCTATAATGAAAAGCATATTTGTTTCCACAAGTTGTTTTACACTTAATTGGCCTCCATGATAAACGACAAATGTTGAAGTTCTATCGTCAGTCCGTTTTCTACCACGATAAAGGGTTCACGAACAGCCTCATCTACCAATGGATTCCTCTTTCATACAGCAGTTCCGACAGAAGATCATCATGCGTTACATCTAGATATCCAGAAAATGTTTCTTCTTGTTAAATAACTTCATCATTTACGTGTTTAAATGATCATTCTTTAAACTAAAAGTTTTAATCCATGTTTTCCAGCTTGTCATTCAACTTGTTTCAGTTTGTAATTTTGCAAGGCGACTTTTAAAACACGTCACAATTCAATTTAAGTTACTCTAGTGAACCCAAAATCATGGGAAGTAAGCCATCTAATTGCTTTGGCTTAACACTTGTTACTCGATATATTTTAATAAAAACATAATTCGTCTATTGTTGGTTATTAAAACAGTTTATTTAGTTTTAAATAGTCAAATCTTTATAAAAATCTGTAATTAAAAACCTCCAGATATCACCTTTAAGCTTCAAACAATAATATTCGACGTTTTTTATTACGTATATAATTAATAGATTTTTGTGGGGTTTTTATTTTGAATTTACGTCGTTTTCCAAAATTATTTCAGTTATATCACATTGACAGTTCATCCATTCACAGAACCAAGGTAAACTATACAAGTGCTAGGCTAGAAAATGTGCCTTGTCCAATAACTCACCTACATGACCCCCGCGACTGGAGATTGAACCCGGGACGCCTGGTTCCAAATCCCCGAGGCTATTCACTCTGCCACGGCGGATTCCCCAATGATAACAGAAGAGCACGATTTATGATATAAAACCATAGAATGCTTTTAACCTTTTCTGTCGTAACCGACATTAAGCACTATATTCGTATAACGTGATGCACGAGTTTAGGCTAATATAGCGGACACTGTAACCTAGAATCAGGCTGGACATTAGCGCAGTCTTAAATTGGTCTACATTGCCTGCTTTTCTTTTTTGATTTTAAAGTATAATATTGGTAGAAACGTTTTTAGGAACTAAGTGGGATAAGGGTTAATGCATAACAAGCTATAAATACTTTATTTTAAAAATTACAAATAGAATAAATTCATGTAATATATACTAATCCATCCACTTATTAATTCCAGTTTATTTGATTACCTATAAGAAACGCATTGTTAAATATTGCTTGTATGGATTATAATAAAGGCAAAACGTTTTATATAAAACTGTTTCTTGTAGTCATTCCTTGCGACATAAACACTAAACAAAAATGTTACACATCATCAATTGGCAAAGATAAAAGTAATGAACAGTGTAGAACCAGATCGGTCCGACATCCGCGGAGTCTTATTAAATTATCCCCTATTCGCAATTTAATTATTGCAGATACAATTGCCAAAGGTTGTTACTTATAGGTGAGAAGGAAACTTTATTTCACCATCAGCCATTCAAAAATGCAAATGAAGAAAAAGTTAAACAAGAGGTGCTGCAAGATGCAGCAATTGGCGCGGGAATCAGCATTTTATGGCTTAAGAAATACTGTTTGATTCGAAAAACACGAAATCCGCTTTTAAATAATGATAACCCGTTGCACCAGTGAGAGTTATTTCACAACCAATATATGCACTGGTGCTGATGCACCCGCGCAATAATAATATACGAGATGCTTGCTGGGAAACTTTGAATAATTGATATATATCTAAATACATTTTAACGAATGCGACAATAAACTTTGTATGGAAACCATCAATCTATTAAAACGAAAGTGCAAGTCAGTGAACTCATTAGTGTTTTATTGCAATGTTATTTTGTTGAACAAATGAGCCGCGACTTGCGATATGGGGTCTATTGTTAATATCTAGTTTGGAATCAATTAATAATTTCCCCCATGTAGACGCATTTTGACATTTCTTTATCATAATGAACAATTACTCATTTTGCCTCAATGATTTCAACTCTATTCGATAATTAAGCATTCATTTAAAGACATGTTTTTCGTTTAAAAGAATCAATACCTCTATACCTCTATCTCCCTGAGACGGAAAGTGTCAACCCGGATTAGCCTGCGCGGACTACGCAGGCTGATCTGAGTCGATACATTACGCAGAGGCCATAATGTTGGTTTTCTGGACGGCTCAAATGTGTTATTTTCAATTCATCACTATTTAGTTACTTTTTGTTTTTAAATGATGACGCCATCGCGATGTCTGGTTAATTTGGTTCAGTCTCACTTTGCCAACTTTTATATTTTTCAATCAAAATCTTTAGTTTCACTTTGCCAACCAATTATTTTTTAACTCCTCTGTCATACCTGAAATAACATGTGCGGAAAATGAGCAACTCTGTCTACCTAGTAGATAAATTGGTTTATTTGTATAAGAATAAAATGAAAAGAGATTTCTTTTTCTCATTTTTATTATCACATATATCATAAATATGAGATATTTCAGGTACGCATGGATAAATGAACAAGTCTGCGACTTCAATTATATATCCATATAAAGTAAGCTCGTGATTAGTCTTTAGACCCTAACTTGGTCGTTCATTGCCGTCTATCACGTTTTTTTCTGGATTTGTTTTCGGTTTGTTTGCTTATCATTAGCGACGTGACCAGCACGAAATGATAAGAGGTTTTAACCCTTTCCCGCATACAAAATTTCTGCAGCAGACGACTTTGAGAACATGGGTTCGAAATATGGTAAACCCCTATAAATGAAGGTTTAATCATTAAATAGGCTTCCTGTATAACCTGTTCTCTAAACGACATTATTTCTTTGAACATTGTTATTTTAATACAACGAGTAAAAAGCTCATTAGGCGAAGACGAACGAGACTGGTTAAAGTGACAGTGGTTTATCCTTTCCCACATACAACAAATCTGCAGCAGACGACGTCAAAGTAAAGCATATTAGTGAAAATGTGAAAAAAAATGATATACATGAAACTTAATTCATTAATTTAATAATTAAATAGAGTTGAAAAAATTGTGACAACAGGAGAAATTGCTCAGCATGAGCAATTTCTTCTTTTGCCTCAATGTACTCAAAAGAAGTCTGCTTCAGAGGCGTCAGAAAGCGTCTGTATGTGGGAAAGTAATAATCCTCTGAAATAATCAATGACCGAGTCGGGTTTCAACTTGGCATCGTACAAAGGTACAAAGTAGTCAATCTTTTGATTTCTTTCTTTTTGTGAAGCCTTTGCTACCAGTATAGACCATGGCCAGCCGGCGCGTATATTTATATTGTTGGCTACTCAACTTGTACTGGGTTCAATTACACCAACCTTACTTAGCGCTATGTAATGATTAAATACTTTTTAAAAAAGCAAATTTCATCATTTCTTTTTCACCAAATAATTTTTAAAACACGAATGGTGCAAAATATTCAAGTAATAAACTGTTGACATAAAGAGTTACCTTGCTCTCTAACACTACGTGTTAAGAAATAATAACTCTTTTTGGAATAGGGGGAAAACATGAGGAAGTATACTATAAAGAGTTGAGAAAATTGCAATAAAAGGAGAAATTGCTCGTTTTGAGCAATTTCACCTTTCAATGCAATGTTTTCAAAAGTCATGTTCAATGGCAGGTGTCAACTGTCGTCTGTGTGAAGTAATGCGTTAAGGAAACAACAAGAACAGCATATGCTGTTAAGTATTTAAGTATTACTTCGCGCTAAGTAAGGTTGGTGGAATTGGACACATGGCCAGCAGGCTCGTAGATTAATTCATACTGTTGGCGACTCAACTTAAACTAATGGCACACGTTTTCTCAAAAATCAGTTCCAGCACACAAAGGGTTAGTTCGTCGTTACCATAAGCATCTCTTAACATAATACTTCTTCTCACGAAAAAGGCTTTGCTATAGGATCATTGAATACATTGTCGGAACAGGAGTAAATGATCGACAAGAAATGAGTCCTTCCATGGGAAAAAAGGTACACATTGGCTTTTGTGAACAACTCAACTCAAATATCTATATCAAGTGCGTGCATTTGAAGAGTCCGATCTGAGACTGATCACAACGGCCAACTTGCACACTGTTTCCATCTTCGTGATCAAATAACTTTTTCTTGAATATATCGGAATACAACTTTAATACTATTGATTATCTTATGCTATGTATAAAAGTATTAGTAAAATTCGAACATAGGATAATGGAGAAAACAGGAAAGAAGCGAATTTATCTTGATGATATACTTACTGTACACTTCCCTTACAGGTGCTGAGCTCCATATGGAGATCAACATTTTGAACTGTTTGAAACGTCTGCCAATAGTGACAACAAAGTAAGTAATTAATTGTTCAAAACCATGTTGGCAGTAAATGTTGAAAGACAGTCAATTGAAATTCATGAAAATATACAACATTTGGCTGACTGGGTATGTCTACCAAGTTAAAACGAAACATAAACGATCAATATTTTGATGTTATTTCTACTCGAAATAGAAATTGTTACTGTCATTTTATCCAAGAATTATTTTTCTAATATTTCAAGACAACGTGTTAACAGTTTTAAACATTGACGATACAATCTGTAATCTGCAGTTCAGCATCTTTAATGTTATACACTTCCCCTGTAGCCTTTTCGATAAACTGACCCGGTCAACCGCTACTGATAGCTAATAAACCATTAGATACAACCATCATACTTTGAAAACGTATTACCACAAGTCTAGCCAGACGGTATAAGTGATATTGAATTGATATGAGCCGTTCCACGAGAAAACCAGCATTATCGACTCTGCGTAATGTATCGACTCAGATAAGCCTTCGCAGTCCACGCAGCCAATTCCGGACCGAAAATCCACAGGAGGCGAAGCGTGTCTGTCCGCATTAGCCTGCGTGGCATGCTTAGGCTGATCCGGGTCGATACTTTACGCAGAGTCCACACTGTTGGTTTTCTCGTAGAACGGTTCAAATAGAGTTCAATAGGTGAACAAGACGGATGTTTGATGTAAAGCATCAAAGAGAAGCCGCAATATTTCGTTTCACATGAAGAAATAAGAAAAAAGATCATTTAAATCCACAAACATTAGAACAATTTAATCTGTAGTCAGTAATGCTGATATCGATTATTGAAGATATAAGTTTTATGTAGGATATTTAACCTGGCAGGGTCTGTGTTTTAAGCGAATGAGATAATTTAGAGTTAAGCTGATTATAAAAAGTAACATATAATACTAAAGATAAATGGACAAGAGGTTATGATAAATTTAAATTAGTACCAAAAACAATCAACTATTTGTATTGAACACACGCCCTGTTATGATATAGAGAATAACTAACTGCATGTTTTTGATATAGAATTTATGTCACAAGGAAAAAAAGGGGTAATTTGGTTAAAATCACGAAACCGTAGGTTGAGTCATTTTACACCAAATTACCCCTTTTTCCCCCGAGTGACATAAATTCTATATTAAAAACATGCAGTTAGTTATTCTATTTATTTTATATCTGGAATAAATCTCCCCTTTATTTTAAAGAAACATATAAAAAAAAAATGACTTGGCCTTAGGCGTATGAATGTTACGTAACCAATGACTGCATCATTTTAAGACGTTCCATGGCTGTTCCATTAATGTTTACGCCGCATGTTTAAATCAATGTTTTATGTCATTCTTTATATTTTCTTTTGTAAGTTTCTTAAGTTGTCTCTTAGGATGACATCTTAAAATATAATTGAAACATATTTTTATCTTATTTTCACTTTAATAATGATCAAAAATCATACTATCAACATTTTAAGTAGTGTTGATATAAAAAAAACTAAAAGTGTTATCGTCTCAGTGTTAGTTAGCATTTTTTTAAAAATTGATATTGATTTTATGTCACTTAAATTTCAATGCAAAATTTGGATAGGTATGTAATAAAATGTTTTATCAAATAATGCTGACACACAGAAAATCTGCTTTTCGTTTGTATCGGTAAGTCATGATAATGGATAAGGGTTTCACACATAAAAACAATCTGCAGTAGACGACTTTGAAATTATCAAATAAAAAAAAATCTCTACAAATGATCGTATGATAATTGAAAAGTGTTGAATTATTGTGGCAAATGCAGATATTGCTCATTATGAGCAATTTCTCCTTTTGCCACAATGATTTCAATGATGTTTACTCTGACAGACTTTAAAATCATCAATAACAAAACATAGAAAATCTCTATAAATTATAGTAAGATAATTGAAAAGAGTTGAAATTATTGTAGAAAATTGAGCAATTGAAAATCAAAGCTGTCGGATTACAAACGCACAATCTCGAGTTGACGAAACTGATGTGAACTCGTGTCGTGATTAGCATTCAGAAAATCAAGTAAACGTATTTCTATGTACACGTAATCCGAAAGACTGACAATAGCTGCAGCGACTTTTGAAAACATTGTGACAAAAAGAGAAATTGATCACGAGGAATTTATCCTTTTGCTACAATGTTTTCTACTTTATGTCCATAAATTATACCTTCATTTAGCATGATGTTCCAATTTTTACTTAATGTGCTACGTATAAGGGAAAGGCTTAACATAGGAACTAGTTTAAAAAAAATTGAAAACGTTAAACCAGTGCTTGAAAATTTACTTGAATTTATTTCTCAAAGTGTAAATTTACCAGTTGATATAAGAGTTGAAATGCTGTCTACATTTACAGTGATAAGTTAAATACAGTTCAGTTAATCCGATCACACTTTGTTTGTAAGAACCAGAAGATTTCATTTCATTTAAGTATTCTGGATGTTCACATCGCATCCGTGATAAAACATGTTGTTGGCTAGGCAAAATACACAGATATCGTGTTTACCGCGATATTCATGAAACTGCAACAGCGAAAAAGAACGAAATTGATCTTGAAACAGATATTTCTGTGGTTTAAATCTTTTCATGTCTGCATTTTGAGATGACAATTGTACTCAAAGTTAACTTTGAATCCAGTATGTACTGAACATGAAAGTCAGATTATTAAAAGCAAAGCAAATGAAAAATGTATGTGAAATTGCGATAAAAAAAAATAGACTATAGATGAATGGTACTGTCTTTTATTTTAGCTCTTAACTTGATTCTGGAACCAGAGTCGCTGCGTGGCCGCTTACGACATTTACACACTAGACCAAATTGAGATCGGTTTAAAACGCGTTGGTGAATACGGATTAAATCTAAAACGTGGAATAAATATTAAGATTTAGATTTAGACAAATATCTAAATTGAAAAGTTTAGTGAATACGGGACGAGGCTTCTTCGTCTAATTACTGCGTAATATATCATAGCATGTAATTTTAAGGAACCAGACTACATTTACAAATTCAATAGAAGGGTTCTCTATGTTACTGTCTAGAGTAGATACAGTATGAAATTCGTTTAAATAAAAATGTACATACATTCAATTAATATACTGGCCTTTGTCTTTTGTTTTTAATTTTTAAAACTCACACATGTATAAAGAGTGTAAAAGGGATGTTTTAAAAGTCATTACCTTAAATTAATGTACTTAGAAAGGACAAAGAGAAATCAAGATATGTGGTCACGCTGGCAGGTCTAAATATTCTCCTTGACCGAAAATTAAAAGCATTCCTACAGGAAGCCGCCTCTTGGCGGCTTCCATTGATTACCGGGTTTAACTCTTTCACTGCCGAATTTCGCAAAGTCGACTCTTCCATTTTGAAAATTGGACCACTCCATGTTTCTTAATCCACCAAGAAACGAATGTTGGCGGGTTTCTTTACGATTGTTGAAAACATTGAGTACTTAACAAATGAATTGCTCATCTTTAGCAACTTCTCCTTTCAACTTCCAATCTGTATTTACCGTCTCGGTGGTTTTATCCATGTGTCGCCACCTGCTGTTGATGTTGATGTTGATGTGTTAAAATGCGTCTATAAATGGGAAAGGATAAAAGAAACTATTGTACAAATGCTGTAAAGCTGCTGTAAAACGGTATCTATTTGTATCCTTTAACATTGAAAGGCGGGCTTGTCGTTTTGCGCACGTGTATTTATGTTAGAGTTGTTTTTACCTTGAACACCGCTCATATGTATTTGTTAAATGTATGTATGTCAATCGTTGATACCTAATCGACCTCCAGTGACTATAAAGCTTATTTTAGTTATCCAATTAATATTTTTATCTTACAATTGACTTTTAGGGCCTTTGAGGTCGGGTGTAAATTAATACCTTTTATTTTATTTATTTGTTGCTGTATATAGTAAAATATTAACTTACTTACTATCACGGCATTTTTGATCAGTGTGGATCAAGTTCAATTGTCACGCGTGAGCAGTCTGATCTCGGTCTACACAATTAGTAAAATAAAATTGTCGATAATATGTGTTCCTAAAGAAAGCGGATCAAATAATTCCTTAACAAATTGAAGACAAAAACCTCTAGTGAAATATTATATAAATAAGCTTCAGGACTAAACCAAAGTGACTCAAAATTGTTTTTAAACATTCACTATCAAAACATGATATTGGTTTTAACAGTGATCGATTTAAACGGAAAAACACGCGGCTAGTATACGGCATAATGAAACATTGTAAAAATAGTGATGGTCCTGGATTGTCAATGAAAATACATTTTGATAAAGCGTTTGATTATCTGTCTTCAAAATGTATTAAACAAAATTGGCACTTGTTTAGATATGGTAAAATGGTTAAAAAAAGGATTAAATTATGTTCACATCATCTGAGGTCAGCGTGAAGTTTAGTGCTGTGTTACGGTAAAAAGAAAAACGGTCTGGCGACCCCTGGATTGATAGGACTCGATGTTACCGACTATGCCAATGCGACTCGACAAACCTCTGAGTGATGTCAATATATCTAAACGTAGCCCTTGTTAATGTATTTACTGCCTTTCTCACACCAGTACTCCACACACCAGTATTACCAATCAAATGGCTGCTTTTTCTCATATGCTGTTATACCATTGGCGCAAGTGATTTACGCTTGTTGCATTGACTTGTGTACCGGCTGAACTTCCGGTACTCGGGAGATATTAGGGAAATAAATCTTACTTGAATTTACATTGGACCTAATACAGACGGTTGTGTAATGTCGTGGTAGCAGACGACATTGTAAATCATTGTGGATAATAGCAATGTTACGCTAACGAGGGGTGATCCAGAAGTAATTGGACTGTTGTTATAATTTCGACACAAATCAAACGTTTAGCAAATAAACCTGATTTTAACAAAAGTCCATATTTCTCTTACATACTTCTCAAATATTGGAATAATTATTTGGAAAATAAAATTTCGGTGAGATTATGAAAAGTGTAAGTACCGTGGGGGCGGGCCACGGTAGAAACGTCATTCTGACGTCACCGTTTGAAGCGAAAAACTTAAATAAATATTTTAATAACAGTTTTATCAACCCACATTTTGCAACAATTTTCCCAACAACTTTCCCAGAAGCCGTTGCTAGAAGACGTTCAATATCCAATGTTCACTGAAATACATAACTTATGATGTGTTTCAAATGCAAAGTCATATATAAGGTGAAAAATGACATTGGTACTGTTCTATTTAACCTTCAAAACTGGCTGTTTTGCAAGTAACATTAGTTTCTCACTGACTTCTCTCCTCCAACCACGATAAAAATGTATGTATACATCGCCAGTAACTGCTTGACTTCAAGTGAACTCCACTGAATTATCGTTTACAAAATTGTTTTGGTTATTGTCTACGTTGTGATGAAATTTTACTATATTGCAGTTTTTCAATCTTATATTTGACGTCATTTTGAACGTCACGTTCTTGCACATCGCTAGGCAACTTTACTTTTATGATGGTAATCATAGAAGAACAACATTAAACTTTTGGAATTAGAACGACATAACAACAAATTATTGTGATACAAATTTTCGTTATCTTCTGTCGGAGTATATTTGAAATAAACACGTTTAGAGCAGGTATTGTCTTGTCTTGTAAAATACGGAATGGCCCGCCTTTGACTCAATTCGTTTCTATGACAACAATGTATTACTTAACAAATGACAATATTGAAAATGAAAAGTCGCCATAAAGTATAGATATGGTATGAATGTCATCAACGTGTTTCAACTAATACAAAAGTAACTAAGAAAGTCATATTGCTTTTTGATCACCCCTCGTTCATAGGGAATTTCTGCTTTTCCCTTAATATGTTTAGCACTTATATGCACAGGTAAACAAAAATAACTGATTCCCGAACAGTGTAGAGCTAGATTAGATTGCACAGATGCCAAGGCTGGTCTGGCTCGACACTGGCTCGACACTGGCTCGACACTGGCTTGACACAGGCTCTCGACACTGGCTCGACAGTGGCTCGACACTGGTCACGAATTTACTTAAGTTGCTGCCGCAGATCGGCGCTCATATTCAAAATAAATGGCGACGCTGCAAGAATTCCAAAAACCTTTTCAAAGCAAAAGCAAAAATGTATCGCGTAGACGTTTTACCCTATTCCTCATACGAGAAATTTATAGTAGACGTCTTTAAAAGTATTAGGTTTATAAAAAACACAACATATGATTATAGAATTGAGGTAAAAACAGAAAAACAGTTAGGCAAAATGTGAAATTGCTTCTTATGGGCAAATCCTCTGTGTTCAATAAGTATGGCGCCAGTCAGCTGCTACAGCTGCATCAAACGCGCTTTTATTCGCGAAAAGATTTAAATGAGTAATGGTGAAAATCGCGAGGGAATTTGTTTTATTTACAAACGGAAATATATAACATCAATCAATATGATTTAGAGGCACAGAATTTGAATTTAAAGTTGGAACACACACGGGGATTTTGAATAACTGTAGTCTAGGATACTTTACTGTGTTGAAATATAACCATTGTAGTAATTCTGCCAGGCCACGAAACTATAACACTCTGAAGCGGTGGTCTGTGCTCAGGAATGAAACTCCATGCTCGAAATTAGACTTCTGATTAGTCAATTTCGAGAATGAATTTGGTTCAGACCAATCACATACGTGAGCACAAATTCTGAGGACAGAGAAGACTTTGATAGTATTTTGAAGACAGCTGCAGCTGATATTTGGAAAAAGGAAAGTGAAGCCTATATCTATTTTTTGTGGAATAGGTCAATCGGTATAAAAGACGTTCCCTAGGATATCAAAATGTACGAATAAGATCAAATTTGGATAAAAGGAATAGTCTCCGACATTAATTATCTGTCATTTTAAAAGGTCAAGGCTTACGTAAGTACGCAGTTCATTGGCCTTAGGGTTAATAGGGGAGTGATGAAACCTAAGTATTGAATACAAAAAATATACTAGAATATACATCAGATATATCACGGAGACATTTCTCTTATTCATCATCCATGCGTAAACAAACCAGTTCTATGCTAGAAAATGTGCCTGGTGCGGAACCACGGTTCCCACGGTTCCAATCCCCGACTGTTACCAACAAACGGAGGATTATTCCAAGTATTGAATAAATGGATTTTAATGTTGGCCTCCAAACATATTTTAGTTATACGTGTAACATGAGGGCAAGTTAACCTTACCGTATATGTCCTTGCTTTCTCGAAACAGTACTCCACAAATATGACGGCAAGTTAACCTTACCGTATATATGTCCTTGCTTTCTCGAAACAGTACTCCACAAATATGACGGCAAGTTAACCTTACCGTATATGTCCTTGCTTTATTAAAACACTACTCCACGAACATGACGGCAAGTTAACCTTACCGTATATGTCCTTGCTTTATTAAAACAGTACTCCACAAATATGACGGCAAGTTAACCTTACCGTATATGTCCTTGCTTTATTAAAACAGTACTCCACAAACATGACGGCAAGTTAACCTTACCGTATATGTCCTTGCTTTATTAAAACAGTACTCCAAAAACATGACGGCAAGTTAACCTTACCTGTATATCCTTGCTTTATTAAAACAGTTCTCCACAAACATGACGGCAAGTTAACCTTACCGTATATGTCCTTGCTTTATGAAAACAGTACTCCAAAAACAAGACGGCAAGTTAACCTTACCTGTATATACTTGCTTTATTAAAACAGTTCTCCACAAACATGACGGCAAGTTAACCTTACCGTATATGTCCTTGCTCTCTCAAAACAGTACTCCACAAACATGACGGCAAGTTAACCTTACCGTATATGTCCTTGCTTTCTCAAAACAGTACTCCTTACCGTATATGTCCTTGCTTTCTCAAAACAGTACTCCACAAATACGGCGGCAAGTTAACCTTACCGTATATGTCCTTGCTTTATTAAAACAGTACTCCACAAATATGACGGCAAGTTAACCTTTCCGTATATGTCCTTGCTTTATTAAAACAGTACTCCACAAATATGACGGCTAGTTAACCTTACCGTATATGTCCTTGCTTTATTAAAACAGTACTCCACACACATGGCGGCAAGTTAACCTTACCTGTATATCCTTGCTTTATTAAAACAGTTCTCCACAAACATGACGGCAAGTTAACCTTACCGTATATGTCCTTGCTTTCTCAAACAGTACCCCACAAACATGACGGAAAGTTAACCTTACCGTAATTGTTCTTGCTTTATTAAAAAAGTACTCCACAAATATGACGGCAAGTTAACCTTACCGTATATGTCCTTGCTTTCTCAAACAGTACCCCACAAACATGACGGAAAGTTAACCTTACCGTAATTGTTCTTGCTTTATTAAAACAGTACTCCACAAATATGACGGCAAGTTAACCTTACCGTATATGTCCTTGCTTTCTCAAAACACTACTCCACAAATATGACGGAAAGTTAACCTTATCGTACATGTCCTTGCTTTATTAAAACAGTACTCCACAAATATGACGGCAAGTTAACCTTACCATATATGTCCTTGCTTTATTAAAACAGTACTCCACAAACATGACGGCAAGTTAACCTTACCGTATATGTCCTTGCTTTCTCAAACAGCACCCCACAAACATGACGGAAAGTTTACCTTACCGTATATGTCCTTGCTTTATTAAAACAGTACTCCACAAATATGACGGCAAGTTAACCTTACCGTATATGTCCTTGCTTTCTCAAAACACTACTCCACAAATATGACGGAAAGTTAACCTTATCGTACATGTCCTTGCTTTATTAAAACAGTACTCCACAAATATGACGGCAAGTTAACCTTACCATATATGTCCTTGATTTCTCAAACTCCGCGAAGCAGCTCCCGGGGCAACTGACTGCCGAAACATTCTTTGTTAGCCCACTGGTTGAAGACGAATGACGCTCGTCACAATGCCGTGTATCAAGCATGGGAGAGAGTCAATGGCCGAGCCCGGTCATCTTACAATATGGTTCCTCGCACTAGTATCCGCGCAGTATTCCTCTTCCCAGGAAACTGACCATATGTACCTTTCTCAATAGACCATGCTCATGTCAATTGGTTGAAGACGACGCTCGTCACAATGACCTACTAGTATCAATCATTGGAGAGAATCATCGACCGAACCAGGTTTCGAACTCACACAGTTTAATCTGACCCTGTACTTTTTTGCGAATTTCTCATCGAAGGTTTAAAAAGAAAAATCTAAAATACATTATTCATTTTTAAATCGGATGTCTTGGACGCACAGGCAGATAATTACCTGCATGTGTAATAATGACGTTTTCTACCATAGAAAGATAAATCTGCATTTAATTGCAACAGATGTGTTTATGGAGAGATTGAATTGTATTTAAAATCACGTTAAACCTCGCAATTTGACACCGTCTCTGTAATTATGTCCCATATAGAACACACGAGCCGTCCCGCGAGAAGACCAACATTGTGGACTCTGCGTAAAGTATCGATCCGGATCAGCCTAAGCATGCCGCGCAGGCTAACCCGGATAGACAAGTTTCGACTCCTGTGGCTTTTCTGTTTCAGGAATCATTACTCTATACCTATATCCCCCTAAGAAGGAATGTGTCGGCCCGGTTCAGCCTGCGCAGGCTGATCTGGTTCGAAACATTACGCAGATGCAATAATGTTGGTTTTCTCGCGGCACGGCTTACATCTGCAGCAGAATACTTAACAAACCCTTCGGCCAAACCATGCATAGTTACTGAATAGAATTTAAAACTTTACGGGCAATTTCTCCATTTTTCTTACAATGTTTTAAAAATTCCTCAGTCTTTAGATGCGTCGAAATGTCTTTGCATGCGGGGAAGGGCTTAAGTTGTGTTTCTCGGAGATTCTCTTTCAAAAATAGTTCAATGAAGTGTTTTGCCTTGTTTCCCCAACAACATCACCATTAACGCTGACTGATACACGGGGTTTAACTTCTTAAATCAATGTGTCCACAACAAGATTCAAATATTCAAATATTTTCCCTGGATAATTCAGCCGTGATTCCCCCAATTAGACATTTTCATTACCAATCTCGTTTTCTTTGAATTGCAAATAACCGATTGCAATTTTCCAGTGGTGTTAAAGATATCCACTTGATGCATACGTTTTAGAGATGAACGATGCCCTGTGAAAACTAATCTTAGCGTTACACGTCTTGTAAAAGGCATGCCTACGCCTTCATGTTAAAAGGTCCCAATGGATACTGGTTTAACCCTCTCCCACATACAACAAATCTGTAGCAGATGACTATGAAAACATATTGGCGAAATTATGAAAAATATCTATAAATAAAGGTACAATTAATGAAAAACAACTTGAAAACATCGTGGCTAAAGGAGGAATTGCTCGTTTTGAGTAATTTCTCCTTTTGTCTCAGTGTTTTCAAAATTTGTCTGCAACAGAGGCGTCAAAATGCGTCCATATGTCGAAAAGGGTTAAAAACAGTTTCCTGACAACTGCTATGGCTAAATGGCGACCAGTGCAAAGCCAAATCAGATTGTGGGGGATGTGATGACTGATATGTATCTACACAACTCTAAACTTCCCTACGGCACTCAAACGAACTTCATACGTTGGCATTGATGCATGTCAACTATTGGATGTATGTGCCGTTCCACGAGAAAACCAACAGAATGGATTCTGCGTATTGTATCGACCCGGCTTATCCGGGATTACAGAATCCGTCTCAGAGAAATAGAGGTACAATGCATAGAGTAATGATTCCTGAAACAGAAAATCCACAGGAGGCAATGTTGGTTTTCCCGCGGAACGGCTCATATGTGACCTGTATAGGACCCGACTAACCACTGCATTCTCGTACATAGATGGCGTTCTTCACTGGACGCCAATTCGTTACAAAATAATTTACGAAAAATTGTGTCAGACATTGTGTATTTTTAGGAATTAGATTACATTGTTCCAACAGTACAGGCAGACCTTTATGCACATTATACTTGGTTTAATTATAACAACACTTAGGGTTGGATGCTTGAACCTTTATGACACTAATGGATGTGGCAATTAACAGCTGTTTGTGGGGTAAATACATCTATTGTTCTGATAGATGTATGCTGACAGTGGTGAAGGGTCTGATGAAACTATGCGTACTCACAGGCTCACCTGAGTCTTCACTCTGCACGAAGATGTAACTTACCATGAGCGCATGGCTCAGTTAAAATAAACTTATGTAGCGCTATATAGCATGCTTACACCTTATAACACCCGAAGGTTTATTAGTACCTGACTCAGTTGAAATGATATTTCTGTAGCACTGTATAGCATTCTTACACCTTATAACACCCCAAGGTTTATTAGTACCTGACTCAGTTGAAATGATATTTCTGTAGCACTGTATAGCATTCTTACACCTTATAACACCCCAAGGTTGATTAGTACCTGACTCAGTTGAAATGATATTTCTGTAGCACTGTATAGCATTTTTACACCTTATAACACCCCAAGGTTTATTAGTACCCGGCTCAGTTGAAATGATATTTCTGTAGCACTGTATAGCATTCTGACACCTTATAACACCACGAGATGTATTGGTTACTCCATCAGCTAGTAACGACAAGGACTACCAATCAATGGACCATGAGTTCGAAACACGACTCGATCGATCGTTCTCTCCGATTATGTCAAAAAGTCTTTGTGAGTTGTATAAATGGCCTCCAATGGCCTAAACCAGTACATAGTTGAAAGTATCCATTTGTCTTGGAAGAATTTCGTTAAGAGTAATTGGTGCAAGAAATTGAGACAACAAAGGTTATGTGAAGTGTCTGCCGTGAGATAACACAAAACTTGTCTGGTTCTACACTTTTCGCCAAAGAGTCACAGAATGTTTCTATGCCAGACCATTTGAATGGAATTTAATTTAAAGCCGATAGTCTGATCCTAACCTTTGAGCAAGTGCAATATAAGTATATACAAACGAGCATTTCGATCTTAGTAATCCCTTTCGCAGTACAATCATTAACTTCAATAATATAATGATAAATTAAGTAAACGAGTGAATATGTTCATTTCTACACCTCAGGAACTTTATCGCTCACATTTGTAAATATTGATTGATTGATTGATTGTAGCTTAATTGTTCAGGCATATCACGGCGCCAAGCTCACCTACTCATGTATTTCCTAGCTTCCTCATAACAGTAATGCACACAACATACTTTCTAAGCAACTGGCTGCTTTTACACATAGACTGTTAGCCCGTTGGTGAAAGACGAATGACGCTTGTCACAGTGACTTTTGTCAAACGTCGGAAAGACATGTTCTTTTAAATATTGAAAAGTCCGTACAAATTGACCTGTAATATTTGTTCATTTGTTTGTATGTTGTTGTAGCCAACGTCGCTTTCAACAGTAAGTCGGTAATTCCACGCCGTTATCTAGGTTAGTTACCATTATTACTTGTCTATGTATCCAGACACCAGTATGTTAGTAATTCCAAGCCGTTGTTTCAGTAAGTTACCAGTAATGCTTGTCTATGTATCCAGACACCAGTATGTAAGTAATTCCACGCCGTTGTCTCAGTAAGATACCAGTACTGCTTGTCTATGTATCCAGACACCAGTATGTTAGTAATTCCACGCCGTTGTCTCAGTAAGATACCAGTACTGCTTGTCTATTTATCCAGACAACAGTATGTAAGTAATTCCACGCCGTTTTCTCGGTAAGTTACCAGTAATGCTTGTCTATGTATCCAGACACCAGTATGTCAGTAATTCCACGCCGTTGTCTCGGTAAGTTACCAGTACTGCTTGTCTATTTATCCAGACAACAGTATGTCAGTTATTACACGCCGTTGTCTCGGTAAGTTACCAGTACTGCTTGTCTATGTATCCAGACACCAGTATGTCAGTAATTCCACGCCGTTGTCTCGGTAAGTTACCAGTACTGCTTGACTATTTATCCAGACACCAATATGTCAGTTATTACACGCCGTTGTCTCGGTAAGTTACCAGTACTGATTGTCTATTTATCCAGACACCAATGAGTCAGACGTTCTAATTCTTACCCCACAATTGTGAGCGTCAATGGGGGAAAGCTAGTACCATAATTCCTAAATTATTTGGTATGACGCGGCTGGGAATCGAACCAGCGATCTTCCGGACCAGATGCATACGCTCTACCACAATACCACCGAATCAGTGAACTGCAATATACATATATTGAAGACATAACGAACAGAACAGAACAGAACAGACCAGAACTTTAATACATATATCGGTACATATAGTACAACATGAGGAAATGGTATAACAAGAAATATATTTAAATACTATCACGTGATCTCATATTTCGTTTTTGCTTAAAGGGGGATGAGAGGCTAACCGTGTACACGAATACAATCTAAAATTGAGGTTTCCATTGGAGGGAAAATAGCATACAATAAGGACCATTCTTTAATTTCGGAGAGAAAACAGAAAGAAAAGAAAAACATTGCGGAAAGGAGACAAACTACATATACATGTAGTTAAATTTCTCTCCTTCCCAAATGCCTTTCATTATATCTAGAAAGAATAAAAGTGATAAAAAAAATTGTGTGTTTAGGTTTCAAATACTTTTCCATTTGTTACCCCCTCGGCTAACGAAGTTTGCTAGCGGATATAGTAAAGGACTGTCCGTTTGTTTGTTGATTCGTGCGTCCGTCCGTAACAACCTTGTGACCACGCTACACTGAACATCCTTTGACCGATCTTAAGCAAACTTAGTATACAGTTAGTATATATGGCAAGGTCTAGAAGTCTATTTTTCTTCAAGATCATAGGTTAAAGGTCAAGGTCAAAATTGGACTTTGACTATTTTCCCATATCAACAACATTGTGACCACTCTACACTGATCATCTCTTGGTAGATCATAATCAAACTTGCCATACATTTAGTATATGGTAAGATCTAGAAGCCTTTTGATTGTAAATGTCAACGGGCAAAGCCGGGGTCATTTGACAAAGGCCAAAGGCGGAGACAAGGACGAATTACACTTAGTTCTCTGGTACATAACATTAATAACAATTTAATAAAGGCAAGGACAAATAACATTAGTTTTCTGGTACATAACATTAATATCCAGGTCATTGGCCATAATTTTAGCCATATTTTTAAATTGAATACCGCTTTGCGGTGCCCTTGTTTTCAATTGGGAAGAGTTGTTTGTTTAAATTGCTATTAAAGTAACATCAGCAGGGAAAGAATGATATGTACACGACACGTAGAGGTCGGCTTTACATTTCAATCGGACTCCTACAACATTCGCTTTGCTTGTTTATCAAAAAATGGAAAAAAACACGATGGGCGTCAATCAGGCGTGAAATTCAACTTGATCACAACAAAAATGACGAAAGAGCAGCATGGTTACTTCTCAATACAATCACTTTAAAACTGTTGGTACACTATGTCCATGTTTTATTATGAAGATACTACTTTTGAAATGCAACCATTATAGAAATCATTAATTTTTACATCCGTTTATAATAGCCAATATATAGGGAAAATAAAGGATTTCATTTCTATTTTATATAAAAACAAATCAAATTTCACGGTGTGTGAGCACAAAGTAAAGATGTTTCTCCGTTGGTTCTAAGATGGCGTGAATACTATTTATAACCATCTGTCAGAGAAATTGGTTTTGTGATAAAATATATCTACCAGACAGGCCAATTGCAGGTAATTAAGCGCCCTGTTAAATCCGTGTTAATACAAGCTACTGAAGTGTGTTCATGTTACCGATAAAACATCGCTTGCAAATAACTTGCATTATCTAAGCTGGAATGAAAGCAGTGGGAGGCTTATCACGCAGGATATGTCAACGTTATCATAACAAATGGGTTGATTACCATGAGTACTCGATACTATCATTTCAAATATCGTAAAATGCGCCAAGGATAAGTTGCTACTTAACAATATTAACCGACTTTTATGCAAACAAAGTCGGTCAATATTTACAATTATTGATTTATTGTTTTATTGATTGATTGATTGATTGATTGACTGACTGACTGACTGAATAATTGACTGACTGACTGACTGACTGACTGACTGAATGATTGACTGACTGACTGACTGACTGAATGATTGACTGAATGACTGACTGACTGACTGACTGACTGACTGACTGACTGACTGACTGACTGACTGACTGACTGACTGACTGATTGATTGATTGATTGATTGATTGATAACATTTTTTGTTTTAAATTGCCTGATTGATTGATTGATTGATTGGTTAAATGTAAACTGTAAAGATTTAAGCTAAAAGTCCCAACGGTTAGAGATCATGGAACAATACTTCATCCTTTCCCACATATGACAGATCTTCAGGAGATGTCAGTGAACTATCTAGGTAAAACTCTTAAAGCAATCTATGTAACAGAAAGAATGATTATTGAATACAGACTAATCCATTGTGACAACAGGAATAACTGCTCATTTTGTCCCACTATTTCCAAAAGTCGGCGGTTTCAGATGAGTCAAAATGCATCAGCACTTGGAAACGAATTAGTTATAGAGATGTGAGTGCGTGGTGTTTTATTTTCAAAGGAGAGAATCTAAAGAATTCTTTTGGAAAAAAAACGGCATAAGAAAAGTTAACTCACTAAGTAATTGTAATTATACTAAGTATTCCCAATTACATTTTAATTTGCGAATGAAACAAGCAATTTACTTGAAAGTACCCGTATGGAACTGATCGTTGTTAAAAGCTTCTTAATTAGAATTGGCTTGTCTCTGTTATATTTAATTGAAGCAACGAAAATACTTCATTTTACTTGTATCCTACTTACAGTTCTGCATTTCTTCAAAGGACTGGTATACAGTTGTAGCTAATTTTTGTTTTCTCTTCGAAACAAATGTAAGCTGTAAGTAAATCAATCAGTACGTCTAGCATGAATCAACAATGGTGAATAGATTGGTCACCTAACCTTATTTATCGCTATCTCTATATATGGTACAAAAATAGTAATAAATACGTGAATTATGAAGTAAACTATTTTCGGTCAAACCAGTTTGGCCCACAAATCAGCCGTCCCACGAGAAAACCAACCTTATGGACTCTGCGTAAAGTATCGACCCATATCCGTCTAAGCATGCTAACCCGGACAGACATTTTTCGCCTCCTGTGGATTTTCTGTTTCGGGAATCACTACTCTATGCCTTTATCCCCCTTGGGACGAAATGTGTCGGCCCGGATTAGCCTGCGCGGGCTGATCGTGGTCGATACATTACGAAGACTCCATAATGTTGGTTTTCTCGTAGGCGGTTCAAATGTATTATTTCTCGATTATGTTGCTTGATACGCCAAAGCCAAAGGGCGCTTCCACTACGGGAGAATGCCTTACCCGATAGTGCTATGATAGGGGCAGGAAACTCTAGAGTAAGTTACTTATGACCCCAAACACATTATAGGGGATGTTTCTATAGCATATTCATAATTTACATTTCGCAACTGTTCCAAGTTTCATTACAATATCTAATATATTGAACAATGATTGATTAAGTACGGGTTAACGCCGTTTTCAACATGTTTTCACTCAGATCAAGGGAGCCAGTTCCCCTACCTGTTTCTTGGCTGTCCCACACCAGAACGCTACACAACAGTATATCCAAGCAACTGGCTAGTTTTCCACTAATAGCAGAGGAATGACGCTTGTCGCATTGACGTTTGTCAAAAGTCGGAAAGAATGTTGGCCGAATTTTGGTTCGAACCCACAACCCCATTTACAGCAGCCCGTTTTGCTACTGAGGCTAAATTGAGCAAGATATTCGCTTTGCTTCACAATGTGCAAGTGGCATACCGACGGATGAACCACCAGACCAACAAACAGGTCAATCGAACGACCCGATGAAATTTTAATGAAATACTTAAATGATTTTTAGTAAAGGAGAGGTTTCCTATGTCACCCAAACGAAAATGTGCTATACACAAGACCATTATATGACTATACAAAAATTTCAATGTTAAGTTGATTGCATAAACACATCTAACGGTTATCACATATATCACATTTCATTATTATATATAATACATCGAGGAAGCGGTTCTTCCCACAAAGTACGCAAGTAATATAGACGGACGACCAACCAATATACCGACCAATCAGTTACAGCGGCGACATTTGTCTTTTAAGTGATTGGTTGTTTGGTGTATTACGCCGCTGTTGGCAGTTACGTCACGGAGTTTCCTCCTGGGTGAGTTACCAGTACTACTGGTCCCTTTATTCTGACAACAGCCAGTCAGTAGTAATGCTAACCCGCAACCCTGAGCGCCAAAAAGGGCAGCAATCATTTTTTTTATAAAACCCGCAACCTCCCGCAACCGATCTATCGATCTATCACTACACCACCGATTTGGTGAATGAATCCCATTTCTTATATCATTCCAACGGAAATGCAAGATACATCGCATATATGAATATTCGTTGAGAAAAGTGTAAACACCTGCGTGCCTATAACGTGCTCTACGTGTAAAAAGGTAAATACATATTGCCCAAAACATCATATGCATATAATTGACATATGTTAAAGACATGTTAATTCAAACTGACATATCCTTTTCAGAACTTGCGCGGAGCAAGAAAGGTGCTTTGCACGTTTTGAGGTTTAACCTTAATTACGGAAAATGTCCTATATTCAGTATGGAAAGAATTTGGATGCAAATTTCCTTTATTCAGTATGGAAAGAATTTGAATGCAAATTTACTATGGCCCAGCTCGTGAAATCCCAGTTAAATTACATAGAACGAAGCAGAGAACCATGACCAGTATTTATCCATATCCGGCCGACGTCACATCCGTCCTAATCCAGCTGGTTTCCGAGATAACGACAACAACTCCTTTGTTTACAGTAAATGCTGACAACCAGAACCAATCGGCTTCGAGTTTCTTTCCTTTGCCTTAGATAAGAACTGTTATCTCTCTCGTTCTCGTAACATATATTAACAAAGACAATTTCATTTTGGCGTTCTTGTAGGTAAAGATATCAAACATATCTGTATTGTAAAATCTGAGAATCTGCATTCATTGACGGATGTTCCTGACGATGGGATTTTTGTTTGACTTTCTGACCTAGATGCTCTTCGTTGTAAATTTGTTTCACTCTCAATGCTTCGCAGACCTGCTAAACACGTCAGTCCTTCTGACAATAACTCCTTCGGCCTGTCAAAGATCGATGCAAAAATTGGTTGAACATACACCCTGTGACCAAAATCAGAGACATGTATTTATGTCTCTGCCCAAATACACCAAAGCAGAGTTGAATCACTGCTCCTGAATGATGATAGAAATAAGTATACCCTATGCATAAATATAACTAAAATAGCACATAAGAAAGTAAATATATTATTAGAAGTGTTCTTCGAAGTTCTCGATTGCAGAATGTTTACACATTTTATGACTTAATATCTTACGTTTCTGCTGCATGACATCCACTTCATTTGTTAGTGGAGAAACACATTTGTGGACGGAATATTTAATACTAATGGCTAATCAGTTAAAACAAACAGCTTTTTAGACTAAAAGAACCCAAGAAGAAACGTCCTCAGTGAATTCAAGAGACATATCGGGTGTCAAGTTTTGTAAAATACTTGACTGGAGACATATCCATGGCCGAGACGGATTCATATGGGCATGCCTTGTGCTGTGTGTTCTGAACCAAATTTAAAATCAAGGCATATTGCATGTCAGGACCACTGCGATGCTTTAAAATAATCCACCCTGCAGCTAAACATCATTCAAGTAAGTATAAAAACATCTTGCAAAACAGTTAAATCTTAAGAATTGGAAAATGCATGATTGATTTTAATTCGAAAGCATGATGAGAAGTATAATTGCACATTGTCAACAATTTGACCTTTTATCACAATGCTTTCAAAAATCATATGCTGTAAGATCAAATGTCATCTTCATAAGATAAACACAAATGTAAGTTTCATACCTTCTGGTTTTTTAAATTTTCAAAATATTATAGATGCAACTTTGCTTTTAACCCAGAAACTATGTCCCTAGGCCTAATTGAAGGAAAAACTTGTTTTCACTATTGTTATTTTTTACCTATTCTGTATTGAATATGTGTATGTTCATGTGATGAATTGAATGTTAACATTCTTGAAGATTTGTTGACTGCACCAAAGGATAAAGTAGGAATAGTGTACAACGACGGTCTCAGTTCCGACAACTTGTAACATATTCCTTTATCATGGTAGTCACATACCTACAGCTTAGACCAATTATAGACGCTGTGCTCGTGATGAAGCTTTGCCTTTTTCATATTAACATGTATCTGTATTGCAGATAATTGTTCAGGTGTTTGGACAAATCGACCTGTAGAACTGGTAGTTAACCATGAAACATCGTGATATAACGGATCAATTAGTGTTAGCGGCATAACATACATTGAGAAATGTTTACCGTCGCGAAAAACATGTTTTTGACTTCTGTGTCTGTAGCTAGCTTCATTGAACATGTGTGCATATATTGCGATCTTGAAATGTTGATTTTTGGGAGTTATGCTTGTGTGCGAGATAAAGTATTGGGAGAGAAATAACTCAACTTGGTCCAGTTTTAGTCTTTATGGTCGGCAACTTGTATGGTAATGAATACTACAGGATCTCTTCTCCGATGTCTTGTTTGTCCATCAGGTCCGCCGGTCTATCCGTCCGTTACGGGTTTGCATTTATTGGGACTCGAGTTAGGGTCAGTTAGACCAGATTGCTTAGCACAGGTCGAATCCGGAATATAATGGCCGTGGAATGTGGGTGCACGGGCCTTGGGTTCTAGAACTGGGAGATTCGTAGAGACGCTAGCTCGTGGGTGAAGGACCAGGGGACTCATATCTGCGAGCGAGCAGCTAGACGAGAGTGCAAGGGCCCGAGAGACGCGACGACGAGAGCAGAGACGAAGCAAGCGAGCGAAGAGAGAGCACGAAGCAGCAAGCAAGCAAAAGAGCAGACAGAGAGAGAGCCTGACAAGATAAGCAGAAGACCCGAAGACGACGAAGAAGAAGGCCGACGGACGAGAAGAGGAGCGAAAGAGCAGACTGCGAGCGAGGTGCGACGAGATGGCTGCGCAAACCACAAGCAGATGAGGTGAGCTGATGCTCGCAGAGAGAGAGGCGAGAAGCGGGCAGCAACGACGAAGTCGAAGAGCAGAGTAGGTGACGCACGGGAACCAAGCAGACGCGTGACACGATAGATCGGGCCTCAGCAAGCCCGCGATAATCTCTCTATCTCTCTCCTTTTCACCCTCTTTCCTCTCTCTAATCTCTATTCTCTCTCTAGTTATCTCTCTCTCTCTCGTTCGTCGTCTCTCTGTACTCTCTTCTCTCCTCTCGTCTCTCTCTCTCTCGTCCGTCTCTCTCTCTCTCTCTCTGTATGGTATGTCAGGTCTGTCTGTCTCTATTTTCCCCCCTCTCTCTATATATATCTCTCTCTCTTCTCTCTACTTCTCCTCTTTCTCCTCTCTATCTCTCTCTATATCTCTCTCCCCTCCCCCCCTCTCTCCCCTGTCGCCCTCTCTCCTCTATCTCTCTCTCCTTCCTTTCTCCTCCTATACTCTCTATCTCTCATGCTTCCTCATTTCCCCCCTCTTTCTCGTCTCTATCTCTTCTCTCCTATTCTCTCCCTCCTCTCTTTCTTCCCCCTCTCTCTCCCCTGTGTCCTTTCTCCCTCTCTATCTTTCTTTCTCTCCTCTCTATCTGTCTGTAAATATCTCCTCCTTCCCTTTCTCTCTCTCTCTTTCTCTGTCTCTGTCTGTCTGTCTGTCTCTATGTCTCTCTCTCCTTCTCGTCCGTCTCTCTCGTCCCTCCTTTCTCTCTCTTCTTCTCACACCTCTTTAGCTCTCTTTCTCTCTCCTCGTCTCTCTTCTCCCTATATATCTTCTCTATATCGCTCTTCTTCTTTCTCTCTGCTGATTCTATCTCTCTAAATAACTCTCTCTCCTCTCTCTTTCTCTGTCTGTCTGTCCCTGCCGTGTCGGTCGGTCGGTCGGTCGGTCGGCTAGGCTCGGGTCGGCTCGGTCGGTCTCGGTCTGTCTGTCTTGTCTGGTCTGTCTGTCTGCCTGTCCTGTCTGTCTGTCTGGTCTGTCTGTCTGTCTGTCTGTCCTGTCTGTCTGTCTGTCTGTCTGTCTGTCTCGTCTGTCTGTCTGTCTGTCTGTCTGTCTGTCTGTCTGTCTGTCTGTCTCGTCTGTCTGTCTGTCTGTCTGTCTGTCTGTCTGTCCTCGTCTGTTGTCTGTGTCTGTGTCTGTCTGTCTGTCATCTTGTCTGTCTGTCTGTCTGTCTGTCTGTCTCAGACTGTCTGTCTCTCTCTCTCTCTCTGTCTCTGTCTCTCGTCTGGTCTCTCTCTGT
>JASEVX010000011.1:45822486-45926400 GCA_031761405.1 Serripes groenlandicus | reverse complement strand
GCTCTACCACTACATCACCGAGGCGGTGGCTCTACCACTACATCACCGAGGCTGTAGCTTTACCACTACATCACCGAGGCGGTAGCTCTACCGTTACATCACCGAGGCGGTAGCTCTACCACTACATCACCGAGGCGGTAGCTTTACCACTACATCACCGAGGTGGTAGCTCTACCACTACATCACCGAGGCGGTAGCTCTACCACTACTTCACCGAGGCGGTAGCTCTACTACTACATCACCGAGGCGGTAGCTCTACCACTACATCACCGAGGCGGTAGCTCTACCACTACATCACCGAGGCGGTAGCTCTACCACTACATCACCGAGGCGGTAGCTCTACTACTACATCACCGAGGCGGTAGCTCTACTACTACATCACCGATGCGGTAGCTCTACCACTACATCGCCGAGGCGGTAGCTCTACCACTACATCAGCGAGGCGGTTGCTCTACCACTACATCACCGAGGCGGTAGCTCTACCACTACAACACCGAGGCGGTAGCTCTACTACTACATCACCGAGGTGGTAGCTCGACTACTACACCACCGAGGCGGTAGCTCTACAACTACATCACCGAGGTGGAAGCTCTACCACTACATCACCGAGGTGGTAGCTCTACTACTACATCACCGAGACGGTAGCTCTACCACTACATCACCGAGGTGGTAGCTCTACTACTACATCACCGAGGCGGTAACTCTACCACTACATCACCGAGGTGGTAGCTCTACTACTACATCACCGAGGCGGTAGCTCTACCACTACATCACCGAGGCGGTAGCTCTACTACTACATCACCGAGGTGGTAGCTCTACCACTACATCACCGAGGTGGTAGCTCTACCACTACATCACCGAGGTGGTAGCTCTTCTACTACATCACCGAGGCGGTAGCTCTACCACTACACCACCGAGACGGTAGATCTACCACTACACCACCGAGACGGTAGCTCTACTACTACATCACCGAGGTGGTAGCTCTACTACTACATCACCGAGGTGGTAGCTCTACTACTACATCACCGAGGTGGTAGCTCTACTTCTACATCACCGAGGTGGTAGCTCTACTACTACATCACCGAGGTGGTAGCTCTACCACTACATCACCGAGGTGGTAGCTCTACTACTACATCACCGAGGTGGTAGCTCTACTACTACATCACCGAGGTGGTAGCTCTACTACTACATCACCGGAACGGTAGCTCTACCACTACATCACTGTTGTGGTAGCTCTACTACTACATCACCGAGACGGTAGCTCTACCACTACACCACCGAGACGGTAGCTCTACCACTACACCACCGAGACGGTAGCTCTACCACTACATCACCGAGACGGTAGCTCTACCACTACATCACCGAGGCGGTGGCTCTACCACTAAATCACCGAGGCGGTGGCTCTACCACTACATCACCGAGGCGGTATCTCTACTACTACATCACCGAGGCGGTATCTCTACCACTACATCACCGAGACGGTAGCTCTACCACTACATCACCGAGGCGGTGGCTCTACCACTACATCACCTAGGCGGTAGCTCTACTACTACATCACCGAGGCGGTATCTCTACTACTACATCACCGAGGCGGTATCTCTACTACTACATCACCGAGACGGTATCTCTACTACTACATCAACGAGGCGGTATCTCTACCACTACATCACCGAGACGGTGGCCCTACCACTACATCACCGAGGCGGTGGCTCTACCACTACATCACCGAGGCGGTGGCTCTACCACTACATCACCGAGGCGGTGGCTCTACCACTACATCACCGAGGTGGTAGCTTTACCACTACATCACCGAGGCGGTGGCTCTACCACTACATCACCGAGGCGGTAGCTTTACCACTACATCACCGAGGCGGTGGCTCTACCACTACATCACCGAGGCGGTAGCTCTACCACTAAATCACCGAGGCGGTGGCTTTACCACTACATCACCGATGCGGTAGCTCTACTACTACATCACCGAGGCGGTATCTCTACCACTACATCACCGAGACGGTAGCTATACCACTACATCACCGAGGCGGTGGCTCTACCACTACATCACCGAAGCGGTAGCTTTACCACTACATCACCGAGGCGGTAGCTTTACCACTACATCACCGATGCGGTATCTCTACTACTACATCACCGAGGCGGTATCTCTACCACTACATCACCGAGACGGTAGCTCTACCACTACATCACTGAGGCGGTGGCTCTACCACTACATCACCGAGGCGGTGGCTCTACCACTACATCACCGAGGCGGTGCCTCTACCACTACATTACCGAGGCGGTAGCTTTACCACTACATCACCGAGGCGGTGGCTCTACCACTACATCACCGAGGCGGTAGCTTTACCACTACATCACCGAGGCGGTAGCTCTACCACTACATCACCGAGGCGGTATCTCTACTACTACATCACCGAGGCGGTAGCTCTACCACTACATCACCGAGGCAGTAGCTTTACCACTACAATACCGAGGCGGTGGCTCTACCACTACATCACCGAGGCGGTAGCTTTACCACTACATCACCGAGGCGGTAGCTCTACCACTACATCACCGAGACAGTAGCTCTACCACTACACCACCGAGACGGTAGCTCTACCACTACATCACCGAGACGGTAGCTCTACCACTACATCACCGAGGCGGTGGCTCTACCACTAAATCACCGAGGCGGTGGCTCTACCACTACATCACCGAGGCGGTATCTCTACTACTACATCACCGAGGCGGTATCTCTACCACTACATCACCGAGACGGTAGCTCTACCACTACATCACCGAGGCGGTGGCTCTACCAAAACATCACCTAGGCGGTAGCTCTACTACTACATCACCGAGGCGGTAGCTCTACCACTACATCACCGAGGCGGTAGCTCTACCACTACATCACCGAGGCGGTAGCTCTACTACTACATCACCGAGGCGGTAGCTCTACTACTACATCACCGATGCGGTAGCTCTACCACTACATCACCGAGGCGGTAGCTCTACCATTACCTCGCCGAGGCGGTAGCTCTACCACTACATCAGCGAGGCGGTTGCTCTACCACTACATCACCGAGGCGGTAGCTCTACCACTACAACACCGAGGCGGTAGCTCTACTACTACATCACCGAGGTGGTAGCTCGACTACTACACCACCGAGGCGGTAGCTCTACAACTACATCACCGAGGTGGAAGCTCTACCACTACATCACCGAGGTGGTAGCTCTACTACTACATCACCGAGGCGGTAGCTCTACCACTACATCACCGAGGTGGTAGCTCTACTACTACATCACCGAGGCGGTAACTCTACCACTACATCACCGAGGTGGTAGCTCTACTACTACATCACCGAGGCGGTAGCTCTACCACTACATCACCGAGGCGGTGGCTCTACCACTACATCACCGAGGTGGTAGCTTTACCACTACATCACCGAGGCGGTGGCTCTACCACTACATCACCGAGGCGGTGGCTCTACCACTAAATCACCGAGGCGTAGGCTCTACCACTACATCACCGAGGCGGTATCTCTACTACTACATCACCGAGGCGGTAACTCTACCACTACATCACCGAGGTGGTAGCTCTACTACTACATCACCGAGACGGTAGCTCTACCACTACATCACCGAGGCGGTGGCTCTACCACTACATCACCGAGGCGGTGGCTCTACCACTACATCACCGAGGTGGTAGCTTTACCACTACATCACCGAGGCGGTGGCTCTACCACTACATCACCGAGGCGGTAGCTTTACCACTACATCACCGAGGCGGTGGCTCTACCACTACATCACGGAGGCGGTAGCTTTACCACTACATCACCGAGGCGGTAGCTCTACCACTACATCACGGAGGCGGTAGCTTTACCACTACATCACCGAGGCGGTGGCTCTACCACTACATCACGGAGGCGGTAGCTTTACCACTACATCACCGAGGCGGTAGCTCTACCACTACATCACCGAGGTGGTAGCTCTACTACTACATCACCGAGGCGGTAACTCTACCACTACATCACCGAGGTGGTAGCTCTACTACTACATCAGCGAGGTGGTAGCTCTACCACTACATCACCGAGGCGGTATCTCTACCACTACATCACCGAGGCGGTAGCTTTACCACTACATCACCGAGGCGGTGGCTTTACCACTACATCACTGATGCGGTAGCTCTACTACTACATCACCGAGGCGGTATCTCTACCACTACATCACCGAGACGGTAGCTATACCACTACATCACCGAGGCGGTGGCTCTACCACTACATCACCGAAGCGGTAGCTTTACCACTACATCACCGAGGCGGTAGCTTTACCACTACATCACCGATGCGGTATCTCTACTTCTACATCACCGAGGCGGTATCTCTACCACTACACCACCGAGACGGTAGCTCTACCACTACATCACCGAGGCGGTAGCTCTACCACTACATCACCGAGGCGGTAGCTCTACTACTACATCACCGAGGCGGTAGCTCTACTACTACATCACCGATGCGGTAGCTCTACCACTACATCACCGAGGCGGTAGCTCTACCACTACATCGCCGAGGCGGTAGCTCTACCACTACATCAGCGAGGCGGTTGCTCTACCACTACATCACCGAGGCGGTAGCTCTACCACTACAAAACCGAGGCGGTAGCTCTACTACTACATCACCGAGGTGGTAGCTCGACTACTACACCACCGAGGCGGTAGCTCTACAACTACATCACCGAGGTGGAAGCTCTACCACTACATCACCGAGGTGGTAGCTCTACTACTACATCACCGAGGCGGTAGCTCTACCACTACATCACCGAGGTGGTAGCTCTACTACTACATCACCGAGGCGGTAGCTCTACCACTACATCACCGAGGTGGTAGCTCTACTACTACATCATCGAGGCGGTAGCTCTACCACTACATCACCGAGGTGGTAGCTCTACTACTACATCACCGAGGCGGTAGCTCTACCACTACATCACCGAGGTGGTAGCTCTACTACTACATCACCGAGGCGGTAGCTCTACCACTACATCACCGAGGCGGTAGCTCTACTATTACATCACCGAGGTGGTAGCTCTACCACTACATCACCGAGGCGGTAGCTCTACTACTACATCACCGAGGTGGTAGCTCTACCACTACATCACCGAGGTGGTAGCTCTTCTACTACATCACCGAGGCGGTAGCTCTACCACTACACCACCGAGACGGTAGATCTACCACTACACCACCGAGACGGTAGCTCTACTACTACATCACCGAGGTGGTAGCTCTACTACTACATCACCGAGACGGTAGCTCTACTACTACATCACCGAGGTGGTAGCTCTACTACTACATCACCGAGGTGGTAGCTCTACTTCTACATCACCGAGGTGGTAGCTCTACTACTACATCACCGAGGTGGTAGCTCTACCACTACATCACCGAGGTGGTAGCTCTACTACTACATCACCGAGGTGGTAGCTCTACTACTACATCACCGAGGTGGTAGCTCTACTACTACATCACCGAGACGGTAGCTCTACCACTACATCACTGTTGTGGTAGCTCTACTACTACATCACCGAGACGGTAGCTCTACCACTACACCACCGAGACGGTAGCTCTACCACTACACCACCGAGACGGTAGCTCTACCACTACATCACCGAGATGGTAGCTCTACCACTACATCACCGAGGCGGTGGCTCTACCACTAAATCACCGAGGCGGTGGCTCTACCACTACATCACCGAGGCGGTATCTCTACTACTACATCACCGAGGCGGTATCTCTACCACTACATCACCGAGACGGTAGCTCTACCACTACATCACCGAGGCGGTGGCTCTACCACTACATCACCTAGGCGGTAGCTCTACTACTACATCACCGAGGCGGTATCTCTACTACTACATCACCGAGGCGGTATCTCTACTACTACATCACCGAGGCGGTATCTCTACTACTACATCACCGAGGCGGTATCTCTACCACTACATCACCGAGACGGTGGCCCTACCACTACATCACCGAGGCGGTGGCTCTACCACTACATCACCGAGGCGGTGGCTCTACCACTACATCACCGAGGCGGTGGCTCTACCACTACATCACCGAGGTGGTAGCTTTACCACTACATCACCGAGGCGGTGGCTCTACCACTACATCACCGAGGCGGTAGCTTTACCACTACATCACCGAGGCGGTGGCTTTACCACTACATCACCGATGCGGTAGCTCTACTACTACATCACCGAGGCGGTATCTCTACCACTACATCACCGAGACGGTAGCTATACCACTACATCACCGAGGCGGTATCTCTACTACTACATCACCGAGGCGGTATCTCTACCACTACATCACCGAGGCGGTGGCTCTACCACTACATCACCGAGGCGGTAGCTTTACCACTACATCACCGAGGCGGTGGCTTTACCACTACATCACCAATGCGGTAGCTCTACTACTACATCACCGAGGCGGTATCTCTACCACTACATCACCGAGACGGTAGCTATACCACTACATCACCGAGGCGGTGGCTCTACCACTACATCACCGAAGCGGTAGCTTTACCACTACATCACCGAGGCGGTAGCTTTACCACTACATCACCGATGCGGTATCTCTACTACTACATCACCGAGGCGGTATCTCTACCACTACATCACCGAGACGGTAGCTCTACCACTACATCACTGAGGCGGTGGCTCTACCACTACATCACCGAGGCGGTGGATCTACCACTACATCACCGAGGCGGTGCCTCTACCACTACATTACCGAGGCGGTAGCTTTACCACTACATCACCGAGGCGGTGGCTCTACCACTACATCACCGAGGCGGTAGCTTTACCACCACATCACCGAGGCGGTAGCTCTACCACTACATCACCGAGGCGGTAGCTCTACTACTACATCACCGAGGCGGTAGCTCTACCACTACATCACCGAGGCAGTAGCTTTACCACTACAATACCGAGGCGGTGGCTCTACCACTACATCACCGAGGCGGTAGCTTTACCACTACATCACCGAGGCGGTAGCTCTACCACTACATCACCGAGACGGTAGCTCTACCACTACACCACCGAGACGGTAGCTCTACCACTACATCACCGAGACGGTAGCTCTACCACTACATCACCGAGGCGGTGGCTCTACCACTAAATCACCGAGGCGGTGGCTCTACCACTACATCACCGAGGCGGTATCTCTACTACTACATCACCGAGGCGGTATCTCTACCACTACATCACCGAGACGGTAGCTCTACCACTACATCACCGAGGCGGTGGCTCTACCACTACATCACCTAGGCGGTAGCTCTACTACTACATCACCGAGGCGGTATCTCTACTACTACATCACCGAGGCGGTATCTCTACTACTACATCACCGAGGCGGTATCTCTACTACTACATCACCGAGGCGGTATCTCTACCACTACATCACCGAGACGGTGGCCCTACCACTACATCACCGAGGCGGTGGCTCTACCACTACATCACCGAGGCGGTGGCTCTACCACTACATCACCGAGGCGGTGGCTCTACCACTTCATCACCGAGGTGGTAGCTTTACCACTACATCACCGAGGCGGTGGCTCTACCACTACATCACCGAGGCGGTAGCTTTACCACTACATCACCGAGGCGGTGGCTCTACCACTACATCACCGAGGCGGTAGCTTTACCACTACATCACCGAGGCGGTGGCTTTACCACTACATCACCGATGCGGTAGCTCTACTACTACATCACCGAGGCGGTATCTCTACCACTACATCACCGAGACGGTAGCTATACCACTACATCACCGAGGCGGTGGCTCTACCACTACATCACCGAAGCGGTAGCTTTACCACTACATCACCGAGGCGGTAGCTTTACCACTACATCACCGATGCGGTATCTCTACTACTACATCACCGAGGCGGTATCTCTACCACTACATCACCGAGACGGTAGCTCTACCACTACATCACCGAGGCGGTGGCTCTACCACTACATCACCGAGGCGGTGGCTCTACCACTACATCACCGAGGCGGTGCCTCTACCACTACATCACCGAGGCGGTAGCTTTACCACTACATCACCGAGGCGGTGGCTCTACCACTACATCACCGAGGCGGTAGCTTTACCACTACATCACCGAGGCGGTAGCTCTACCACTACATCACCGAGGCGGTAGCTCTACTACTACATCACCGAGGCGGTAGCTCTACCACTACATCACCGAGGCAGTAGCTTTACCACTACAATACCGAGGCGGTGGCTCTACCACTACATCACCGAGGCGGTAGCTTTACCACTACATCACCGAGGCGGTAGCTCTACCACTACATCACCGAGGCTGTAGCTCTACCACTACATCACCGAGGCAGTAGCTTTACCACTACATCACCGAGGCGGTAGCTCTACTACTACATCACCGAGGCGGTTTTTGCTTCTTTGACAGAACATACAAATGGTGTATGCTTCATGTAACATGTTAGTTGGGTATATTTGTCGTGGAAACGAGAAAAAAGGTTATTTTTATCAGAATTCATATTTCAATATATAAGATCTATATGTGCACTTTTAGAAATATAAATCTCAGCTTCAGAATGCCATGTTCTGGCAGGTCGGAAATGATTATGAAACTGATCGCTGGGAATATTCGATTACATCTTATTCTGTGTATCAACTTTTGATTTATATGTTTAAAGAATTGTATTGTTTTCGATTTCTCTAACTGTCTGTTAGAGTGATTGCTTGACTGATGGATTGGTTTAAACAGTATTTATTGCATATTTACATGTACATATAATTATTAATATGGCAGTATATACAAGGATTTGAAAACAAGCCTTAAAGCCTTATATAAATTCATTTCCTGGGATGATGGATTGATTTATTGATTTTGGTATTTAACACCGTTTACAATGGTAGTTCAGATATATGACGGCTACAACTTCGCCTGACTAATATGTTTTGTATGTTACCTACCTTTTTAGCACCAGTACTCCACACGACCTTTTTCCCACTTAACTTGCTACCATCAAATAAAGACCATTTAGAGTCCATTGGTGGAAGAGAAATGATGGAATTTATCAAAATGATGAATGATGATTTTTTCCTTTTGTCTCAATTTGTTCAAAGAGTACCTGCAGCAGATGCGTCTAAATATGTATTCAAATGGGAAAGGATTAACACCATGTTCAACAATTGTTCAGTCAAATCAAAGGGACGGGACGCGTATTCATTACCCATGGGTGACACACCGGTACACTGTAGGTAAATCTTTAGTTTATCCTGTTTTCCACATATAACAAATCTGCAGCAGACGACTTTGAAATTATTTACGCAGCAATATAAAACAAACTATAAATCAAGGTTAAAAAATTGAATAAGGTTGAAAACATTATGGGAAAAGGCGAAATTGCTAAACCGTGAGCAATTTCTATCAAAAATCATCTGATACCGATGCGTCTAATTCGTCTGCAAGTAGGAAACGCTGAATTAACTCTGTGAGCGGGAATCGAACTCGGGACGCCCGGTTTCACAAACACAACACTGACCGTAGTTTTCCGTTTGCAAGCTATTCCCACAAGCTTCCTGTAATTCTTTAGAGAAATGCTTTCGACGAGGAAGAATGACAGTCGGTGAACAGACATTAATTTCCGATCTCGAATTCCATTGTCAGACTTCCCTATCATGTTTTTTAATCTTCACGTAAATTCTCATTTCTTAGCTCGCTCGCTCACTGTCTTATATATACAACGGGCATGGTGGAGTACCCTTGGGCAAGGCACATTGCCTAACCTAGAACTGGTTTGCTAACCAAGGGATCACGAATGTGTGAACTGTCGCCGTGATATTACTGAAATAATGATGAACACGGCGTAAAACCCCAATAAAACAAACAAATATCTACACCGGTAGACGAGGGTTTGGATCTGTCCAACGTGACAAATACCATGATTTCAACCGTCTTTCTGTAACAGTCAGACGAAGCGATCGGAACCAATTTGGTTAAACAAGTAGTAACACCGGGACACAATTCTTGTGTGTTAAGGCAGTCTAAGTGACACTTGCCGTCTGACATTTCCCTATGGGGGTTAACATTTCCATATAGGTTTATTTAAATCCATCAAAACCATGGTAGGTGTACTTCCGTACGGTACAAGCATTTCTGAGCAGTATATATATATATATATATATATATATATATAGGTTCAGATCATGATGTACGTCGGATCCGTCTTGTCAGATTCTACACAAGTGACAGAAACTTGTGACAAGGTTATTTAAGTAATGTGTGAACAGTGTATATCTAGATAGGACTGTGTGGATGCACATGCTTATCCGGTTCTACACTGTTCTCTAAAAAATTTGCAATTTGAACCTTTTCCCATGGACGAGTAGATTTCTTCTTTCTCATGAATAGGTATTGTGAAGATTATTTGTCTGCCAACATGTGAATACATAATTCGGTGAACTGTACTTAAACATGTGACCCGCCCCGTGAGAAAACCAACATTGTGGACTTTGAGTAAAGTATCGATCCGGATCAGAATAAGCATGCCTCCTGTGGATTTTCTGTTTCAGGAATCATTACTCTATACCTCCATTCCCCTGAGACGGAATGTGTCGACCCGGATCAGCATAAGCATGCCTCCTGTGGATTTTCTGTTTCAGGAATCATTACTCTATACCTCCATTCCCCGGAGACGGAATGTGTCGGCCCGGATTAGCATGCGTGGACTGCTCAGGCTAACCTGGATCGATATATTACGCAGAGTCGATAATGTAGGTTTTTCTCGTGGAACGGCTCATATGTAAATATAATACCTTTCTAAGTGTTCGTGGTTTAGTTCATATAATTATCGAGATTATACAAATATTCTCGTTCTTTTCCTCTAAACGCAGAGGTCCGAATAAAAGAGTCCACGGTCAAAGATCTTTCATTACGCGGTTGGTACTTGTACACAATAGGATAGAGTACTTGCGAGAGGTCCCGTGATCGAGCCCCGGATTTGCTGCATGTTTTTCTCTCTCTGTGACATTCACAATATGATGTAAAATAATTAAATATCGTACCTGGATTCAATAGTTAAGCATCCATTATTATGTGTTCTGTTCCCATTTAGGTAAGCTGCGATTCACTACAAAGTTATTCATTATGAATGTTATTATTCTGTACAATGGATCCGAATAGTTTGTTAAGTAGTTAAAAACAAAAGGCACGGCGTAACATGAATAGTGATGATTAGAGAAAATGTTTCACGGAGTAATATGAGATTACTGTCTGCGAGAGAATAGCAGTAAGTGTGTTTTTGCTATTGGAAAAAAATGGACTAAAGTCGGGCTAAATGGGTTGTAATAGATTGGGATTTAAACACAGTTTTTAACAGATTTTCAGTTAAATCCCGGCGACCAGTGCATCTTACCATGTGTTTCGTGATGATCTCAAACCTGAACTCGACACAATTTTCTTCTATACCACCTGACGTCCTTCCCACATAGCTGTTTTCTAGCCAAAGTGCGGGTAAACATAAACAACGTGATACAACATGTATATATATAGTCTCAACGAATTTCGTCAATCATCGGACATAATCAATCGTGAACCCAGGATTCTAACTCAGAACCCCTTGCTCGGTGAAATGGATGCCTGTTTCGTCTTCGTTTCGGTAACATTTGAGCCGTCCCGCGAGAAAACCAACATTATGGCCACGGCGTAATGTATCGACCAAAATCAGCCTGCGCAATCCGCGCAGACTGATACGGGCCGATACATTCCGTCTTAGGGGGAAAGAGGTATAGAGTAATGATTCATGAAACAGAAAATCCACAGGAGGCGAAAAGTGTCTATCTGGGTAAGTCTGCGCGGCATCCTTAGGCTGGCCTGGGTCGATACATTACGCAGAGGCCATACTGTTGGTTTTCTCGCGTGACGGCTCATTTTCAAGTTCACTGATGTTATAGTATTACGACTCAATCGCATTTAAACCAAATGTCATCACTGTACGTATATTGAATCTGACGACACCGCATAAAAGGTCATCTCGAATTGACCTTTTACATTTAAATATTCTATACTATCGGAACGCTCGGCAATCACCACATTAAACGTTGTCTCGAATTGACCTTTTACATTTAAATATTCTATACTATCGGAACACTCGGCAATCACCGCTTCTCTAACTCGTGCCAAAATTAGTTATCTCCCCTGTCGATAACTGACGATTTTGTGGGCGACAATTTGATTGGCCGAACCAAGGGTCAATCTGACACGACCTGTAACGGGGAGTCGTCAGATCAATGGTTTTGCTACTGCAGCGAAGATTGTGTCTGATTGTAATAACGTTACGGCTACACTTACATTTTTATTGACAGAAGTCTCATCGATGTCAATGATATCATCAAGGTTAAGCCACATTACCAGCACAACAACTGTAGTGTGTCCGAGTTATAATAGATATGACAGAGAATTAGTTAAGGTGGACTATGTACGTCAGACACGGCTGTTATGATCCCAGCAGACCGATTAAAGGATATAGTAGACAAAATCCATGTAAGACAGTGGTGCCGAGATAGAGCGTCGGCCTCTCGTACCAAATGTCCTAGGTTTGAGTCCCGTGATGAGCGGGTTTTGACTTTGGGACTTTTCGACACAAACGGCGCGTGTACTGGTTAAGTCTCCAGAAAGCAGACATAAAGCGTGTTTATATAAGCTGAAAGCTTGTTTCGCAATCGACGTTAAATAAATAAGTTAAATAATCCCTTGATTGCTAGAGTCGTGACATTCGTTTTGTATGTATGTCTTCCCTAAATGTAAATGAATGAAGCGAAATAAGTTGTATAACAAGAGAAAGTTGATTCAAGGCATCAATGTCGCCGGAAAAGACTGCATTGATTTATTTTTTAACACACATGTATTCTTGACTTTCATTAGTCTAAACATACACATAATGTTTTCATAAAGGACTAATTCCAGGATTTTTGAAATTCCAGATAGATCTACAACTTTCAGGATTTCTTTTGGTCAGAATTTTGGATGTTTTGTATTTGTCAATAAAACCACAACAAATACATTTTGGGATTTAAATTTACATGCAATAAAAAGCTATTAAACCCTTTCCATGTCTGAGGCAACAATGAAAACCTTTAAAAGCTTAAAACATTGAGAAAACTGTTAAAATGCTGAAGACATGAACTTCCTCCTCTTTAATAATAATTATAATAAGTATTTCACAGATGTTAGAATTTATACTCATATGTTTAAAAAGAAGACCACACTTGAAACAACATACATGTGTATCAGCTAAATTGTTTATTTAAATCGTTGATGCATACAATATATGTTTGGCGCAAGAGAAATGCCAGTTGCGAGTACCATTACTATTTAATATGTGGCAAGTATGAAATTAATTGGGTGCGAAAGAGCAGATTTTCTTTATTTCTAAATCTGTTCTTTATCAGAGTTTGTTCTTCTCTTAATTTGTTTCAACAAGCCAAATAAACATTAATATCACATATATTTAATCATTTAAGTGTGTAATATTAGCTATCTATCTGTAATAAGGTGTTTGAGCTTTCTTTCGAAATGTTGACCTTGTTTATTTAAATCGTTGATGCATACAATATATGTTTGGCGCAAGAGAAATACCAGTTGCGAGTATCATTACTATTTAATAGGTGGCAAGTATGAAATTAATTGGTTGCGAAAGAGCAGATTTTCTTTATTTCTAAATCTATTCTTTATCAGAGTTTGTTCTTCTGTTAATTTGTTTCAACAAGCCAAATAAACATTAATATCACATATATTTAATCATTTAAGTGTGTAATATTAGCTATCTATCTGTAATAAGGTGTTTGAGCATTCTTTCGAAATGTTGACCTCGTGTCGTAGTGACATCGAAGAAAGCGAATAAAAAATCAGGCAAAGCTTTAGTGAATGTTTTATTCCACTGCATTCGAGAAAAAAAAGGCATTTCTATATACTATCTTTCTTTCTCCTACATTCGACCCTTGCACTCGTTTCGTGACGTTTAAGCTGCATAACAAGTCACTTTTCTAAGCTTACATTTTACTTCCGGTTACTTCGCTATACAATTTGGCAATATGAGACTAGGTTACGAACTGAGGAAAAGGCGTTTCGACGTTCACGACCGATACAGGCTTATATTTGAGACATATTTTCACAAAGTACTTATTCTTTTTGTTTCTGTTACCAGTTCATGTTGATACTTATCTATTAAAAGGAGAATTCGACGTGATTTTCATATCGATAGTGTGCTGCTAGCAGGTGCGCGTATGTAAACAAATTAGACTAATCGACGTAAAGGTTTGTAGTTATCGCCTTTTGATTACATAGTATATGAAAATAAAGTATCTCAGTCTAGCTACATGTAATAGGGACTGTTTTGTCTTCGTAAATAAAACAAAAAAACATAAATGCGAGTCAAAATAAAGAAACTGCACATACTTAAAACATCGGAATATTTATTTCATTTTAGATGTGTCATAACTTAGTGTTTTTAAACAAGCGCAATTGTAATATGTTCAAGACATTTAAAACACAAAAATCTAATAATGATTTCTCCTCCCATGTCATTTCCGAAAAGCTATTAAAAATAGAAGTCGCGGGCTTCTGCCCGGCGACTAATAACAAATCCAAGGGTCAGAGAATATTTATCACGATTTGGTTTAAGCTAATGATTATTTAAATGGAGTAACACACAGCATTGAAAGCGTTCTTCGGAGAAGCACACCTAGGATTTTGGTAGATATGTATCAGCCTGTGCACTCTTATTGTCTGATCAAAATCTAAATTATTCACATATTACTTACGTAAGTTTGTCTGAAGCTTCTGTCCGATAGACTAAAATTGTATCTTATTGAAAGTAGTCAGTTGCACTTGAATAATGTTCGGTGTAGTACCGGTGCGAGGGAATCAATAGGAAACACACAACTAGCTCCTGTCATATAGCTGAAATCTGTTGAAAACGGCGTCAACACAAATCAATCAATCATACAGTAGACTTACTAATGCATACGAAATAACAAAATAGTTGATGTTATTCGTTTCCAAACATGGGAAATGTGTCATATAACTGAAACATTGTTGAAAGCGGCGTAAAACACGAGACAATCAATGATATACGATGTACACGTAGTAAACTGGGCATCTGACAGTTTGCTTTTCGTTAGAATAGACTGAAGATTGTAAAGAGGTTAACCCTCTATAGAGGTGTCGTTAAGTGCAGTTGAACGGTACTATTTGAAATATATATACAAAACATAACATAACATAACATAACATAACATAACATAACATAACATAACATAACATAACATAACAAAACATAACATAACATAACAAAACATAATGATGAATTACCTACGAAAGCAGTGACATGACTGAATAAGGTTATAAGCCGCGTAAAACCCCTACGCAACAAACATAATTTGATGCCGACATATTGGACATATCCAATCTTCCGTCTACTCGTGTTGTTTGAATAACGTGATTAAAGTTCCTAAAGAACAAACTATTGGCTGAGTCAATATTGGAGAAACGGTTAATTCTTGCCCGAAAGATAAATCCGTATAATATTTCCATCGAACCTCTATTGACAAGGGTCAAGCTGTAAAGCTCTCTTTAACCTAGAAGCGTGATTACGTTTTTATCATATAAGTGGGATTGTTTTTCTCAAGGTCTTCCAAGACTTGACATCTCTGCCACGTCACGTAATAACCCGGCGACCTTTCGGGGAGGTTTGGGAAGTTTGGGCATTTACGATACAATTGAACCGTTCCACGAGAAAACCAACATTATGGACTCTGCGTAATGTATCGACCCAGATCAGCCTGTGCAGTCCGAGCAGGTTAACCCGGACAGACACTTTTCGCCTCCTGTGGGTTTTCTGTTTCAGGACTCATTACGCTTCTCTATCGGCCTGAGATGGAATGTGTCGGCCCCGCGCAGGCTGATCTGGGATTGATACATTACGCAGAGTCCATAATGTTGGTTTTCTTGTGGAACGACTCAATTGTAAACAAGTATGGTCACTTTTTTGCGAATACTGAAGATCCGGATCAGAGTTCGTTTTTTAAGAGACGTGGGTTTTTGTTATTGTGTTGTTATGTCCTAGTTACATTGAACAGAGTGGCAATGTCATTTTGGATAATGTAAGTTAAATGAATCGACATCGGAAAGCATATGAGCCGTTCCACGTGAAAACCAACATTGTGGACTCGGCGTAAAGTATCGACCCGGATCAGCCTTAGATTACCGCGCAGGCTAACCCGGGCAGACACTTTTCGCCTCCTGTGGATTTTCTGTTTCAGGAATCATTACTCTATAACTCTATCCCAATGAGACGGAATGTGAAGGCCCGGATTAGACTGCCCGGACTGTACGTAAAATACACAAGAAGAGGTTTCTCCAGATCTCTTAACTTCGTTCGTGTGCGAAAATACCAATTGTGATTGGTTTATAAATCATCATAATGAATTGGTTTTCCTGTGTTGTTGAAACCTAAGCGTTGATACAAACCTTTTAACTTCGTTAAAGGGCAATACTATGAATGTTGTTTTGTTCATGAATAAGCTTTTCAAATGGGTGTTCATACATTGTTTCACTTGATAACTTCTCGTAAGAGCAATGGTATGAACTAGTTGTAATATTTCATTTTTTTCGATATACACATTGATGTTTCCGTGTTGTTTGTGATTAAGAATGTATACACATTAATGTTTGCGTGTTGTTTGTGATTAAGAAGGTATACACATTGATGTTTGCGTGTTGTTTGTGATTAAGAATGTATACACATTGATGTTTCCGTGTTGTTTGTGATTAAGAATGTATACACATTAATGTTTCCGTGTTGTTTGTGATTAAGAAGGTATACACATTGATGTTTCCGTGTTGTTTGTGATTAAGAAGGTATACACATTAATGTTTCCGTGTTGTTTGTGATTAAGAAGGTATACACATTAATGTTTCTGTGTTGTTTGTGATTAAGAAGGTATACACATTGATGTTTCCGTGTTGTTTGTGATTAAGAAGGTATACACATTAATGTGTCCGTGTTGTTTGTGATTAAGAAGGTATACACATTGATGGTTCCGTGTTGTTTATGATTAAGAAGGTATACACATTAATGTTTCCGTGTTGTTTGTGATTAAGAAGGTATACACATTAATGTTTCCGTGTTGTTTGTGATTAAGAAGGTATACACATTGATGTTTCCGTGTTGTTTGTGATTAAGAAGGTATACACATTTATGTTTCCGTGTTGTTTGTGATTAAGAATGTATACACATTAATGTTTCCGTGTTGTTTGTGATTAAGAAGGTATACAAATTGATGTTTCCGTGTTGTTTGTGATTAAGAAGGTATACACATTAATGTTTCCGTGTTGTTTGTGATTAAGAAGGTATACACATTGATGTTCCCGTGTTGTTTGTGATTAAGAAGGTATACACATTAATGTTTCCGTGTTGTTTGTGATTAAGAAGGTATACACATTGATGTTTCCGTGTTGTTTGTGATTAAGAAGGTAAACACTTTGATGTTTCCGTGTTGTTTGTGATTAAGAAGGTATACACATTGTTGTTTCCGTGCTGTTTGATTAAACATTTGCATTGCAATATCTGTGTTTAAAGTTAGCCGAAGCTTTTGCCATTCTCGCAAAACCGAAAGTGCCATTCATATTTAAAGAAGACCAATATGAAAAAATAAGAAATTACATAGTTATACAATTTGTTCTATCCGTACCATTGCCAACTTCGAGAAATCCGGTGTCTCGAAAGCTCCTATAGAATTACATAGGGAAAAGATAGTTAAATTGCTCCTACAATGAATGGATAATTTCATTTCAATCGAATATGTTAGGAAAACATTTGCTCTTTAATATGATATTTTAATGTGATTCTATGATTTTGCATTAATTTTGTCTTCTCGCGGGACGGCTCATATGTACTTCATCAACGCGGTCTTTCCTAGTAACTGGATGTTTGTTTCACATAGACTGGTAGCCCCTGCGTTGAAGAGGAATGACGATTTTCCTATTGCCTTTTGTCAAACCTCGGAAAGACGAGCTGGTGTTAAAACTCACAACCCTTGGATTGACAGATTGAGACTTGCATTTTACATTTGATTAAAGCTATCAAAGTCGAGATATATCTCTCTAAACATGGAATGAATATTCAGACATGAGTAGAACATTTCCACAGAAAGAGATATTGGAGTAAATTAATTATGATATTGTAATAATAGTTTTACCCCAGAGACTGATTTCAGACATAAAAAGAAAGCTACTATAAAAAGAGAGATTATTTAGTACTTAATTCGAACTCATGCTCAGACATTCATTATTCGCTATATCTAATAAAAGTTGTACTGACTACATGTAGCCTAAAACAAAAGGCTAAGCAAGTATGTGTGGGAAGGTAGCCAGTTACTTTAAAAAGATTAAAAGAGCAAGAAAGTCAGGAAACATATGAGCCGTCTAGCGAGAAATGCGAAAAGTGTCAGTCCGGGTAAGCCTGATAAGATTTACCTTATTTTACATATATATATAGAATTAATAATATAACATGAACTGCCAGCGATCGATCTCGCGACCTTCCGCACCCGAGTTTGTCTTTTATAAATTATTGCGTCTTTCGATTTTGAGGCTTAATGCATCTGCTTACATCGAAGATACAGACGAGCCTGTACATCCATACAATATTGCCAGTGTCTTCACCGTCCGTTTACGTGAATAATGTTAAACATACCTGAATGCACCTTTGACAACAATCTAGAAGTGTTATTTGTAAATACTTTTAGTCAAATCAAAACTTTAGTTTCACTTTGCCAACCAATTATTTGTTAACTCCTCTGTCATACCTGAAATAACACGTGCGGAAAATGAGCATCTTTGTCCACCTAGTAGATAAAATGGTTTATTTGTATAAGAATAAAATGAAAAGTGATATAGATTTTTTTTCTCATTTTTATTATCGTATATATCATAAATATGAAAAAGGAAACAACAAGAATGAAATATGCCAGCCGGCTCGTAGATTGATTCATACTGTTGGCCTCTCAACTTAAACTGATGGCACACGTTTCACAAAATCGGTTACAGCACACAAAGTTAAATTCGTCGTTACCATTCTATCGTGCATCTCTTAACATAAGACTTCTTCTTAAGAAAAAGGCATTGCAATAGGATCTTTGAATGCATTGTCGGAACAGGAGTAAGTGCTCCACAAGAAATGAGCTCGTCCATGATAAAATGTATAAATTGGCATTTGTGAACAGTAAATATCTATATCAAGTGTGTGCATTTGAAGAGTCCGATCTGAACATACACTGATCACAAATGCCAACTTGCACCGTTTCCCATATTCGTGCTCAAATAACTTATTCTTGAGTTGTACGGAATGCAATTTCAATAATATTGATTATCTTATGCCATGTAGAAAAGTATTAGTAAGATTCGAATATACGATAATGGAGAAAACACGAAAGAAGCGGATTCATCTGTAATGTTATACACTTCCCCTATAGCCTTTTAGATCAACTGACCCGGTCAACCGCCACTGATAGCTAATAAACCAATAGATAAAACCATCATACTTTGAAAACGTATTACCACAAGTCTAGCCAGATGGTATAAGTGATATTGAACTGATATGAGCCGTTCCACGAGAAATCAGCATTATCGACTCTACGTAATGTATCGACCCAGATAAGCCTTCGTAGTCCGCGCAGCCTATTCCGGGCCGACACATTGCGTCTCAGGGGTTTAAGAGGTATAGAGTTATGATTCTTGAAACATAAGCATGCCGCGCAGGCTTACCCGGATAGACATTTTCGCCTCCTGTGGATTTTCTATTTCAGGAATCATTACTCTATACCTATATCCCCATGAGACATAATGTGTCGGCCTGGATCAGTCTGCGCGGACTACGCAGGCTGATCTGGGTCGATACATTACGCAGAGGCCATACTGTTGGTTTTCTCGCAGGACGGCTTATATATCTAATGTAAATGTATTTCCTGCCTTTCTCACACCAGTACTTCACAAAACAGTATTTCCAAGCAACTGGCTGCTTTTCCACATATACTGTTATCCCTTTGCGCAAGTGATTTACGCGTTTTGCATTGACTTTTGTACCAACTAAGCTTCCGATACTTGGGAGATATTAGGGAAATCAATCTTATCTAAATTCACATTTGACCTAATACAGACGGTTGTGTAATGCCGTGGTAGCAGACGACATTGTAGATCATTGTGGATAATAGGAATGTTACGCAAACGAGGGGTGATCCAGAAGTAATTGGACTGTTGTTATAATTTCGGCACAAATCAAACGTTTAGCAAATAAACCTGATTTTAACAAATGTCCTTATTTCTCTTACATACTGCATGGAATAATTGGTTGGAAAATAAAATTTCGGTGATATTATGAAAAGTGTAAGTACCATGGGGGCGGGACACGGTAGAAACATCATTCTGACGTCACCGTTTGAAGCGACAAACTTGGTTTGAAAACATGACTAAATATTTTAATAACAGATTTGTCAACCCACATTTTGCAACAATTTTACCAGTAGTAGCCATTGCTAAAAGACGTTCAATATCCACTGTTCAGTGAAATACATTACTTATGATGTGTTTCAAATGACAAGTCATATATAAGGTAAAAACGACATTGGTACTGTTTCATTTACCTTCAAAACTGGCTGTTTTGCAAGTAACATTAGTTTCCCACTGATTTCTCTCCTTCAACCACGATACAAATGTATGTATACATCGCCAGTAACTGATTGACTTCAAGTGATCTCCACTGAATTATCATATCCAAAACTGTTTTGGTTATTGTCTACGTTGTGATAAAATTTTACTATATTGCAGTTTATCAATTTTATATTTGACGTCATTTTGTACGTCACGTTCTTGCACATCGCCTTTGCCTCAATTCGTTTCTATGACAACAACGTATTACTTAACAAATGACAATATTGAAAATGTTAAGTCGCCATAAAGTATACATGTGGTATGAATCTATGTGTTTCAACTAATAAAATAGTAACTAAGAAAGTCCTATTACTTTTGGATCACCCCTCGTACATATGGAATTTCAGCTGTTCTCGGAATAAGTTTAGCACTTATACGCACATTTAAACAAAAATAACTGATTCCCGAACAGTGTAGAGCCAGATTAGATTGCGGAGATGCCAAGGCTGGTCTGGCTCGACACTGGCTCGACACTGGCACGACACTGGCCCGACACTGGATCGACACTGGCTCGACACTGGCTCGACACTGGCTCGACACTGGCTCGACACGGGCACGACACTGGCTCGACACTGGCTCGACACTGGTCACGAATTTACTTAAGTTGGCTGCCGCAGATCGGCGCTCATATTCAAAATAAATGGCGACGCTGCAAGAATTCCAAAACCTTTTCAAAGCAGAAAAAAACTATATCTCGTAGACATTTCACCCTATTCCTCATACGAGCAATTTATAGTAGACGTCTTTGAAAGTATTAGGGCTATAACAAACACAATATATGATTTTGGAATTGAGGTGAAAACAGTTAGGCAAAATGTGAAATTGCTTCTTATGGGCCAATCCTCTGTGTTCAATATGTATGGCGCCAGTCAGCTGCTACAGCTGCATCAAATGCGCTTTTATTCGCGAAAAGATTTAAATGAGTAATGGTGAAAATCGCAAGGGAATTTGTTTTATTTACAGACGGAAATATATAACATCAATCAATATGATTTAGAGGCACAGAATTTGAATTTAAAGTTGGAACACACACGGGGATTTTAAATAAGTGTAGTCGAGGATACTTTACTGTGTTGAAATATAACCATTGTAGTAGTTCTGCCGAGCCCCGGTAGCTCAGTCGGTAGCGACGCCGGCTGTCAATCCAGGGGTTGTGAGTTCGAATCCCGGCTCGGCAAACTTTCTTTCCGAAGATTGACAAAAGTCAATGCGACATGCGTCATTCCTCTTCCACCAATGGGCTAAGTATATGTGGAAAAGCAGCCAGTTGCTTGGGAATATTGTTTTTTGGAGTACTGGTGTGAGAAAACCAGAAAATGCATGAGTAGGTGAACTGGCCGCCGTGATATAACTGAGAAATTGTTAAAAACGGCGTTAAACCCCAATCAATCAATCAATCAATGTAGTAATTCTGCCAGGCCACGAAACTATAAAACTCTGAAGCAGTGGTCTGTGCATGTCCGTTAAGTTGGCAGTCTGGCAGTCTGGCAGCGTGAAGTTAGCAGTCTGGCAGTCTGGCAGTCTGGCAGCGTGAAGTTAGCAGTCTGGCAGTCTGGCAGCCTGGCAGCGTGAAGTTAGCAGTCTGGCAGTTTGGCAGCCTGACAGCGTGAAGTTAGCAGCCTGGCAGCGTGGCAGTCTGGCAGCGTGAAGTTAGCATTCTGACAGCTTGGTAGTCTGGCAGCACGAACTGAGCAGCGTGACAGCCTGGCAGCACGAACTGATAAGCGTGGTAGCCTGGAATCACGAACTGAGCAGCGTGGAAGCCTGGCAGAATGAACTGATCAGCGTGGCAGCCTGGCATCACGAACTGGGCAGCGTGGCAGCCTGGCAGCACGAACTGATCAGCGTGGCAGCCTGGCTGCACGAACTGAGCAGCGTGGCAGCACGAACTGAGTAGCGTGGCAGCCTGGCAGCCTGGCAGTCTGGCAGCGTGAAGTTAGCATTCTGACAGCGTGGCAGCCTGGCAGCACGAACTGAGCAGCGTGGCAGCCTGGAAGAACGAACTGAGCAGCGTTGCAGCCTGGCAGCACGAACTGAGCATACAACTTAAAATATATACTTTTACACCAGACTTTTCATTTGAACTAAGCCATATCTCTTTACGCGACATTTTGATTTTAACAGCGCCAGCAGTTTTTACAGAATTTCTGGCAGCCTGGAGCAGTCTTGGGCAGCGCGAAACACGCTGTACTTTTTTCAAACGGCCTAGATAAAAGATCTTTAGTATATTGTTACGTTCTAAAAACTTTTCTTTCAATGAGTTTTAAGCAAAGATAAGAGGTGAAAGATTTCATTAAATCAAGTTTTTTCGAATTCTTGTGTACATTTACCTCTTTTTTTTTAACGCTCTCGAAAGCCGAAATCGCGCGATGTTTCTGGTCTTTGATTGATTGAAAAATGCTTGTCTACAAACTTAAAACACTTTATTTTGCCATTTTCATGTAGCTTAGTGTCATCTTACCATACCCCGTAAAGGAGCCTTATTTCATGAACGTTTTCTAATTTTTTTAAACAGAAATCAAGTTTTACATGTTTTCAAAATCGGAAAAAAATATGAAAAATTAGAAATTCCTTCACAGTAGTTCATTAGAGAAACACGCCAAAATAAATGTCGCATACAACTTAAAATATATACTTTTACACAGACTTTTCATGTGAACTAAGCCATATCTCTTTACGCGACATTTTCATTTTAACAGCGCCAGCAGTTTTTACAGAATTTCTGGCAGCCTGTGGCAGTCTTGGGCGGCGCGAAACACGCTGTACTTTTTTCAACCGGCCTAGATAAAAGATCTTTAGTATATTGTTACGTTCTAATAACTTTTCTTTCAATGAGTTTTAAGCAAAGATAAGAGGTGAAAGATTTCATTAAATCAAGTTTTTTCGAATTCTTGTGTACATTTACCTCTTTTTTTTTAACGCTCTCGAAAGCCGAAATCGCGCGATGTTTCTGGTCTTTGATTGATTGAAAAATGCTTGTCTACAAACTTAAAACACTTTATTTTGCCATTTTCATGTAGCTTAGTGTCATCTTACCATACCCCGTAAAGGAGCCTTATTTCATGAACGTTTTCTAATTTTTTTAAACAGATATCAAGTTTTACATGTTTTCAAAATCGGAAAAAAAAATGAAAAATTAGAAATTCCTTCACAGTAGTTCATTAGAGAAACACGCCTATATTTATGTTCCATTGTTTCCATATAATACTGTTTTATACATTTCCATATATTCTGGTGACTCGCAGGTGGCCAGGACCGCCAGTCTACCCCCCACTCAGTTGGGAGTAACCGCTCCAGATAAAAACGGGTCCCCAATACCATAAATACTTTTATGCATGCATAAAATCTATAAATGTCGCATACAACTTAAAATATATACTTCTACACAGACTTTTCATGTGAAGCGACATTTTGATTTTAACAGCGCCAGCAGTTTTTACAGAATTTCTGGCAGCCTGTGGCAGTCTTGGGCAGCGCGAAACACGCTGTACTTTTTTCAACCGGCCTAGATAAAAGATCTTTAGTATATTGTTACGTTCTAATAACTTTTCTTTCAATGAGTTTTAAGCAAAGATAAGAGGTGAAAGATTTCATTAAATCACGTTTTTTCGAATTCTTGTGTACATTTACCTCTTTTTTTTTAACGCTCTCGAAAGCCGAAATCGCGCGATGTTTCTGGTCTTTGATTGATTGAAAATTGCTTGTCTACAAACTTAAAACACTTTATTTTGCCATTTTCATGTAGCTTAGTGTCATCTTACCATACCCCGTAAAGGAGCCTTATTTCATGAACGTTTTCTAATTTTTTTAAACAGATATCAAGTTTTACATGTTTTCAAAATCGGAAAAAAAAATGAAAAATTAGAAATTCCTTCACAGTAGTTCATTAGAAAAACACGCCTATATAAATGTCGCATACAACTTAAAATATATACTTTTACACAGACCTTTCATGTGAACTAAGCCATATCTCTTTACGCGACATTTTCATTTTAACAGCGCCAGCAGTTTTTACAAAATTTCTGGCAGCCTGTGGCAGTCTTGGGCGGCGCGAAACACGCTGTACTTTTTTCAACCGGCCTAGATAAAAGATCTTTAGTATATTGTTACATTCTAATAACTTTTCTTTCAATGAGTTTTAAGCAAAGATAAGAGGTGAAAGATTTCATTAAATCAAGTTTTTTCGAATTCTTGTGTACATTTACCTCTATTTTTTATCGCTCTCGAAGGCCGAAATCGCGCGATGTTTCTGATCTTTGATTGATTGAAAATTGCTTGTCTACAAACCTAAAACACTTTTTTTGCCATTTTCATGTAGCTTAGTGTCATCTTACCATACCCCGTAACGGAGCCTTATTTCATGAACGTTTTCTAATCTTTTAAAACAGAAATCAAGTTTTACATGTTTTCAAAATCGGAAAAAAAAATGAAAAATTAGAAATTCCTTCACAGTAGCTCATTAGAAAAACACGCCTATATAAATGTCGCATACAACTTAAAATATATACTTTTACACAGACTTTTCATGTGAACTAAGCCATATCTCTTTACGCGACATTTTCATTTTAACAGCGCCAGCAGTTTTTACAGAATTTCTGGCAGCCTGTGGCAGTCTTGGGCGGCGCGAAACACAATGTACTTTTTTCAACCAGCCTAGATAAAAGATCTTTAGTATATTGTTACGTTCTAATAACTTTTCTTTCAATGAGTTTTAAGCAAAGATAAGAGGTGAAAGATTTCATTAAATCAAGTTTTTTCGAATTCTTGTGTATATTTACCTCTTTTTTTTTAACGCTCTCGAAAGCCGAAATCGCGCGATGTTTCTGGTCTTTGATTGATTGAAAATTGCTTGTCTACAAACTTAAAACACTTTACTTTGCCATTTTCATGTAGCTTAGTGTCATCTTACCATACCCCGTAAAGGAGCCTTATTTCATGAACGTTTTCTAATTTTTTTAAACAGATATCAAGTTTTACATGTTTTCAAAATCGGAAAAAAAAATGAAAAATTAGAAATTCCTTCACAGTAGTTCATTAGAAAAACACGCCTATATAAATGTCGCATACAACTTAAAATATATACTTTTACACAGACCTTTCATGTGAACTAAGTAAGCCATATCAGTCCTAGGACATCCTCCCAAAATCATACTTGTTTCCAGTATTCTTTGATCTGGCTTACGAGGGTCGGCACAGCAAGGGGGAGATTTTATCACCTAAATTAATTGGCAGAATCCGAAAGGCCAAAATTAATGGGCAGAATCCGATAAGCCATTTACAGTAATGGTCACTGGTACCGATGGTCACTTGCAGCCACTAGTTAGATAAACAAGAGAATTTCAAGTTTTACTGAGTTTTTATAGAATCGTGAATTTTGCATCAGAGGAAAAAGTGCTCAAGGTAGGTCCATGTTTTTTCTTTTAAATGTTATCCTTTCCCTTATTAGGTATTTAAGAATGTTCAAATTTCAAAACATATTATGAATGAAATTAACTGAATTGAATTGTTAATTTGGACATATTTTTTTTTATTATTTTTTTATAAGTTGTATGCTCAGTTCGTGCTGCCAGGCTGCAACGCTGCTCAGTTCGTTCTTCCAGGCTGCCACGCTGCTCAGTTCATGCTGCCAGGCTGCCACGCTGTCAGAATGCTAACTTCACGCTGCCAGGCTGCCACGCTACTCAATTCGTGCTGCCACGCTGCTCAGTTCGTGCAGCCAGGCTGCCACGCTGATCAGTTCGTGCTGCCAGGCTGCCACGCTGCCCAGTTCGTGATGCCAGGCTGCCACGCTGATCAGTTCATTCTGCCAGGCTTCCACGCTGCTCAGTTCGTGATTTCAGGCTGCCACGCTTATCAGTTCGTGCTGCCAGGCTGTCACGCTGCTCAGTTCGTGCTGCCAGACTGCCAAGCTGTCAGAATGCTAACTTCACGCTGCCAGATTGCCACGCTGCCAGGCTGCTAACTTCACGCTGTCAGGCTGCCAAACTGACAGACTGCTAACTTCACGCTGCCAGGCTGCCAGACTGCCAGACTGCTAACTTCACGCCGCCAGGCTGCCAGACTGCCAGACTGCTAACTTCACGCCGCCAGGCTGCCAGACTGCCAGACTGCCAACTTCACGGACATGGTCTGTGCTCAGAAATGAAACTCCATGCTCGAAATTAGATTTCTGTTTGGTCATTTGGTTCAGACCAATCACATACGTGATCACAAATTCTGAGGACAGAGAAGACTTTGATAGTTGTTTTGAAGACAGTTGAAGCTGATATTTTGAAAAAGAAAAGTGAAGCCTGTATCTGTTTTTTTGTGGAATAGGTCAATCGGTATAAAAAAAGTTCCCTATGATATCAAAATGTATAAATAAGAGCAAATTTGGATAAAAGGAATAGTCTCTGACATTAATTATCTGTTAATTAATTAATAATATTAATTATTATAAAAGGTCAAGGCTTACGTAAGTGCGCAGTTCATTAGCCTTAGGGTGAATAGGGGAGTGTTGAAACCTAAGTATTGAATACAAACAAAAAATGGGATAGGGGGGGGGGGGGGGGGTGGGGGTTACTCCATTTTAAAAATAAGTTCAGATATATCACGGAGACTTATTTATCATCCATGCGTGCACAAACTAGTTATATGCTAGAAAAAGTGCCTTGCCTGGGACCCACGGTTCCAATCCCAGACGTTAACCGACAAACAGTGCTGTCCTCCATGTATTGAATCATGGATATTCAACAACTTTTTTAGTTATACGTTTATCATGACGGCAAGTTAACCGCACCATTTGTTTCTTTGCTTTCTAAAAACAGTATTCCACAACGCATTCTCCTCGGGGCATCTGATTACCAAAACATTCTTTGTTAGATCACTGATTGAAGACGAATGACGCTCGACACAATGCAGTGCATCAATTATGGGAGAGAATCAATGGCCGAGCCCGGTTTACCTGATAATATGTTTCCTCGCATTAGTATCCGCACAGTATTCTTCCCATGAGACTGACCATATGTTCTCAATTGACCATGTGTATGCCAATTGGTTGAAGACACACTCAAGTTTCCAGGACTGATATCCCTCTCCGCTAAGGACTGTGCAATCGCGGCTCCACACAAACCGTGTATCTATTGGAAAGGAGTGAAACAACGAGATGTACGTGGGAAATGTTTTTGGTTGACTAGAAAAGCAAATGAGTGAAAGCCAACCATAGCGCTTTAGCGACCGGTGTAAAATAACACCAACCTGCCGATCCACGCAGTTTAATCTGACCCTGCACTGTTTGCGAATTCCTCATCGAAGGTTTAAACAAAAACTTCTAAAATACAGTTCATTTTTAAATCAGATATCTTGGACGCACAGGTAGATAATTACCTGCATGTGTAATAATTACGTTTTCTACCATAGCAAGATAAATCTGCATTTAATTGCAACAGATGTGTTTATGGAGAGATTGGATTGTATTTAAAATCACGTTAAACCTCATAATGTGACACCGTCTCTGTAATTATTTCCCACATACATGTAGAACACATGAGCCGTCCTGCGAGAAGACCAACATTGTGGACTCTGCGTAAAGTATCGACCCGGATCAGCATAAACATGCCGCGCAGGCTTACCCGGAAAGACAATTTTCGCCTCTTGTGGATTTTCTGTTTCAGGAATAATGCTCTATACCTCTATCCCCCTAAGACGGAATGTGTCGGCCCGGATCCATCTGCGTGGACTGATCTGGGTCGACACATTACGCAGAGGTAATAACGTTAGTGTTCTCGCGATTCTCGGAGATCCTCTTTCAAGAAATATTTCAATGAGGTACTGTTTTGATTCTCTAAAAAACATCACCATTTTCACTGACATACTGATACGCAGGATTAAACTTGTCACTGTCAACTGTCAACAACAAGATTCAAATATTCAAATATTTTCCCTGGAGTACCCAAATAGACATTCTCATTACCAATCTCGTTTTCTTTGAATTGCAAATAAACGATTGCAATTTTCGAGTGGTGTTAAAGATGTCAAACTGATGCATGCGTTTCAGGGATGAACCTGTGAAAACTAATCTTAGCGTAATCAATACACGTGTTGTAAAAATGATGCCTGCGTCTCGCTCGATGTTAAAAAGCCACAATGGATACTGGTTTAACACTCGCCCATATGCAACAAATCTGCAGCAGATGACTATGAAAACATAATAGCGAAACTATGGGAAATCTCTCTAAATAAAGGTACAATTAATGAACAAAATTGGAAACATCGTGGCTAAAGGAGAAATTGCTCATTTTGAGCAATTTCTTCTTTTATCACAATTTGTTCAAAAGTTGTCTGCAGTAGAGGCGTCAAAAAGCGTCTATGTGTGGAAAAGGGTTAACAACAGTTTCCTGACAACTGCTTTGGCTAAATGGCGACCAGTACAAAGCCAATTCAGATTGTGGGGGATAGGAAGGCTGATATGTATCTACACAAGTCTAAAATTCCCTACGGCACTCAAACGAACTTCATCTGTTGGCATTGATGTATCTTCACCTCGACAGTCCACTATTGGATGTATGTGCCGTTCCACGAGAAATCCAACAGAATGGATTATGCGTAATGTATCGACCCAGATCAGCCTGCGCAGTCCGCTCCGGCTTATCTGGGACGACGCAATCCGGCTCAGAGTTATAGAGGTATAAAGTTATGATTCCAGAAACAGAAAATCTACGGGAGGCAAAAAGTGTCTGTCCGGATTAGCCTGCGAGGCATGCTTAGGCTGATCCGGGTTGGGGCTTTCACGCAGAGTTTACAATGTTGGTTTTCTCGCGGAACGGTTCATATGTGATGTGGGTCATCGGCCATCGGTGACAAAAACCGGAACGCCGACCTGGAACACCGAGCTCGGCCATCGGTGTTCGAATTTATATATCAATTTGAACGCCGACCTGGAATATCGAGCTCGGCCATCGGAATTCGAATATATATAGTAATCTGAACGCCGACCTGGAACACCGAGCTCGGCCATCGCTGTTCGAATTTATATATCAATTTGAACGCCGACCTGGAATATCGAGCTCGGCCATCGGAATTCAAATTCATATAGTAATCTGAACGCCGACCTGGTACACCGAGCTCGGCCATCGGTGTTCGAATTTATATAACAATTTGAACGCCGACCTGGAATATCTAGCTCGGCCATCGGAATTCGAATATATATAGTAATCTGAACGCCGAGCTGGAACACCGAGCTCGGCCATCGGTGTTCGAATTTATATAGCAATTTGAACGCCGACCTGGAATATCGAGCTCGGCCATCGGAATTCGAATTTATATAGTAATCTGAACGCCGACCTGGAACACCGAGCTCGGCCATCGCTGTTCGAATTTATATATCAATTTGAACGCCGACCTGGAATATCGAGCTCGGCCATCGGAATTCAAATTCATATAGTAATCTGAACGCCGACCTGGTACACCGAGCTCGGCCATCGGTGTTCGAATTTATATAACAATTTGAACGCCGACCTGGAATATCTAGCTCGGCCATCGGAATTCGAATATATATAGTAATCTGAACGCCGAGCTGGAACACCGAGCTCGGCCATCGGTGTTCGAATTTATATAGCAATTTGAACGCCGACCTGGAATATCGAGCTAGGCCATCGGAATTCAAATTTATATAGTAATCTGAATGCCGACCTGGTACACCGAGCTCGGCCATCGGTGTTCGAATTTATATAACAATTTGAACGCCGACCTGGAATATCGAGCTCGTCCATCGGAATTCGAATTTATATAGTAATCTGAACGCCGACCTGGAACACCGAGCTCGGCCATCGCTGTTCGAATTTATATATCAATTTGAACGCCGACCTGGAATATCGAGCTCGGCCATCGGAATTCAAATTCATATAGTAATCTGAACGCCGACCTGGTACACCGAGCTCGGCCATCGGTGTTCGAATTTATATAACAATTTGAACGCCGACCTGGAATATCTAGCTCGGTCATCGGAAATCGAATATATATATAGTAATCTGAACGCCGAGCTGGAACACCGAGCTCGGCCATCGGTGTTCGAATTTATATAGCAATTTGAACGCCGACCTGGAATATTGAGCTCGGCCATCGGAATTCGAATTTATATAGTAATCTGAACGCCGACCTGGAACACCGAGCTCGGTGTACCAGGTCGGCGTTCGAATTGTTATAGCAATTTGAACGCCGACCTGGAATATCGAGCTCGGCCATCGGAATTCGAATTTATATAGTAATCTGAACGCCGACCTGGAACACCGAGCTCGGCCATCGCTGTTCGAATTTATATATCAATTTGAACGCCGACCTGGAATATCGAGCTCGGCCATCGGAATTCAAATTCATATAGTAATCTGAACGCCGACCTGGTACACCGAGCTCGGCCATCGGTGTTCGCATTTATATAACAATTTGAACGCCGACCTGGAATATCTAGCTCGGCCATCGGAATTCGAATATATATAGTAATCTGAACGCCGAGCTGATACACCGAGCTCGGCCATCGGTGTTCGAATTTATATAGCAATTTGAACGCCGACCTGGAATATCGAGCTCGGCCATCGGAATTCGAATTTATATAGTAATCTGAACGCCGACCTGGTACACCGAGCTCGGCCATCGGTGTTCGAATTTACATAGCAATCTGAACGCCGACCTGGAATATTGAGCTCGGTCATCGGCATTCGAATTTATATAGCAATCTGAACACCGACCTGGTATATAAAAATAAAAATAAAATCTTAAAAAATAAAAAGAATAAAAAAAAAAATCCATTTCAGATGTATTCTATTTATAGATTGTAGGCTAGCAGTTTGGACAGATTCGAATTAAGATTTGGATGGTTGGGATTGTTTACCCTCGCACTCAGCATTAATGTCATTTGGCGAGCATCGACTGACATGTTTTGTTCTGTGTTTGCTCTGCATTACGTGTTAGTGGGGATGTCCAGGTCAACTACGAAGGACATCCTTACTGACATGTTTTGTTCTGTGTTTGCGTGTGTATGGTATGTATATATGTTTTATATACATGCGTATACTCTGCATTACGTGTCAGTGGGAATGTCCGGGACAACTACGAAGGATATCCTTACTGACATGTTTTGTTCTGTGTTTGCGTGTGTATGGTATGTATATATGTTATATATACATGCGTATACTCTGCATTACGTGTCAGAAGGAATGTCCGTGTCAACTACGAAGGACATCCTTACTGACATGTTTTGTTCTGTAGAGGCCTTAGTCAAGGCAGTCGAAGCCTTTTTTTTTCACGGGACAGCTACCAGGGCCGTAAGTGGAATTTCTACCCGCGTAATTTAAAGGGAGCACTCCGTCATAGAGGCCTTAGTCAAGGCAGTCGAAGCACGAACATTTCACAATGGAGTGGAACACTTTTTTTTTTTTTTTCACGGGACAGCTACCAGGGCCGTAAGTCGAATTTCTACCCGAGTTTACCGCGTAATTTAAAGGGAGCACTCCGTCACAGAGGCCTTAGTCAAGGCAGTCGAAGCACGAACATTTCACAATGGAGTGGAACACTTTTTTTTTTTTTCACGGGACAGCTACCAGGGCCGTAAGTCGAATTTCTACCCGAATTTACCGCCTAATTTAAAGGAGCACTCGGTACTAGAGGCCTTAGTCAAGGCAGTCGAAGCCCGAACATTTCACAATGGAGTGGAACACTTTTTTTCCTTTTTTTCACGTGACAGCTACCAGGGCCGTAAGTCGAATTTCTACCTGAATTTACCGCGTAATTTAAAGGGAGCACTCCGTCATAGAGGCCTTAGTCAAGGCAGTCGAAGACCGAACATTTCACAATGGAGTGGAACACATTTTTATTTTTTCACGGGACAGCTACCAGGGCCGTACCCGAGTTTACCGCGTAATTTAAAGGGAGCACTTCGTCCTAGAGGCCTTAATCAAGGCAGTCGAATCCGGAACATTTCACAATGGAGTGGAACACTTTTTTTGTTTTCTTTTTCACGGACAGCTACCAGGGCCGTAAGTCGACTTTCTACCCGAATTTACCGCATAATTTTAAGGGAGCACTCGGTACTAGAGGCCTTAGTCAAGGCAGTCGAAGCCCGAACATTTCACAATGGAGTGGAACACTTTTTTATTTTATTTTCACGGGACAGCTACCAGGGCCGTAAGTCGAATTTCTACCCGAGTTTACCGCGTAATTTAAAGGGAGCACTCTGTACTAGAGGCCTTAGTCAAGGCAGTCGAAGCCCGAACATTTCACAATGGAGTGGAACACTTTTTTATTTTATTTTCACGGGACAGCTACCAGGGCCGTAAGTCGAATTTCTACCCGAGTTTACCGCGTAATTTAAAGGGAGCACTCCGTCATAGAGGCCTTAGTCAAGGCAGTCGAAGCACGAACATTTCACAATGGAGTGGAACACTTTTTTTTTTTTTTCACGGGACAGCTACCAGGGCCGTAAGTCGAATTTCTACCCGAGTTTACCGCGTAATTTAAAGGGAGCACTTCGTCATAGAGGCCTTAGTCAAGGCAGACGAAGCACGAACATTTCACAAGACAGCTACCAGGGCCGTAAGTGGAATTTCTACCCGAGTTTACCGCGTAATTTAAAGGGAGCACTCCGTCATAGAGGCCTTAGTCAAGGCAGTCGAAGACCAATATTTCACAATGGAGTGGAACACATTTTATTTTTTCACGGGACAGCTACCAGGGCCGTACCCGAGTTTACCGCGTAATTTAAAGGGAGCACTCCGTCACAGAGGCCTTAGTCAAGGCAGTCGAAGACTGATCATTTCACAATGGAGTGGAACACTTTTCTTTTTTTTCACGGGACAGCTACCAGGGCCGTAATTGGAATTTCTACCCGCGTAATTTATAGGGAGCACTCCGTCCTATAGGCCTTAGTCAAGGCAGTCGAAGCCCGAACATTTCACAATGGAGTGGAACACTTTTTTTTTCTTTTTTTCACGTGACAGCTACCAGGGCCGTAAGTCGAATTTCTACCTGAATTTACCGCGTAATTTAAAGGGAGTCAAGGCAGTCGAAGCCCGAACATTTCACAATGGAGTGGAACACTTTTTTCTTTTTTTTCACGAGACAGCTACCAGGGCCGTAAGTCGAATTTCTACCCGAGTTTACCGCGTAATTTAAAGGGAGCACTCCGTCATAGAGGCCTTAATCAAGGCAGTCGAAGCCCGAACATTTCACAATGGAGTGGAACACTTTTTTTTTTTTTTTCACGGGACACAGAACAATACATGTTTTATATGCATGAGTATACTCTGCATTACATGTCAGTGGGAATGTCCGGGTCAACTACGAAGGACATCCTTACTGAGATGTTTTGTTCTGTGTTTGCGTGTGTATGGTATGTATATATGTTTTATATGCATGCGTATACTCTGCATTACGTGTCAGTGGGAATCTACGATCTACGATCTACGACCCAGGTCAGCCAATTCAGAATGTTTTTAACGTGGTTGAGCTACGATCTATGACCCAGGTCAGCCAATTCAGAATGTTTTTTCTAGTGGTTGAGCTACGATCTATGACCCAGCACAACCAATTCGCAATGTTGTTAAAGTGGTTGAGCTACGATCTACGACCCAGCACAACCAATTCGCAATGTTTTTAAAGTGGTTGAGCTACGATCTACGACCCAGGTCAGCCAATTCAGAATGTTTTGAAAGTGGTTGAGCTACGATCTACGACCCAGGTCAGCCAATTCAGAATCTTTTTGTAGTGGTTGAGCTACGATCTACGACCCAGCACAACCAATTCACAATGTTTTTAAGTGGTTGAGCTACGATCTACGACCCAGCTCAACCAATTCGCAATGTTTTTTAAGTGGTTGAGCTACGATCTACGACCCAGGTCAGCCAATTCAGAATGTTTTTAAAGTGGTTGAGCTACGATCTACGACCCAGGTCAGCCAATGCAGAATGTTTTTCTAGTGGTTGAGCTACGATCTACGACCTAGCACAACCAATTCGCAATGTTTTTAAAGTGGTTGAGCTACGATCTACGACCCAGGTCAGCCAATTCAGAATGTTTTTCTAGTGGTTGAGCTACGATCTCCGACCCAGCTCAACCAATTCTCAATGTTTTTGTAGTGGTTGAGCTACGATCTACGACCCAGCACAACCAATTCACAATGTTTTTAAGTGGTTGAGCTACGATCTACGACCCAGCACAACCAATTTGCAATTTTTTTAAGTGGTTGAGCTACGATCTACGACCCAGCTCAACCAATTCTCAATGTTTTTGGAGTGGTTGAGCTACAATCTACGACCCAGCTCAACCAATTCAATTTTTTTTTAAAGTGGTTGAGCTACGATCTACGACCCAGGTCAGCCAATTCAGAATGTTTTTCTAGTGGTTGAGCTACGATCTACAACCCAGCACAACCAATTCGCAATGTTTTTAAGTGGTTGAGCTACGATCTACGACCCAGCTCAACCAATTCTCAATGTTTTTGTAGTGGTTGAGCTACGATCTACGACCCAGCACAACCAATTCGCAATGTTTTTATAGTGGTTGAGCTACGATCTACGACCCAGCACAACCAATTCGCAATGTCTTTAAGTGGTTGAGCTACGATCTACGACCCAGCTCAACCAATTCTCAATGTTTTTGTAGTGGTTGAGCTACGATCTACGACCCAGCTCAACCAATTCTGAATGTTTTTGTAGTGGTTGAGCTACGATCTACGACCCAGCACAACCAATTCGCAATGTTTTTAAAGTGGTTGAGCTACGATCTACGACCCAGGTCAGCCAATTCAAAATGTTTTTAAAGTGGTTGAGCTACGATTTACGACCCAGGTCAGCCAATTCAGAATGTTTTTCTAGTGGTTGAGCTACGATCTACAACCCAGCACAACCAATTTGCAATGTTTTTAAGTGGTTGAGCTACGACCTACGACCCAGCTCAACCAATTCTCAATGTTTTTGTAGTGGTTGAGCTACGATCTACGACCCAGCACAACCAATTCGCAATGTTTTTATAGTGGTTGAGCTACGATCTACGACCCAGCACAACCAATTCGCAATGTTTTTAAGTGGTTGAGCTACGATCTACGACCCAGCTCAACCAATTCTCAATGTTTTTGTAGTGGTTGAGCTACGATCTACGACCCAGCACAACCAATTCGCAATGTTTTTAAAGTGGTTGAGCTACGATCTACGACCCAGCTCAACCAATTCTGAATGTTTTTGTAGTGGTTGAGCTACGATCTACGACCCAGCACAACCAATTCGCAATGTTTTTAAGTGGTTGAGCTACGATCTACGACCCAGCTCAACCAATTCTCAATGTTTTTGTAGTGGTTGAGCTACGATCTACGACCCAGCACAACCAATTCGCAATGTTTTTAAAATGGTTGAGCTACGATCTACGACCCAGCTCAACCAATTCTGAATGTTTTTGTAGTGGTTGAGCTACGATCTACGACCCAGCACAACCAATTCGCAATGTTTTTAAAATGGTTGAGCTACGATCTACGACCCAGGTCAGCCAATTCAGAATGTTTTTCTAGTGGTTGAGCTACGATCTACGACCCAGCACAACCAAGTTGCAATGTTTTTAAGTGGTTGAGCTACGATCTACGACCCAGCTCAACCAATTCAAAATGTTTTTGTAGTGGTTGAGCTACGTTCTACGACCCAGCACAACCAATTCGCAATGTTTTTAAAATGGTTGAGCTACGATCTACGACCCAGCTCAACCAATTCTGAATGTTTTTGTAGTGGTTGAGCTACGATCTACGACCCAGCACAACCAATTCGCAATGTTTTTAAAGTGGTTGAGCTACGATCTACGACCCAGCTCAACCAATTCTGAATGTTTTTGTAGTGGTTGAGCTACGATCTACGACCCAGCACAACCAATTCGCAATGTTTTTAAAGTGGTTGAGCTACGATCTACGACCCAGGTCAGCCAATTACATTTTTGGTTGAGCTACGATCTACGATCTACGCGCTAACTTCACACACCTGAATTAAGATTGGTTGGTTGAATTGCTACTGCTGCTCTGCTTTTGTTTACCTTCGCAATCGGCTATATAGCCATTATAATAGAGCTTTTAGCCAAGTAATTTGTCTGCACATTATACGACATAACATATGGTTTAGATTCCAAAACAAATAACAAAAAAATATTTTACACTGTCAGACATTCAAACATAAGCCTTTTGATGCACCTACCAAATTAAAATCCATTTTGTTTATGAATCCAGAAAGTTTTTTATGTTTATTTGGTCTTGAGGTGTCTTATTATATTTAAGTAAATAAAGGTAATTAAACAAAATTTGAAAACATGAGTTAACCCTTTTCCTCATGCACGCACCTTTTGACGCCTCTGCAGCAGACGACTTTTGAAAGCATTGTGACAAATGGAGAAATTGCTAATAATGAGCAATTTCTCCTTTTGCCACAATATTTCAACTTTTTTAAATTGTTGTTCCTTCAGTTATAGAGAGTTTCTATACTTTTGACTAAATTTATTCAAAGTCATCTTGCTGCAGATTTGTTGTATGTGGGAAAGGGTTAAACCTTTAATAAAGAAACATGTAAATTCTAAACAATGCACAAAACATTGCTGGAGAAGGAGCAAATTCTTATCATTATTATTCGACTCTGCATCACTCTGTACTTTTGTCTTTCTAGTGTGTTGTACATTATAAAAAGAATTTAATTAACCCTTTCCCATAAACACCAATTTTGCAGCAGACAACTTTGAAAGCATGTAGACAAATATATGGTAAATCTCTTTAACCGAAAGAAAATTATTGAATAGAATTGAAAACTGTGTGGCAAAAGGAGAAATTGCTAAGCAAAATCAATTTCTCCTTTAGACACAATGTTTTCAAAAGTTCAAATCCTGCAGATTGAATTTAATTATCATAATTTGCAAAATGCTCAGCGCGATATTCTCCCTGCGTTGTACGAAAACCGACATTCGGAGATTGTGAGAGTAATTGAAATAAACTTCAAAGTCTATTTTTTAAATTCGATTGTTGGTCAGAGTGCTTCTCAAGAAGCTTTAGGAATGCATAGACGATTTTATAGCGAATATGAAAGATCTTGATCAGACTGCAGCCTAATCTGGATCTTCGCTGGATTGAAAGTCGAGAAGATCGGTTTTCTAATTGCCTGCCCCATTTTCTAGTTAAAATGTATTTGAGCAGTGCCAATCTCATAAGGTCCTTGGTGAAAAGTCTAGAGTCGGGTCAGTTTGCTATTCAGCGCTGTATTGTCTGAATCTACACTGTTTGCAGAACACTTTTAGAAACTCCGAAGAAACAACCTTTGGTTAAACAATATACATTGTAATGAGATATATAAGTATGAATGAGTAAACTTATCTTTAACCTCGTTTGTTACAAATAGCATTTAAAGACGTTGGTTTTCGTAAAACCCGGCTCGTATGTAAATACCTGAATCTTTTATTTCTTGTATTTTAGTTTGTTTGGGGGTGCAAGCAAATGTCCGTTTTTAGCTCACCAGAGCACAAAGTGCCTGCGCTGTTTTATCTGGATCTACACTTGTCGTAAACACCACTCGCATTAGTTTTTTAAGTAACTTCTGTGAAGCAGTACACCTTGGAAGGATATACTAGTAGCAAGGATGCATAGATTGACACCTTTTCCGAAATGCTATAAGGTTAATTTTCTGTCTTTAAAGTGCATGGTATATACTAACAGGAAAATTATGTTGTAATAGGTTTTCATCAATTTGAATTTTCTACTCACAGCCTTCGAAAATTAATATTTCGGTTGACATACGGTCTGGCGAGATATTCATTTTCTAACATTGTATACAATCATCCGCATGCAAATGAATAGAACATTCAATTTGATGTCATAACGTTTACTAATATTGTGTCAGTTATTTCAATTAATGTACATGGATAAATAAATATACAAGTTATTCGTTAAGAAATTAGCACTCTGTGATGTGGCTTTGCGGCTTCGTGCGTGACAAAATCCCGGGCGCAGACACAGGCTCTCTGCAAGTTTTCCATTCCCGTGACAACACCGGGCTCGAACGGTACCTTCTCGGGCCGTCAGTTCCACCACTCCCGTGACACATACAAGGGCAAAGGAATACTCGGTGTTATGGCCTTGCAGGAGCAGCAAGAGTTTTTCATTCCCCTGACAAAACCGGGCTCAGATTACTATATAAATTCTAATTCCGATGGCCGAGCTTGATATTTCAGGTCGGCGTTCAAATTACTATATAAATTCGGACACCGATGGCCGAGCTCGATATTCCATGTCGGCGTTCAAATTGCTATAAAAATTCGAACACCGATGGCCGAGCTCGGTGTACCAGGTCGGCGTTCAGATTGCTATATAAATTCGAATTCCGATGGCCGAGCTCGGTGTACAAGGTCGGCGTTCAAATTACTATATAAATTCGAATTCCGATGGCCGAGCTCGATATTCCAGGTCGGCGTTCAGATTGCTATATAAATTCGAACACCGATGGCCAAGCTCGGTGTACCAGGTCGGCGTTCAGGTTACAATATAAATTCGAATTCCGATGGCCGAGCTCGATATTCCAGGTCGGCGTTCAAATTGTTGTATAAATTCGAACAGCGATGGCCGAGCTCGGTGTACCAGGTCGGCGTTCAGATTACTATATAAATTCGAATTCCGATGGCCGAGCTCGATATTCCAGGTCGGCGTTCAAATTGCTATTTAAATTTGAACACCGATGGCCGAGCTCGGTGTACCAGGTCGGCATTAAGATTACTATATAATTCGAATTCCGATGGCCGAGCTCGATATTCCAGGTCGGCGTTCAAATTGATATATAAAGTCGAACAACGATGGCCGAGCTGGATATTCCAGGTCGGCGTTCAAATGACTATATATATTCGAACACCAATGGCCGAGCAAGGTGTACCAGGTCGGCGTTCAGATTACTATATAAATTCGAATTCCGATGGCCGAGCTCGATATTCCAGGTCCACGTTCAAATTGCTATATAAATTCGAACGCCGATGGCCGAGCTCGGTGTACCAGGTCGGCGTTCAGATTACTATATAATTCGAATTCCGATGGCCGAGCTCGATATTGCAGGTCGGCGTTCAAATTGATATATAAATTCGAACATCGATGGCCGAGCTCGATGTACCAGCTCGGCGTTCAGATTACAATATAATTCGAATTCCGAAGACCGAGCTCGATATTCCAGGTCGGCGTTCAAATTACTATATAAATTCGAACACCGATGGCCGAGCTCGGTGTACCAGGTCGGCGTTCAGATTACTATAAAAGTTCGAATTCCGATGGCCGAGCTCGATATTTCAGGTCGGCGTTCAAATTGCTATAAAAATTCGAACACCTATGGCCGAGCTCGGTGTACCAGGTCGGCGTTCAGATTGCTATATAAATTCGAATTCCGATGGCCTAGCTCGGTGTACAAGGTCGGCGTTCAAATTACTATATAAATTCGAATTCCGATGGCCGAGGTCGATATTCCAGGTCGGCGTTCAAATTGATATATAAAGTCGAACACCGATGGCCGAGCTGGATATTCCAGGTCGGCGTTCAAATGACTATATAAATTCGAACAGCGATGGCCGAGCTCGGTGTACCAGGTCGGCGTTCAGATTACTATATAAATTCGAATTCCGATGGCCGAGCTCGATATTCCAGGTCGGCGTTCAAATTGCTATATAAATTTGAACACCGATGGCCGAGCTCGGTGTACCAGGTCGGCGTTAAGATTACTATATAATTCGAATTCCGATGGCCGAGCTCGATATTCCAGGTCGGCGTCCAAATTGATATATAAAGTCGAACAACGATGGCCGAGCTGGATATTCCAGGTCGGCGTTCAAATGACTATATATATTCGAACACCAATGGCCGAGCAAGGTGTACCAGGTCGGCGTTCAGATTACTATATAAATTCGAATTCCGATGGCCGAGCTCGATATTCCAGGTCGGCGTTCAAATTGCTATATAAATTCGAAGACCGATGGCCGAGCTCGGTGTACCAGGTCGGCGTTCAGATTACTATATAATTCGAATTCCGATGGACGAGCTCGATTTTCCAGGTCGGCGTTCAAATTGCTATATAAATTCGAACACCGATGGCTGAGCTCGGTGTACCAGGTCGGCGTTCAGATTACTATAGAATTAGAATAACGATGGACGAGCTCGATATTCCAGGTCGGCGTTCAAATTGCTATATAAATTCGAACACCGATGGCCGAGCTCGGTGTACCAGGTCGGCGTTCAGATTACTATAGAATTCGAATTCCGATGACCGAGCTCGATATTCCAGGTCGGCGTTCAAATTGCTATATAAATTCGAACACCGATGACCGAGCTCGGTGTACCAGGTCGGCGTTCAGATTACTATAGAATTCGAATTCCGATGGACGAGCTCGATATTCCAGGTCGTAGTTCAAATTGCTATATAAATTCGAACACCGATTGCCGAGTTCGGTGTACCAGGTCGGCGTTCAGATAACTATAGAATTCGAATTCCGATGACCGAGCTCGATATTCCAGGTCGGCGTTCAAATTGCTATATAAATTCGAACACCGATGGCCGAGCTCGGTGTACCAGGTCGGCGTTCAGATTACTATAGAATTCGAATTCCGATGACCGAGCTCGATATTCCAGGTCGGCGTTCAAATTGCTATATAAATTCGAACACCGATGGCCGAGCTCGGTGTACCAGGTCGGCGTTCAGATTACTATAGAATTCGAATTCCGATGACCGAGCTCGATATTCCAGGTCGGCGTTCAAATTGCTATATAAATTCGAACACCGATGGCCGAGCTCGGTGTACCAGGTCGGCGATCAGATTACTATAGAATTAGAATAACGATGGACGAGCTCGATATTCCAGGTCGGCGTTCAAATTGCTATATAAATTCGAACACCGATTGCCGAGCTCGGTGTACCAGGTCGGCGTTCAGATTACTATAGAATTCGAATTCCGATGGACGAGCTCGATATTCCAGGTCGGCGTTCAAATTGCTATAAAAATTCGAACACCGATGGCCGAGCTCGGTGTATCAGGTCGGCGTTCAGATTACCATAGAATTAGAATAACGATGGACGAGCTCGATATTCCAGGTCGGCGTTCAAATTGCTATATAAATTCGAACACCGATGGCCGAGCTCGGTGTTCCAGCTCGGCGTTCAGATTACTATAAAAATTCGAATTCCGATGACCGAGCTCGATATTCCAGGTCGGCGTTCAAATTGCTATATAAATTCGAAGACCGATGGCCGAGCTCGGTGTACCAGGTCGGCGTTCAGATTACTATAGAATTCGAATTCCGATGGACGAGCTCGATTTTCCAGGTCGGCGTTCAAATTGCTATATAAATTCGAACACCGATGGCTGAGCTCGGTGTACCAGGTCGGCGTTCAGATTACTATAGAATTAGAATAACGATGGACGAGCTCGATATTCCAGGTCGGCGTTCAAATTGCTATATAAATTCGAACACCGATGGCCGAGCTCGGTGTACCAGGTCGGCGTTCAGATTACTATATAATTCGAATTCCGATGACCGAGCTCGATATTCCAGGTCGGCGTTCAAATTGCTATATAAATTCGAACACCGATGGCCGAGCTCGGTGTACCAGGTCGGCGTTCAGATTACTATAGAATTCGAATTCCGATGACCGAGCTCGATATTCCAGGTCGGCGTTCAAATTGCTATATAAATTCGAACACCGATGGCCGAGCTCGGTGTACCAGGTCGGCGTTCAGATTACTATAGAATTCGAATTCCGATGGACGAGCTCGATATTCCAGGTCGGCGTTCAAATTGCTATATAAATTCGAACACCGATTGCCGAGCTCGGTGTACCAGGTCGGCGTTCAGATAACTATAGAATTCGAATTCCGATGACCGAGCTCGATATTCCAGGTCGGCGTTCAAATTGCTATATAAATTCGAACACCGATGGCCGAGCTCGGTGTACCAGGTCGGCGTTCAGATTACTATAGAATTCGAATTCCGATGACCGAGCTCGATATTCCAGGTCGGCGTTCAAATTGCTATATAAATTCGAACACCGATGGCCGAGCTCGGTGTACCAGGTCGGCGTTCAGATTACTATAGAATTCGAATTCCGATGACCGAGCTCGATATTCCAGGTCGGCGTTCAAATTGCTATATAAATTCGAACACCGATGGCCGAGCTCGGTGTACCAGGTCGGCGATCAGATTACTATAGAATTAGAATAACGATGGACGAGCTCGATATTCCAGGTCGGCGTTCAAATTGCTATATAAATTCGAACACCGATTGCCGAGCTCGGTGTACCAGGTCGGCGTTCAGATTACTATAGAATTCGAATTCCGATGGACGAGCTCGATATTCCAGGTCGGCGTTCAAATTGCTATAAAAATTCGAACACCGATGGCCGAGCTCGGTGTATCAGGTCGGCGTTCAGATTACCACAGAATTAGAATAACGATGGACGAGCTCGATATTCCAGGTCGGCGTTCAAATTGCTATATAAATTCGAACACCGATGGCCGAGCTCGGTGTTCCAGCTCGGCGTTCTGATTACTATAAAAATTCGAATTCCGATGACCGAGCTCGATATTCCAGGTCGGCGTTCAAATTGCTATATAAATTCGAAGACCGATGGCCGAGCTCGGTGTACCAGGTCGGCGTTCAGATTACTATAGAATTCGAATTCCGATGGACGAGCTCGATTTTCCAGGTCGGCGTTCAAATTGCTATATAAATTCGAACACCGATGGCTGAGCTCGGTATACCAGGTCGGCGTTCAGATTACTATAGAATTAGAATAACGATGGACGAGCTCGATATTCCAGGTCGGCGTTCAAATTGCTATATAAATTCGAACACCGATGGCCGAGCTCGGTGTACCAGGTCGGCGTTCAGATTACTATAGAATTCGAATTCCGATGACCGAGCTCGATATTCCAGGTCGGCGTTCAAATTGCTATATAAATTCGAACACCGATGGCCGAGCTCGGTGTACCAGGTCGGCGTTCAGATTACTATAGAATTCGAATTCGGATGGACGAGCTCGATATTCCAGGTCGGCGTTCAAATTGTTATATAAATTCGAACACCGATGGCCGAGCTCGGTGTTCCAGGTCGGCGTTCCGATTTTTGTCACCGATGGCCGATGACCGATCACAGAGCCAACTTCACACACATTCATATGTGACCGACCTGTGTAGGGCCTAACCAATGCATTTACGTATATAGATGTCGTTCTGTACTGGATTTTAATAAATCAGATTACATTGCACTTGTTTCGGTTATAACAACGCTTAGGTTGGGTTTTCCTGGCGCAGAGCTTGGACCGGGGCATTTATCAGCTGTTTTTCCCCGCAAAATACATCTATTGTCCTGATAGATGTTTGCTGTCAGTGGTGAAGGGTCTGATGAGACTATGCGTAATCATAAGCTCACCTGAGTATTCATTCTGCACTTTGTAACTTACCATGAGCGCCTGGATCAGTTAAAATTAAACTTGTGTAGCGATTTATTCAATTCTTACACCTTATAACACCACTGGGTTTGTTGGAGACTATCAGTCGGTAACGACAAAGAATCAATTGATCATGAGTTCGAAACGCGACTCGACCGATTATTCTCTCCGATGATATCAACAGTCTTTGTGAGTTTTACCAATGACCTCCAATGGCCTAAACCAGTACATAGTTGAAAGAAGCCAGTTGTCTTGGAAGTATTTCGTTAAGAGTAAATGGTGCAAGAAAGCGAGACAACAAAGGTTATGTGAACTGTCCGCCGTGATATAATACAATAATGATTGATTGTTTGAATGATTGGGGTTAAATGCCGTTTTCAATACTTTTGCAGTCATTTCACGGCGTCCAGTTCGCCTACTCATAAGTGTCCTGACTTTCCTACACCAATATTCCACACAACATACTTTCCAAGCAACTGGCTGCTTGTCACAGGGACTTTCATCAAACGGAACGTTGGTCGAGTTGGGGATTTGAAATCAAAACCCCTTGATTGACAGCTCGCGTCGCTACCGACTGCGCTATCGGGGTTCTGCAATACAATGATGACATTGAGCAGCAATCTGTGTAAAAAGGACAATCGGGCATTTGCCACCTGCGCATAACAGACTAGCATCCGCGCAGTCTGATCTGGTTATACAATGTTCGCCAAAGAGTCACAGAATGTTTTCATTCCAGTCCATTTGAATGGAATACAATCTGATCCTAACCGGTAAGCATGTGTAATATTTGTATACACAAGTGCATTTCGATCTTAGCATGTCCTTTCGCACTATTTAACTTAAATAATAAAATGATGAGATAAGTAAACGAGCGACTGTGTTCATTTCTACAACTTAACAGTAACTTTATTTCTCACATTTGTAAATATTGTTAAGTCCGTCAAAATTGATCTGTTATATTTGTTCACTTATATGTATGGTGTTGTAGCCTTCGTCGCTTTAAACAGTATGTCAGTAATTCAAAGCCGTTGTCTCAGTAAGTTACCAGTACTGCTTCTCTATGTATCCAGACAACAGTCTGTCAGTAATTCCACGCCGTTGTCTCGGTAAGTTACTAGTACTGCTTGTCTATTTATCCAGACACCAGTATGTCAGTAATTCTACGTCGTTTTCTTGGTAAGTTACCAGTACTGCTTGTCTATTTATCCAGACACCAGTATGTCAGTAATTCCACGCCGTTGTCTCGGTAAGTTACCAGTACTGCTTGTCTATTTATCCAGACACCAGTATGTCAGTAATTCCACGCCGTTGTCTCGGTAAGTTACCAGTACTGCTTGTCTATTTATCCAGACACCAGTATGTCAGTTATTCCATCATCTCTTGGCAGATTATAATCAAACTTGCCATACATTTAGTATATGGTAAGATCTAGAAGCCTATTGATTGTAAATGTCAACGGGCAAAGACGGGGTCATTTGGCAAAGGCCAAAGGCGGAGACAAGGACAAATTACACTTAGTTCTCTGATACATAACATTACTAACAATTTAATAAAGGCAAGGACAAATAACATTAGTTTTCTGGTACATAACATTAATATCCAGGTCATTGGCCATAATGTTAGCCATATTTTTAAATTGAATACCGCTTTGCGGTGCCCTTGTTTTCAATTGGGAAGAGTTGTTTGTTTAAATTGCTATTAAAGTAACATCAGCAGGGAAAGAATGATATGTACACGACACGTAGAGGTCGGCTTTACATTTCAATCGGACTCCTACAACATTCGCTTTGCTTGTTTAACAAAAAATGGAAAAAAAACACGGTGGGCGTCAATCAGGCGTGAAATTCAGCTTGATCACAAAAAAAATGACGAAAGAGCAGCATGGTTACTTCTCAATATAATCACTTTAAAACTGTTGGTACACTATGTCCATGTTTTATTATGAAGATACTACTTTTATAATGCAACCATTATAGAAATCATTAATTTTTACATCCGTTTATAATAGCCAATATATAGGGAAAATAAAGGATTTCATATCTATTTTATATAAAAACAAATCAAATTTCACGGTATGTGAACACAAAGTAAAGATGTTTCTCCGTTGGTTCTAAGATGGCGTGAATACTATTTATAACCGTCTGTCAGAGAAATTGGTCTTTTGATAAAAGATATCTACCAGACAGGCCAATTGCAGGTAATTAAGCGCCCTGCTAAATCCGTGTTAATACAAGCTACTGAAGTGTGTTCATGTTATCGATAAAACATCGCTTGAAAATAACTTGCATTATCTAAGCTGGAACTAAAGCAGTGGGAGGCTTATCACGCAGGATATGTCAACGTTATCATAACAAATAGGTTGATTACCATGAGTACTCGATACTATCATTTCAAATATCGTAAAATGCGCCAAGGATAAGTTGCTGCTTAACAATATTAACCGACTTTTATGCAAACAAAGTCGGTCAATATTTACAATTATTGATTTATTGTTTTATTGATTGATTGATTGATTGATTGACTGACTGACTGACTGAATAATTGACTGACTGACTGACTGAATGATTGACTGACTGACAGACTGACTGACTGACTGACTGATTGATTGATTGGTTGGGCGGTATTTTTGTGCGGGGATTATAACATTGCATTGAATAAAGGCAATAACAACCAAACTTAATAGGTGTTTGCTTTTTATTTTGTTTTTAGGGGGTTGAAGATGGGTAGTTTGGGGGTTATTACAATTCTTCAGATGCTAGCGGGCTACCAGGCTGCTTGTACGACTAGATGGCGAACTGTGAATACAGTCTATGATCAAACAGCGCGGAAACGCATGCTCTTTTAAATCTACGACAAAGTACCGAATGTCGGTTTACGTGTTACGTGTACTTGACCCAAATTGAAACATCTCTCTGCACCAGTGATCATGATACTAGAGATTATTGTATTTTATATACATCACTGAATTTCATAAAGTAGACTCTTTCATGTTCAATGCTGATAACTAAAAGACAAACAAAGCTGATTTCATGTGAGACTGCTCGTTACGAACTGACTCACCTGAGTCAGTATTATTTGAGATAACTTCGCTATAGCCATTGGCGCCGAAATAATTCACCTAATGGCTCGAAAAAATTAGTTTATTAAATACATGTGCTGTATTGGGTTTTGTTTACATCTGTCAATCTTAACTGTCCATCATTAATGAATCCCTTCCCACATACAGACAAATTTTAACGCGTTTACAACAGATAACTTTTAAACTGCTGTGGTAGAGACGAATCTTTAATAATGAGCAATATCTCCTTTTTGCAACACTGTTTTCAACTCAATTCAATAATTAATCGATCCTTTCAAAGATTTTCCATATTTTGATTCCGGCATTTGAAAATTCAAGTGCTGCAGATTTGTATTTGGGAAAGGTCAAAGGTGCCACGGTCGAAATATCAGGGAAGTCCAATGCTCTCTAAAGGCAACTTTATCCCAAAGTGGAGTTATGATATTTATTGATTTACTAAAGCGTGACTTCTTTTCGTGTACAACGATTGCCGACGAGTTAGAGTGTACAAATGTAAATGCTTCATTACAGGTATCTATATTGCAGTTTTAGATCAGGTGCTAGGATAAATGGACCTGTAGAGATGGTAACTTACCGATAAAACGTCGTGATATGAATGCAAAATTAATGGAAGCGGCATAAAGAGAAAAATAAGTGTTTACCGTTCAAAAACTTGTTTTTGACTTCTTTTTCTGGTGTTGTATTTGCGATTTGAAATGTGGATATTTGGGATTTTTTTTGTGTCTGTTTGTCCATCCGTCCGTCTATCTATCCGTCCGTCTGTTTGGCACGGTTTGCATCAATTGGTCAGGACTTCGTTTCAGTTAGACCGGATTTGCTTCAAACGTCCAACAAGGATTTATATTGATCACGGCAATGGAAGAATGCATTGCACATCACTCTGCCCTTTAGATTTATCTCCCTTTTTGCATTCTCTCTCCTCTCTCTCCTCTCTCTCTCTCTCTCTCTCTCTCTCTCTCTCTCTCTCTCTCTCTCTCTCTCTCTCTCTCTCTCTCTCTCTCTCTCACTCTTTCTCCTCTCTCTCTCTCCCTATCTCTCTCTCTCTTTCTATCTCTTCCCGAATCTTCCCCCATCGCTTTCGTCCATTTATTATCTCTCTCACACATTAGATCTTCCTGTTTTGTTAGGATTTTTACTGTACTATTCTCGGTTTATCTATAAGAACTACGAACGAAAACAGTGTGTGATAAAAGCAGATTATTTGTTTGAAAGGTGAAGTGCATTTATCTCATTTTTCTTATAGATACTTATCTATTGCATAATATGAATTATAGCAATAAGCCAAGACATTGTTTCAATATATCCCCAAAACACATATCATATTCTTCAGCATGTCAGATCAGGATTTCAACAGTATATCATCTTTGTTATCTGTTGGCATAAAATGCCGTTTTCTGACAGCAATAAGTCAACTTACTCTTTGATGAAATGGATACTGATGACAGCTATCTCAACGTTTCGAATGTATGTTAGTTTTTTACTTAAATCATCTATTTGTGTATATAACCATTTTAAACACACAGTTTTTGCCTAGCGCGTCTGCAGCAGACGACTTTTAATCATTCATTGTGAGCAATTTCTTCTTTTGCAACAATGTTTTCAGCTGTCTCAAAAAATAAACGTTCATTTATAGAGCTTTACAGCATTTTTGCAATGCTATTGTCGAGTTCAGCAGATTTTTTGTATATGGGAAAGTGTTAAAATCTTTCTTTATATAAGCCACGTCAAACGAAAAGGATAACATGTTGGAGTTTATCACCACTTAAAAAGGTCTTCTGTTATCATGTGTTTCGCGACTCCCACGTGTGTTTCAGCATTCTTCCCAGGCAACTGCCTTTCTTCTCATCTCACACAAACTACTTGTTTTTTTAGCCAAGGACAGACAGCTAGTACTACCTAAAGTACAGTGGAACCGGTGTATAAAGACCACCGATGGGAAGGCAACAATATGGTCTCTGTTCACAGGTCTCTAATTGCAGGACCATTTATGAAGAAAATGTTTAATTGGGAAACTAAAATATTGGTGTTATAGACAGGCGATTGCTATTCAAAGGTGGTCTTTAGCACAGGTTTGACAGTTGTGTGTATGACCCGGCCGGGGATCAAACTGAAACCGCGACATCCCGCACCTCGGATAGACGCTCTAACACTTTACCAGTGAGGTGATTTTTCTTACGGTGTAGCCAATATGTCAATGATAAGTTATATGGTATGCAACGAAAATAGAACAATGATTAATTATATTGATTGCTATCGTTACATGAATAATATTTTGTAGACAGAAGAATTCTCAGTCTTATTAGACCAATAATATACAGTGGTCTCGCTATAACTCGAATATGTGATAATTCGAATATATGATAACTAGAACATGTGATCACTCGCATATATGATAACTAGAACATGTGATAATTCGAATATATGTTAACTAGAACATGTAATAATTCATATATATATGATAACTCGAACATGTGATAATTCATATATATATATGATAACTCGAACATGTGATGATTCGAATATGTGATAACTCGAACACGTGATAACTCGAATATATGATAACTCGAACATGTGATCACTCGAATATGTGATAACTCGAACATGTGATCACTCGAATATGTAATAACTCGAACATGTGATCACTCGAATATGTGATAACTCGAACATGTGATCACTCGAATTTATGATAACTAGAACATGTGATAATTCGAATAAATGATAACTAGAATACGTGATAATTCGTATATATGATAACTCGAACATGTGGAAATTCGAATATATGATACATGTAACTAGAACATGTGATAATTCGAGAAATCCATTTTTGAACATATATGTCTGTTGAACAACGAAGCAGTAAGTCTGGGTGATGAAATGAGCAGTAAGAACTACTGCTAAGCGGTTTTCATGATACGATTTCACATTATGGCTTCTGCATAATATATCGACTCAGATCAGCCTGCGCAGTCTGCGTGATAACTGTCTAATTGCAAAGTCTAATCGAATGTCTTATGTCTTACTGACCAATTAGACATTCGTTTTTTTAATGTACATTGACCTCTGATGAATTTGGAACCTAAGTTTGGTAATTTGCGAATGTCTAATCGAATGTCTAATGTATAACTGACCAATTAGACATTCGTTTTTTGCATGTACAATGACCTTCGACCAATTTGGTACCTAAATCTCTTAATTTGCGAATGTCTAATCGAATGTCTAATGTCTAACTGACCAATTAGACATTCGTTTTTTAAATGTACATTGACCTCCGACAAATTTGGAACCTAAGTATGGTAAATTGCGAATGTATAATGTCTAACTGACCAATTAAACATTCGTTTTCTGCATGTACTATGACCTCCGACGAATTTGGTACTTAATTCTCTGAATTTGCAAATTTCTAATCGAATGTCTAATGTCTAACTGACCAATTAGACATTCGTTTCCCGAATATACATTGACCTCCGACGCATTTAGAACCTAAGTATAATAATTTGCGAATGTCTAACTGACCAATTAGAGATTCGTTTTCTGAATGTACAATGACCTCCGACGAATTTGGTACCTAATTCTCTTAATTTGCAAATGTCTAATCGAATGTCTAATGTCTAACTGACATTAGACATTCGTTGTTTGCATGTACAATGATCTCCGACGAATTTGGTACCTAAATCTCTTAATTTGCGAATGTCTAATCGAATGTCTAATTAGACATTCCAATATATTTTTTTAATGTCTAATGTCTAACGTCTAATGCTCTGCCAACTTCACACACTTAGTTTAAGACACAGTCCACTTAATTCTTGATCACCCCTCGTACGAGTAATACAAATTGATCGGGATTCGCATTTTAAAACCTCCGACGGTCTGGTTTCGTGTGACGTTTTCCCATACAATTTGTTAACATTTAGCCTTAAACAAATTCGGAAGTTTATTACAGATGCATGCTGGTCGCAAAGTTCCGAAAGGTCAGTGTTCGCATGATATGATATGGTTCAAATTAACTACCGCCAGCTGATTGAATCATGCCATTTGAATAGTTGTATTATTCCATTGTAATGTACTTGATTATTACAACAATACAACATTGATCAAATTTACATCAGCATTTCCAGTCTTCAAAAGAATATCACAGATCTAATCATCATTTGTATGTTATTTTATGATATTCCTTTAAGTTTTATGGTAAATATTTATAGAATAAGACCCAGCGAGGGAGTTGAAAAAGCAGAAGAACCTAATCTACAGATTCAAAAGTATTGAATGAGACATTCTATAAGTAGAGTCCGTGGATTAATAAATGACCCTTTTTCCCACATACAAACACTTTCGAACGCCTCCACAGCAGTCGAGATGTAAAAGCATTGCAGAAATTTCTCCTTTTGCCACAATACTTTCAACTCTATTTTGAAAATTGTATAATTGTTTGTAGACAATTTCCATACTTTGGTGTATACTAGTAACAGCCGTCTGCTGCAGAATTGTTGTATCTGGGAAATGGTTAAAACAGTTCAAAATCCAGTATGCTTTACTGTTCAACCTGAAAGCCAAAACCCGGCGTTAAACTCTTATCAGGATTAGGATGTAGCTCATTCAACTATGATCTTCACAGAAGTGTGACAGATTCCTTTTACATTGTTTTCTTATTCCGAAAATATTCAAGATAAATGTAAAAATTGCTTTAACAGTTCTTGTAAAATTTACTACTAGGCTTAATTATATTAATATTAATATTATTCATCAGACTGTGCACATCATGTACTGATTTTCTTTGCATTTCGTTGCTGTACACTCCTGAAAAGGAATTAGTATAAGCAATAATATTGCTTGTTTTCCAATCCATCTCAACCTACTAATGTTGTACTGTTATTATTGTATATATATGAACTGAATAATATATGTTTAAACTTAACTCTTATCAATCAGTCCATTAAAAACAGAGCCAATGTTACCAAAACTGTTAAACCGGTATGCGTGCGTCTTAAGCGAACGTTTCACGTTACCGTCACATGAAACGAGTCGATATCTTAAAGAGGTCAAATTATACCAAATACATATACAGGGCAGGCTAATCTACAACCAAGTTTTAGGGGGTTTATCTGGGGTTTTGCGCCATTTTAACATTAGTACCGTTATATCACAGCGACAGTTCACGTATGTATGATCACTGGGAAAACAAACTAGTACTAGGCTATGAAATGTGCCTTGCCTAAGGACACTCCCTCTTGTCCGCCCTAACTGGGGATCAAGACCGGGACACCTGGTTCAAAATCCTCGACGCTTACCATCCGGCGACGGCGAATTCCATTCACGAGGCTGCATTGAATATTTTACAATGGGTTTAAATTCATTGCCAATATGTATTGGATACACTGGATCTGTTTGACTTGACCATTTTTGTGATTTTAACCTTGTCTGATAGTAAAACGGGAGCCTGTGAAAAACACGTTTAGCCTAGCCCGATTGTGTTAAAAATAACGGTACCCATCTTCGCGGAATGAATTCTTTCTTGCATAATACTTGACGCACCATTTCTTTTGAAATATTGTAAAGATGAGAAGGAACTCATTTCGATTATAAAGTGTGTTTGACCCGTAACAATTGAGGGATCGCCGACTTTTGATTGACAGATGACGTTAGCCAATCAGATCGCGCGAAACTAAAGACGCGCCGCCATTTTGCCCGACACTTTCAGAAATGTCGTAGTTTTTAAAAAAAAAGTGTTGATTATGGTTAAACGGTGTTGCTGAGGAACCTGTACTACCGATAGTAGGTATCCAGATCGTCTGAGGAATGGAATTCATTTTATCCCTTTTCCTAAACCTGGAAGAAATCTTGAAAAGGCCAGGAAATCGATACGATTGTGCGGCAGGCCACACAGTCAGTTGGGCGAGGGAAAAACTGATGGAAAGGGGGAAAGCCAAAACTGTGTACGTGTGTTCAAAGGTAATTTGCATTTGTCAACAATTAACGTTTAATGTCAACAACCAAATCATTCACTTGCAAAACGAAATAAGCTGAAACGAGTGATTCGAAATACACACGAAGGTTAAAATGAAGTATATTTCGCCCACTGTATCTTCGTACAACGTTGAACAGAACGGTCGGGGGGAAGAGATTTCATTCACTCGTTTATTGTTATGTTGTGTTTTGCAAGAGAATGATGCACGTCAAGAGCATTTGGTATATTTTACAAATGAAATAAAGATGCGATATAATTGATTTCAGGGTTCACAATTTTGATTTGTGAGACTTCGTACCACTATAATTTCGTACCATTCTTGGCGACTTCGTACTACATTTATAATAATACTTTTTTTATTAGAGAGTTTTTCTAGAGTGTTAAATATTTGCTAACGGTATCGATTATAGCAGACATTATAGGGTGAAAAACGGATGACAAACTTTTGATTACATGTATTATGAAACTTTATTCAATATTCAAGATGTATGACAACAGATTGAAAATAATGTATAATGAAAAAAGTTATGTTTACATAAATTTATGATGCAAATGAAAAACAAAAAGACATATCATGGGAGCTTTAACCTTAGAGAGAGGGTGTCATAGCTAGGTGCAGGGAATGGGTCTGGGTACTTCAAACATAAAGCAAACTATTCTGACATAATGTAAATTTATAACACATATATACCACATGCAGACTTTTGAAATCACTAAAAAACATTCCTATTTTTTTTTAGTTGAATTAGTTACAGGTTTATTTAACATGATGTTTTTGATTTGTTTGTTTGCTCTTAACAATAACATTGTGTATTTTCATGTATGAGTATTTCCTTAAGGGAAAACCATCATAGAAGTACCCAGACCCATTCCCTGCACTTAGCTATGACACCCTCACTCCAAGTAGAAACCCCCCAGCAAGAAGACAAATCCTGTTTTCATGTTCGTGCATCTAAGGAATTATCTTAGAGGGAATCAAGGCAGATTGTGTGAGTAAATATGTACACATCCACTGTTTATTATAATAGATTATTATAATAAACAGTGGATGTGTACATTTATATAAGTGAACATGGTTTAGTCTGTTGCTTTTCTTTTTGTTTTGTAAAGTTATCTTGATATAAGTGTGGTATATACATGTACCTGTTTTTGCAGTACAGTAATTACATTTTTTTTTAAATATATCTGGATAAGACAGGTATACACATTATGCAGATGATATCACTGGCTTTTAAAAAAATTAATTAGTGGTAGCCATGACCTCAATTAACCAAAGTAAGCAACTAGCTGAGTTTAAGAATAATTATGATTCTATAAATCTCTATTTACTTCATCACATATATAGTAAATAATAACTCAAAACTAGAATGAACTGCATATAGGAAAATGTGGAAAACTTCATTTATTAGTTAACTATTTTGCCACAATATTTTTAAAATTAATATTGCTGCAAAGGCATCAGAAAGTGTTTATTTATAGAATACAGTACAACAGTACATTTGTTTTTCTTACCCTTAAAAAGCTAAAAGCATTTATCAACTGAGCTTGAAATACAATTCAAAATATAACTAAACTAATCTAACAATACATATATATTAAACTATTTACACAAAAACACATTTTTCATGAATATAACACTTTTACTTATGCAGATGCATGTTGATGCCTCTGCAGTGGCAGGCTATTGAAAACTGTTTGATCAGTAGATCTCCTTTTTACACAGGTTTTTGTAACTTTATTCATTTATTATACTCATATAATTTGCATTTTGATACATTTGTCATGTTTGACCCAGTACAGGAAAAAAAAATACAAGTTGGTATATCTGGTACTCTATAGGTTGAGATAAGCCTATCCATATACTCTTATTAGAACCAACACCAGTTGACAGAAGCAGATTTAGTTTAGACTCTAATCTCTATTTACTTCAACACATAGTAAATAATTACTGTCAAAACCTGAATGAACAGCATATAATTATAACTTAATTAGGTAAACATGGAAACCAAAATTATACTGCACAGCAAACTGATATTGGTCTATGTTGTTTGCAAACAAGATGTTGGTAACCCAGTTTTAACATATGATCATTTTACAGGGACCAGAGCAGTGAGTCAAGCATACAATCATGTCCACCAATCACAGACTGCACAGATAAAGCTGAATCCTTCTGCATATCAATACAAGTCAGGGGTCTTTGGAAACAGTATCACCACAGCTGTCCAGCTCCCTCGGCTTTCCAATGGGCAGTACATATGGGGGCCTGCATAAAATGATATAGATAGATGACATTTTTGTAATATGTGATTTGATGTTAACCCTTCCCAACATACAAGTAATCTGAAGCAGACTGTTGAATACATCTTGACAAAACCGGAAATTTTTTAATAAATGTTTAATATTCCAGTTGAGTTGAAAATATTGTCATAAAAGGAGGTATTGCTTATCATGAGCCATTTTATTCTTTTGCCACAATGTTTTCATAATCTGACTGACCAGAGCTATCAATATGGGTATACATGTATATGATGGAAAGTGATAAATATTTTTCAAGTTAAACTGAAGAACTCAGTGTGATTTATTTGTATCTATTAAGATGTTGACCATCCGAATATGTTGGCTGTCTCTCCAGAGAACCAATCATTAATAGATGAGAAAGGCAAGCTTAAAAAAAATGCCATGACCCCTTGGGATTTATAATGTGCTGCAATTAAAATGCTAATTTATTGTAAATGGGAAAGTTGCTTCTACAAGTTAATACTATTTCAGCACTGCATTACTTACATACTAAGGTCACATCCATTGCTAACCTTTAACTGGTATGTTTACCCAAGTATCAATGTGATTTGTTTACACAGGGATCACAAATAAGTGAACAGTTGCCTTGTTAAATTTGAATTTTGTTGAAATATGCATAGAATCCTAATAGAGACAACACAATTAAATGAGAGGCTAAGGCTGATCCAATGAGTTGATCACATAGTGGTGTATGTGCACTTTGGCTTGTGGATAATGCATCTACAATGTAGCAGACAGGGCTGTGCTTTAACCATTTTAGGTGCAGGGTATCACCAGCCTATATATTAGCTTCCTGTAAAATGCAACAATTTTAAACTTGAGACATAAAAAAAAAATCCTATTTATTTAAGTAGTTAAACAAGGATTTCAATAATACATTTTGTTTGTATCAATCCGGAGTCCCAATGAGGAAAACTAATTAGTATGGCATGACCCATCCGTGGATCGAACCCTCGACCTCCTGCATTTACGGCGGCTGCTGTACCACTACACCATTGAAGCTGACCATAAAGAAATTTCTTGAATATTTCTTTACTCCATAAACCATATTATTACTGAATACTGTGCAAATATGTGAACAGTGTAGATATTTATCAGAATGCATTTATATAAGCTGATCTGGATCTTTATTATTCATTTAATTAAGCCAACTTGTACCTTTTCCCTAGAAACTGGATCATTATAATTATATTATTTTCATCCAAATACTCACCAGCAGTAATGTATTCATAATTTCCTGTTGTCAACAAATGAAGCAATTGTTTGGACCCCCTGGCTTATCCAACTGATTTTGCTGGTTATCTTTCAGGCTCCATCATCAATACATGTGCACACTGGCCAGATAACCTGCAATGAATTCATGTGTTATATTATATTGTTAAACAATGTTTGTGTTTATATTCTGAATATTCAATAGTGATAATAACATATTTGATTTGTCCATATTTTGTTTAATAATCCTTTCCTACAACACACTTGCAGCAGACAAACATTGTGGAAAAAGGAGAATTTGGTCAATATGATTCCATTGTTTTCTGATATTGTCTGCTACTGATGATGTTATAAAATGATGTTGTCAGATTGATCAAATGCATTTGGGAAAGGGTTAGCTTCCTCTAAGAGTTTATTCAATAGATTTATTAAACTTAAACAAAACATGTTGTTTTTTATTACTTTATCCAGTATTCAATCATTAATATCTAAATCCTTTCCCACATACATTATACCAGATTTGAAATAATTCTGGAAAAGAGAGAAATTACACTCTACTATAGTAATTTCACATTTTGACACAATGTTTTCAACTTTAAATCTATATTTACACTATCATTGGTAGATATTGTTAATATTTTCCAATAGATATTTTCAAAAGTCGTAGATAAATATAATTCAACCGACTAGAAGTACAGATCAATATGTCGATCCCATTTATCTGTTCACACCTATATGAAACCGAAAGTAAGATGAGGGGTCGAACCGTGAGGGGGTCGAAAGCTCTGTAAGCCATAAACATGAATGTAATACAACAAAAAGTAGATGTAAATCAAGAATAATTAATTAAATAACATGGAAAACATGATTGTTTGTATTTACCCTGCTTTGCAACCGCAGTGTGCATCACGTATTTTCCCATTGAATCTATGAGGCTTCTCGTTCTTACGCCGTCTCTGGTAAATCTGTGCATTTATGTGGACTATAATTCCAGCTCCAGGAGTTAAAAAACGACAGGGTCTTAATGTGACAGTCTCTATCTAAAGATGTAGCCCTCTGATGTTGTCGAAGTGTTTGCGAATACGGCAGATAAGCGGACGAAAAAAATGTCCGCGACATCTTTTAACGTTACGATGTCCGCCATTGTTGTTATTGTTTACACATAATGTCGGGCTAGTAACCGTTGCTAATGTGGGCGGAGCTAACTCGACAATCGGCGATCCGGCAATTGAAGAAAGTGTCGTAATAGAGGATTGAAATGTGTTGTTTATATTGAAGTTACAAAATACTTTTGTATATAAATAGACAAATGAGCTGCCCGCGAGAAAACCGAAAGTGTGGACTCTGCGTAAAGTATCGACCCGGATCAGCAAAAGCATGCCGCGAAGGCTTACCCGGATATACACTTTTCGCCTACTGTGGATTTTCTGTTTCAAGAATCATTACTCTATACCTCTATCCCCTAAGAATGTGTAGACCCGGATCAGTCTGCGCGGACTGCGCAGGCTGATCTGTGTCGATACATTATGCAGAGGCCATAATGTTGGTGATCTCGCGGGACGGCTCAATCTAAGATATGCAGATAACCCACGAGAATGTCAACCAAGCTTTGCAAGCTTTGCCATTCAACATATCTTAAATAGTTATATTGCCTTTGCCATAATTTGCTCAGTAGTCAATAGTCTTAAACACTGTTTGTCACTGGTCCGATGCACTCAATAAATACATTCTAAAATGAGAAAGTTGTTTTGAAAATAAAAATGTGTTTAAATTCACATTTCCATTTTAATTTCTTTTCATATGTATATTATATCTATATACGTCGATCTCAAATTATGTTACTTCAAGAAAATATTTACCTGATTTTTCTTTAAGTTTAACTTGTTTTAAACTAATGTTCATGCGCTCTGGATGACTGTGGCTGTCGATGAAATACCATACAGTCAATAAATATATCCACCTGACCCTTTGTAAAGGTGACTTAAGGTTTACAATATTTAATAATGTGTCTTATGCTATTTTCAATAAAATATTGTTTTGTTTTTTACGCCGCATTCAACAATCTTTCATTTATAACGGCTTTTCCTGGGTAAGTTACCAGTACTAGTGGTCCATCTTGACACCAGTCAGTCAGTCGTAATGCTAACCCCGCAACCCTGCGCGCCAAGGAGGGATTGAACCCGCGACCTTTCGTACCTGAGGCAGACGCTCTATCACTACACTACACTACTGTTTTCAACAAGCTAATATTTAAATATAATATACGGATTTCTTTAACGTTTTTTGCCGAAATTACGTTTTTGTAGTACAAGAGACTAATCAACAGTGGCACCATCAGCATACTCGACCTTCCTAAGCCGCGGGTAAAGTGTAAGTGACCTTTGACATCAAGGTCAAGGATGCCAAATCACAGCAGTATATTGTAGAACAGCTTAACGGAATAAGTACACGTATTAAGAATGCCGTCCGGCATTACAACTTCAGCAGAGATGAACTCTGGAAATCTGTTAACCCTTATTCCACGTAACGCGACTTTAAACATCATTTGCGTGTACTGTTCTGTACACCAGTTGCGTGTACTGTTCTGTACATCATTTGTACAAGGATCTGTATGAAGGAAGGGTTAAATTCCCGCAAAGATGTTTAAGAGTGTGTCTGATTACTGAGTACTCCCCACTGGCTAAGATGTATTGCCGGATGTTTCTGAATTGATCAAAAGATTGGGAAAGACATGCACAGGTTTAAATCATGTTGCAAAAACTGAAGGTACTACGATTCAAAATAATCTAGATGAAATTAGCAATGTTTACTTCTTTGTGTATATGATGTCTTTGTTTACTTCTTTGTTTGTATGATGTCTTCACAGCTTCCAATACATTTGTTTAGTTATATCATGGCGTTTCCTGAGTAAGTTACTAATACTACTAGTTCATTTATCCTGAAACAAACGAATCAGTCGTAATGGCATCTGGTTTCTGCTTCTTTGACGGAACATCAACATGCAACGTGTTAATTGTGTATATTTGGCGTGGACACGGGAAATGAAGTTATGTTATCAGAATTAATATTTCAATATATAACATTTATTTGTTCACTTTTACAAACATAAAACTCATCTTCAAAAAGCCATGTTCTGGCAGGTCGGAAATGAGTATGAAACTGATAGCTGGGAACATTCGATTTCAATCTTGTTCTGTGTATCAGCTTTTGATTTATATGTTTAAAGAGTGTATTGTTTTCGATTTCTCTAACTGTCTGTTCGAGTGATTGTTTGACTGATTGATCGATTGATGTTGGTATTGAACACAGTTTACAATGGTAGTTCAGATATATCACGGCGACAACTTCGCATGACTTATATTTTACCTAACCTTTTAGCACCAGTAATCCACACGAACTTTTTCCCATGTAACTTGATACCATCAAAAGACCATTTAGTCCATTGATGGAAGACATCAAAATGTTGATTTTTTTCCTTTTCACCCAATTTGTTCAAAGAGTACCTGCAGCAGATGCGTCAAAATGTGTATTCAAATGTGAAAGGTTTAACTCCGTTTTCAACAGTTTTTCAGTTAAATCATGGGAACGGGACGCGTATTCATTACCCATGGGTGACACACCGGTACACTGCAGGTAAATCTTTTGTTTACCCTTTTTTCCACATATAACAAATTTGCAGCAGACGACTTTGAAATTATTTAGGCTACACTATAAAACAAACTCTATAAATAAAAATAAAAGAATTTATTGAATAAAGATGAAAACATTGTGGCAAAAGGCGAACTTGCTAAACATGACCAATTTCCCCTTTTGTCATAATGCTTTCAAAAATCGTCTAATTCGTTTGCAAGAAATAAATCATCACGCCCGGTTCCACGAACACAACACTTACAGTAAGTTTTCCGTTCGCAAGCTATTCCCAAAAGCTTCCTGTAATTCTTTAGAGAAATTATTTCGACGAGGAAAACCAGCTACGACATAATGACAGTCGGTGAACAGACATTAATTTCCGATCTCGAATTCCGAATTCCGTTGTCTGACTTCCCTATCATGTTCAAAAATCTTTACGTAACTTCTCATATCTTAGCTCGCGCTCACTCACAGTCTTATATATATAACGGTCATCGTGGAGAACCCTTCGACACGGCACATTTCCTAGCCTAGTACTGGTTTGTTTACCTAGAGATCATTAATGTGTGAACTGTCGCCGTGATATAACTAAAATAATGTTGAAAACGGCGTAAAGACCCAATAAAACAAACAAATATCTACCCCGGTTGACGAGGGTTTGGATCTGTCCAACGTGACAAATACCACGATTTCAACCGTCTCTATGTAACAGGCAGACGAAGCGAACCAATTTGCTTCAACAAGTAGTAATAGGGGAACATAATTCTTGTGTTTTTAAGGCAATCTAAGTGACACTTGCCGTCTGACATTTCCCTATGGGGATAACATTTCCATATAGGTTTATTCAAATCCATTAAACCATGCTAGGTGTACTTCCGACCGGTACAAAGTAGCATTTCTAAGCAGTATATATATATATATATATATATAGGTTCAGATCATGATGTACGTCTTGTCAGATTCTACACAAGTGACAGAAGCTTGTGACAAAAGTTATTTAAGTAAATTGTGAACAGTGTATATCTAGATAGGACTGTGTGAATGCACATGCTAATCCGGTTCTACACTGTTCTCTAAAAAAATGTGCAATTTATACCTTTTCCTATGGACGTGCAGATTTCTTCTTTCTCATGAATAGGTATTGAGAAGATTATTTGTCTGCGAACATGTGAATACATAATTCGGTGAACTGCACTCAAACAGATGAGCCGTTCCACGAGAAAACCAACATTGTGGATTCTGCGTAAAGTATCGACCCGGATCAGCATAAGCATGCCTCCTGTGGATTTTCTGTTTCAGGAATCATTACTCTATACCTCCATCCCCTTGAGACGGAATGTGTCGGCCCGGATTAGTACGCGTGGACTGCGCAGGTTGACCTGGATCGATATATTACGCAGTGTCCATAATGTTGGTGTTCTCGTGGAATGGCTCATATGTAATTATAATACCTTTCTAAGTGTTCGTGGTTTAGTTCATATAATTATCGAGATTATACAAATATTCTCGAGCTTTTCCTCTGCAGAGGTCCGAATAAAAGAGTCCACGGTCAAAGATCTTTCATTACGCGATTGGTACTTGTACACAATTGGAGATATTTGAGCGTCCCGGTTAGCTCAATCGGTAGCGTACTCGCGAGAGGTCCCGGGTTCGAGCCCCGGACTTGCTGCATGTTTTTCTCTCCCTGTGACATTCAAAATATCAAATAAAATTAAATATAGTACCTGGATTTAATAGTAAGGCATCCATTATTATGTGTTCTGTTCCCATTTAGTTAAGCTGCGATACGACTACAAAGTTCATTATAAGTCGCCGGGCAAAAGCCCGCGACTTCTATTTTTAATAGGTTTTCGGAAATCACATGGGATTATTATTAGAAAGAAACACATTTAGATGTCTTGAACATATTACAATTGTGTTTGTTTAAAAACACTAAGTAATGACACATCTAAAATGAAATAAATATTCCGATGTTTTAGGTGTTTTCAGTTTCTTTATTTTGACTCGCATTTATATATTTTTGTTTTATTTACGAAGACAAAACAGTCCCTATTAGCTAGACTGGTATACTTTATTTTACACTATATACTACATGTACTCAAAAGGCGATAACTACAAACCTTTACGTCGCACAGTCTAATTTATTTACATACCCACACCTGCATGAAGCAGACTGTTTGTTATGTGTAAATATCGAGATGAAAATGACCTCGAATATTCTGCTTTTATTGGCAATTTTAACTTACTTAATGTTATTTTCATGTTCAAAGAGATGTCTTGATTTGTGAAGAAGGCATTTTATAATGTTTATCTATGTATATCTAAAATATGAAATGTTTCTAAGCTAAAACTGTTGATCGCGTGACTCGCGAATACCAACTGCGTAGATCAATCTCCTTTGCAGAGAGCCGCTCTTTACGCTCACTTACAAATAGTAAATCGTAGGTGATTTAAAATGTTTATTTGGTTCGAAACAAATGAAGAAAAGAACAAACCGAGATAAAACTAGTTTTAATAGAAACATTACTTTGAACGAACACTCTCTGCCTATAAAGAGAGTTTCAAGAACGACACCTCTGCGAATAAGAAAGAATCGGATCTTTCGTACAAAATTATTTCGTCCTTGACAATTTTAAATGTGTCATTTAATTCCCTAAAGGCATATTGCTTCCGATCTGCATAGTGTTATGCATCATTGACACAAGGGCGCTCATCATATTATAATTTTAAAACATGAGTAGTTTGTTATTTTCATTATAAAAAAGGAAGGAAAATATTAAAATAAATTAACATGTTTTAGGGCTCAGTTTATGTTCGAAATTAAGTTTAAATTATACAACAATTTCAATGAGATTTAACTGTTTAGTTGATATTGTATTTCGAAGGTGGTCTAATTTATAAATATTGGACTACATTTCAACATTTGTTTGTTAAATTATGATATAATTAGGATGCCAAGCTAATATCATTTTGAGAAAACGAGAAAACTCATGTCTTCAGTGATTTAACCCTTATCTCATTGTTTTAAAAGTAGATTGCTGCAAAGGTGTCCACTGTTGACTTTAATAGAGGAAAGGTAAAATGACGTGCAAATCCTAAATTGTCTGTTTTGTGGTTTTATTGAAAAATAATAAAATTCAAATATTCTGACAAACATCTTGAAAAGTGTATGTGGATTTCACAAATCTTATAATTATTCCTTAATGAAAGCAATGTATACATACTAAGACTAATGATTGGCAAGATTTCTCATTTCCATTACTGTTTATGATCAATAATTAGTTGGTTGTGTGTATGGTCAACCTACTTTGGAATGGAGATTGATCATAAACAATGAAAGGCTTCAATTATCATTCACTTCGTTGACAAAACAATGCAAGTTATGATACATTTTCACTTGACCCCCACCCCTGATGTTCCAATATGCCCCTCAGTTGATAACTGTTTATTCAACTACTATAATGTTAGTGTTATGCATAACTGCACTATGAATATCCGGCGACATTGATGCATTGCATCAACTTTCTCTTGTGGATGTTATTATTCTGTACACTCGATCCGAATAGTGTGTTAATCAGTCTAAACAAAACGCACAGCCTATAATGAACAGTGATGATTACATTATGAGTTATTTGAGATTACTCTCTGCGAGAGAATATCAGTAAGTGTATTTTCACTATCTTGCTATTGGAAAAAAGATGGACTTAAGTCGGGCTAAATGGGGTGTTTTAGATTGGGGTTTAAACACCGTTTTTAACGGATTTTCAGTTAAATCACGGCGACCAGTGCATCCCACCATGTGTTTCGTGACGACCTCACACTGGAACTCGACACAATTGTCTTCTATACCACCTGACGTCCTTCCCACATAGCTGTTTTCTAGCCAATGTCTGGGTAAACAAAATACAACGCTATACAGAATGTATATAGTCTCAACGAATTTCGTCAATTATCGGACATAATCAATAATTAACCCAAGGGTTCTAACTCAGAACCCCTTGCTCGGTGAAATGGATGCCTGTTTAGTCTTCGTTTCGGTAACATTTGAGCCATCCCTCGAGAAAACCAGTATTATGGCCACTGCGTAATGTATCGACCCAGATCAGCCTGAATAGTACGCGCAGACTGATCCGGACCGACACATTCCGTCTTAGGGGAAAAAAAAGGTATAGAGTAATGATTCCTGAAACAGAAAATCCACAGGAGGCGAAAAGTGTCTATCTGGGTAAGCCTGCGCGGCATACGTAGGCTGATCTAGGTCGATACATTACGCAGAAGCCATATTGTTCGTTTTCTCGCGGGACGGTTCATTTTCAACATGTTCAAGTTCCCTGATGTTATAGTATTACGACTCAATCACATTTAAACCAAACCAAACGTCATCGCTATACGTATATTGGATATGACGACAACGCATAAAATGTTGTCTCGAATTGACCTTTTACATTTAAATATTCTACTATAGGAACACTCGGCAATCACCGCTTCTCTAACTCGTGCCAATATGAGTTACCTCCCCTTTTGATAACTAACGCTTTTGTAGGCGACAAGTTGTTTGGCCAAACCAAAGGTCAATCTGACACGACCTGTAACTTGGAGTCGTCAGATCAATGGTTATGCTACTGCAGCGAAGATTGTGTCTGGATGTAATTACATTACGGCTACACTTACATTTTTATTGACAGAAGTCTCATCGATGTCAATGTTATCATAAAGGTTAAGCCACATTACCAGCACATCAACTGTATTGTGCCAAGTTATAACAAATATGACAGAGAACTAGTTAAGGTGGACTATGTGGAGTACCGGTGCGAGGGAATAATGTTCGGTGGTGTACCGGTACCGGTACGAGGGAATAATGTTCGGTGGAGTACCGGTACGAGGGAATAATGTTCGGTGGAGTACCGGTACGAGGGAATAATGTTCGGTGGAGTATCGGTGCGAGGGAATAATGTTCGGTGGAGTACCGGTACGAGGGAATAATGTTCGGTGGAGTACCGGTGCGAGGGAATAATGTTCGGTGGAGTACCGGTACGAGGGAATAATGTTCGGTGGAGTACCGGTGCGAGGGAATAATTTTCGGTGGAGTACCGGTGCGAGGGAATAATGTTCGGTGGAGTACCGGTGCGAGGGAATAAAGTTCGGTGGAGTACCGGTGCGAGGGAATAATGTTCGGTGGAGTACCGGTGCGAGGGAATAATGTTCGGTGGAGTACCGGTGCGACGGAATAAAGTTCGGTGGAGTACCGGTGCGAGGGAATAATGTTCGGTGGAGTACCGGTGCGACGGAATAATGTTCCGTGGAGTACCGGTGCGAGGGAATAATGTTCGGTGGAGTACCGGTGCGAGGGAATAATGTTCGGTGGAGTACCGGTACGAGGGAATAATGTTCGGTGGAGTACCGGTGCGAGGGAATAATGTTCGGTGGAGTACCGGTACGAGGGAATAAAGTTCGGTGGAGTACCGGTACGAGGGAATAATGTTCGGTGGTGTACCGGTACGAGGGAATAATGTTCGGTGGTGTACCGGTACGAGGGAATAATGTTCGGTGGAGTATCGGTGCGAGGGAATAATGTTCGGTGGAGTACCGGTACGAGGGAATAATGTTTGGTGGAGTACCGGTGCGAGGGAATAATGTTCGGTGGAGTATCGGTGCGAGGGAATAATGTTCGGTGGAGTACCGGTACGAGGGAATACAGTTTAGTGGAGTACCGGTGCGATGGAATAATGTTCGGTGGAGTACCGGTGCGAGGGAATAATGTTCGGTGGAGTACCGGTACGAGGGAATAATGTTCGGTGGAGTACCGGTGCGAGGGAATAATGTTCGGTGGAGTACCGGTACGAGGGAATAATGTTTGGTGGAGTACCGGTACGAGGGAATAATGTTCGGTGGAGTACCGGTGCGAGGGAATAAAGTTCGGTGGAGTACCGGTACGAGGGAATAATGTTCGGTGGAGTACCGGTACGAGTGAATAATGTTTGGTGGAGTACCGGTACGAGGGAATAATGTTTGGTGGAGTACCGGTACGAGGGAATAATGTTTGGTGGAGTACCGGTACGAGGGAATAATGTTCGGTGGAGTACCGGTGCGAGGGAATAAAGTTCGGTGGAGTACCGGTACGAGGGAATAAAGTTCGGTGGAGTACCGGTACGAGGGAATAATGTTCGGTGGAGTACCGGTACGAGTGAATAATGTTCGGTGGAGTACCGGTGCGAGGGAATAATGTTCGGTGGTGTACCGGTACGAGGGAATAATGTTCGGTGGAGTACCGGTGGGAGGGAATAATGTTCGGTGGAGTACCGGTACGAGGGAATAATGTTCGGTGGAGTACCGGTGCGAAGGAATAAAGTTCGGTGGAGTACCGGTACGAGGGAATAATGTTCGGTGGAGTACCGGTGCGAGGGAATAATGTTCGGTGGAGTACCGGTGCGAGGGAATAAAGTTCGGTGGAGTACCGGTACGAGGGAATAAAGTTCGGTGGAGTACCGGTACGAGGGAATAATGTTCGGTGGAGTACCGGTGCGAGGGAATAATGTTCGGTGGTGTACCTGTACGAGGGAATAATGTTCGGTGGAGTACCGGAGCGAGGGAATAAAGTTCGGTGGAGTACCGGTACGAGGGAATAATGTTCGGTGGAGTACCGGTGCGAGGGAATAATGTTCGGTGGAGTACCGGTGCGAGGGAATAAAGTTCGGTGGAGTACCGGTGCGAGGGAATAAAGTTCGGTGGAGTACCGGTGCGAGGGAATAATGTTCGGTGAAGTACCGGTGCGAGGGAATAATGTTCGGTGGAGTACCGGTACGAGTGAATAATGTTCGGTGGAGTACCGGTGCGAGGGAATAAAGTTCGGTGGAGTACCGGTGCGAGGGAATAAAGTTCGGTGGAGTACCGGTACGAGGGAATAAAGTTCGGTGGAGTACCGGTACGAGGGAATAATGTTCGGTGGTGCACCGGTACGAGGGAATAATGCTCGGTGGTGTACCGGTACGAGGGAATAATGTTCGGTGGAGTATCGGTGCGAGGGAATAATGTTCGGTGGAGTACCGGTACGAGGGAATAATGTTTGGTGGAGTATCGGTGCGAGGGAATAATGTTCGGTGGAGTACCGGTACGAGGGAATACAGTTTAGTGGAGTACCGGTGCGATGGAATAATGTTCCGTGGAGTACCGGTGCGAGGGAATAATGTTCGTTGGAGTACCGGTGCGAGGGAATAATGTTCGTTGGAGTACCGGTGCGAGGGAATAATGTTCCGTGGAGTACCGGTACGAGAGAATAATGTTCGGTGGAGTACCGGTGCGAGGGAATAATGTTCGGTGGAGTACCGGTGCGAGGGAATAAAGTTCGGTGGAGTACCGGTGCGAGGGAATAATGTTCGGTGGAGTACCGGTGCGAGGGAATAATGTTCCGTGGAGTACCGGTACGAGGGAATAATGTTCGGTGGAGTACCGGTGCGAGGGAATAATGTTTGGTGGAGTACCGGTGCGAGAGAATAATGTTCGGTGAAGTACCGGTGCGAAGGAATAATGTTTGGTGGAGTACCGGTGCGAGGGAATAAAGTTCGGTGGAGTACCGGTGCGAGGGAATAAAGTTCGGTGGAGTACCGGTGCGAGGGAATAATGTTCCGTGGAGTACCGGTACGAGGGAATAATGTTCGGTGGAGTACCGGTGCGAGGGAATAATGTTTGGTGGAGTACCGGTGCGAGAGAATAATGTTCGGTGAAGTACCGGTGCGAAGGAATAATGTTTGGTGGAGTACCGGTGCGAGGGAATAATGTTCGGTGGAGTACCGTCGCGAGGGAATAATGTTCGGTGGAGTACCGGTACGAGGGAATAATGTTCGGTGGAGTACCGGTGCGAGGGAATAATGTTCGGTGGTGTACCTGTACGAGGGAATAATGTTCGGTGGAGTACCGGTGCGAGGGAATAAAGTTCGGTGGAGTACCGGTACGAGGGAATAATGTTCGGTGGAGTACCGGTGCGAGGGAATAAAGTTCGGTGGAGTACCGGTACGAGGGAATAAAGTTCGGTGGAGTACCGGTACGAGGGAATAATGTTCGGTGGAGTACCGGTGCGAGGGAATAATGTTCGGTGGTGTACCTGTACGAGGGAATAATGTTCGGTGGAGTACCGGTGCGAGGGAATAAAGTTCGGTGGAGTACCGGTACGAGTGAATAATGTTCGGTGGAGTACCGGTGCGAGGGAATAATGTTCGGTGGTGTACCTGTACGAGGGAATAATGTTCGGTGGAGTACCGGTGCGAGGGAATAAAGTTCGGTGGAGTACCGGTACGAGGGAATAATGTTCGGTGGAGTACCGGTGCGAGGGAATAATGTTCGGTGGAGTACCGGTGCGAGGGAATAAAGTTCGGTGGAGTACCGGTACGAGGGAATAAAGTTCGGTGGAGTACCGGTACGAGGGAATAATGTTCGGTGGAGTACCGGTACGAGGGAATAATGTTCGGTGGAGTACCGGTACGAGGGAATAATGTTTGGTGGAGTACCGGTGCGAGGGAATAATGTTTGGTGGAGTACCGGTGCGAGGGAATAATGTTCGGTGGAGTACCGGTACGAGGGAATAATGTTCGGTGGAGTACCGGTGCGAGGGAATAATGTTCGGTGGTGTACCTGTACGAGGGAATAATGTTCGGTGGAGTACCGGTGCGAGGGAATAAAGTTCGGTGGAGTACCGGTACGAGTGAATAATGTTCGGTGGAGTACCGGTGCGAGGGAATAATGTTCGGTGGAGTACCGGTGCGAGGGAATAAAGTTCGGTGGAGTACCGGTGCGAGGGAATAAAGTTCGGTGGAGTACCGGTACGAGGGAATAATGCTCGGTGGTGTACCGGTACGAGGGAATAATGTTCGGTGGAGTATCGGTGCGAGGGAATAATGTTCGGTGGAGTACCGGTACGAGGGAATAATGTTTGGTGGAGTACCGGTGCGAGGGAATAATGTTCGGTGGAGTATCGGTGCGAGGGAATAATGTTCGGTGAAGTACCGGTACGAGGGAATACAGTTTAGTGGAGTACCGGTGCGATGGAATAATGTTCCGTGGAGTACCGGTGCGAGGGAATAATGTTCGTTGGAGTACCGGTGCGAGGGAATAATGTTCGTTGGAGTACCGGTGCGAGGGAATAATGTTCCGTGGAGTACCGGTACGAGAGAATAATGTTCGGTGGATTACCGGTGCGAGGGAATAATGTTCGGTGGAGTACCGGTGCGAGGGAATAAAGTTCGGTGGAGTACCGGTGCGAGGGAATAATGTTCGGTGGAGTACCGGTGCGAGGGAATAATGTTCCGTGGAGTACCGGTACGAGGGAATAATGTTCGGTGGAGTACCGGTACGAGGGAATAAAGTTCGGTGGAGTACCGATGCGAGGGAATAAAGTTCGGTGGAGTACCGGTACGAGGGAATAATGTTCGGTGGAGTACCGGTGCGAGGGAATAATGTTCGGTGGAGTACCGGTGCGAGGGAATAAAGTTCGGTGGAGTACCGGTGCGAGGGAATAATGTTCGGTGGAGTACCGGTGCGAGGGAATAATGTTCCGTGGAGTACCGGTACGAGGGAATAATGTTCGGTGGAGTACCGGTACGAGGGAATAAAGTTCGGTGGAGTACCGGTGCGAGGGAATAATGTTTGGTGGAGTACCGGTTCGAGGGAATAATGTTCGGTGGAGTACCGGTACGAGGGAATAAAGTTCGGTGGAGTACCGGTGCGAGGGAATAATGTTTGGTGGAGTACCGGTGCGAGAGAATAATGTTCGGTGAAGTACCGGTGCGAAGGAATAATGTTTGGTGGAGTACCGGTGCGAGGGAATAAAGTTCGGTGGAGTACCGGTGCGAGGGAATAAAGTTCGGTGGAGTACCGGTGCGAGGGAATAATGTTCCGTGGAGTACCGGTACGAGGGAATAATGTTCGGTGGAGTACCGGTGCGAGGGAATAATGTTTGGTGGAGTACCGGTGCGAGAGAATAATGTTCGGTGAAGTACCGGTGCGAAGGAATAATGTTTGGTGGAGTACCGGTGCGAGGGAATAATGTTCGGTGGAGTACCGGTGCGAGGGAATAAAGTTCGGTGGAGTACCGGTACGAGGGAATAAAGTTCGGTGGAGTACCGGTGCGAGGTAATAATGTTTGGTGGAGTACCGGTGCGAGGGAATAAAGTTCGGTGGAGTACCGGTGCGAGGGAATAAAGTTCGGTGGAGCACCGGTACGAGTGAATAATGTTCGGTGGAGTACCGGTACGAGGGAATAATGTTCGGTGGAGTACCGGTGCGAGGGAATAATGTTTGGTGGAGTACCGGTACGAGGGAATAATGTTCGGTGGAGTACCGGTACGAGGGAATAATGTTTGGTGGAGTACCGGTACGAGGGAATAATGTTCGGTGGAGTACCGGTACGAGGGAATACAGTTTAGTGGAGTACCGGTGCGATGGAATAATGTTCCGTGGAGTACCGGTGCGAGGGAATAAAGTTCGGTGGAGTACCGTTGCGAGGGAATAATGTTCGGTGGAGTACCGGTACGAGGGAATAATGTTCGGTGGTGTACCGGTACGAGGGAATAATGTTCGGTGGAGTACCGTTGCGAGGGAATAATGTTCGGTGGAGTACCGGTGCGAGGGAATAAAGTTCGGTGGAGTACCGGTGCGAGGGAATAAAGTTCGGTGGAGTACCGGTGCGAGGGAATAATGTTCCGTGGAGTACCGGTGCGAGGGAATAATGTTCGGTGGAGTACCGGTGCGAGGGAATAATGTTCGGTGGAGTACCGGTGCGAGGGAATAATGTTCGGTGGAGTACCGGTACGAGGGAATAATGTTTGGTGGAGTACCGGTGCGAGGGAATAATGTTCGGTGGAGTACCGGTGCGAGGGAATAATGTTCGGTGGAGTACCGGTACGAGGGAATAATGTTTGGTGGAGTACCGGTACGAGGGAATAATGTTCGGTGGAGTACCGGTGCGAGGGAATAATGTTCGGTGAAGTACCGGTACGAGGGAATAATGTTCGGTGGAGTACCGGTACGAGGGAATAATGTTTGGTGGAGTACCGGTACGAGGGAATAATGTTCGGTGGAGTACCGGTACGAGGGAATAATGTTCGGTGGAGTACCGGTGCGAGGGAATAATGTTCGGTGGAGTACCGGTACGAGGGAATAATGTTTGGTGGAGTACCGGTACGAGGGAATAAAGTTCGGTGGAGTACCGGTGCGAGGGAATAAAGTTCGGTGGAGTACCGGTGCGAGGGAATAATGTTCGGTGGAGTACCGGTGCGAGAGAATCAGCAGGAAACAATAGGAAATACACGATTAGATAACTAGTTACTGTCATATAACTGAAATATGTTGAAAACAAAAATCCAATCAATCATACAGTATACTTACTAATGCAAGCGAAATAACAAAATAGTTGATGTTATTCGTTTCCAAACATGGGAAATGTGTCATACAACTGCAACATTGTTGAAAGCGGCGTAAAACACGAGACAATCAATGGTATAGGATGTACACGTAGCAAACTGGGCATCTGACAGTTTGCTTTTCGTTAGAATAGACTGAAGAGGTTAACGCTCTATAGAGATGTCGTTAAGTGCAGTTGAACGGTACTATTTGAAATATATACAACACATAACATAACATAACATAACATAACATACAGTTTATTGGCATTGAATTTATAACACTTTTAGCCATTAACAAAAACAAAATTGAAGGCATGTACACTATTAAATACTGTTTTAATCTGGAATGGTAAACGGTTTGAAAATGTACTACTTAGGCGTTACACAAACTAGTTCAAAACCCGTAGTATTACTATACCAGAATCACGATACAATAAAAGACCGTCTCCATGTTGTACCGGTTTAAGCGTCTGGTTTGGGAGCGGGAGATCAGGGTTCGATGCCCGATCGGGTCATACTAAATAATTTAAAACTTGGTAGTAGTAGCTTCCCCCTTGAGGCTCAGTGTTGCGGGGATAAAAATACGACAAATGAGTCGTAGACAGAATAAAATAATACCGGTTGTAACAATAAATTACCGCAGTGACATGACTGAATAAGGTTATAAGCCGCGTAAAAAAAACATGGAAACAAACATAATTTGATGCCGACATATTGGACATATCCAATCTTCCGTCTACTCGTGTTGTTTAAATAACGTGATTAAAGTTCCTAAAGAACAAACTATTGGCTGAGTCAATATTGGAGAAAACGGTTAATTCTTGCCCGAAAGATAAATCCGTATAATATTTCCATCGAACCTCTATTGACAAGGGTCAAGCCGTAAAGCTCTCTTTAACCTAGAAGCGTGATTACGTTTTTATCATACAAGTGGGATTGTTTTTTCTCTCAAGGTCTTCCAAGACTTGACATCTCTGCCACGTCACGTTATAACCGACCTTCCGGGGGTGGGGGTTTGAGAAGTTTGGGCATTTACGATACAATTGAGCCGTTTCGCGAGAAAACCAACAATATCGACTCGGATCAGGCTGTGCAGTCCGTACATGCTAACCCGGACAGACACTTTTCGCCACCTGTGTATTTTCTGTTTCAGGAATCATTACGCTATACTACTATCCCCCTAAAACGGAATGTGTCGGCCCGTATTAGCCTGCACGGATTGCGCACGCTGATCTTGTTCGATACATTACGCAGAGGCAATACTGTTGGTTTTCTCGTGGAACGGCTCAATTGTAAATAATTATGGTCGCTTTTTCGTAATAGTCGTTCTCAAATACTTCTTTAGTATAAAATTATTTATCTACATCAATTGCGAAACAGGTTTTAAGCTAATGTTAATAACGCTCGATGTCTGCTCCCTGAAGACATCACATACTTCTTTAGAGTCCACAGAGCTACGTAGCGATTATTGAAGATCCGGATCAGAGTTCGGTTTTTAGGAGACGTGGGTTATTTTGTCGTTATGTCCTAGTTACATTGAACATGTGGTACTTAATGATTTTGTTCGCCCTTTGTACACACGTAATGGGCAGATAAAGACGACACATTTTATACTCATATTACAATCAAAAGTGACTCGTGAACACATTGAACACGTTTTGATGGAATAAAAAAGCTTTTTTCGATTCTTCGGAGGGGGTATTTTTATAATCTAATCGCAATATACGTACCCTTATCCTGCTGTACGCGACCTGAATCTATATTTCAATATAATGATATGGACGATTTAAAATTACAAGTGTTAACAATGATGACCAATATCAGCCAGCACGTGCGTGAAGATCGATCATGATAAGCAAGTATGGTACAGACAACAGATCAGTATGCATGCTTCCTGGAGAAATAAATAAAACATGTTGAGTTAAGGATGCACCGGCTTGCCTAGCTTAATACTGCTGACACAGCCTTCACCAGATTGAAAGGGTTGAATACAATGTTGCTCATTCGTTAAAACGTTGCTATTACATAACATATATTGACATCTGTAATACAACGGCCACCGTGTCAGCATTAGCATAGATATATACTAATCAGAATATACGTGAGTATATTTGAAGGAAAAGATATCACTTTGCAGTACTTACGTATCATATTGTTAATAATGTATTAAAGTTTCGGTATAATATTAATATCCATTAACATCTATTGACTCATATACCATTTTTATGGTACGTATTTTCTATCGGAAATATTAGGTTGCCGTATCAATACGTGGCTTTGTATTTTACTACGAGGCGCGTTCAAAAATTGGTATCTCGCGAGAACGAATATCGCGAGATACTTCAGGTTTAACACTTTCCCTGATATGACAATTCTGCAGCAGACGACTTTGAACATATTTTTATCAAACAATGAAAGATCTCTATAATTGACTGGATAACCTATGACTACAGTAGGAAACATTGTGGGGCAAAAGGAGAAATTGTTCGTTTTGAGCAATTTCTTCTTTTGTCACTATGTTTTCAAAAAGCCGTCTGCTGCAGAGGCGTCATAAAGCGTTTATATGAGGGAAAGGGTTAACGTGCTCCGAATAGACAATGCAAAGCCGCAATTATCAGGTATATGAAGTTAATCAGTAATCAGTAATCGATATTCAATACCGATATGAATGTAGAGCTGAAACGAATATAGAGTCAGAACCAGAATCGTGAACTTTGATACGCATTGAAATATACGTTACCGTCATTGTTTAGTATGACAAATATCGGTATGAATATAGATCTGAATATCGCGCCAGGTCGATATTCGAGAAAATGGTGCTACCTTTTTTCTGATCATGCAGTAGAGCGAATACCGATTTGAATATCGATTTGAATATGGAGCCAGGTCGATATTCGGTAAAATGGTGCTATCTTTTTTCTGATCATGTAGTAGAGCGAATAGTATCAGGTCGATATTCGGTAAAATGATGTTATTGTCTTTCTGACCATGTAGTAGAGCGAATACCGATTTGAATATCGATTTGAATATAGAGCCAGGTCGATATTCGGGAAAATGGTGCTATATTTTTTCTGAACATGTAGTAGAACGAATACCAATTTGAATATCGATTTGAATATAGAACCAGGTCGATATTCGGGAGAATGCTTTCAACGTCATGCTAATCACGTAGAAGCGTGAATACCGATTTGAATATCGAATTGAATATGGAAGCCAGGTCGGTATTCGTGAAAATGGTGCTACTCTACTACATGGTCAGAAAGACAATAGCAAAATTTTACCGAATAACGACATGGCTCTAAATTCAAATAATATTCAAATCGGGGTTCGCCCTTCTACATGATCAGGAAGACGATAGCACCATTTTAACGAATATCGACCTGGCTTCAAATTCAAATCGATATTCAAATCGGTATTCGCTCTACTACTTGATCAGAACAAAGATAGCACTATTTTCTCGAATATCGCCCTGGCTCTATATTCAAATCAATATTAAAATCGGTATTCGCTCTACTACATGGTCAGAAAGACACTAGCACCATTTTACCGAATATCGAAATGACACTAAATTCAAATCGATATTCAAATCGGGGTTCGCCCGCCTACATGATAAGGAAGACGATAGCACCATTTTCTCGAATATCGACCTGGCTCGACATTCAGATCTATATTCATATCGATATTCGTCATACTAAACAGAGTTCACGAATTTGGTGCTGACTCTATATTCGTTTCAGCTCTATATTCATATCGGTATTGAATATCAATTACCGAATATCGAACTTCGTGCCAACTACACATACCTGCGAGTATCACTACCGTGTTTGAAATGACGTGCCATCACATTACGTTATTTGGAACGATATTTGTCCAAATCAATTTCAGAATCTGAATATGTCGTGTTGCATTTTGCATGCATTTTCACCCAGAATGTGTAAAGGTTCATACAAAGAAAAGTCACGATTTACATGTAGGAATGTGTCGAGGTTCATAAAAAGAACAGTCACGATTTACATGTAGGTATGTGTAGAGGTTTATACAAAGAACAGTCACGATTTACATGTAGGAATGTGTAGAGGTTTATACAAAGAACAGTCACGATTTACATGTAGGAATGTGTAGAGGTTTATACAAAGAACAGTCACGATTTATATGTAGGTATGTGTAGAGGTTTCTACAAAGAACAGTCACGATTTACATGTAGTAATGTGCAGAGGTTTATACAAAGAACAGTCACGATTTACATGTAGGTATGTGAAGAGGTTTATACAAAGAACAGTCACGATTTACATGTAGTAATGTGTAGAGGTTTATACAAAGAACAGTCACGATTTACATGTAGTAATGTGTAGATGTTTATACAAAGAACAGTCACAATTTACATGTAGGTATGTGTCGAGGTTTATACAAAGAACAGTCACGATTTACATGTAGTAATGTGTCGAGGTTTATACAAGGAACAGTCACGATTTACATGTAGTAATGTGAAGAGGTTTATACAAGGAACAGTCACGATTTACATGTAGGTATGTGTAGAGGTTTATACAAAGAACAGTCACGATTTACATTTAGTAATGTGTAGAGGTTTATACAAGGAACAGTCACGATGTACATGTAGGTATGTGTAGAGGTTTATACAAAGAACAGTCACGATTTACATTTAGTAATGTGTAGAGGTTTATACAAGGAACAGTCACGATTTACATGTAGGTATGTGTAGAGGTTTATACAAAGAACAGTCACGATTTACATTTAGTAATGTGTAGAGGTTTATACAAGGAACAGTCACGATTTACATGTAGGTATGTGTAGAGGTTCATACAAAGAACATTCACGATTTACATGTAGGAATGTGTCGAGGTTCATACAAAGAAAGTCACGATTTACATGTAGGTATGTAATAATATTGTATTAATGTATTGTAATAAGTTTTCGTGTTGCATTTGCGCGTGACAATGTGCATGCATTTTCGCCCGGAATGTGTAGAGGTTAAATACAAAGAACATTTAGGCATCAATTTTCACTCGGAATATGTGGAGGTTCATACAAATAACAGTGACGATTTGCATGTGGAAATGTAATTATATTGTATTAATATATTGTAGAAAGTTGAATTAATTTCAAATTCAAATAGTCTTAGATTTTTATTTCTCTCATGACATCATTTGAGAATTAAAAATCAAATATTATTTATATGCACTAACACGTTTTCACTAATATCCAATACATTGAAAGGTATGTGGTAGGATTGGCACGTGGGGAATAAAGTTATATAAATATAAATCAAATCATCAAAAACATCAAATAAACGGAGATTAGTTATTTATAGAGCCGGAATCATTGTCGACATTTACAGAGTGGAAATGTCACTTTGGATTAATTAACGCTTCCTCTCATACAGCAAATCTGCAGCAGACGACTTTGAAAACATCAACCCAAAATACGGAAAATCTCTTGAAATGAAAGTATAATTACTGGAAAGAAAGTTGAAAACATTGTAGCAAAAAGAGAAATTGCTCGTTTTGAGCAATTACTTCTATTGTCACTATGTTTTCAAAAGGCGTCAGCTATAGGTGCGTCAACATGTGTCTATAGGTGGGAGTGGGTTTAGTTACATTAACCGACATTGGAAAGCAAATTACGTAAAATACAAACATTCAGGTTTCTCCAGATCTCTTAACTTCGTTTATGGTCGAAAATACAAATGGTTATTGGTTTATGAATTATCATAATAATTTGGTGTTCCTGTGCTGTTGAAACTTAAGTATTGATACACACTTTTGTAAATTCGTTAAAGGGCAATACTATGAATGATATTTAGTTTATGAATAAGCTTTTCAAGTTGGCGTTCTCGCGTTGTTTAACTTCTCGTAAGAGCAATACTATGAATGGTGTTATGTTTATGAATAACAGGTGTTGTTACTGCGTTATTTAGAGTCTTGTATTGTTCACTTGTTTACTTCTTGTAAGAGCACTGGTATGAATGATGTTATGTTTATGAATAACAGGTGTTGTTCCTGCGTTATTGAGAGTCTTGTATTGTTCACTTGTTAACTTTGTGTAAGAGGAATACTATGAATGGTGTTATGTTTATGAATAATAGGTGTTGTTCCTGCGTTACTGAGAGTCTTGCATTGTTCACTTGTTAACTTCTTGTAAGAGCAATACTATGAATGGTGTTATGTTTATGAATAACAGGTGTTGTTCCTGCGTTATTGAGAGTCTTGCATTGTTCACTTGTTAACTTCTTGTAAGAGCAATACTATGAATGGTGTTATGTTTATGAATACAAGTGTTGTTCCTGCATTATTGAGAGTATTGTATTGTTCACGTGTTAACTTCTTGTAAGAGCAATGGTATGAATGATGTTATGTTCATGAATAACAGGTTTTGTTCCTGCGTTATTGAGAGTCTTGTATTGTTTACTTGTTTACTTCTTGTAAGAGCAATGTTATGAATGATGTTATGTTTATGAATAACAGGTGTTGTTCCTGCGTTATTGAGAGTCTTGCATTGTTCACTTGTTAACTTCTTGTAAGAGCAATACTTTGAATGGTGTTATGTTTATGAATAACAGGTGTTGTTCCTGCGTTATTGAGAGTCTTGCATTGTTCACTTGTTAACTTCTTGTAAGAGCAATACTATGAATGGTGTTATGTTTATGAATACAAGTGTTGTTCCTGCGTTATTGAGAGTATTGTATTGTTCACGTGTTAACTTCTTGTAAGAGCAATGGTATGAATGATGTTATGTTCATGAATAAGCTTTTCAAATTGTTGTTCCTGCGTTATTGAGAGTCTTGTATTGTTCACTTGTTAACTTCCTGTAAGAGCAATTGTACGAATGATGTTATGTTTACGAATAACAGGTGTTGTTACTGCGTTATTGAGAGTCTTGTATTGTTCACTTGTTAACTTCTTGTAAGAGCAATGGTATGAATGATGTTATGTTCATGAATAAGCTTTTCAAATTGGTGTTTCTGCGTTATTGAGAGTCTTGTATTGTTCACTTGTTTTAAAACTTCTTGTAAGAGCAATACTATGAATGGTGTTATGTTTACGAATAACAGGTGTTGTTCCTGCGTTATTGAGAGTCTTGTATTGTTCACTTGTTAACTTCTTGTAAGAGCAATACTATGAATGGTGTTATGTTTATGAATAACATGTGTTGTTCCTGCGTTATTGAGAGTCTTGTATTGTTCACTTGTTAACTTCTTGTAAGAGCAATACTATGAATGGTGTTATGTTTATGAATACAAGTGTTGTTCCTGCGTTATTGAGAGTATTGTATTGTTCACTTGTTAACTTCTTGTATGAGCAATGGTATGAATGATGTTATGTTCATGAATAAGCTTTTCAAATTGTTGTTCCTGCGTTATTGAGAGTCTTGTATTGTTCACTTGTTAACTTCTTGTAAGAGCAATTGTATGAATGATGTTATGTTTACGAATAACAGGTGTTGTTACTGCGTTATTGAGAGTCTTGTATTGTTCACTTGTTAACTTCTTGTAAGAGCAATGGTATGAATGATGTTATGTTCATGAATAAGCTTTTTAAATTGGTGTTCCTGCGTTATTGAGAGTCTTGTATTGTTCACTTGTTTTAAAACTTCTTGTAAGAGCAATACTATGAATGGTGTTATGTTTATGAATAAAAGGTGTTGTTCCTGCGTTATTGAGAGTCTTGTATTGTTCACTTGTTAACTTATTGTAAGAGCAATGGTATGAATGATGTTATTATCATTAATAAGCTTTTCAAATTGGTGTTTCTGATTTGGTGAGAGTTTTGCATTGTTTCACTTGTTTTAAAACTTCTCGTTAGAGCAATACTATGAATGGTGTTATGTTTATGAATACAAGTGTTGTTCCTGCGTTATTGAGAGTCTTGTATTGTTCACTTGTTAACTTCTTGTAAGAGCAATACTATGAATGGCATTATGTTTATGAATAACAGGTGTTGTTACTATACAATACAATACAATATATTTATTCGTAATATAAGGCCGCCGGCCCACAATACATATACAATCTAACAAATTAATTGATCTGAGTAACGTCCAGTATATATAATATATGTAAACCTAGGTAATTATGTAGTAACATATTTTTATATGATTTGACAAGGTATTCAAATACTTTTTTAATTTATTCACTCTGTTTATTCAGATGTTTCCAAATAAGTATTTCTTTTTTTGATTGCGATTATTTTTTAATGGTACTTATCTGCATGCTTGGTATTTAGTTCAATGTATGCCAAGCGTGCAGATAAGTACCATTAAAAAATAATATTATTTTTGAATTTAAACATTATTGCCATTCAAAAGAAGACGCAAAATGTATTTGGTTTATAGTATACCTTTTATAAGCGGGTGCTTTTAGATGTCAAACGTTTAACTTTTGTAATGTACGGATTCAAATATTATATAACTACATGTATGTAATTTCTTATTTCTTCATATATTGGTCTACTTTAAATATGGATGGCACTTTAGGTATTGCGAGAATCGCAAACGCTTCGGATAACTTTAAACACGGATATTGCCATGCACAATGTATAATCAAACAACACGGAAACACCTTCTTAATCACAAACAACCGACCATTCATAGTATTGCCTACAAACTTGTTAATAACTAAAATATTACAACTAGTTCAACAACGCAGGAACATCAATGTGTAATGCTTATTCATAGACCGAACACCACTCACACCATTACTCTTACAAGAAGCTAACAAGTGAAACCATGCAATAATCTCAATAACGCAGTAACAACACTTTTATTCATGAACATAACAACATTCATAGTATTACTCTTACAAGAAGTTAACAAGTGAAGCAATGCAAAACTCTCAACAACGCAGGAACACCAATTCGAAAAGCTTATTCATGAACATAACATTATTCATAGTATTGCTCTTACAAGAAGTTAACAAGTGAAACAATGCAAGACTCTCAATAACGCATTTAAAACACTTTTATTCATATTCTTAGGAATATCGCTCACTACATAGTATAGCATGTTGTAATGTAGATATGTAGATCGAACCAACGACCTCCCGCACCGAGGCGGACTCCCTACCACTACAACACCGATGCGGACGCCCTACCACTACACCACCGATGCGGACGCCCTACCACTACACCACAGATGCGGACTCCCTACCACTACAACACCGATGCGGACGCCCTACCACTACACCACCGATGCGGACGCCCTACCACTACACCACCGATGCGGACGCCCTACCACTACAACACCGATGCGGACGCCCTACCACTAGAACACCGATGCGGACGCCCTACCACTACAACACCGATGCGGACGCCCTACTACTACACCACCGATGCGGACGCCCTACCACTACACCACCGATGCGGACGCCCTACCACTACACCACCGATGCGGACGCCCTACCACTACAACACCGATGCGGACGCCCTACCACTACACCACCGATGCGGACGCCCTACCACTACAACACCGATGCGGACACCCTACCACTACAACACCGATGCGGACGCCCTACCACTACAACACCGATGAGGACGCCCTACCACTACAACACCGATGCGGACGCCCTACCACTACACCACCGATGCGGTTGCGAACATCGAAGAGCCAGATGGTCTGCACGAATACGATGCAATCCGTTTACAAGCCACTCTTTATTGGACTTTTCAACATAAATGTGCATTGTTAGTATTAATCAAGTGTTCCTATTACACATGTATCTATAAAGGCTCGGTTATGTATTTTTCAAAGTTAAACACCATTGAAAAATGTTGTTTTTTTCATTAATTTTTTCTTAAGTTCTTCTCTTAAATCAATCGATGTTAACAACATTTTATAGAAAAGCAAACTTACTGTGTTTTCAAGACATGTACGTTCTTTTTTATTTATTTTTGCAGAGAACTTAAGCCTTAAATATTTCCAATCATTGCTATAAAATTTAATATCGATGTAACATAGAGGGAAATACCGCGAGCTATTTCTCCTATAACAACAATGTTTTCAAAAGGAGTCTTTTGCAGAAGTCTTCAACTGAGTCAGTTTGGGGTAACGGGATAACGGACGGATTGAAGGACATGCGATAGGAACATTCTATAAACGACACATCGCCGTTCATGCAGATAACACAGACACGCACATATCGCCTTTCATGTCACATACATGAAGCGGAATTGAATAAAGATGTCAATACCAAAGCAACATTTCGAAGATTAAAGTGTTATTGGCCATACACGGGAATTCATTCGTTGACGTTTATTAATAAGTAGCAGGTGTTAGCAGTATCACATGTAACATTGTTGTACAATTCCCTAATGCCACTCCTTAACTCAATACATTAGTAATTAGTAATTAGTAAACAGTATACGTACTTCATATAAGCGGTGTTCCACGATGACCAACCTTTTTTCAGAAAACGATTAAATTGCACAATTTCATAATATGTCAGTTAACTACACTGCATGTCAACATCTTCATTGGCGAATAGTGTAGATCCAGAGCATACTACAGGAGAACCGATACTAAAACAAAATATGCACTCTCAAAATAAACAGAATCCGCCAGATCTTGTAACAATATCAAAGAAACCTCGCCCATAACACGTACAAAATCGGACATAATTGTTTAACAGAAATCATGCATACATGAAATACATTGATCATTGCTTTCTTAGTACTGCAGAATATCGTATCGACCAAGGAGGGCTCGAAGAAGGATAAAGTGAATGTCAAAATATGGCTGTGTGAATGGACATATTTAATACATGTCGAAGTAATAGAGTGTGTCCTAGGTCAACCACTTATTCAATAATAAAAATAACATTCACCTTCCATTCGAGGCGGACAAAGAACAAATCGCCACGAGTAACACGATGCTTAATAACCTAATCATTATTATTCCCAGACGTACTGTATATGGTATACTGTTGTGATGACGACGGTTTTCCCGTCCGACATGACATCTTAGACTTGGTAATAAGTAATCTCATTTAAACCACACATCAGCTTCACTTGCTATATTTTAGAGCTGATGACTGTGACATACAGGTCGGCTCTGATTGACCTTTGCGTCAGCCAATCAAATTGACGCTCACAGTGTACTAAACCGTTCGGTATAACCCGTATCGTGCGATTCCAGTGGACATAAATCCGAGAAATGGCAACAAATAAGTATTACAGTGTATAGGGTCAATTCGAGACGACCTGGTAGGCGGTGTCCTCAGATCCGATATACGTCGTACGTACAGCGAAGATGTTTTTGTTCGATTTTAATAAGATTTGTCTGGGATTTGATGTAAAGCTTTATCGTAATATTACTGTGTAAGTTTCGCTACGACTGTCCTGAAACACAAGTGGTATGGCCTAATTTCAGGATTGAATTTCAATTAAAAAAATTAGATCTATTGCAACTTTCGATTAACGAGCAAGGTAATACATCTTCTGACAAAACACTAGAAGTGTAACCCAACTATTTGTACGACAGTCTATCTTTTAAATCATACCAAACTGGAAGGTTGATTAGACTCCCAGATCGCAAGACACGGTTCATATATGAGCCGTCCCTCGAGAAAACCAACATAATGGTCTCTGCGTAATATATCGACCTAGATCAGCCTGCACAGTCCCTGAAGGCTAATCCGGGCCCACACATTCCGTCTCAGGGGGATAGAGGTATAGAGTAATAATACCTGAAACAGAAAATCCACATAATGCGAAAAGTGTCTGTCCAGGTTAGCCTGCGCGGCATGCTTAGGCTGATCCGGGTCGACACTTTACGCAGAGTACAAACGATTGGTTTTCTCGCGGGACGGCTCAGTTATATATGAGCTGTTCCACGAAAATACCAACATTGTGGACTCTGTGTAAAATATATCGACCCGGATCAGCCAAAGCATGCCGCGAAGACAAATCAGGGCAGACATTTTTCGCCGCCTGTGGATGTTTTGCTTCAGGAATCATTACACTATATATCTATCCCCCATGAGACTAAATGTGACTGAATGTGACTGAATGTGTCTGGGACGATATATTACGCTGAGTTCATATTATTTTTTTCGTGGAACGGCTAATAGCTATGTCTCATGTTTTTTTGTTTATTTGTCTGGTGTTTAAGCCGCTTTAAACACTATAATTTCCTTGATATTTTACCAGTACTTCTGTTCTATTTATCCTGACATCAGCTTGCTACCGTTTCCAAATTATTCTGTGTGAGCTGGCTGGAGACCAAACCGACGACCCCAACACCGCGGCGGACGGTCTGCCACGGCCCCACTGATGTATCATGGATTGGGGCATATCAATGCACTCACCAAGTACCTCAAACCCTTATTGATACTAGATAGAAATGAGCCGTTCTACGAGAAAATCAACATAAATGACTGCGTAAAGTATCGACCAGGAGCAGCCTAGACATGCCGCGCAGGCTAATCCGGACAGACAATTTTTGTCTTCCGTGGATCTTCTGTTTCAAGAATATTTACTCTATAACTCTTTACCCCCGAGACGGAATTTGTCGGCCCGGATAAACTTGCGCGGTCTGTACAGACTGATCTGGTCGATATATTACGCAGAGTACACACTGTTGGTTTTCTCGTGGGACGGCTCATATGTATTCTTTATATCAAATTAATTTTGTCATTGTTTGAATCGCCTTACATCACGACATTGCTCATATAACGCCTTATTATTCCCAAGACATTGTGTGAGGCGATAATAACGTCTAACAAAAGTTCTCACAATTCATCGTAGGATCCTTTTTGCTGTTCTATGTTTAGAGATGAGTGTTATATGAGATCTGCTTAACGTAGGATTTGACATTTAAGAATTAGAGCAATGTCGTTTCTAGAAACACTCCCAAACCTAATTAGGTCACATAACCGCCTTCATGATGTCAGTGCGTGCGTCGTCAGATATCATTGATGATTCAAGATTCACAAAGAATACTCTGTGTCCGTCCGTCCGTCATCAGAAATTACAAAACGAATATTGATTCACATAGAATACTCTTTGTTCGTTCGTCATGGACACAATAAACGAGTTTTCTGGACTAAAACAAAATAAGTATTATGTTTCTTAAGTGATGAATCAATGATGTCAATGACTGCCTAAGGAGTTCAATGTAGGGATGATCTTGCCTCGTCATGAATCACAGACGAGATATAAATCACATTTACTTATCTGTGTCCGTCCGTAAATTCTCGTTAAATTGCCTACATTGGCTTGTTATGTGGTCACTTCTTGTGTCAAAGAATGTTTTCTATGAAGTAAATGATCCACCTTTATACAGCGACATCTCCAGCTTCGTGTATTTACCTCCGCAAACTGTTGCACTGTTCAAGAATGAGACAATAATAAACCGAATGGGCGGCAAATGGCAAATATACATATTCTACACAAAAAGTATATACCGAATGGGCAAATCTAAATAATTCGATGGAAGCTAAGTACCATCTACGTAATATCAGTATAGTAAGTATTCTTATTTATTATGTGTCAGAGTTTAACATAAGTAAACTAAACAATTGTTGAATACGTTTCTTTGAAATGAAGTTTCTTTTAGTGAAATTCAAATAACACGAAGATGTCTGCTGTTCGACGCCATTACAGTTAAACAATACAAATTATGTCTTCAGTAATGGATGCACACGCAATAAATTCAATAACTCGAAATTCCTTTTGTGAGCATAACTGTAACCCTGATACAATATATTAGAGCTGACTGCTTAGAATGTGTCTGAGATATAACATTTAGCAGGTGACAAAGTGAAAGTACAACTTCGATAAAGGGTTGGTCAAGGTTTTTAAAATCAAAGCGTTTGGACATATTAATCATCGTCACTTTTTCTCAGATTGTTTTTAAAATGAACCATTCCATCAATCCCTACAAGGTTTTTAAGTCAGCCGTTGTAAAGGTATTACATGTCATTAGTATTAGGACAAGCGTTAATCCCTTTCCACTTTCAACAAATAGTTATCAAACGTCTTTGAAAACATCTAGGTCAAAATGTAAAACATCTCAATAAATAAAAATAAAATTTACAATCATTGAATATAATAGAAAACATTGTGCTATTTAAAGAAAAACATGCCTGCCTCTGAGTGTTTCTAAACTAAAGCATAAAGGATTCCAATCCCGAATTGTTTAACACAAAAGTTGCAAGAACTACTTACGATTTAAGCAAACATCGACATTGAGCATATTAGCTGCCAGCTTTTTTCTCAATCGATATTATATAAATGGAATACGAGCTTTGTGGGTACAGTACGACTCGTGCTTATTGTGGGATCAAGTAACATGTCATAAACCACTTAGCTTCAGAAATTAACACGACTCTGGTCTTTGAACAGAAGTGAATTGCAATAAAATATACAAACATACACCTGTGCGTCTCTATGAAAATGTGCCGCGTCTACAGATGTTGGGTCTGAAAGCCTCTATATACAGTGCAGACCTAGACGAATCTGTGGTTCCGCATAGTCACACTTTCGGACAAAAAGCTAGAAGTGTAGTCACACTAGTTTCTATCTTTAAATGAGCCGAACTACGAGAAAAGCGACAGTGTGGACTCTGCGTAAAGTATCGACCCGGATCAGCCTAAGCATGCCGAGCACGGTAATCCGGATAGACTCTTTTACCTCCAGTGGATTTTCTGTTTCATGAATAATTACTCAATGTATCTGTCCCCCTGAGACGGAATGTGTCGGCCCAGATTAGCCTGCGCGGTCTGCGCAGGCTGATCTGGGTCGATACATTACGCAGAGGCCATAATGTTTGTTTTAACGTGGAACGGCTCAAACGATGTCAAAGCGGAGTGTCACTTTAACCTTAAGCTGTAAGACACGGCTTATAGCTTTAATCGACTATTCTGTGTTAAGTGCTATAGCGGTTTGAACTTATCTTATACAGAATGCATTAGTGCAGACAGGTTAAGTGTCGGAGTCATACATTGAACTAAATACAAAGCGTGCAAATAAGTACCATTAAAAAATAATATATTTTTTAAATTAAATCTTTATTGCCATTCAAACGAAGACAGACTGACTGACGCAAAAATGATTTCGTTTATAGTATAGCGTTTATAAGCTGGTGTTTTTTAATGTCAAACGTTTATATTATAGCCTTTATAAGCTGGTGTTTTGAAATGTCAAACAGTTAACTACTGTACTGTACGGATTTAAATATTTGTATAGCTTTGTAATTTCTTATATCTTCATATTGGTCTACTTTAAATATGAAGGGCTCTTTCGGTATTGCGAGAATGGCAAAGCTTCGGATAACTTTAAACACAGACATTGCCATGCAAAATGAATAATCAAACAACACGAAAACATCAATGTGTATACCTTCTTAATCACAAACAATCGACCATTCATATTATTGCCCTCAAACGAAGTTAACAACTGCAACAAGTGTTTTCCATTTCTCAGTGTGTAGAGGATGAAAACACAACGGAGTCAACTTCCCTTCCTTGAAATATTGACAAAAGTCCCACACAATGATTTGCCTCATAAGTTGTTATGTTGTTTGTTGGTTTCCACATTTTCGACACGTTTAATGTAATGCCCGTAGGTGAATGGAAATGTCTGTTTTACAATCTAAAAGCCTGACCGATTTCTCTCTCTGTGTTTCTCTGGTGTAAGCCTCACGAATCTGTATGATTGTAATCAAACTGCATTGAATACGACTTTTAACATCTGACATAATTATCTCTTTTACGGACCTGCCTTTAGTCTATGTACACCTTTTCATATACATATATCTTCACATCCTTGCTAAACTGTCTATATAATGGGTTAATATGACAAGTACGATATAAAACTAAGGAAAAGTCAAATCAAAGCCAGCATGTAAGAATATCTTGGTAAACAGGAAGTAAGTGAGATGTAAACATACATAAAGTTCATGTCGAAAGTCAGGGACGTAATATTCTATTTATCTTGCATGTAAAATTATGTTTTCAGGTAAATCTACATTCATTTAAACTAGTTTTAATAAATAACATACAAAATTACAAAAGCCCATTCCTTGAATGACCTCACATAAAATAGAATGACGTCACGCGCGTGCATAAATCCGCGCCGAATTACATTGTGTACACACGACATACGGAAGCTAAATAGTTCCGACTTCAACTCCATATTTCTCGATTATTACTACTTAATTTGTATATCTGGTGTGACATAATACCTTAAAATGGCAATATTAACTCGAACATATTCTTAGTAGAAGTGTAAGTATTGCGGATTGGCCGTCGCTTCAGTACACAAGATAGGTCAACACGTATGTCAACCGCCGTGTTTTGAAAATGAATAATTGTGTTGGATCTAAAAGTCAATGTATAAAGTTAGTTCAGGCTATGGAAGTTCAAGTAACACTCGAAATTTAAATACAGATGACTATATTCCAGACAAGTGTGATGCCTAGGCTTAGTCGGCGTTTAGATTGGAGACATTCATTTTTGGAAAAGGATACCGTCACTGTTGTGGGTAGACATGTCGAAGACACGTTACGAAACTTTTAGTTTTAAGAATGATCATTTAAACACTAGCTGTACGTAAATGATAAAGTTATTTAACAAGAAGAAACATTTTCTAGATATCTCGAATGCATAATGATTTTCTGTCGGAACTGCTGTATGAAAGCGGAATCCATGGGTAGATGAGGCTGTTCGAAAACCCTTTCTTGTGGTAGAACACATACTGACGATAGAAATTAAACATGTGTCGCTTAACGTGGAGTCATTTAAGTGCATTACAATGACTTGTGGAAACATAGATATGCTTCTCATTATAGGACATTTCGCGCTTCAGATTGTATTTAAACAAGGTTACCTATGAACTGATCACGTGAGAATAAACAGGTCTACGTATGCTACATTTTCAACGAAGAAAGAGAGTTCATCAAGTTAGACTGAACATGTAGATCCCGTGTGATTTATATAACGATATTCTTTTCGATGTGTAATTTGCATTGTAAAATTTGTTGAAATGTAATTAAAACAATAATAACTTTATTTCTGATTGTTATTGTATGTTTGTTCATTGCTTTGACTGCTATACTATCAACATAATTGAGCCGTTCCACGATAAAAAACAACATTATGGATTCTGTGTAATGTATCGATCCAGATCAGCCTGCGCAGGCTAATCTGGTACGACACTTTCCTTCTCAGGGGGATAGAGGTATTGAGCAATGATTCCTTAAACAGAAAATCCACAGGAGGCGAAACGTGTCTGTCCGGGTTAGCCTGCGCGACATAAATCGGGATAATTTTCTGGTGGAACGGCTCATTTATATTTCAGAAAAAGTAGTTCCAGCGAATACGTCATTTCTAAAAATAAGTAGACTGATAAAGATAAAAATTTATCATACCAGTAGACAGGTAAACAAAAGGTTTATCATACCAGTGTTATACGTCACGTAATCTGCTCATTGCATGATAAAACGAGAAAAGCGACATTGTGGACTCTGCGTAAAGTATCGACCCGGATCAGCCTAAGCATGCCGAGCACGGTAACCCGGACAGACTCTTTTACATCCAGTGGATTTTCTGCTTCTGGAATAATTACTCAATGTATTTATCCCCCTGAGACGGAATGTATCGGCCCGGAGTAGCCTGCGCGGTTTGCGCAGGATAATCTGGTCGATACATTACGCAGAAGCCATAGTATTGGTTTTCACGTGGAACGGCTTAAACGATGTTAAAGCGGAATGTCACTTTAACCTTAAACTGTAAGACACGGCTTATATGGTATATCGACACTAGTGTGTGTTTAGTGCTATAGCGGTTTGAACTTATCTTATACAGAATGCATTAGTGCAGACAGGTTAAGTGTTGGAGTCATACATTGAACTAAATGCCAAGCGTGCAAATAAGTACCATTAACAAATAATATATTTATTAAATTAAAATTGTATTGCCATTCAAAAGAAGACAGACTGAAGGACGCAAAAATGATTTCGTTTATAGTATAGCCTTTATAAGCTGGTGTTTTTGAATGTCAAACGTGTATAGTATAGCCTTTATAAGCTGGTGTTTTGAAATGTCAAACATTTAACCTTTGTACTGTACGGATTTAAATATTTGTATAACTTTGTAATTTCTTATATCTTCATATTGGTGTACTTTAAATATGAATGGCTCTTTCGGTATTGCGAGAATGGCAAAGCTTCGGATAACTTTAAACACAGACATTGCCATGCAAAATGAATAATCAAACAACACGGAAACATCAATGTGTATACCTTCTTAATCACAAACAACCGATCATTCATATTATTGCACTCAAACGAAGTTAACAACTGCAACATAACAACTATTTCAACAACGCAGGAACACCAATTTGAAAAGCTTATTGATAGGCATAACATCATTCATACCATTACTCTTACAGGAAGTTAACAAGTTAAATAATGGAAGACTTTCAACAACGCAGGAACACTTAATTGAAAAGCTTATTGATAGGCATAACATCATTCATACCATTACTCTTACAAGAAGTTAACAAGTTAAATAATGGAAGACTTTCAACAACGCAGGAACACTTAATTGAAAAGCGTATTCATAAACATTACACCATTCACACCATTACTCTTACAAGAAGTTAACAAGTGAATCAAATCAAAACGCTCAACAACGCAGGAACACCAATTTGAAAAGCTTATTCATGAACATAACATCGTTCATACCATTACTCTTAGAAAACGTTAACAAGTGAAACAAATCAAAAACGCAGGAACACCAATTGGAAAGATTATTCATGAATAAAACACCATTACAAGAAGTTAACAAGTGAAACAATGCATGCAAGACTTTCAACAACGCAGGAACACCAATTTGAAAAGTTTATTCATGTACAAAACACCATTCATAGTATTGCCGTGTAAATAATTTACAAAAGTTTGTATCAATACTTAAGTTTCAACAACACAGGAATACCAATTTATTATGATAATTTATCAACCAATAACCATTTGTATTTTCGACCATAAACGAAGTTAAGAGATCTGGAGAAACCTGAATGTTTGTATTTTACGTAATTTGCTTTCCGATGTGGGTTAATTTAACATAACCCACTCCCACCTATAGACACATTTTGACGCATCTATAGCTGACGTCTTTTGAAAACATAGTGACAATAGAAGTAATTCCTCAAAACGAACAATTTCTCTTTTTGCCACAATGTTTCCAACTTTTTTTCAGTAATTATACTTTCATTTCAAGAGATTTTCCGTATTTTGAGTAGATGTTTTCAAAGTCGTCTGCTGCAGATTTGCTATATGTAGGGAAGCGTTAACTAATCCGAAGTGACATTGCCACTCTGTAAATGTCGACAATGATTCCGGCTCTATAAATAACTAATCCCCGTTTATTTGATGTTTTTGATGATTTCATTTATATTTATATAACTTTATTCCCCACGTGCCAATCCTACCACATACCGTTCAATGTATTGGATATAAGTGAATACGTGTTAGTGCATATAAATACTATTTGATTTTTAATTCTCAAATGATGTCATGAGAGAAATAAAAATCTAAGATTATTTTAATTTGAAATTAATTCAACTTATTACAATACATTAATACAATATTATTACATTCCTACATGTAAATCGTGACTTTCTTTGTATGAACCTCGACACATTCCTACATGTAAATCGTGAACGTTCTTTGTATGAACCTCGACACATTCCTACATGTAAATCGTGACTGTTCTTTTTTTGAACCTCTACACATTCCGGGCGAAAATGCATGCACATTGTCACTCGCAAATGAAACACGACAGATTCAGATTCTGAATTTGATTGGGACAAATATCGTTCCAAATAAGGTAATGTGATGTCATTGAAATAGGATGGCACGTCATACCAAAACACGGTAGTGATACTCGCGGATTTGCATTGTCTATTCGGAGCACGTTAACTATTTTCCTCATATAGACGCTTTCTGACGCCTCTGCAGCAGACGGCTTTTTGAAAACATAGTGACAAAAGAAGAAATTGCTCAAAACGAGCAATTTCTTCTTTTACCACAATGTTTTCCACTTTAAGTCATAGGTTATCCATTGCATTATAGAGATTTTCTATTTTTTGACAAAATATGTTCAAAGTCGTCTGCTGCAGAATTGTACCATAAAAATGGTATATGAGTCAATAGATGTGGATATAAGTATTATACCGAAACTTTAATACATTATTAACAATATGATACTTAAGTACTGCAAAGTGATACCTTTTTCTTTAAATATGTTGACGTATATTCTGATTATTCTCTCTCTACGCTGTTGTTGACACGTTGGCCGTTGTAATACAGATGTCAACATATGTTATGTAATAGCAACGTTAATATAACTATAGGTGCTACCTATTTACGAAAAAACACTTAAAATTAAACAGCATAATTTGGCAATTACAGTTGATTTTTAAAAGTATTTGACTAGACGGGGGTCGTTGGGTAATTTCTTCTTTTCAGCCCTGTTCTGATGTCACCTGGCGACTATCTTTTAAAACCGGTCTGAAAGGCTGGTACTAATATGGTAGGGGGTCACATTTCTGTTTAATTCTATTCCTAAAACATACGATTATTCCAGCCCTTTTCTGATGCCACTTGGTGACTACCCTTTCACCCAATCAATATGTCTTGAACCATTTTGTAGAGGGTCACCCATAGAACATCTTGGAATTCGAAGATGCGGATTCACAGGAGAACAATTTTTAAAGTTTTGCAATTTCCAACCCATTCTGAAACCGCAGCAAACCAATTTATAGGTAGAATATAAATTGTTGAACAATTTTTAATGAGGGTCACCAAAGTAACATTCATGTCAAGTTTGGTTAATATCGCATCAGCAGTTTCAGAGGATATTTGACCGTTTGACGTACGCCGTACAGTGAGTGATCAACCTTGAGCCTTTGGTTTGAAATTGATCTTTAAACAAGAGGCCCATTATGGCCCTAGATCGCTCACCTGAATGATTTATAATGCAAAACACATCAAGACAATTATTCTGACAAAGATTTAAAATGCAACCTCCAGTGTTAACAAGATGTTCATGTATTTGGCCTCTTGACCTATTTTTTGTTTTACCTGATATGACCCCTATTCGAACATGGACTAGATATCATCAAGACAATCCTTCTGACAAAGTTTCAACTTGCTCATAGTAGAAATGCGGCCTCCAGAGTTTTAACAACTTTTCCCTTCAATTTGGCCTAGTGACCTAGTTTTTGATCAGGCATGACTCATATTCGACCTTGACCTAGATATTATTCAGAGAAACATTCTGACAAAATTTGAAGATGCTGAAGCAAGATTCGGCTTCTACAGTGTTAACTCGATTTTCCTTCAATTTGTCCTAGTGACCTAGTTTTTAAAAAAGACATGAATAATATTTGAAATAGGGACTACATATCATCAAGACAAACATCTGAAAGGGTTTGAACATGCTCAAGTTAAAAATGCAGCATCCAAAGTGTTAACACGATTTCCTTTCAATTTGGCCTAGTGACCTAGTTTCTGACCCAAAATGACACATATTCTAACTTGTCCAAGATCTGATAGAGATAAATGTTCTGATATACTTTCATGAAGATCTGATGCAAAACGTAGCCTGTAGAGGGTTAACAAGGCAATTGTTGACCACGGATAGACGCAGGACAAAATGTGATCACAATTGCTCACATTGAGCACTTCGTGCACAAGTGAGCTGAAAAGTAAAAGTGTAACATTAAAGCTCAAATCTTAACTTTAATTGTTGTAGATATTGTGAAAGAATATATTTTACACACAAAGCTTTGAAAAATAACCTAATATTTATGATAAAATGGCATAAGAGAAGCATTTATTAACCCATTTCCACATACAAGGAATTTGAAGGTGATTACTTAAAAATTATCATAGTCTTGAGTAAAGCATGATAAATCTTCATATAAGAAATTGCAATTCTGAGATTTAATGCAAATCTTAGTTGGAAAATAAAAAATATTCATCATGAGAAATTGATGTGTTCATTTCATTGGATACATCAGAAGTAGTAAGTGGTTAAGGATTAATCCTTTTCGACATGTAGATGCTTTCTGCCACCTCTGCATAAGAACATTTTTGAAAAACATTGTGACAAAAGGACATATTGTTCATGATGAACAATTTCCCCCTTTGTCACAATTTGTTTACTCTATCAAATAATTACACTTTCCTATTTATACATTTTCCAAAATAAAACCAAAACGTTTTCAAAGCGGTTTGCTGCAGATATGTTCCAGGTTGGAAAGGGTTAAGTAAAGAGAAAGTACTATATGGTATATATGTACATGTATAATTAACAAGAGGACCATAATGGTCCTATATTGATTTAATCAAACTTAAACAGTTTTCAGTGGATTTTTTCTATATGAGTCTATGAAAAACAAGTGACCCCCGGGGAGGGCTCATTTTTGACCCCAGTGCTATAATTTGAACAATCTTGGTAGAGGTCCACTAGATGATGCTACATACCAAATATCTTTTAGACAAGAAGATTTTTAAAGTTTTTTCCCTATCTATGTAAAACAAGTGACCAGAGGGAAGGGTCATTTTTTACCCCATGGCTATAATTTGAACAATCTTGGTAGAGGTCCACTAGATGATGCTACATACCAAATATCACAGGCCAGAGCCCTCTACTTTTAGACAAGAAGATTTTTAAAAAAATTCCCCTAAATGAGTCTATGTAAAACAAGGGACGCCGGGATGGGGTCATTTTTGACCCCAGGGCTATAATTTGAAAAATCTTGGTAGAGGTCCACAATGATGCTACATACCATATATCAAAGGCCTGGGCCTTCTACTTTCAGACAAAAACATTTTTAAAGTTTTTTCCGCATATGAGTCTATGTAAAACAAGTGACCCCCGGAGAGAGGTATTTTTGACCCCAGGGCTATTATTTGAACAAGTTTGGTAGAGGTTAACTAGATGATGCTACATACCAAATATCTTTTAGACATGAATACTTTTTAAAGTTGTTTCACTATATGAGTCTATGTCCCCTGGGAGGGGTCAATTTTGACCCCAGGGCTATAATTTGAACAATCTAGGTAGAGTTCCACTAGATGTAATGATGCTTCATACCAAATATCAAAAGCCTGGGCCTTCTAGTTTGAGACAAGAAGATTTTTAAAGTTTTTCCCCTATCTATGTCAAACAAGTGACCCCCGGCGAGGGGTCATTTTTGACCCCAGGGCTATTATTTGAACAATCTTGGTAGAGGTCTACTTAATGATGCTACATATCAAATATCAAAGGCCTGGGGCTTCTACTTTTAGACAAGAAGATTTTTTAAGTTTTTTCTCTATATGAGTCTATGTAAAACAATAGACCCCAGGGGAGGGGTCATTTTGACCCCAGGGCTATAATTTGAACTGTCTTGGTAGAAGTCCACTAGATGATGCTACGTACCCAATATCAAAGGCCTGGGGCCTCTACTTTTAGACAAGAAGATTTTTTTAAGTTTTTACCCTTTATGAGTCTATGTTATGTTATGTTATGTTATGTTATGTATATATATCAAAATAGTACCGTTCAACTACAATGACAGTTTGTTCTAACGAAAAGCAAACCGTCAGATTCCCAGTTTACTACGTGTACATCTTATATCATTGATTGTCTCGTGTTTAACGCCGCTTGCAACAATTGTTCAGTTATATAACTGCGTTTCCTGGATAAGTTACCATGGCTACTGGTTCATTTATTATGACACCAGCCAGTCAGTCGTAATGCTAACCACGCAACCATGAGAGCCAACGAGAGTAGCTATTTCTAGAATTGTATAGGCTTTGGTATGATCCGGCCGGGGATCGAAACAGCGACTTGCCGCACCCGAGACTGATGCTCTACCACAACACCACCGAGGCGGCGGTAACATCCTATACCAAGTTTCACTTTGTTAAATGTTAAATTCTCAAAACTTTATATCAAAAACGTTATCTTCATCACATATACATACTGTGAACACACTTGCAATATATTCAACGGATACATAAGCAACATGTATTACTTATGGACGGACTATTTGGTAGCTCATCTCATTTGCGAATGAATTTGGTAATTTGGTAAATGACATTTGTTAGCGATGATCCGTTAGTCCGCATATCGCTATCTTGTAACTAGGGCATGTTTGGGAACGAATAACAACAATTATTTGTATTGACGCCGCGTGGAAAGGCGGCGTCAGTATGGGATAAGTTTAATTGTGTACCATGGGGTGACGTAATCGAAAAGGGAGCAACCAACATTAGTATTGTTAAGAAAAACTCTATTATATGTTTGAAAAAAGCAGCCTTTATGAATCAATAAATTGTATTGACTGATTTAAGAAACAAAAAGATACAAAATATATATGTCTTCTACCGTTATTTCAAATCTTTAGACACATTTAATTTGTATTTAATAACTTTCCCCCAAATTCCTAAGCTACGCTATTTTTAATAGTTTGATTTACGACCCTGACGAGCTCCTAGGCTACATTTTTTTAATTGTTTGGTTTACGGCCCCGAAATTCGGGCGATGTTTTTGCCTATTCATAAAAATCTGTTGAATATTTCTAAACTTAAAACATTCCGCCCCATACAGTTTGGTTGTATTCTTGCTATATGTTGACTATACATGTGAATTTTTAATTTCATATATGCTCAATTTAGATATTTTCTTTGATTTGCTTAAATACAAGCGACTATTTTTAGAATGGTATTTAAGAAGGGAGTTATCTCTCGAGTACAAAGGCTATAGGACATTTTGACCCGTTAGACTCGGGTTGTCATTGGAGCAAGGAACTCTAATAATTCGCTACATCTGCTATATCTTAAAAGGATAGTGGTTAAAAACTCACATAAAACATTTTAATACATGAATATAAAATTACATTTAAACTTTTTAAAATAACTTCGTATTTTGTGTTAATGTACTCCCGTCTTTGTAATCATACATCTGTTAAACTGGAAGGAGAATAGACTTCCCGCTCTCCTTCCAAAGCTTGTGTCATACTTAACTTATAACCAGAGGCATTAAACCTTAATATATGTTAATATTTAAGCACCACTGTGATTTGTTTTATCTAATTGATCTAGTTAGAGCAGATTTTAAACCGTATATTGATAACAAATAAGAAACCTCAGCTTCTTTGACACATTATAGTTGCAGTCAACGTTAAGCAAACTGTAAACCAAATGGTTTTAGGACTAAACTTGACATTTTACGACAAATGCTGAATATCACGTAGATCGCAGCATACAACCAAACCCTTTCTGCTCTTGGTAACATCTTGGTCTTCTTGTTTAAAATAATGGAACATTTGGCCTTTTTTTTCGAAATATTTACATCCTGTCTGTTTACACGTTATTTTCATGTACTGTTCAAACTACATCTGTCATTCTTCAAAATCATGCGCGGCGTCAAAATGCGTCTTGTATTTCGTTTGCATTAGTAAGTCTAATGTATGATTGATTGCTTTTTGTTGACGCCGTTTTCAACAGATTTCAGTTATATGACAGTAGCTAGATGATCTAATCGTGTATTTCCTGTTGATTCCCTCGCACCGGTACTCCACCGAACTTTATACAAATGCAACTGACTACTTTCAATAAAATACAATTTTAGTGTAATATGTGACTAGTTAAGATCAGACTATAAAAGTGCACAGGTTGATATATATCTACACTGCTACCAAAGTCCTTTGTGTGCATGTCCGAAGAACGTTTTCATTGGTGTGTGTTCCTCCATTAAAATACTTACAATATCAAACCAAATCCTGATAAATATTCCCTGACCCTAGGATGTGTTATACAACTTATTTCACTTCATCCATTTACATGTAGGGATGACATACATACACAACGAATGTCACGACCCTAGCAATCCAGGGATTAGTTTTAACTTATTTATTTTACGTCGATTGCGAAACAAGCTTTCAGCTTATATAAACACGCTCTATGTCTGCTTTCTCGAACCTGGGACATTTGGTACGAGAGGCCGACGCTATAACTCTGCACCACTGTCTTACAGGGATTTTGTCTACTGTTGGGATCATAACAGCCGTGTTTGACGTACATTGTCCACCTTAACTAGTTCTCTGTCATATGTGTTATAACTTGGCACAATACAGTTGTTGTGCTGGTAATGTGGCTTAACCTTTATGATAACATTGACATCGATGAGACTTCTGTCAATAAAAGTGTAAGTGTAGCCGTAATGTAATCATAATCTTCATTACAGTATCACAACAATTGACCTGATGACTCCTCGTAACAGGTCGTATCAGATTAACCTTTGGATCGGCCAATCAAATTGCCGTCTACTAAACTGTTACAGGGGAGATAATCCATATTTAAACGAGTTAGAGAAGCGATGATTGCCGAGTGTTCCGATAGTATGGAATATTTAAATGTAAAAGGTCAATTCGAGACGACGTTTTATGCGGTGTCGTCAGATCCAATATTACTATAGCGATGATGTTTGGTTTGGTTTGGTTTAAATGCGATTGAGTCGTAATACTATAACATCAGTGAACTTGAAAATGAGCCGTCCCGCGAGAAAACCAACATTATGGCCTCTGAGTAATGTATCGACCCAGATCAGCCTAAGCATGCCGCGCAGGCTTACCCGGATAGACACTTTTCGCCTCCTGTGGATTTTCTGTTTCAGGAATCATTTTTCTATACCTCTTTCCCCCTAAGACGGAATGTATCGGCTGGATCAGTCTGCGCGGACTGCGCAGGCTGATATGGGTCGATACATTACGCCGTGGCCATAATGTTGGTTTTCTCGCGGGACGGCTCAAATGTTACCGAAACGAAGACTAAACAGGCATCTATTTCACCGAGCAAGGGGTTCTGAGTTAGAATCCTGGGTTCACGATTGATTATGTCCGATGATTGACGAAATTCGTTGAGACTATTTACATTTTGTATAACGTTGTATTTTGTTTAACCACATATTGGCTAGAAAACAGCTATGTGGGAAGGACGCCAGGTGGTATTGAAGAACATTTTGTCGAGTTCCTGTTTGAGACCGTCACGAAACACATGGTAAGATGCACTGGTCGCCATGATTTAACTGAAAATCTGTTAAAAATGGTGTTTAAATCTCAATCGATTACACCCCATTTAGCCCGACTTTAGTCCATTTTTTTTCCAATAGCAAAATACACTTACTGATATTCTCTCGCAGACAGTAATCTCAAATTACTCCGTAAAACATTGTCTGTAATCATCACTATTCAGTATACGCTGTGCGTTTTGTTTAGACTGATTAACAAACTATTCGGATCCAGTGTACAGAATAATAACATTTATACTGAACTTTGTAGTCAATCGCAGCTTACCTAAATGGGAACAGAACACATAATTATGGATGCTTAACTATTGAATCCAGGTACGATATTTAATTTTATTTCATATTGTTAATGTCACAGAGAGAGAAAATCATGCAGCAAGTCCGGGGCTCGACCCCTGGACCTCTCGCGAGTACTCTACCGATTGAGCTAACCGGGACGCTTGAATATAATCTCTCCAATGGTGTACAAGTACCAACCACGTAATGAAAGATCTTTGACCGTGGACTCTTTTATTCGGACCTTTGCGTTCACAGGAAAAGCTCGAGAATATTTGTATAATATGAGTAATTCCACGAGAATAGCAACATTATGGACTCTTCGTAATATATCGATCCAGGTCAGCCTGCGCAGTTCACGCATGCTAATCCGGGCGACACATTCTGTCTCAGGGGGATGGAGGTATAGAGTAATGACTCCTGAAACAGAAAATCCACAGGAGGCATGCTTATGCTGATCAGGGTCGATACTTTACGCAGAGTCCACACTGTTGGTTTTCTCGTGGAACGGCTCATCTGTTTGAGTGCAGTTCACCGAATTATGTAGTTACATGTTCGCAGACAAAAAATCTTCACAATACCTATTCATGAGAAAGAAGAAATCTGCACGTCCATAGGAAAAGGTTCAAATTGCATATGTTTTAGAGAACAGTGTAGAACTGGATTAGCATGTGCATCCACACAGTCATGACTAGATATACACTGTTCACATATTACTTAAATAACCTTGTCACAAGCTTCTGTCACTTGTGTAGAATCTGACAAGACGGATCAGACGTACATCATGATCTGAACCTATATAAATATACATACTGCTTAGAAATGCTAACTTGTACCGGTCGGAAGTACACATAGCATGGTTTGATGGATTTGAATAAACCTATATGGAAATGTTATCCCCATAGGGAAATGTTAGACGGTGTAGATGTTTGTTTGTTTTATTGGGTTTTAACGCCGTTTTCAACATTATTTTAGTTGTATCACGGCGACAGTTCACACATTAATGATCTCTGGGCAAACAAACCAGTACTAAGCTAGGCAATGTGCTTTGTCGAGGGGTACTCCACGATGACCGTTATATATATAAGACTGTGAGTGAGCGCGAGCTAAAATATGAGAATTTACGAAAAGATTAAAGAACATGATAGGGAAGTCTGACAACGGAATTCGGAATTCGAGATCGGAAATTAATGTCTTTTCACCGACTGTCATTCTGTCGTAGCTGGTTTTTCCTCGTCGAAATAATTTCTCTAAAGAATTACAGGAAGCTTTTGGGAATAGCTTGCGAACGGAAAACTTACTGTAAGTGTTGTGTTCGTGGAACCGGGCGTGATGATTTATTTCTTGCAAACGAATCAGACGATTTTTGAAAGCATTATGACAAAAGGGGAAATTGGTTATGTTTAGCAAGTTCGCCTTTTGCCACAATGTTTTCATCTTTATTCAATTAATTGTTTTATTTTTTATTTATCGAGTCTGTTTTATAGTGTTGTCTAAATAATTTCAAAGTCGTCTGCTGCAGATTTGTTATATGTGGAAAAAAGGGTAAACAAAAGATTTACCTGCAGTGTACCGGTGTGTCACCCATGGATAATGAATACGCGTCAAGTCTTTGTGATTTGACTGAAAAACTGTTGAAAATGGTGTTAATCCTTTCCTATTTGAATACATATTTTGAAGCATCTGCTGCAGGTACTCTTTGAACAAATTGGGACAAAAGAAAACAATTATCATTTTGATCAATTCCATCATTTGTCTTCCACCAATGGACTAAATGGTCTTTATTTGATGGTAGCAAGTTACATGGGAAAAAGGTCGTGTGGAGTACTGCTAAAAAGTTAGGTAACATATTGGTCATGCGAAGTTGTCACCGTCATATATCTGAACTACCATCGTAAACGGTGTTAAACACCAAAATCAATCAATCACTCGAACAGACAGTTACAGAAATCGAAAACACAATACTCTCGAAACATATAAATCAAAAGCTGATACACAGAACAAGATTGTAATCGAATGTTCCCAGCGATCAGTTCCATACTCATTTCCCATCTGCCAGAACATGGCATTTTGAAGATGAGATTTATGGTTGTAAAAGTGAATAAATAAATGTTATATATTGAACTATTAATTCTGATAACATAACTTCATTTCCCGTTTCCACGACAGATATACACCATTAACATGTTACATGAAGCATACACCATTAACATGTTACTTGAAGCATACACCATTAACATGTTACATGAAGTATACACCATTAGCATGTTACATGAAGCATAAACCATTAACATGTTACATGAAGCATACACCATTAACATGTTACATGAAGTATACACCATTAATATGTTACATGAAGTATATATATAATTAATATGTAACATGAAGCATACACCATTAACATGTTACATGAAGTATACACCATTAACATGTTACATGAAGTATACACCACTAACATGTTACATGAAGTATACACCACTAACATGTTACATGAAGTATACACAATTAATATTTTTTGATGTTCTGTCAAAGAAGCAGAAACCGCATCGGTGATGTAGTGGTAAAGCTACCGGCTCGGTGATGTAGTGGTAGAGCTACCGCCTCGGTGAAGTAGTGGTAGAGCTACCGCCTCGATGATGTAGTGGTAGAGATACCGCCTCGGTGATGTAGTGGTAGAGCTACCGCCTCGGTGATGTAGTGGTAAAGCTACCGCCTCGGTAATGTAGTGGTAGAGCTACCGCCTCGGTGATGTAGTGGTAGAGCTACCGCCTCGGGGATGTAGTGGTAGAGCTAACACCTCGGTGAAGTAGTGGTAGAGCTACCGCCTCGGTGATGTAGTGGTAGAGCTACCACCTCGGTGATGTAGTAGTAGAGCTACCGCCTCGGTGCGGAAGGTCGCAGGCTCGATCCCCGACCGGGTCATGCCTAAAACGTTAAAAGTAGTAGTAAAGGCTTTACTTCAGGATTGTGGGGGTAAGCATTACGACTGATTCGTTTGTTTCAGGATAGATGGACTAGTAGTATTGGTAACTTACTCAGCAAACGCCATGATATAACTAAACAAATGTATTGGAAGCGGCGAAGACATCATACAAACAAAGAAGTAAAAATTGCTAATTTCATCTAGATTCTTTTAAATCGTATTAGCTTCAGTTTTTGCAACATGATTTAAGCCTGTGCATGTCTTTTCCAATCTTTTGATCAATTCATAAACATCCGGCAAAACATCTTAGCGAACGGGGAGTACTCAGTAATCAGACACACTCTTAAACAGCTTCACGGGATTTTAGACCTTTTCTTTATACATATCCCTTTGACGTATCTGCAGCACAAGTGTGATAGAAGGAGAAATAAGGAAATATGAGTATATTTACAACTCTATTCAATTATACTTTGCATTTACAGAAATATTTCACAGTTTTGACAAGACGTTTTCAAAGTCGATTAAACATCATTTGCTTATCCTTCAATCATGCAATTTACGTCCCTGCTACAATGCACACATTGAAGAATCTTTGTGAAATATGCAGACCAGGATCAGTCTGCAAGCTGGAACAGTAAAATCTTGGTCTATGAAGTTCGCTTTTTATTCATTTATTTTGATCAATTGATACTATAGATGTATCTATATTGGAAAATGTTGTGATGGACGAATTCCTTTGGCAGAACTCCACCGGATGAACGAGTTCCAAGACAATAGTTTCTCATATGTGTGCAATACGGTTTTTTTTTATTGTATGTTTTCGAAAATAAAGAATTATTTTGTTTAATTCATGCTAAATTAAATATGTACGGCACCGGCATTGTGTTTCCACTGGCAATTTAATCGTGCGCAAAGAAGAACGAGTTCCAAGACAATAGTTTCCCATATGTGTGCAATCGTTTTTTTAATGTATGTTTTCGAAAATAAAGAATTGTTTTGTTTTATTCATGCTAAATTAAATATGTACGGCACCGCCATTTTGTTTCTACTGGCAATTAAATCGTGCAATACCAAAAATGCAACAATTTTTCCAAATATGTATTAAATAGTTTGTAGCAAGTCGATGATGATGGTACATTATTCGTGTATCAAATCAGTCAATCTACATAGTCTTATATAATCACGTACAGAAAACTACGCGCAGTTGTTGTTTAAAGTCGCGTAAAGCGGAATATGGGTTAACAGATTTCCAGAGATCATCTCCGCTGAAGTTGTAATGCCGGACGGTACACTTAATACGTGTACTAATTCCGATAAGCTGTGCTATAATACACTGCTGTGATTTGGGATCCTTGACCTTGAGTTCAAAGGTCACTTACATATTACCCCACGGCTTAGGAAGGTCGAGTATTCGGGGAAATGCTCATGTTTCCCCTGCTGATTAGCCTCCTTTACTAAAAAAAACATAATTTCGGCAAAAAACGTTAAAGAAATCCGTATATTAGATTTAAATCTTAGCTTGTTGAAAATAGAAGTGTAGTGTAGTGATAGAGCGTCCCCTTAGGTGCGGAAGGTCGCGGGTTCGATCCCTCCTTGGCGCGCAGGGTTGCGGGTTAGCATTACGACTGACTGACTGGTGTCAAGAAAAAGGGACCACTAGTACTGTTAACTTACCCAGGAAAAGCCGTTTTAAATGAAAGATTGTTGAAAGCGGCGTAAAACACAAAACAATATTTTATTGAAAATAGCATAAGACACATTATTAAATATTGTAAACCTTAAGAGTAACCTTTACAAAGGGTCAGGTGGATATTTGTATTGACT
>JASEVX010000011.1:45783588-45822286 GCA_031761405.1 Serripes groenlandicus | reverse complement strand
AAGTATTTAAGTATTACTTAGCACTAAGTACGGTTGGTGGAATTGGACCCATGGCCAGCCGCTTGTAGATTAAATAATAGTCAATTTCATACATCTGTCGATGACAATCTAACGTAACATAAGGCGACTTAAAATAGAAATTTCGCTAGAATAGTTTTAACAGTAATTTGATTGTTTCTAATTTATTAGAAAATTCGCCCGAGAGATTTGTTTTAAAATAAATACTATTCATCTACCATTTGCCAAACTTTCAAGCAAATCTATTGTGTCGAATTTAATAAATCACAATGCCGTTGAACCTCTTGTGTGCGTAAAAACGTTCACTGCGGAATAAACATTGAGACGCATCCAGGGTAATTAAAAAGAATACAATTACTTTTTCCTTATAAGTATCAATTTCATTCTAAAGTTTAGGCATACCCTAAATAATAATGGTAGATAGTATATATGTGTTTCTATTTAAAGAATTAAAAGTAATACGGTCGTAAATAATTAGAAAAAACAAAAAAATAATATTTGGATTTGTCATAAGTATAAACTGTACTCGTTAATTTATATCCGTGATTAATGTTGTTGTCGTTTGCGGCAAGTTTTTTGATTAAATTGCAATTTGTGTTTACACAGCTGCGCAGTATGTTTGATTAAGGAATGACCATTACTATCTCATCTTATATTAACATCGATTTGAAGAGAATAATATAAACTCTCATCATGATAATATAGTTCACAATTTTTCACTTAAATAATTTTAAAGCAAATTGGTTTATTTAACCGAACTCGCTGACTAATAATACAGTTATTAACTTACGTCTAATTTACAATAAAAAAAATGCCCTAGATATTTCTTTTTAAAAGAAATCATTATAATTCAACTACATCATTTCTTCTCCAATTTTATCTCAAATTTTTTGGAAATATATCTGCGGATTTTTAGTAAAACGCAATGCCGTTGCTGACGTGCGCCGGAACGCGCATTGTGGAACTGAAACTGTAACACAGCGACCAATTCTTCAATCTTTCATTTTTTACTCCATATGTCCCCGTTATTTTAAAACTACCGGTACTTTGTTTTGTCTTGAAAATTGTTTGTTACCCGTAACCCAAATTTCAAGACAAACTATCGGATGGATTTAAAGTAAATCACAATGCCATAAAACCGTAGAAGATCACACTTTTGGTCACATGTTCGTACCTAATTACTTGTGTTGTCGACACACTTCTAATTATAAAACAAAACTGTTTTATAAACTGTCTATAATTTACAGACATCTGTGTAATGACATCGAAGACTAACTTCATAGTGCAGACAACGATGTGATAGCACTCCACGGGATATGTATGTAGACAATACTAGTGGGTTATTTACCCAAACTATACAGGGAAATATTGTCAATAAACACCTGTAGTGAAACAGCTCGAAGTTGAATTGAACTGCGGAGCTGTGTGAATACAATCAAGTCAAAACTTTCATAAAATATTGTACATAAGGTTTTCCAAAGGGAAGAAAGTCAGATAGTTCTTCTCGATGTTTTATCATATAAAGTGTTTCCTTAAATAACAAAAGCATGATCACGGATAGAATAGATAGAAATCTTTGCATGACAGTGATAATCTTTGAATTGCTGAAACTTGCTTTTTGCCTGATAAAAAGAAACGCATTCTGTATTTGCTGTTATCTGAAGATACATTTCAAAATACATAGAGTGACAAATAGGAAAGTAATAATAAAATATATTAACAAGTTCTTCCATGGTAATTCTGACGATGCTCTTGTTTGAAGAATTTCGTATCAGAAATGTTGGGTTATATAAAATCATGAAACTTCATGTTATATCGAATTACTATTTGATGTTCCCGTATTAATTTGTTTATGTAAATGTATGTATGTAAATGACGAATTACATGTATTCGAATAAGTGAAATAAAATCTATCTTTAAGAACTGCAAGCGACGGTTTGAGACTAATACTAATACATGGAATGTGAAAGAAAATGATTTAACAGATAAACAGCGAAGTAGACAAGTCAGTTTATATAACACATATTTAATATTTAAAGGAGTATAATAGATACAGTTTACCACTTTCGTAAAAGAATAAAATTGATTATTCTTATGAAAAATCGGGAGTTCATTTTAATAACACTGGGTACGTTTCAATTTAAATTCCGCAGTGTACGGTTTGTCGAGTGACAGAGCTTTAACGTCATTGCGATTTACTAAAGATCTGCACGATAGATTTTATTAACATTTTAGTAAATGGTAGAGAAAAGGTTCTTCTAAATTAAATAATTTTTTAAAAATCTCTCAAAATAAATTTGAAATAACCGAATTACTGTTAAAATATTTTAGCGAAAGTTTCATTTTTACTCTCCTTATGTTACGTTAATTGTCTTGGCAGTTGAATGAAAATTACATCACTACAATCTATAATCTGGAGTTCAGCATCTTTAATGTTATACACTTCCCCTATAGCCTTTTCGATAAACTGACCCGGTCAACCGCTACTGATAGCTAATAAACCATTAGATAAAACCATCATACTTTGAAAACGTATTACCACAAGTCTAGCCAGATGTTATACGTGATATTGAACTGATATGAGCCGCTCCAAGAGAAAACCAACATTATGGACTCTGCGTAATGTATCGACCCAGATCAGCTAATCCGGGCCGACACATTCCGTCTCAGGGAGATAGAGGTATAAGAGTATTAATTCCTTTAAACAAAGATATCACAGTAGGCGAAAAGTCTCTACCCGGGTTAGCCTGCGAGGCATGCTTAGGCTGATTCGGTCGATACATTACGCAGAGTCCATAATGTTGGTTTTCTCGTGGGACGGCTCATATCAATATATCTGCGTAATGTATCGACCAGATCAGCCTGCGCTGTCCGCGCAGACTGATCCGGCCGACACATTCCGTCTAAGGGGGGATAGATAGAGTAATGACTCCTGAAACAGAAAATCCACAGGAGGCGAAAAGTGTCTGTCCGGGTTAGCCTGTGCGGCATGCTTAGGCTGATCCGTGTCGATACTTTACGCAGAGTCCACAATGTTGGTTTTCTCTAGGGACGGCTCATATGATGACATGGGCGATGCCCCAGTTCAATAGGTGAATGATAACCGGGTTAAACTCTTATCACTGCCGAATTTCGCAAAGTCGACTCTTCCATGTTGAAAACTGGACCACTCCATTTGTCTTCGTCCAACAGGAAATTTGATTGTATAAGTTGCAAACAATTCCGATTTCAGGAGAGACAGTTCGTTATGAGCTGTCTCTCCTGGAAATCTGCATTGTTTGCAAAAGCCTTTAATTGCACGTTGGCAGCGAAAGGGTTAAACGTTTTTGCAATTGGAGTTTCAATATAATCTGGCAAAGTATCAAGCTACATGTAACAGACGCCTTTTTAAAATATATCGTTGGACTAATGAGTTCCTAATTTTAGACGAATTTTGTAGTGGTTTCTTGTTACGATTGTTGAAATCATTGAGGACAAAACAAATGCATTGCTCAACCTTAGCAACTTCGCATTTCAACTATATACCGAAGCTTTCCAATCTGTATTTATCGTCTCGGTAGTCAGCTGTATTAAACCAATTAACAAAAATCCATTTTTCTACATACAAACAATCTGCAGCAGGAGACTTGGAAAACATATCGTCAGGAATATGGAATCTGTTTTTAAATGAGAGTTAAATAATTGAATTTAGTTGAAAACATTGTGGCAAAAGGAAAAAAATGCTCATGTTGAGCAAGTATTTCTTTTGTCACAATTTTTTTAAATTTTTTAAAAATCGTATATTACAGTGTCATCAGAAAACGTTTACATGTGGGAAAAGATTAATAAAATGCAAAATAATGTTATACCCGTGTCCCTAGAACAAGGCGATGCATTGTTGATTAAATGAAGTATAACGTCGTTTGTAACGAGCCCCGGCTGCTCAGTCGGTAACGACGCGGGCTGTCAATCAATACATTGTGGGTTCGAACCCCAGCTCGGCAACAAAAATTGCCGACATTCGTATTTCACCATTGGGCTAACAGTCTATGTGGAAAAGTTGCTTGGAAAGAATGGTGCGTGGAGTATACTTGTGTGAGAAAGCCATGCAACACACTAGTTTTTTAGGGCTGGAGGGAGGGATTTCATGGGATTTTGAGGACGGTTGTAATTGTGTAATCATTGTATGTTCACTGTTAGCTATCAAGGTGACCTAATTGTAAAGCCATTGGCTAAATGAGTCCGCATCTATAAATAAAGTATTATTGTTTTCATTAGTATTCCCCTTTGTGTAACGACTTGGAGTCTCAATAGTTAATACAGTATCAACAAAGCTTTAATAATCTTTTCCTCGTAGATATTTATAAATGCATCCAATGTCAAACTGTAAGAAGTGCATCCCAATGACGTCTAGCCCGGAATCTACTTAGACCCAAAATCCCCAAAAGTCTTACAAAGCTTAACCATATTCAATAAATCTGTAGTTGAGGCTTTAGAAAACGTCTAGGCAATGAAAATTGGAAAACCTTTATAAAATGAAAAAGCCTTTTTATTGAATAGAAATTGAAACATAACTGCAAAAAAGTTCTCTTTTTGCCATATGTTCCGAAAGAAAACGGGTCTAACCATTCCTTAACATTTCATTTGATTTGATTTAACAATTGAAGACATAAAACTCTACTGAAATAGTATATAAATTGGTTTCAGGAACTATACCAAATTGTGTTTTAACCATTCCCTATCAAAACATGAAATTAGTTTAAACAGTAATCGATTCAATCGGGGAAAATACGTGGCTAGTATATGGCATAATGTAATATTGTGAAAATAATGATGTTACTGGATTGTCAATGAAAATATATTTTGATAAAGCGTTTGATCATGTCTTTTAATTGTATTAAACACGATTAGCATTTTTTATTATGGTGAAATATTTAAAAAAGAAAATAAGGATTAAATTATTTTCACATAAAACTGAGGTCGGCGTACAGTTTAACCCTTCTCACATACAACAAATCTGCAGCAGACTACTTTGAAAACATATCAGATTTATTTTTTTGAAACTTTTTTTAATTGAAAGTACAATAATTGAATGATTGAAAACATGGTGTCAAAAGGAGAAATTGCTCGTTTTGAGCAATTTTATCTTTTGTCGCCATGTTTCCAAAAAACGTCTGCTGCAGAGGCGTCGTAAAGCATATATATGAGGGATAGGGTTAATGCTGTCTAACGGCCAAAAGTTCGAACTGACGACCCCTGGATTGAGAGCCCTCGCCGTTACCGACGATGCCAATGCGACTCGACATACCTCTAAGTGAGGTCGATATGAGCCGTCCCGCGAGAAAACCAACATTGTGGACTCTGCGTAAACTATCGACCCAGATCAGCCTAAGCATGCCGCGCAAGCTTACCCGGATAGACTCTTTCGCCTCCTGTGGATTCTCTATTTCAGGAATCATCACTATATACCTCTATCCATAAGAGACGGAATGTGTCGGCCCGGATCAGTCTGCGCGGACTGCGCAGGCTGATACGGGTCGATATATTACGCAGAGGCAATAATGTTGGTTTTCTCGCGGGATGACTCATATATCTAAACGTAGCCCTTGTAAATGTATTTCCTGCCTTTCTCACACCAGTACTCCACACAACAGTATTTCCAAGCAACTGGCTGCTATTTCACGTATACTGTAATCCCATTGGCGCAAGTGAATTATGCTTGTTGCATTGACTTTAGTATCGACTGAGCTTCCGGGAATCGGGAGATATAAAGGCAATAAATATTATTTGAATTTACATTTGACCAAATATAGACGGTTGTGTAAGACCAAGATAGCAGACAACATTGTAAATCATTGTGGAAAGTAGGAATGTTACGCATACGAGGGGTGCTCCAGAAGTAATTGGATTGTTGTTATTATTTCGACACAAATCAAACGTTTAGCAAATAAACCTGATTTTAACAAAAGCCCACATTTCTCTTACTTACATGTAAAGTATGGAAATAATTGGTTGAAATAATTTCTGTGAGATTATGAAATTTGTAAGTACCTTGGGGCGGGCGGGACTCTGTAGTAACGTCACTTTGACGGCGCCGTTAAAAGTGAAATAAGTTGGTTTGAACACGTAAACAAATCTTTTAATAACAGTTATATCAACACACATGTTGCATCTGCTTCCCCAGTAACAGTTGCTAAAAGACATTTCATATCCACTGTTCACTGAATGCGTAACATTTGATGTTACAAATGACAATTCATACGATGAAAAACTACACTGGCACTGTTCCTTTCAACTTCAGAACTGGCTGATTTGGCAAAAGACAGTTTCCCATTGATTTCTTTACTGCAACCATGATAAAAGTGTATTTATACATCGCCAATAACTGCTTGACTTCTTGTGAACTCTACTGAATTATCATTCCGAAAATTATTTTGATTATTGTCTACGTGATAAAAATTGTACTATATAGTGTTTTTTCATTTGACGCCATTTTATACGTCACGTTCTTGTACATCGCTAAGCAACTTTACTATTTTGAGGATAATCATGGAACAACAACATTAAACTTTTGTAATTAGAACAACATGACAACAAATAATTGTCATGCAAATTCGCGTATCTTCTGTCTGTGTATACATGTATTTGAAATATAGTTTAAACTGTTATTCTTTTGTACAATAGGGAGTGGCTCCCACCTATGCCTCAACAATTTTTTCTAAACTATTTTAAAATCATTAAGTCGCCATAAAGTAGAGCAAAAACAAATAGACATATGGTATGAATGTCACCATCGTGTTTCAACTAATACAAAAGTAGCTAAGAAATGTTGAGTCCTATTACTTTTGGATCACCCCTCGTACATATGGAATGTTTTTCTTTTCTCGAAAGAAGTTAAGCACTTGTCTTCTTATACGCACCCTTAAACACACATTAACTGATTCGCGAACGGTGTAGAGCCAGATCAGATTGCGTAGAAGCCAAGGCGGGTCTGGCTCGACACTGGTCACGAATTTCCTTAGATTGACTGTCGCAGATCGGACGCGGCTCATATTCAAAATAGATGACAACGATGCAAGATATAAGTATTCCAAAACCATTTCAAAGCAGATACATCATATCGCCTAGACGTTTCACCCTATTCCTCATACTAGCAATTTATAGTAGACGTCTTTGAAAATATTAAGGCTTTAAATAACAACAACTATTTTTATAGAATTGAGGTGAAAACAGTTTAGGCAAAATGTGAAATTGCTTTTTTATGGGCCAATCCTCTGTGTTCAATAAGTATGGCGCCAGTCAGCTACTACAACTTCATCAAATGAGCTTTTATTCGCGAAAAGATTTAAATGAGTAATGGTGAAAATCGCAAGGGAATTTGTTTTATTTACAGAATTTAAATTTAAATTTGGGATACTTCACTGTGTTGAAATATTACCCATTTTAGTAATACTGACAGGCCACGAAACTATAACACTTTGAAGCGGTGGTCTGTGCTCAGAAATGAAACTCCATGCTCAAAATTAGACTTCTGATTGGTCAATTTCGAGAATGAATTTGCATCAGACCGTTCACATTCGTGAGCACAAATTCTGAGGACAGAGAAAGCTTTGATAGTTTTTGGAGACAGCTGCAGCTGATATTTCGAATACGAAAAGTGAAGCCTATTTCTATTTTTTTGTGGAATAGGTCAATCGGTATAAAAAACGTTCCCTAGGATATCAAAATGTACAAATAAGAGTAACTTTGGATAAAAGGAAAAGTATTAAAAGACATTAATTATCTCTCATTATAAAAGGTCAAGGCTTGCGTGCACAAACTAGTTCTATGCTAGAAAATGTACCTTGCCCGGGACCCACGGTTCCAATCCCCGACTTTAACCAACAAACAGTGGTGTCCTCCATGTGTGTGTTAAATAAATGGATTTTCAACATGTTATACGTGTATTATGACGGCCAGTTTACCGCACCATTTGTTTCCTTGCTTTTTCAAAACAGTACTCCACAACGCATTCTCCCGGAGCATCTGACTACCACAACGTTCTTGTTTAGCCCACTGGTTGAAAACGAATGACGCTCGTCACAATGCATTGCATCACTCATGGGAGACAATATGTATCCGCGCAGTATTCTTTCCAGGAAACTGACCATATGTTCTCAATAGACCATTTTCACGCCGATTGGTTGAAAACGAACGACGCTCATCACAATGACCCACTAGTATCAATCATTGGAGAGAATCAACGACCGAGCCCGGTTTCCAACTCACGTTTCCAGGACCGATATCCTTCGCCGTTAAGGACTGTGCAATCGCGTCTCCACACAAACAGATAATCTATAGGACAGGAGTAAAACAACGTGATCTAAGTGGGAAATGTGTTTCGATGACTAGAAAAGCAAATGAGTGAAAGCCAACTAAAGCGCTTTTGCGACCGGTGTAGAATTACTTCAACCTGCCGATCTACGCAGTTTAATCTGACCCTTCAATGTTCGCTAATTCATCATCGAAGGATTAAGAAAAAATTCTAAAATACAATTCTTGATTATTTTAATCGGATAGCTTGGACGCACGGGCAGATAATTACCTGCATGTGTAATAGTTACGTTTTCTACCATAGAAAGATAAATCTGCATTTAATTGCAACAGATGTGTTCATGGAGAGATTGCATTGTATTTAAAATCACGTTAAACCTCATAATGTGACACCGTCTCTGTAATCATTTCCCACATAAACAAAATGAGCCATCCCGCGAGAAGACCAACATTGTGGACTCTGCGTAAAGTATCGACCCGGATCAGCCTAAGCATACCGCGCAGGCTTACCCGGATATACACTTTTCGCCTCCTGTGGATTTTCTGTTTCGGGAATCATTACTCTATACCACTATCCTCCTAAGACGGAATGTGTCGGACCGGGTCGGTCTGTGCGGACTGCATTACGCAGAGGCAATAACGTTTGTTTTCTCGCGGGACGGCTCAGATCTGCAGCAGAATACTTAACAAACCCTTGGGCCAAACAATGAAAACTGTCAAACAGTGACAGCATAGTTACTCAATAGTTACTGAATAGAGTTGGAAACATTATGAGCATTTTTTATATTTGTTACAATGTTTTTAACATTCCTGATCTTTAGATGCGTCGAAAATGTCTATGCATGCGTGAAGGGCTTAAGTTGTGATTCTCGGAGATTCTCTTTCAAAAAATATTTCGATGAGGTATTGCCTTGTTTCTCTAACAACATCACCATTAACGCTGACATACTGATACACGGCGATAAACTTGTTAAATCAATGTGTCCACAACAAGATTCAAATATTCAAATATTTTCCCAGGAGTATTCAGCCGTTATCGCCCAATTAGACATTCTCATTACCAATCTCGTTTTCTTTGAATTGCAAATAAACGATTGCAATTTTCGAGTGGTGTTAAAGATATCGAATTGATGCATACGTTTTCGAGATGAACGATGCCATTATGGGAAATCTCTATAAAAAAAGGTACAATTAATGAACAAACTTGAAAACATCGTGGCTAAAGGAGAACTTTTGTGAAAGGGTTAAAAACAGTTGCCTGACGACTGCTATGTCTAAATGGCGACCAGTGCAAAGTCAAATCAGATTGTGGGGGGTGTGATGGCTGATATGTATCTACACAAGTCTAAAATTCCCTATACGGCACTCAAACGAACTTCAACCGTTAAATATTGGATATATAATATATGAGCCGTTCAACGAGAAAACTAACATTATGGATTGTGCGTAATGTATCGAACCAGATCAGCCTGCGCAGTCCGCGCCGGCTAATCTGGGACGACACAATCCGTCTCAGAGAGATAGAGGTATAGATTCCTGATTCCTGAAACAGAAAATCCACAGGAGGCAATGTTGATTTTCTCGAGGAACGGCTCTTATGTGACCTGTGTAGGACCCGACTAACCACTGCATTCACGTACATAGATGGCGTTATCAGCTGTTTGTGGGGTGGTTTTTCTTTTTTCGCAAAAAACATCTCTTTTTCTGATAGATGTATGCTGACATTGGTGAAGGGTCTGATGAGACAATGCGTAATCATAAGCTCACATGAGTCCTCACTCTGCACGAAGATGTAACTTACCATGAGCGCCTCGCTCAGTTAAAATTAAACTTCTGTAGCGCTTTATACCATTCTTACACCTTATAACATCACGAAGTGTATTGGTAGCTGACTTAGTTGAAACAATACTTTTGATATTTCTGTGGCGCTTATAGCATTCTTACACGTTATAACACCACGAGGTGTGTTGGTAACTGACTTAGATGAAATTATACTTCTGTGGCGATTTATAGCATGTTTACACTTTATAACACCACGAGGTGTATTGGTAACTGACTCAGTTGAAACAATACTTCTGTAGCGCTATATAATATTCTTACGCCTTATAACACCACGAGGTTTATTGGTATGGAAGCGTCCTAGTGCCACAGTCTGTAATATTTTTGAGAGATCCTAACTAGGAGATTTTAAGTCATATTTAGGAGATAATACCTCCTAATTAGGAGATACTAAGTCTTAACTAGGAGATAATATCTCCTAATTAGGAGATATTAAGTCCTAATTAGGAGATACTAAGTCATAATTAGGAGATACTAAGTCATACTTAGGAGATACTAAGTCATAATTAGGAGAAACTTAATATCTCCTAATTATGACTTAGTATCTCCTAATTATGACTTAGTATTTCCTAATTAGTAGTCAGTATCTCCTAATTATGACATAGTATCTCCTAATGGGCCGAGAGGTCAAGTATGGAAGCTTATTAACTATTAACATTCGCAAAGCAGAACGGAAAAGTACAAAGGGTCGCGTGAAAAATGCAGTGGCGGATTTAGCGAGGGGCCCGTGCCCCAACCCCCTCCGACTTTCCCAGCTCCACTATCGATTGCCGACTTCATTAAAAAAGTCAAGCGATCCGAATGCCCACACAATTCGTTGGATAGCGATCCGGGCGACCCGATCGCGCTATGCGGGTACCCGCAAGCGATGTGGATGTATCAACGGCATTCTCGTAAGAATGTTTGTCTTAATGCTATCTAAGTCAAGTTCTAATATGAGTCATATTGGGTCAGAAACTAGGTCATTTGGCAAAATTGAAGGGAAATATTGTTAACACTCTGGATATTACATTTTTAACTTGAGTATGTTTAAACTGTTTCAGAATGTTGTATTGGTGATATGTAGACCAAGTTTGAAAATTGGTCATGTCTGTTCAAAAACAAAGTCACTATGCCAAATTGAAGGAAAATCTCGTCAATACTGTAGAACCCACAATTTTTTAAATTTTGTCAGAATGTCTATCTTAATGATATCTAGGCTAAGTTTGAATATGGGTCATGCCGGGTTAAAAACTAGGTCACTAGGACAAATTAAAGGAAAATCTTGTTAATACTCTGGAGGCCGCATTTTGTGCTTCAGGGGCTTGAAACGTTGTCAGAATGTTTGTGTTGATAATATCTAGTCCATTTTCGAATATGGATCATATCATGTGAACAAAATAAATAGGTCACTAGGCCAAATGAAGGAAAATCTTGATAACACTCTGGAGGTTGCATTTTGAATCTTTGTCAGAATAATTGTCTTGATGAGTTTTGCATTGACCTAACACTTTCTCTCAGTCTAGTACATGGTTTAGAGAACTATTTTTACATATTTCTCAGTATAATAAGGCAGAAACTTCAAAACATTCTGCCTAAACCTGCTGTCAAATTTTCCTTTCATTCTAAATGTCTTAAGTGTGTATACGTGTGAGCTCTTGCACTCAGGCGAGCGATATAGTGCCAGCAAGGTCCTCCCGTTTTCAAATTAGCAGTTTCATAATATTTACTATTCTTGATATGATTTTTCAACTTCTTAACAATAAATACACAAACAAAAGCTTCAATTGGTATTTCCTTTCACATTTTCCCTACTTCTCAAACCTTCCTGCAGCCCCAAGACCGTCAGCACTTTCAGTGCTTTGATTTTATAATAGTCATCCGTATATAGTTACATCTATATATTTTGTTTTACTTGCCTTACTCGAAACTCGACCTTTCTTACCTTTCTTACTCGACATTCGACCTTTCTTACTCGACACTCAACTTTTCTTACCCGACACCCAACTTTTCTCACTCGACATTCGACTTTTCTTACTCGACACTCGATTTTTCTTACTCGACACCCAACTTTTCTTACTCGACACTCGACTTTTCTTACTCGACACTCGACTTTTCTTACTCGACACTCGATTTTTCTTACTCGACACCCAACCTTTTTTACTCGACACTCGACTTTTCTTACTCGGCACTCAACTGCTTTTTCAATTAGGCGAGAAATTCAACTTGATCACAAAGAAAGACGAAAGAGCAGCATGGGTATTTCTCAATACAATCACTTTAAAATTGTTGGTACAATTTGTTTTTGTTTTATAATGAAGATCAGATCCGTTCCGCGAGAAAACCAACAATATGGTCTCTGCGTAATGCATCGACCTAGATCAGCATGCGCAGTCCGCGCAGACTGCTTCCGGCCGATACATTCCGTCTCGGGGAGATAGAGGAATAGAGTAATGATTCCTGAAACAGAAAATCGACAGGAGGCAAAAAGTGTCTGTCCGGGTTAGCCTGCGCGGCATGCTTAGGCTGATCCAGGTCGAATCTTTACTCAGAGTCCACAATGTTGGTTTTCTCAAGGGATGACTTATAACACTTTTGAAATGCAACCATTGACGAATTTATTATTTTTTACATCCGTTTATAAAAGCCAATATAGGGGGAAAAGGGTTTGTATTTCATGTTTATATTATATATAATAACAAATCAAATTTCACGGTATGTGATCACAAAGAAAAATTGTTTCTCCATTCAATCCTATTTATAACCATCTGTCAGTGAAATTGGTTTTGTGATAAAAGATAAAAGATATCTACCAGACAGGCCAATTGCAGTTAATTAAGCGCCCTGTTAAAACCGTGTTAATACAAGCTACTGAAGTGTGTTCATGTTATCGATAAAACATCGCTTGAAAATAACTTGCATTATCTAAGCTGGAATGAAAGCAGTGGGAGGCTTATCACGCAGGATATGTCAACGTTATCATAACAAATGGGTTGATTACCATGAGTACTCGATACTATCATTTCAAATATCTTAAAACGCGACAAGGATAAGTTGCTGCTTAACAATATTAACCGACTTCTATCCAAACAAAGTCGGTCAATATTTACAAATATTGATTGATTGATTGATTGATTGATTGATTGACAGACTGACTGCCTGACTGACTGACTGACTGAAAGACTGACTGACTGATTGACTGACTGACTGACTGACTGACTGACTGACTGACTGACTGATTGACAGACTGACTGACTGACAGACTGACTGACTGACTGACTGACTGACTGACTGATTGACTGACTGATTGACTGACTGACTGACAGACTGACTGACTGATTGACTGACTGACTGACTGACAGACTGACAGACTGACTGACAGACTGACTGCCTGACTGCCTGACTGACTGACTGACTGACAGACTGACTGACTGATTGATTGACTGACTGACTGACCGACTGATTGACTGACTGACTGACTGAAAATACTGCCTGATTGATTGAATGATTGATTGATTGATTGGTTAAATGTAACCTATAAAGATTTAAGCTAAAGTCCCAACGGTTAGAGATCCTTGAACACTACTTCATCCTTTCCCACATATGACAAATGTTCAGGATATCTTCAGCCCATTGTGACAACAGGAATAACTGATCATTATGAGCAATTGCATCTTTTGTCACACTTTTTCCAAATTCGGCTGTTTCAGGTGAGAAAAAAAATGCATCTGCATTTGGAAAACGGATTAGTTATAGAGATTTGAGTTCGTGGTGTTTTATTTTCAAAGGAGAAAATCAAAAGAATTGTTTTTGAAAACAAAAAGAACGGTATAAGAAAAGTTAACTCACTAAGTAATTGTAATTAAACTAAGTATACCCAATTACGTTTTAAATTGCGAATGAAACAAACAATTCACTTGAAAGTACCCGTATGGAACTGATCGTTGTTAAAAGCTTCTTAATTAGAATTGACTTTTCTCTGTTATATTTAATTGAAGCAACGAAAATACTTCATTTTACTTGGATCCTACTTACAGTACTGCATTTCTTCAAAGGACTGGTATACAGTTGTAGCTAATTTTTGTTTTCGCTTCGAAACAAATGTAAGCTGTAAGTAAATCAATCAGTACGTCTAGCATGAATCAACGATGGTGAATAGATTGGTCAACTAACCTTATTTATCGCTATCTCTATATATGGTACATTAGTAATAAATACCTGAAGTATGAAGAAAACTATTTTCGGTCAAAACGGTTTAGTCCACAAATGAGCTGTCCCACGAGAAAACCAACCTTATGGACTCTGCATAAAGTATCGACCCAGATCAGTCTAAGCATGCTTACCCGGACAGACACTTTTCGCCTACTGTGGATTTTCCGTTTCAGGAATCCCTACTCTATGCCTTTATCCCCCTTGTGGCGGAATGTGTCGGCCCAGATTAGCATGCGTGGGCTGCGCAGGCTGATCAGGGTCGAACATTACGAAGAGTCCATAATGTGGTTTTCTCGTAGGACGGTTCAAGTGTATTATCTCTCGATGATGTTGCTTGATACACCAAAGCCAAAGGGCGCTTCCACTATGGGAGAATGCCTTACCCGATAGTGCAATGATATGGGCAGGTAACTCTAGAGTAAGTTACTTATGATCCCAAACACATTCTAGGGGATGTTTCTATACCATATTCATAATTTACGATTCTCAACTGTTCCAAGTTTCATTACAATATCTAATATATTGATCAATGATTGATTAAGTATGGGTTAACGCCGTTTTCAACATTTGTTCAGTCAGATCAAGGGAGCCAGTCCCCCAACCTGTTTCTTGGCTTTTCCACACCAGTATGCCACACAACAGTATATCGAAGCAACTGGCTAGTTTTCCACAGGTAGCAGACGAATGACGCCTGTCAAAAGTCGGAAAGAATGTTGGCCGAGTTTTGGTTCGAACTCACAACCACATTGACTGCAGCCCGCTTCGCTAATAAGGCTATATTGAGTAAGTGGTTCGCTTTGCGCCACAATGTGCACTGCTACTTTGAAAGTACATACACATGTGTAGTATTCGTGTAACATGTTAATGGTGTATGCTTCATGTAACATTTTAATGGTGTATACTTCATGTAACATTTTAATGGTGTATGCTTCATGTAACATGTTAATGGTGTATGCTTCATGTAACATGTTAATTGTGTATGCTTCATGTAACATGTCAATGGTGTATGCTTCATGTAACATGTTAATTGTGTATACTTCATGTAACATGTTAATTGTGTATACTTCATGTAACATGTTAATGGTGTATATTTCTTGTAACATGTTAATCGTGTATAATTCATGTCACATGTTAATGGTGTATACTGCATGTGTTAATGGTGTATACTTGCATGTGTTAATGGTGTTTACTTCATGTAACATGTTAAATTGTGTATACTTCATGTAACATGTTTAAAAGGTATACCTCTATGTAGCATGTTAATGGTGTATACTTCATGTCACATGTTAATGGTGTATACTTCATGTAACATGTTAATGATGTAAACTTCGTGTAACATGTTAATGGTGTATATCTTCATGTAAGACATGTTAATTGGTGTATACTTCATGTAACATGTTAATGGTGTATACTTCATGTAACATGTTAATTGTGTATACTTAATGTAACATGTTAAATGGTGTATACTTCATGTAACATGTTAATGGTGTATACTTCATGTAGCATGTTAATGGTGTATACTTCATGTAACTGTTTATGGTGTATACATTCATGTAACATGTTAATGGTGTATACTTAATGTAACATGTTAATGGTGTATACTTCATGTAACATGTTAATGGTGTATTACTTCTTGTAACATGTTAATGGTGTATGCTTCATGTTACATATTAATTATATATATACTTCATGTAACATATTAATGGTGGTATACTTCATGTTTCATGAAAAATGATGTAAACTTCGTGTAACATGTTAATGGGTGTATACTCTGTATCATGTAACATGTTTAAAAGTGGGTGTATACTTCTTGTAACATGTTAATGGGTGTAAACTTCGTGTAAACATGTTAATTGTGTATACTTAATGTAACATGTTATTGTGTATACGTCGTGTAACCATGTTAATTGTGTATACTTCATGTAACATGTTAATGGTGTATGCTTCATGTTACATATTAATTATATATGTACTTCATGTAACATGTTTATTGTGTATACTTCATGTAACATGTTAATGGTGTATACTTCTTGCAACATGAAAATGGTGTATACATATTGTACCATCTTAATTGTGTATACTTCATGTAACATGTTAATGGTGTATACTTCTTCTACCCATGTTAATTGTGTATACCTGTCATGTAACATACTTAATTGTGTATACCTTCTTGTAACATGTTAATTGTGTATACTTCCATGTAACATGTTAATGGTGTCATACTTCATGTAAACATGTAAATGGTGTATACGTTCATGTAACATGTTAATGGTTGTATACTTCATATTTACTATATTAATTTATATAATGTACTTCATTGTAAAATGTTAAGATGGTGTACTACCTTCATGTAACATGTTAATGGTATATACTTCATGTAAAATTTTAACTGTGTAGTACTTCATGTAACATGTTAATAGTGTATGCTTCATGTAACATGTTAATGGTTTATGCTTCATGTAACATGTTATATGGTGTATACCTTCTTCTACCATGTTAATGGTGTATACTTCATGTAACATGTTAATGGTGTATACTTCATGTAACATGTTAATGGTGTATACTTCATGTTACATACTTAATTATATATGTACTTCATGTAAAAATGTTAATGGTATATACTTCATGTAAAATGTTAATGGTGTATACTTCACTGTAACATGTTAATAGTGTATGATTCATGTAACATGTTTAATGGTTTATTGCTTCATGTAACATGTTAATTGGTGTATACCTTCTTCTACCATGTTAATGGGTGTATACTTTCATGTAACATGTAAATTGGTGTATACTCATCATGTAACATGTCATGTAACATGTTAATGGTGTATACTTCATGTTACATATTAATTATATATGTACTTCATGTAAAATGTTAATGGTGTATACTTCATGTAACATGTTAATGGTATATACTTCATGTAAAATTTAAATGGTGTATACTTCATGTAACATGTTAATAGGTACACTTCATGTAACATGTTAATGGTGTATACTTCTTCTACCATGTTAATGGTGTATACTTCATGTAACATGTTAATGGTGTATACTTCATGTAACATGTTAATGGTGTATACTTCATGTTACATATTAATTATATATGTACTTCATGTAAAATGTTAATGGTATATACTTCATGTAAAATGTTAATGGTGTATACTTCATGTAACATGTTAATAGTGTATGATTCATGTAACATGTTAATGGTTTATGCTTCATGTAACATGTTAATGGTGTATACTTCTTCTACCATGTTAATGGTGTATACTTCATGTAACATGTAAATGGTGTATACTTCATGTAACATGTTAATGGTGTATTACTTCATGTTACATATTAATTATATATGTACTTCATGTAAAATGTTAATGGTGTATACTTCATGTAACATGTTAATGGTATATACTTCATGTAAAATTTAAATGGTGTATACTTCATGTAACATGTTAATAGGTACACTTCATGTAACATGTTAAAAAGTATACTTCATGTAACATGTTAATATGTATACTTCATGTAACATGTAAATGATGTATTCTTCGTGTAACATGTTAATGGTGTATACTTCATGTAACATGTCAATGGTGTATGCTCCATGTAACATCTTAATGTGTATACTTCATGTAACATGTTAATGGTGTATACTTCATGTAACATGTTAATGGTGTATACTTCATGTAACATGTTAATGGTGTATACGTCCTGTAACATATTAATGGTGTATACTTCATGTAACATATTAATGGTGTATACTTCATGTAACATGTTAATGGTGTATACTTCATGTAACATGTTAATGGTGTATACGTCTTGTAACATATTAATGGTGTATACTTCATGTAACATATTAATGGTGTATACTTCATGTAACATGTTAATGGTGTATACTTAATGTAACATATTAATGGTTTATACTTCATGTAACATGTTAATGGTGTATACTTCATGTAACATGTTAATGGTGTATACTTCATGTAACATGTTAATGGTGTAGACTTCATGTAACATGTTAATGGTGTATACGTCCTGTAACATATTAATGGTGTATACTTCATGTAACATGTTAATGGTGTAGACTTCATGTAACATATTAATTGTGTATACTCATGTAACATGTTAATGGTGTATACTTCATGTAACATGTTAATGGTGTAGACTTCATGTTACATGTTAATGGTGTAGACTTCATGTAACATATTAATTGTGTATACTCATGTAACATATTAGTGGTGTATACTTCATGTAACATGTTAATGGTGTATATGTGGCACTTTTACAAACATAAATCTCAGCTTCAAAATGCCATGTTCTGGCAGGTCGAAAATGAGTATGAAACTGATCGCTGGGAACATTCGATTACAATCTTATTCTGTGTGTTAGCTTTTGATTTATATGTTTAACCATTTCCATTGGTGGGAGACAAATGATGGAATTGACCAAAATAATTAAGTTTTCCTTTTGTCTCAATTTGTTCAAAGAGTACCTGCAGCAGATGCGTCAAAATATGTATTCAAATGGGAAAGAATTAACACCATTTTAAACAGTTTTTCAGTCAAATCACGGACGGGACGCGTATTCATTACCCATGGGTGACCCCCCGGTACACTGTAGGTAAATCTTTTGTTTATCCTGTTTTCCACATATAACAAACCCGCAGCAGAAGACTCTGACATTATTTAAGCAGCAATATAAAATAAACAATAAATCAAAGTAAAACAACTGAATAAGGTTGAAAACATTGTGGCAAAAGGCGAAATTGCTAAACATGAGCAATATTTTTCCAAAAATCATCTGATACCGATGCGTCTAATTCGTCTGCAAGTAGGACATGTTGAATTACCTCTGTGAGCGGGAATCGAACTCGGGACACCCGGTTCCACGAACACAACACTGACCGTAGTTTTCCGTTTGCAAGCTATTCCCACAAGCCTCCTTTAAAACTTTAGAGAAATGCTTTCGACGAGGAAAACCAGCTACGACAGAATGACAGTCGGTGAACAGACATTAATTTCCGATCTCGAATTCCGTTGTCAGACTTCCCTATCATGTTCTTTAATCTTCACGTAAATTCTCATATCTTAGCTCGCGCTCACTCACTGTATTATATATACCACGGGCATGGTGGAGTACCCTTGGGGCAAGGCACATTGCCTAGCCTAGTACTTGTTTGTTTACCCAGAGATCAGAATGTGTGAACTGTCGCCGTGATATAACTGAAATAATGTTGAACACGACGTAAAAACCCAATAAAACAAACAAATATCTACAACGGTAGACAATGGTTTGGGTCTGTCCAACGTGACAAAAAGCCCGATTTCAACCGTCTTTCTGTAACAGGCAGACAAAGCGATCGGAACCAATTTGGTTAAACAAGTAGTAACACGGGAACATAATTCCATGTGTTTTTAAGGCAATCTAAGTGACACTTGCCGTCTGACATTTCCCTATGGGATTAACATTTCCATATAGGTATATTTAAATCCATCAAACCATGGTAGGTGTACTTCCGTCCGGTACAAGTTAGCATTTCTGAGCAGTATGTATGGAACGCTTTTACTGTCTTAGTATGTTGTATTGTATTATACGCAGTACATTTTCACGTATATGAGGTACATATTTCATTTGACGTGGTACATTATTCATGATATGCAGTGCCTTTTCTATTATGTATGGTGATTATTGAATAATATGCAGTGCAAAATAGTGTTTAAACAGTAGAATAACCATTATACGTTGTACAAACAACGTCTAGTGCAATACAAACTATATACTATGCAGTACAAATGACATTATATGTGGTGTATTTGTTTGTGTATGCAGTAGTTTCACATGTATACGCTGTATGTTGGTCAATAGATGCGATGTATGTTTTAATATATGAAGTGCCTGCACGTATCTTTATACCTGGTGAATTATTATGTATGTGTTCATAACAAATCATAGTACGCAATGCATTTGGCAATATGTTCGGTCCATACTAATTTATACATGGTGTAAACAGCTTTATATGCGGTCCATTTTTCATTAGGATGATCATACTTTCCGGCATTCTCCGTAATTATTTATCCGGAAAATACCGAGTCAGACAGATAGATACTAACCTTAACATAGTTTACTCAATTTCAAAAAAAAGCGCTTGAATAATGTATAAATAGATGTGTACACGTACACATGTTCTGAATACACGAGGGGCAGAATGTCGTAGTATGCACTGAAATCCGCTCTAGACGAGATTGGTCTGTTCATTCGGCAGGCTTTGCAGTCTGATCAAAATCTAAAACTAAAGTCTGAATATTACTAGTCCAATAATATATGAGTAAATAATATGACCTCTCACAAGCTCGAGTGCTTGTCAACGGAGTCTTATGTTATAGGACTAGAATATTACATGTACTTAAATATGCTAATTAGAAGCTTCAGTCAACTTGTGAGGATTATGATAAGACAGAGCAAATATGCAGGCTGATTTGAACCTACACTGTTCAGAAAAAAACGAAGTTATGCCTTTTCCCAAAGACAAAATCAAATATATCAAGTAAATCACTTTTCAAGTTATTTCTCTTATTTCCAGAAGCTGCTGAGGAATTTAAAGTTGATTTTATGAGGGAACATTGCCTTTAAGTGGTAACCTAAACACATTTTTAAATCTTTTCCGTAATACAACAAGTATGCATCAGATGACGTTATGGCAAAACTATAGACAATCTTAATAAATGAAAGTATAATTATTGAAGAGGGGTTGGTTGAACGCATTGTGACAACTGGAGAAATTTCTCAAGATGAGCAATTTATCCTTTTGCCATAATGATTTCAATAGTTGTCTGCTTCAGGAATCAGAGATCGTCTGCATAGACGACATTCTGCATCTCGTCTATTTAGAAAAGTGTATACTCTCATAAAGATTGTTCCACAAGGCCTTTTTAAAATGGATTAGACGGTGTTAATGTTCAAACCTATCTGTCATGCTCGGTAATTTCCGGAAATAATTCCGGAGAGTGCCGGAAAGTATGATCATCCCCAATGTAAATGCACTGCGTATAAAGTTTAAACCACCGCATACAAAGTTTAAACCACCGCATATAATCAAAGTACCACCACACGTATTGAAGAATAGACTGCATATAATGTTGTTTGTATTGCATATGACGTTGTTTGCACACTATATAATGGTTATTCTACTGTATCTTCATACTTGTGGACTTCCTATTATTAAATAACCACGATATATTATACAAAATGCATTGCATATCAGGCAAAATGTACCACGTCAAATGAAATATGTACCTCGTATACATGAAAATGTACTTCGTATAATACAATACAACATAGTCAGACAGTAAAGGCGTTCCATAAGTATGTATATATATATATAGGTTCAGATCATGATGTACGTCTGATCCGTCTTGTCAGAATCTACACAAGTGACAGAAGCTTGTGACAAGGTTATTTAAGTAATTTGTGAACAGTATATATCTAGATAGGACTGTGTGGATGCACATGCTAGTCCGGTTCTACACTATACATAATTCGGTGAACTGCACTCAAACATATGAGCCGTTCCACGAGAAAACCAACAATGTGTCGACCCGGATCAGCATAAGCATGCCTCCTGTGGAGTTTCTGTTTCAGGAATCATTACTCTATACCTAAATCCCCTTAAGACGGAATGTGTCGGCCCGGATTAGCATGCGTGGACTACGCAGGCTGACCTGGATCGATATATTACGCAGAGTGCATAATGTTGGTTTGCTCGTGGAATGGCTCATATGTAAATATAATACTTTCTAAGTGTTCGTGGTTTAGTTCATATAATTATCGAGATTATACAAATATTCTCGAGCTTTTCCTCTGCGCGCAGAGGTCCGAATAAAAGAGTCCACGGTCAAAGATCTTTCATTACGCGGTTGGTACTTGTACACAATTGGAGAGATTATATTCAAGCGTCCCGGTTAGCTCAATCGGTAGAGTAGTCGCGAGAGGTTCCGGGGTCGAGCCCCGGCTGCATGGTTTTTTTCTCTCTGTGACATTCACAATATGAAATAAAATAATTAAATATCGTACCTGGATTAAATAGTAAAGCATCTATAATTATGTATTCTGTTCCCATTTAGGTAAGCTGCGATTGATTACAAAGTTCATTATGAATGTTATTATTCTGTACACCGGATCCGAATAGTTTGTTAAGCAGTTAAAAACAAACGCACAGCGTATACTGAATAGTGATGACTACAGACAATGTTTTACGGAGTAATATGAGATTACTGTCTGCGAGAGAATAGCAGTAAATATATTTTGCTATTGAAAAATAATAGACTTAGTCGGGCTAAATGGGGTGTAATAGATTGGGGCTAAAACACCGTTTTTTAACAGTTTTTCTAGTTAAATCACGGCGACCAGTACACCTAACCATGAGTTTCATAACGATCTCGCACCTGAACTCGACACAATGTTCTTCTAGGCCACCTGACGTCCTTCCAACATAGCTGTTTTATAGCCAATGTGTGGGCAAACAAATACAACGCTATACAGAAAGTATATAGTCTTAACGAATTTAGTCATTAGGGGAAAGAGGTATAGAGTAATGATTCCTGAAACAGAAAATCAGTGTATCGGGAATAGATATACAACACCAATGATACGTAGACAGAATACAATAATACCGGTAGTAATGATAAATTACCTACGAACGCAGTAACATGACTGAATAAGGTTATAAGCCGCGTATAAAAAAAACATCGAAACAAACATAATTTGAAGCCGACATATTGGACATATCCAATCTTCCGTCTACTCGTGTTGTTTGAATAACGCGATTAAAGTTCCTAAAGAACAAACTATTGGCTGAGTCAATATTGGAGAAACGGTTAATTCTTGCCCGAAAGATAAATCCGTATAATATTTCCATCGAACCTCTATTGACAAGGGTCAAGCTGTAAAGCTCTCTTTAACCTAGAAGCGTGATTACGTTTTTATCGTACAAGTGGGATTGTTTTTTCTCAAGGTCTTCCAAGACTTGACATCTCTGTCACGTCACGTTATAACTGACCTTTCTGGGGGTTTGGGAAGTTTGGGCGTTTACGATACAATTGAGCCTTTCCACGAGAGAACCAACAGTATGGGCTCTGCGTAATGTATCGACCCAGATCAGCCTGTGCACTCCGAGCAGGCTAACCCGGACAGACACTTTTCGCCTCATGTTGGTTTTCTGTTTCAGGAATCATTACTCTATAACTCTATCCCAATGCGACGGAATGTGAAGGCCCGGATTAGACTGCGCGGACTGCGCAGGATGAGCTGGATCGATACATTACACAGATTTCATAATGTTAGTTTTCTCTTGGAACGGCTCAAATTACGTAAAATACACAAGAAGAGGTTTCTCCATATGTCTTAACTTCGTTCATGTGCGAAAATACCAATTGTGATTAGTTTATATATTATCATAATAAATTGGTATTCCTGTGTTGTTGAAACTTAAGCGTTGATACAAACCTTTTAACTTCGTTAAAGGGCAATACTATGAATGGTGTTTTGTTCATGAATAAGCTTTTCAAATGGGTGTTCATACATTGTTTCACTTGATAACTTCTCGTAAGAGCAATGGTATGAACTAGTTGTAATATTTCATTTGTTCGATATACACATTGATGTTTCCGTGTTGTTTGTGATTAAGAAGGTATACACATTGATGTTTCCGTGTTGTTTGTGATTAAGAAGGTATACATTTTGATGTTTCCGTGTTGTTTGTGATTAAGAAGGTATACACATTTATGTTTCCTTGTTGTTTGAGATTAAGAATGTATACACATTGATGTTTCTGTGTTGTTTGTGATTAAGAAGGTATACACATTGATGTTTCCGTGTTGTTTAAGATTAAGAATGTATACACATTGATGTTTCCGTGTTGTTTGTGATTAAGAAGGTATACACATTGATGTTTCTATGTTGTTTGTCATTAAGAAGGTATACATATTGATGTTTCCTTGTTATTTGTGATTAAGAAGGTATTAATGTTTCCGTGTTGTTTGTGATTAAGAAGGTATACACATTGATGTTTCCGTGTTGTTTGTGATTACGAAGGTATACGCATTGATGTTTCCTTGTTGTTTGTGATTAAGAAGGTATACACATTGATGTTTCCGTGTTATTTGTGATTAAGAAGGTATTAATGTTTCCGTGTTGTTTGTGATTAACAAGGTATACACATTGATGTTTCCGTGTTGTTTGTGATTAAGAAGCTATACACATTGATGTTTCCGTGTTGTTTGTGATTTAGACGGTATACACATTGATGTTTCCGTGCTGTTTGATTAAACATTTTGCATTGCAATATCTGTGTTTGAAGTTAGCCGAAGCTTTTGCCATTCGCGCAATACCGAAAGTGCCATTCATATTTAAAGAAGACCAATATGAAGAAATATAAAATTACATAGTCATACAATTTTTTGAATCCGTACCATTGCCAACATTCGAGAAATCCGGTGTCTCGAAAGCTCCTATAGAATTTCATAGGGAAAAGATAGTTAAATTGCTCCTACAATAAATGGATAATTTCATTTCAATCGAATATGTTAGGAAAACATTTGCTCTTTAATATGATATTTTAATGTGATTCTATGATTTTGCATTAATTTAGTTTTCTCGCGGGACGGCTCATATGTACTTCATCAACGCGGTCTTTCCTAGTAACTGGATGTTTGTTTCACATAGACTGGTAGCCCATGGGTTGAAGAGGAATGATGATTTTCCTATTGCCTTTTGTCAAACCACGGAAAGACGAACTGGTGTTCAAACTCACAACCCTTGGATTGACAGTTTGTGTCACTACTGACTGAGCTTCCAATGCTTGAATAGGACGACGAATAATATCAAAGAGAAGACCTTGATACGATCATATTCTTGTCTTTGAATCGACGTTTTAGAAGACTGGAACAAGTCAGAGACTTGTATTTTACATTTGATTAAATCTATCAAAGTCGAGATATATCTCTCTAAACATCGAATGAATATTCAGACATGAGCAGAACATTTCCACAGAACGAGAGATTGGAGTAAATTAATTATGATATTGTAATAATAGTTTTACCCCAGAGACTGATTTCAGACATAAAAAGAAAGCTACTATAAAAAGAGAGATTATTTAGTACTTAATTCGAACTCATGCTCAGACATTCATTATTCGCTATATATAATAAAAGTTGTACTGACTACATGTAGCCAAAAACAAAAGGCTAAGCAAGTATGTGTGGGAAGGTAGCCAGTTACTTTAAAAGATTAAAAGAGCAAGAAAGTCAGGAAACATATGAGCCGTCTAGCGAGAAATCAAAAGTATGGCCTCTATATACGTAATGTATCTAATCCGGGCCGACAAATTCCGTCTCAGGGGGGTGGAGGTATAGAGTAATGATTCCTGAAACATAAAATCCACAGAAGGCGAAAAGTGTCTATCCGGGTAAGCCTGCGTGGCATGCTTATGCTGATCCGGGTCGATACTTTACGCAGAGGCCACACTGTTGGTGCGGCGATAGACATCTGCGTAATGTATCGACCAGATCAGCCTGCGCTGTCCGCGCAGACTGATCCGGCCGACACATTCCGTGTTAGTGGGATAGATGTATAGAGTAGTTATTCCTGAAACAGAAAATCCACAGGAGGCGAAACGTGTCTGGCCTGCGCGGCATGCTTAGGCTAATCTGGGTCGATACTTTACGCAGAGGCCACACTGCTGGTTTTATCGCGGGACGACTCATATGTTAGGTGAACATAGCAGCTAAGACATATCTCAAAATGAAGTTGAAGAAATTTATATTCTATTGTGTATTACCCTTTTCAAGGAACGTAACATCTGAAGCAGACAATTGTGAAAACCTCGAATTATGTCATTAATTACATTTGTAGGATTACCGAATTAAAGTTTATTTAATAGGCATCGAATTACCTTTTATCCAAATTTACTATGAATAAGATTTAAGTTTAAATTTACCTTATTTTATAAATATATAGAATTAATAATATAACATGAACTGCCAGCGATCGATCTCGCGACCTTCCGCGCCCGAGTTTGTCAAACAAACATTTGTCTTTTATAAATTATCGCGTCTTTCGATTTGGAGGCTTAATGTATCTGCTTACATCGAAGATACAGACGAGCCTGTACATCCATACAATCTTGCCAGTGTCTTAACCGTCCGTTTACGTGAATAATGTTAAACATACCTGAATGCACCTTTTACAACAATCTAGAAGTGTTATTTGTAAATACTTTTAGTCAAATCAAAACATTTAGTTTCACTTTGCCAACCAATTATTTTTTAACTCCTCCGTCATACCTGAAATAACAAGTGCGGAAAATGAGCAACTCTGTCTACCTAGTAGATAAATTGGTCTATTTGTATAAGAATGAAATGAAAAGGGATATAGATTTTTTTTTCTCATTTTTATTATCCGCATATATCATAAATATGAAATAGTCCGTGTATGCATGTGGAAAATGCTTATGATTTAGACGACGGCTTATTAACACATGCTGACCTAGGCTCATTTTGCCATTATTATTTTTTTCATTCCTAATTACTTGCCTAAACACTAAATGTTGGCATAGTGAGACGACACCGTTACATTACCAGTTCTAGGGGACTTATCTATCTTGACACCGATGACACAATCGTAAAGCTGTCCCCGCAAGCCTGAGTGCCTAAAGAGGTTCAGCAATTACAACCATTTTAAAACATTTGGAATGACCCGACCGGGGATCGAACCCTGGTATCCCACGCCCAATCGGACACTTTTATTACTAAACTACGGAAAAACAGTTATAACTTTGTGTGATATTCCGATTGGAATCAAAACACGATGGTGATACATCAAAGGTAGCCTGCATCATTTGAGCTTCGTGCGTTTCCGCAAATTGGAACACTAAAACTTTCTCTTTTGAATTCCAATACAATAATAGCATTGAATTGCGAAATAAACTTCTCTAATAGAAGAAACCAGTCGACTTATATATACGGAAATAAACTTCTCTAATAGAAACCTCCAGTCAAGAAAGAAAAGACTTTCGTCTTGAAATACAAATGTAGATCAATTATGAAATTCGGTTGTGAGAATGTGGTTGTTTACTTCCATGGTATGAAACCACTGGGATCTAGACGTTTTCTGACGCCTCTGCATTAGACAGTTTTTAAAAACATTGTGGCAAATTGAGAAAGAGCAACAGCTCTTTTGAAATTCTGCATTCATTTGCCTCCGCCACCTGTTGCTTTGGAGATGTTGCACTCTACATATCGTATATTGGAAGTTAAAGATTATACCATTACACGGGAATTGGTATTCTTATTCATAGAAGCTAAAATCAAATTTACAGTACAATTAAAGCAATCTACTTTTTATGCATTTCACGAACATCTTAGTCCCTCTAGGGGAATAATGCATAGACAATATACTTAGAATGTTGATTCGCTTGATTAGTAAAATCGCTGAATGAGGATTTTCTTTTATTATTCCTTTCTCAAATTATTGAAAGCTGGCAGATATTGGGATAAATCAACAAGTCTGCGACATCAATTATGTATCCGTATAAAGTAAGCTCGTGATTAGTCTTTAGACCATAACTTGGTCGTTCATTACCATCTATCACGTTTTTCCAGGATTTGTTTTAGGTTTGTTTGCTAATCATTTGCGACGTGACTGGCACGAGATGATAACAGGTTTTAATCCTTTCCCGCATACAACATGTCTGCAGCAGACGACTTCGAAAACATGGGTTCAAAATATGGAACCTCTGTAAGTGAAGGTTTAATCATTAAATAGAATTGAAAACCTTGTGGCAAAAGGAAGAACTGCTCATTATGAGCAATATCTTCTTTTGCCACAATGTTTTCAAGAGTCGTCTGCTATATGTGCGTCAAAGGGTTCAATAACACCAACCTTACTTAGCGCTAAGTAAAGATTAATTACTTAAAAGCAAATTTCATAATTTCTTCCTCCCAAAAATAATTTTTATAAACACGAATGTTGAAATATATTTTATGTAAATTTCTATGTTGACATAAACAGTTACCTTGCAGACTAACACTACTTGTTAAGAAATTAACTCTTTTTGGCATTTTTATTAACCTATTACTTCACATGACTTTTTAAAGGTTGTCTGCTTTACAGTCATCAGACAAACAATTTCAAAAATCTGTAAAACTGAAAGATTTAAATTGATAAAGAGTTAAAAATATTGCAATAAAAGGTGAAATTGCTCGTTTTGAGCAATTTCACCTTTATTGCAATGTTTTCTTAAGTCATGTTCAATGGCAGGTGTCAAATTTCGTCTTTGCGAAGTAATTGGTTAAAGGAAACAACAAGAATGAAATATGCCAGCCGGCTCGTAGATTAATTCATACTGTTGGCTTCTCAACTTAAACTGATGGCATACGTTTCACAAAATCGGTTCCAGCACACAAAGTTAAATTCGTCGTTACCATTCTATCGTGCATCTCTTAACATAAGACTTCTTCTTAAGAAAAAGGCATTGCAATAGGATCTTTGAATACATTGTCGGAACAGGAGTTAGTGCTCGACAATAAATGAGCCCATCCATGAAAAAAAGGTACAAATAGGCATTTGTGAACAGTAAATATCTATATAAAGTGTGTGCATTTGAAGAGTCCAATCTGAACATACACTGATCACAAATGCCAACTTGCACCTTTTCCCATCTTCGTGCTCAAATAACTTTTTCTTGAATTGTACGGAGTGCGATTTCAATAATATTGATTTTCTTATGCCATGTAGAAAAGTATTAGTAACATTCGAATATACGATAATGGAGAAACGAAAGAAGCGGATTCATCTTTAATGTTATACACTTCCCCTATAGCCTCTTCGATCAACTGACCCGGTCAACCGCTACAGATAGCTAATAAACCATTAGATAAAACCATCATACTTTGAAAACGTATTACCACAAGTCTAGCCAGATGGTATAAGTGATATTGAACTGATATGAGCCGTTTCACGAGAAATCAGCATTATCGACTCTTCGAAATGTATGGTCCCAGATAAGCCTTCGCAGTCCGCGCAGGCTAATCCGGGCCGACAAATTCCATCTCAGGGGTTTTAGAGGTATAGAGTTATGATTCTTGAAACATAAGCATGTCGCGCAGGCTTACCCGGATAGACATTTTCGCCTCCTGTGGATTTTCCATTTCAGGAATCATTACTCTATACCTATATCCCCATGAGACATAATGTGTCGGCCTGGATCAGTCTGCGCGGACTACACAGGCTGATCTGGGTCGATACATTACGCAGAGGCCATAATGTTGGTTTTCTCGCGAGACGGCTCATATATCTAAACGTAGCCCTTGTAAATGTATTTCCTGCCTTTCTCACACCAGTACTTCACACAACAGTATTTCCAAGCAACTGGCTGTTTTTCCACATATACTGTTATCCCTTTGCGCAAGAGAATTACGCGTTTTGCATTGACTTTTGTACCAACTAAGCTTCCGGTACTTGGGAGATATTAGGGAAATAAATCTTATTTAAATTCACATTAGACCTAATACAGACGGTTGTGTAATCGACATTGTAAATCATTGTGGATAATAGGAATGTTACGCAAACGAGGGGTGATCCAGAAGTAAATGGACTTTTGTTATAAATTCGGCACAAATCAAACGTTTAGCAAATAAACCTGATTTAAACAAATGTCCTTATTTCTCTTACATACTGCATGGAATTATTGGTTGGAAAATAAAATTTCGGTGAGATTATGAAAAGTGTAAGTACCATGGGGGCGGGCCACGGTAGAAACGTGATTCTGACGTCACCGTTTGAAGCGAAAAACTTGGTTTGAAAACATGACTAAATATTTTAATAACAGATTTGTCAACCCACATTTTGCACCAACTTTCCCAGAAGCCGTTGCTAGAAGACGTTCAATATCCACTGTTCACTGAAATACATTACTTATGATGTGTTTCAAATGACAAGTCATATATAAGGTGAAAAATGACATTGGTACTGTTTCATTTACCTTCAAAACTGGCTGTTTTGCAAGTAACATTAGTTTCCCACTGATTTCTCTCCTTCAACCACGATACAAATGTATGTATACATCGCCAGTAACTGCTTGACTTCAAGTGAACTCCACTGAATTATCATATCCAAAATTGTTTTGGTTATTGTCTACGTTGTGATGAAATTTTACTATATTGCAGTTTATCAATTTTATGTTTGACGTCATTTTGTACGTCACGTTCTTGCACATCGCTAAGCAACTTTACTTTTATGATGGTAATCATATAAGAACAACATTAAACTTTGGAATTAGAACGACATAACAACAAATTATTGTCATACAAATTTCCGTTATCTTCTGTCCGTGTATATTTGAATATACACGTTTAAAACTGGTATTGTCTTGTAAAATACGGAGTGGCCCGCCTTTGCCTCAATTCGTTTCTATGACAACAATGTATTACTTAACAAATGACAATATTGAAAATGTTAAGTCGCCATAAAGTATACACGTGGTATCGTCAACGTGTTTTAACTAATAAACAAGTAACTAAGAAAGTCCTATTACTTTTGGATCACCCCTCGTACATATGGAATTTCAGCTTTTCCCGTAATAAGTTTAGCACTTATACGCTTATTTAAACAAAAATAACTGATTCCCGAACAGTGTAGAGCCAGATTAGATTACGCAGATGCCAAGGCTGGTCTGGCTCGACACTGGCTCGACACTGGCTCGACACTGGTCACAAATTTACTTAAGTTGGCTGCCGCAGATCGGCGCTCATATTCAAAATAAATGGCGACGCTGCAAGAATTCCAAACATTTTCAAAGCAGAAAAAAAAATGTATCTCGTAGACGTTTCACCCTATTCCTCATACGAGCAATTTATAGTAGACGTCTTTGAAAGTATTAGCGCTTTAAAAAACACAACATATGATTATGGAATTGAGTTGAAAACAGTTAGGCAAAATGTGAAATTGCTTCTTATGGGCCAATCCTCTGTGTTCAATAAGTATGGCGCCAGTCAGCTACTACAACTTCATCAAATGAGCTTTTATTCGCGAAAAGATTTAAATGAGTAATGGTGAAAATCGCAAGGGAATTTGTTTTATTTACAGACGGAAATATATAACATCAATCAATATGATTTAGAGGCACAGAATTTGAATTTAAAGTTGGAACACACACGGGGATTTTAAATAAGTGTAGTCGAGGATACTTTACTGTGTTGAAATATAACCATTATAGTAATTCTGCCGAGCCCAGGTAGCTCAGTCGGTAGCGACGTGGGCTGTCAATCCAGGGGTTGTGAGTTTGAATCCCGGCTCGGCAAACTTTCTCTCCGAAGATTGACAAAAGTCAATGCGACATGCGTCATTCCTCTTCCACCAATGGGCTAAGTCTATGTGGAAAAGCAGCCAGTTTCTTGGGAATATTGTTGTGTGGAGTACTGGTGTGAGAAAACCAGGAAATGCATGAGTAGGTGAACTGGCCGCCGTGATATAACTGAGAAATTGTTAAAAACGGCGTTAAACCCCATTCAATCAATCAATCAATGTAGTAATTCTGCCAGGCCACGAAACTATAAAACTCTGAAGCGGTGGTCTGTGCTCAGAAATGAAACTCCATGCTCGAAATTAGACTTCTGTTTGGTCAATTTCGAGAATGAATTTGGTTCAGACCAATCACATACTTGAGCACAAATTCTGAGGACAGAGAAGACTTTGATAGTCTTTTTGAAGACAGTTGAAGCTGATATTTTGAAAAAGAAAGGTGAAGCCTGTATCTGTTTCTTTTGTGGAATAGGTCAATCGGTATAAAAAAGGTTCCCTACGATATCAAAATGTATAAATAAGAGCAAATTTGGATAAAAGGAATAGTCTCCGACATTAATTATCTCTCATTATAAAAGGTCAAGGCTTACATAAGTACGCAGTTCATTAGCCTTATGGTGACTAGGGGAGTGTTGAAACCTAAGTATTGAATACAAACAAAAATGGGATAGGCGGGGGGGGGGGGTTTACTCTATTTTTAAAATAAGTTCAGATATATCACGGAAACTTATTTATCATCCAGGCGTGGGACCCACGGTGCCAATCCCCGACGTTAACCGACAAACAGTGATTACCAAAACATTCTTTGTTAGATCACTGGTTGAAGACGAATGACGCTCGTCACAATGACCTACTAGTATCAATTATTGGAGAGAATCAATGGCCGAGCCCGGTTTATCTGACAATATGTTTCCTCGCATTAGTTTCCGCACCGTATTCTTCCCAGGAGACTGACCATATGTTCTCAATTGACCATGTTTATGCCAATTGGTTGAAAACGAACTCAAGTTTCCAGAACTGATATCCCTCTCCGCTAAGGACTGTGCAACCGCGGCTCCATACAAACAGAGTATCTATTGGACAGGAGGAGTGAAACAACGAGATGTACGTGGGAAATGTTTTTGGTTGACTAGAAAAGCAAATGAGTGAAAGCCAACCATAGCGCTTTAGCGACCGGTGTAAAATAACACCAACCTGCCGATCCACGCAGTTTAATCTGACCCTGCACTGTTTGCGAATTCCTCATCGAAGGTTTAAACAAAAACTTCTAAAATACAGCTCATTTTTAAATCAGATATCTTGGACGCACAGGTAGATAATTACCTGCATGTGTAATAATTACGTTTTCTACCATAGAAAGGTAAATCTGCATTTAATTGCAACAGATGTGTTTATGGAGAGATTGGATTGTATTTAAAATCACGTTAAACCTCATAATGTGACACCGTCTCTGTAATTATTTCCCACATAAAACACACGAGCCGTCCCATGAGAAGACCAACATTGTCGACTCTGCGTAAAGTATCGACCCGGATCAGCCTAAACATGCCGCGCAGGCTTACCCGGAAAGACAATTTTCGCTTCTTGTGGATTTTCTGTTTCAGGAATAATTGCTCTATACCTCTATTCCCCTAAGACGGAATGTGTCGGCCCGGATCCATCTGCGTGGACTGATCTGGGTCGACACATTACGCAGAGGTCATAATGTTGGTGTTCTCGCGATTCTCGGAGATCCTCTTTCAAGAAATATTTCAATGAGGTACTGCTTTGATTCTCTAAAAAACATCACCATTTTCACTGACATACTGATACGCAGGATTAAACGTGTCACTGTCAACTGTCAACATCAAGATTCAAATATTCAAATATTTTCCCTGGAGAGCCAAATAGACATTCTCATAAACCAATCTCGTTTTCTTTGAATTGCAAATAAACGATTGCAATTTTCGAACGAGGTTAAAATGTCGAATTGATGCATACGTTTCAGGGATGAACGATGCCCTGTGAAAACTAATCTTAGCGTAATCAATACACGTGTTGTAAAAATGATGCCTGCGCCTCGATACTAAAAAGCCCCAATGGATACTGGTTTAGCCCTCTCCCACATACAACACATCTGCAGCAATCGACTTTGAAATCATATTGGCGAAATTATGGAAAATCTCTTTAAGTAACGGTACAATTAATGAAATAAAATTGAAAACATCGTGGCTAAAGGAGAAATTGGTTGTTTTGAGCAATTTCTTCTTTTGTCACAATTTTTACAAAAGTTGTCTGCAGTAGAGGCGTCAAAAAGCGTATATATGTGGAAAAGGGTTAACAACAGTTTCCTGACAGCTGCTATGGCTAAATGGAGACCAGTGCAAAGCCAATTCAGAATGTGGAGGATGCGATGGCTGATATGTATCTACACAAGTCTAATATTCCCTACGGCACTCAAACGAACTTCATCCGTTGGCATTGATGTATCTTCACCTCGACATTCAACTATTGGATGTATGTGCCGTTCCACGAGAAAACCAACAGAATGGATTCTGCGTGATGTATCCACCTAGATCAGCCTACGCAGTCCGCGCCGGCTTATCCGGGACGACACAATCCGTCTCAGAGCGATAGAAGTATAGAGTAATGATTCCTGAAACAGAAAATCCACAGGAGGCAAACAGTGTCTGCCGGATTAGTCTGCGAGGCTTGCTTAGGCTGATCCGGGTTGATATTTTTACGCAGAGTTGACAATGATGATTTTCTCGCGTAACGGCTCACATGTAGGACCCGATCAACCAATGCATTCACCGTTATGCACTGGATTTTAAGAAATCAGATTACATTGCTCAGTACAGGTAGACCTTTATGCACATTACACTTGTTTTAGTTATTACAACGCTTAGGTTGGGTTTTCCTGGCGCATGGCTTGAACTTTTATGATACTAACGGGGCATTTATCAGCTGTTTTTTTTTCCGCAAAATACTTCTATTGTCCTGATATATGTTTGCTGACAGTGGTGAAGTGCCTGATGAGACTATGCGTAATCATAAGCTCACCTGAGTATTCACTCTGCACTTTGTAACTTACCATGAGCGCCTGGCTCAGTTAAAACTAAACTTTTGAAGCGATTTATGGCATGCGTACACCTTATAACACCACGAGGTTTATTGGTAACTGTATTAGTTCAAATCATACTTCTGTGGCGCTTTATACCATGCTTACACCTTATACTACCACGAAGTTTATTGGTAACTGTATTAGTTCAAATCATACTTCTGTGGCGCTTTATACCATGCTTACACCTTATAACACCACGAGGTTTGTTGGAAACTCCATCAGACGGTATCGAAAAAGACTACCAATCAATTGACAATGAGTTCGAAATGCGACTCGACCGATCATTCTCTCCGATGATATCCACATTCTTTGTGAGTTGTACCAATGACCTCCAATGGCCTAAACCAGTACATAGTTGAAAGAAGCCAGTTGTCTTCGAAGTATTTCGTTAAGAGTAAATGGTGCAAGAAAGCGAGACAACAAAGATTATGTGAACTGTCCATCGTGATATAACCCAATAATGATTGATTGTTTGAATGATTGGGGTTAAACGCCGTTTTCAATACGTGCAAGCGAGACAATAACGGTTATGTAAACTGTCCACCGTGATATAACCCAATAATGATTGATTGTTTGAATGATTGGGGTTAAACGCCGTTTTCAATACGTGCAAGCGAGACAATAACGGTTATGTGAACTGTCCGCCATGATATAACACAAAAATGATTGATTGTTTGAATAATTGGGGTTAAACGCCGTTTTCAATACCTTTCCAGTCATTTCACGGCGTCCAGTTCGCCTACTCATATGTTTCCTGGCTTTCCTACACCAATATTCCACACAACATACTTTCCAACTGGCTGCTTGTCACAGTGACTTTCGTCAAACGTTATAAAGAACGTTGGTCGAGTTGGGGTTTGAAATCAAAACCCCTTGATTGACAGCTCGCGTCGCTACCGACTGCGCTACCGGGGTTCTGAAATACAATGATGACATTGAGCAGCAATCTGTGTAAAAAGGACAATCAGGCATTTGCCACCAGCGCATAACAGACTAACATCCGCGGAGTCTGATCTGGTTCTACAATGTTCGCCAAAGAGTCACAGTATGTTTCCATACCAGTCTATGTGAATGGATTTAAATGTAATACCGATCGTCTGATCCTAACCGTTAAGCATGTGCAATAATTGTTTACACAAGTGCATTTCGATCTTAGCATGATCTAACTTGAATAATAAAATGATAAGTTAAGTGAACGAGCGAATGTGTTCATTTCTACAACTTAACAGTAACTTTATTGCTAACATTTGTAAATATTTTTAAGTCCGTCAAAACTGACCTGTTATATTTTTCACTTGTTTGTATGGTGTTGTAGCCTTCGTCGCTTTCAACAGTATGTCAGTAATTCCACGCCGTTTTCTCGGTAAGTTACCAGTACTGCTTGTCTATTTATTTAAACACCAACGAGTCAGACGTTCTAATTCTAATCCCACAATCGTGAGAGTCAATGAGGGAAAGCTATTACCATAATTCCTAAGGTATTTGGCCTGACGCGGCTGGGGATCGAACCCGCGACCTTCCGGACCCGAGGAAGAGGCTTCGCCAAAACACCACCGAGTCGGCTTTACATTTCAATCTGACTCGTATGAAATTCGCTTTTGCATGTTTTATCGTCAATCAGGCGTGAAGAAATGTAAAGAGCAGCAAGAGTACTTCTCAATACATTCACTATTAAATTGTTGGTACAATATGTTTTTGTTTTTATAATGAAGATAATACTTTTAAATTACACCCATTATCGAATTAATTATTGTTTTACATCCGTTTATAATAATAGGCAATAAAGGGAAAATAAAGGGTATGTTTTATAAAAAATAAATCAAAATTTCACGGTGTGTGAACTCAAAGTAAAGATGTTTCTCCATTGGTTCTAAAATAGCGTGAATACTATTTATAACCATCTGTCAGAGAAATTGGTTTTGTGATAAAAGATATCTACCAGACAGGCCAATTGCAGGTAATTAAGCGCCCTGTTAAATCCGTGTTAAAACAAGCTGCTGAAGTGTGTTCATGTTATCGATGAAACATCGCTTGAAAATAACTTGCATTCTCTAAGCTGGAACTAAAGCAGTGGGAGGCTTATCACGCAGGAAATGTCAACGTTATCATAACAAATGGGTTGATTACCATGAGTACTCGATACTATCATTTCAAATATCGTAAAATGCGCCAAGGATAAGTTGCTGCTTAACAATATTAACCGACTTTTATCCAAACAAAGTCGGTCAATATTTACAATTATTGATTGATTGATTGATTGATTGACTGACTGACTGCCTGAATGATTGACTGACTGACTGAACTGTACTGCATTTCTTCAAAGGACTGGTATACAGTGGTAGCTTATTTTTGTTTTCTCTTCAAAACAAAACTAAGCTGTAAGTAAATGGCGAATAGATTGGTTACCTACCCTTATTTATCGCTATCTCTATATATGGTACATTAGTAATAAATACGTTAATTATGAAGTAAAACCAGTCTACAGTGTACCCGGACAGAGACGTTTCGCCTCCAGTGGATTTTCTGTTTCAGGAATCATTACTATATGCCTTTATCCCTCTTGTGACGGAATGTGTCTGCCCGGATGAGCATGCGCGAGCTGCGCAGGCTGGTCCAGGTCGATACATTACGAAGAGTCCATAATGTTGGTTTTCTCGTGGGACGGTTCAAATGTATTTTCTCTCGATGATGTTGCTTGATACACCAAAGCCAAAGGGCGCTTCCACTATGGGAGAATGTCTTACCCGATAGTGCTATGATAGGGGCATGTAACTCTAGAGTAGGTGATGTATTACCCCAAACAAATATTAGGGGATATTTCTATTGCAATTTCATAATTTGCGATTCGCACGCTTCCAAGTTTCATTACAATATCTAATGTATTGAACAATGATTGATTGAGTATGGGTTAACGCCTTTGTCAACATGTTTTCAGTCAGTTCACGTTGGCAAAGTCCCCCTACCTGTCTCTTGGCTGTCCCACACCAGTATGCCACACAACAGTATATCCAAGCAACTGGCTAGTTTTCCACAGGTAGCAGACGAATGACGCCTGTCAAAAGTCGGAAAGAATGTTGGCCGAGTTTTGGTTCGAACTCACAACCCCTTGTGTGACTGCCCGCTTCGCTACTGCGGCTGAATTGAGAAAGTGGTTCACTTTGCTCCACAATGTGCAAGTTGCATACCGACGGATCAACCACTAGACCAACAAACATGTCAATCGAACGACCCGATGAAATCTTAATGAAATACTTAAATTATTTTTAAGTAAAGGAGAGGTATCCTATGTCATTCAAACGATAATGTGCGATACAAAAGAACAATATTTGACTATACAAAATGTCAATGTTAAGTTGATTGCATATACACATCTAACGGTTATCACATGAACATTATTTGACTATACAACATTTCAATGTTAAGTTGATTGCATATACACATCTAACGGTTATCACATATATCAAATTTCATTAACATATATAATACATCGAGGAAGCGGTTCACCCCACAAAGACCACATGTAACCGGACGACCAACCAATATACGGACCAATCAATTACAGAGGCGACATTTGTCTTTTAAGTGATTGATTGTTTGGTGTATTACTCCGCTGTTGGCAGTTACGTCACGGAGTTTCCTGGGTGAGTTACCAGTACTACTGGTCCATTTATTCTCACAACAGCCAGTCAGTCGTAATGCTAACCCCGCAACCCTGAGCACCAAGGAGGGCAGCTATTACTACTTTTTTTATAAAACCCGCCACCTCCCGCCAACGAGACGGACGCTCTACCACTACACCACCGAGGCGGCGAATGAGTCCCGTTTCTTATATCATTCAAACGAAATGCAAGATACATCGAGTATATGAATATTCGTTGAGAAAAGTGTAAACACCTGCGTGCCTATAAC
>JASEVX010000011.1:45507730-45778388 GCA_031761405.1 Serripes groenlandicus | reverse complement strand
TGTTTAATACAATTAAAAGACATGATCAAACGCTTTATCAAAATATATTTTCATTGACAATCCAGTAACATCATTATTTTCACAATATTACATTATGCCATATACTAGCCACGTATTTTCCCCGATTGAATCGATTACTGTTTAAACTAATTTCATGTTTTGATAGGGAATGGTTAAAACACAATTTGGTATAGTTCCTGAAACCAATTTATATACTATTTCAGTAGAGTTTTATGTCTTCAATTGTTAAATCAAATCAAATGAAATGTTAAGGAATGGTTAGACCCGTTTTCTTTCGGAACATATGGCAAAAAGAGAACTTTTTTGCAGTTATGTTTCAATTTCTATTCAATAAAAAGGCTTTTTCATTTTATAAAGGTTTTCCAATTTTCATTGCCTAGACGTTTTCTAAAGCCTCAACTACAGATTTATTGAATATGGTTAAGCTTTGTAAGACTTTTGGGGATTTTGGGTCTAAGTAGATTCCGGGCTAGACGTCATTGGGATGCACTTCTTACAGTTTGACATTGGATGCATTTATAAATATCTACGAGGAAAAGATTATTAAAGCTTTGTTGATACTGTATTAACTATTGAGACTCCAAGTCGTTACACAAAGGGGAATACTAATGAAAACAATAATACTTTATTTATAGATGCGGACTCATTTAGCCAATGGCTTTACAATTAGGTCACCTTGATAGCTAACAGTGAACATACAATGATTACACAATTACAACCGTCCTCAAAATCCCATGAAATCCCTCCCTCCAGCCCTAAAAAACTAGTGTGTTGCATGGCTTTCTCACACAAGTATACTCCACGCACCATTCTTTCCAAGCAACTTTTCCACATAGACTGTTAGCCCAATGGTGAAATACGAATGTCGGCAATTTTTGTTGCCGAGCTGGGGTTCGAACCCACAATGTATTGATTGACAGCCCGCGTCGTTACCGACTGAGCAGCCGGGGCTCGTTACAAACGACGTTATACTTCATTTAATCAACAATGCATCGCCTTGTTCTAGGGACACGGGTATAACATTATTTTGCATTTTATTAATCTTTTCCCACATGTAAACGTTTTCTGATGACACTGTAATATACGATTTTTAAAAAATTTAAAAAAATTGTGACAAAAGAAATACTTGCTCAACATGAGCATTTTTTTCCTTTTGCCACAATGTTTTCAACTAAATTCAATTATTTAACTCTCATTTAAAAACAGATTCCATATTCCTGACGATATGTTTTCCAAGTCTCCTGCTGCAGATTGTTTGTATGTAGAAAAATGGATTTTTGTTAATTGGTTTAATACAGCTGACTACCGAGACGATAAATACAGATTGGAAAGCTTCGGTATATAGTTGAAATGCGAAGTTGCTAAGGTTGAGCAATGCATTTGTTTTGTCCTCAATGATTTCAACAATCGTAACAAGAAACCACTACAAAATTCGTCTAAAATTAGGAACTCATTAGTCCAACGATATATTTTAAAAAGGCGTCTGTTACATGTAGCTTGATACTTTGCCAGATTATATTGAAACTCCAATTGCAAAAACGTTTAACCCTTTCGCTGCCAACGTGCAATTAAAGGCTTTTGCAAACAATGCAGATTTCCAGGAGAGACAGCTCATAACGAACTGTCTCTCCTGAAATCGGAATTGTTTGCAACTTATACAATCAAATTTCCTGTTGGACGAAGACAAATGGAGTGGTCCAGTTTTCAACATGGAAGAGTCGACTTTGCGAAATTCGGCAGTGATAAGAGTTTAACCCGGTTATCATTCACCTATTGAACTGGGGCATCGCCCATGTCATCATATGAGCCGTCCCTAGAGAAAACCAACATTGTGGACTCTGCGTAAAGTATCGACACGGATCAGCCTAAGCATGCCGCACAGGCTAACCCGGACAGACACTTTTCGCCTCCTGTGGATTTTCTGTTTCAGGAGTCATTACTCTATCTATCCCCCCTTAGACGGAATGTGTCGGCCGGATCAGTCTGCGCGGACAGCGCAGGCTGATCTGGTCGATACATTACGCAGATATATTGATATGAGCCGTCCCACGAGAAAACCAACATTATGGACTCTGCGTAATGTATCGACCGAATCAGCCTAAGCATGCCTCGCAGGCTAACCCGGGTAGAGACTTTTCGCCTACTGTGATATCTTTGTTTAAAGGAATTAATACTCTTATACCTCTATCTCCCTGAGACGGAATGTGTCGGCCCGGATTAGCTGATCTGGGTCGATACATTACGCAGAGTCCATAATGTTGGTTTTCTCTTGGAGCGGCTCATATCAGTTCAATATCACGTATAACATCTGGCTAGACTTGTGGTAATACGTTTTCAAAGTATGATGGTTTTATCTAATGGTTTATTAGCTATCAGTAGCGGTTGACCGGGTCAGTTTATCGAAAAGGCTATAGGGGAAGTGTATAACATTAAAGATGCTGAACTCCAGATTATAGATTGTAGTGATGTAATTTTCATTCAACTGCCAAGACAATTAACGTAACATAAGGAGAGTAAAAATGAAACTTTCGCTAAAATATTTTAACAGTAATTCGGTTATTTCAAATTTATTTTGAGAGATTTTTAAAAAATTATTTAATTTAGAAGAACCTTTTCTCTACCATTTACTAAAATGTTAATAAAATCTATCGTGCAGATCTTTAGTAAATCGCAATGACGTTAAAGCTCTGTCACTCGACAAACCGTACACTGCGGAATTTAAATTGAAACGTACCCAGTGTTATTAAAATGAACTCCCGATTTTTCATAAGAATAATCAATTTTATTCTTTTACGAAAGTGGTAAACTGTATCTATTATACTCCTTTAAATATTAAATATGTGTTATATAAACTGACTTGTCTACTTCGCTGTTTATCTGTTAAATCATTTTCTTTCACATTCCATGTATTAGTATTAGTCTCAAACCGTCGCTTGCAGTTCTTAAAGATAGATTTTATTTCACTTATTCGAATACATGTAATTCGTCATTTACATACATACATTTACATAAACAAATTAATACGGGAACATCAAATAGTAATTCGATATAACATGAAGTTTCATGATTTTATATAACCCAACATTTCTGATACGAAATTCTTCAAACAAGAGCATCGTCAGAATTACCATGGAAGAACTTGTTAATATATTTTATTATTACTTTCCTATTTGTCACTCTATGTATTTTGAAATGTATCTTCAGATAACAGCAAATACAGAATGCGTTTCTTTTTATCAGGCAAAAAGCAAGTTTCAGCAATTCAAAGATTATCACTGTCATGCAAAGATTTCTATCTATTCTATCCGTGATCATGCTTTTGTTATTTAAGGAAACACTTTATATGATAAAACATCGAGAAGAACTATCTGACTTTCTTCCCTTTGGAAAACCTTATGTACAATATTTTATGAAAGTTTTGACTTGATTGTATTCACACAGCTCCGCAGTTCAATTCAACTTCGAGCTGTTTCACTACAGGTGTTTATTGACAATATTTCCCTGTATAGTTTGGGTAAATAACCCACTAGTATTGTCTACATACATATCCCGTGGAGTGCTATCACATCGTTGTCTGCACTATGAAGTTAGTCTTCGATGTCATTACACAGATGTCTGTAAATTATAGACAGTTTATAAAACAGTTTTGTTTTATAATTAGAAGTGTGTCGACAACACAAGTAATTAGGTACGAACATGTGACCAAAAGTGTGATCTTCTACGGTTTTATGGCATTGTGATTTACTTTAAATCCATCCGATAGTTTGTCTTGAAATTTGGGTTACGGGTAACAAACAATTTTCAAGACAAAACAAAGTACCGGTAGTTTTAAAATAACGGGGACATATGGAGTAAAAAATGAAAGATTGAAGAATTGGTCGCTGTGTTACATTTTCAGTTCCACAATGCGCGTTCCGGCGCACGTCAGCAACGGCATAGCGTTTTACTAAAAATCCGCAAGATATATTTCCAAAAAATTTGAGTAAATTGGAGAAGAAATGATGTATTGAATTATAATGATTTCTTTTAAAAGAAATATCTAGGGCATTTTTTTTATTTGTAAATTAGACGTAAGTTAATAACTGTATTATTAGTCAGCGAGTTCGTTAAATAAACCAAATTTTGCTTTAAAATTATTTAAGGAAAAATTGTGAACTATATATCATGATGGAGTTTATATTATTCTCTTCAAATCGATGTTAATATAAGATGAGATAGTAATGGTCATTCCTTTAATCAAACATAACTGCGCAGCTGTGTAAACACAAATTGCAATTTAATCAAAAACTTGCCGCAAACGACAACAACATTATCACGGATATAAATTAACGAGTCAGTTTATACTTATGACAAATCCAAATATTATTTTTTTGTTTTTTCTAAATTATTTACGACCGTATTACTTTAATTCTTTAAATAGAAACACATATATACTATCTACCATTATTATTTAGGGTATGCCTAAACTTTAGAATGAAATTGATACTTATAAGGAAAAAGTAATTGTATTCATTTTAATTACCCTGGATGCGTCTCAATGTTTATTTCCGCAGTGAACGTTTTTACGCACACAAGAGGTTCAACGGCATTGTGATTTATTAAAATTCGACACAATAGATTTGCTTGAAAGTTTGGCAAATGGTAGATGAATAGTATTTTATTTTAAAAAAAATCTCTCGGGCGAATTTTTAATAAATTAGAAACAATCAAATTACTGTTAAAACTATTCTAGCGAAATTTCTATTTTAAGTCGCCTTATGTTACGTTAATTGTCATGACAGATGTATGAAATTGATATTATTTAATCTACAAGCCGGCTGGCCATGGGTCCAATTCCACCAACCGTACTTAGTGCTAAGTAATACTTAAATACTTAACAGCATATTTCGTTCTTGTTGTTTCCTTAACCATTACTTCACACTGACGACATTTGACACCTGCTATTGAACATGACTTAAGAAAACATTGCAATAAAAGGTGAACTTGCTCATAATTTCACCTTTTATTGCAATATTTTTAAACGATTTATCAATTTAAATCTTTCAGTTTTACAGATTTTTGAAATTGTTTGTCTGATGATTGTAAAGCAGACGACCTTTGAAAATTCATGTGAAGAAATGGGTTAATAAAAATGCCAAAAAGATATAATTTCTTAACAAGTAGTGTTAGGCAGCAAGGTAACTATTTACGTCGACATAGTAATTTACTTAAAATATATTCCAACATTCGTGTTTATAAAAATTATTTTTGGGAGCAAGAGATTATGAAATTTGCTTTTAAGTATTCAATCTTTACTTAGCGCTAAGTAGGGTTGGTGTTATTGAACCCTTTGACGCAGATATAGCAGGCGACTCTTGAAAACATTGTGGCAAAAGAAGATATTGCTCATAATGAGCAGTTCATCCTTTTGCCACAAGGTTTTCAATTCTATTTAATGATTAAACCTTCACTTATAGAGGTTAACCGTATTTTGAACCCAGATGTTTTCAAAGTCGTCTGCTTCAGACATGTTGTATGGGGGGAAGGATTAAAACCTCTTATCATCTCGTGCCAGTCGCGTCGCTAATGATTAGCAAACAAACCGAAAACAAATCCGGGAAAAACGTGATAGACGGTAATGAACGATCAAGTTAGGGTCTAAAGACTAATCACGAGCTTACTTTATATGGATACATAATTGAAGTCGCAGACTGGTTCATTTATCCCAATATCTGCCAGCTTTCAATAATATGAGAAAGGAACAATAAAAGAAGATCCTCACTCAGCGATTGTACTAATTAAGCGAATTAACATTCTAAATATAGTGTCTATGCAATATTCCCCTAGAGGGATTAAGATGTTCGTGAAATGCATAAAAAGTAGATTGATTTAATTGTAAGTTGTAAATTTGATTTTAGCTTCTATGAATAAGAAAACTGTTGCTCTTTCTCAATTTGCCACAATGTTTTCAAAAACTGTCTAATGCAGATGCGTCAGAAAGCGTCTAGGACCCCAGTGGTTTCATACCATGGAAGTAAACAACCACATTCTCACAACAGAATTTCATAATTTATCTACATTTGTATTTCAAAACGAAAGTCTTTTCTTTCTCGACTGGAGATTTCTATTAGAGAAGTTTATTTGCGTATATATAAGTCGACTGGTTTCTTCGCAATTCATTGATTCTACTGTATTGTAATTCAAAAGAGAAAGTTTTAGTGTTCCAATTTGCTGAAACGCACGAAGCTCAAATGATGCATGCGACCTTTGATTTATCACCATCGTGTTACCAACAAACAAACGCGTAATTATAGAGGAGAGGAGATATATTGCGGCGGTAATGTGCCGATTTCCAAATCTATATTACAGTATATGGAAAACAGATCCAAGTAGAATTAAACATTACATCTTTATTCCAGTTACGATAAGTGATATGGTGTCATCAATTAAAAACAAAAAGTAATTAAATAGTGATGATTTGCAAATAACATATTTTAGCCGTCCCGCGAGAAAACCAACATTATGACCTCTGCGTAATGTATCGACCCAGATCAGCCTGCGCAGTCCGCGCAGACTGATCCGGGCCGACATATTCCGTCTCAGGGGCATAGAGGTATATAGCAATGATTCCTGAAACAGAAAACCCAAAGGAGGCGAAAAGCGTCTATCCGGGTAATCCGTTGCGGCATGCTTAGACTGATCCGGGTCGATACTTTACGCAGAGTCCACACACTTGGTTTTCGCGCGGGACGGCTCAATTCTGAGACGCGTCTGCCGATTTGAGTTTTGTTACTGAATCTCCGAACAGTGAAGACTCCGATGTCATCAGAGGCTTCGCTGTCCGTCTAATGTTATATAAACATAATTATATCTTCTAGAAGTCTTCCACCTTTTCCCACATACCGCAAATCCGCAGGAGACGACTTTGAAAACATCTAGACAACGTTATATAAAATGTCTTTAGATTAATGCTTGATTATCGAAAAGAGTTAAAATCATTGAGAAATCAATTAGAAATTGTTCATTATGACACAGAAACGTCAAAATGCGTCTACATGGGGGAAATGATTAACTTATTCCAAACTAGATATTAGCAATGGACCCCATATCGCATGTTGCGGCTTATTTGTTCAACAAACTAAAACTGCAATAAAACACTAATGAGTTGCACTTTCGTTTTAATAGATTGATGGTTTCCATACAAAGTTTATTGTCGCATTCGTTAAAATGTATTTAGATATTCCGTTTCCCAGCAAGCATCTCGTATATTATTATATTACTTTTTCTTATATGCATTTTTGAATGGCTGATGGTGAAACATAATTTTCCCTCTCACCAACAATTATCAACCTTTGGCAATTGAATGTACAATAATTGAATTGCGAATAGGGGATAATTCGATAAGGCTGCACGGATGTCGGACTAATCTGGTTCTACACTGTCCATTACTTTTACCTTTGCCCATTTTTTTCGTTCAGTGTTTATGTCGCAAGGGGTGAATAGAAGAAACATTTTTATATAAAACGTTTTGACATTTATTATAATCCATACAAGCAATATGTAACAGTGCGTTTCTTATAGGTAATCAAATAAACTGGAATTAATAAGAAGATGGATTAGTATATATTACATGAATTTATTCTATTTGTAATTTCTGAAATAAAGTATACATAGCTTGTTATGCATTAACCCTTATTTCATTTCATTCCTAAAAACGGCTTCACCAACATATACTTTAAAATAAAAGAAAAGCGGGCAATGTAGACCAATATAAGACTGCATTAATGTGCAGGCTGATTTAAGTTTATTGTGTCCGCAATAGTAGCTTAATATCGTGCATCACGTGATTCGAATATAGTTTCTAACGTCGCTTACAACAGAAAATGTTTGACACATACTAGTGTTTCATATCATATATCGTCCTCTTCTGTTCATCATTGAGGTATCCGCCGTGGCTGGGAGATTTGGAACCAGGCGTCCCTCGTTCTATCCCCAGTCGCGGCGGTAATGTAGGAGTGTTATTCGACAAGGCACATTAGTTAGCCTAGCACATGTATAATTTACCTTGGGACAATAATATTGAATAAATGAACTCTCGACGTGATATAACTGAAATAATTTTGAAAAACGGCGTAAACCCCAAATAAAAACAAACACAAATCTATTTATTATGTCCGTCATGAAAGTGGCGAATTTGAATTTTGAAAGCTTAAGTTTCAACCAAAAAAAAAGTTTTATTAACCAAAAATATGTTTTTATTCACATTTATCAACTAACAAATATTAGGCCATGTTTGTTTTACATGGCTTACTTCCTTTCATTTTGGGTTCACTTACCTTGAATTATGACGTATTCAGTCGCCTCGCGAGATAACGAACAGCATTTTCTTTTTGTAAATTGATTGTAACCCCGATCTCAACAGTATGTCAGTTATATAACGAAGACACGTTAACTTAATCGTTATCTCACACCAGTACTTTACTCCCCGCTGCCTACATTCTATCAAAGAATTTGTTTAGCCCGTTGGTGGGAAACGGACGAAAGATGCTTTTATAGTTCCGACAGATACAATAATTATCTCTCTTGTCGGCCATTTTTATAGGCAAATATGTTGAGCATTATACAGTAGAGAATGTTGAAGGAAATGTGATAATTAGGAAAACACTTATGACGTTGAGTTTCACAACCATATGTCGTTGATGCCTTTGTATGATCTGATTATATCGACTTCTTGATTTGACTATTGTTGCACATGTAATTGTTTGATTTAATTATATTTGATAATTATCTATATATCATATAGTAAATTTGCCTATCAAAATGGCCGACACGGGAGATAATTATTGTAGTTGTTGGAACTATGTATTGTTAGCAAAGGCAAATGAGTGAAAGACGGCATTGAACTACGTCAATCATCGGAAATAATTAATTGCCAAGCTTCGATTCGAACTTACGACTTCGGTACAGACAGTGTCGTCGTTACGGAATGAGGTATACTTTGAAAATGTGTAAATGTTTTGGTAATAAGAGAATTTACGGTCATGCACAATTTACGTACTGTTATATTATGTCAAAACGTCTCCTGCTTCCGATGTTGGCTAAATTAGTTCAAGTGGGAAGGTAGTAAATTGTTATCAAAGAAATGGTGAGTCGAGTACTGGTGCGAGAAAGCGTGGAAACACATTATTAGATTAAATGGCGGCCTTGATACCACTTATTCACTAAATTCACTTATTCATTACATGGCGGCCTTGATACCACTTATTCACTTTTGTAAACGTCGTAAAACTCCAACCAATGAAATGCAATGCGTCTAACTATACATTAGTATGTATCTCAGTATTATTGGTATAATATTTATTATTATTAATTAACTATTGCGTATTTGACGCGATACTAGAACAACCGTAGAGCTAATACAGAACAAAAGAAGACAATATTTGCTAAAACTCGCCTAATATGGACCAAGTCGGCCAATATGAATTTCTGCCGTTTTCATTGGCTACAAAACTCGCCAAATACGAAATCTGAGGAATGGACCATTTTCATTGGCTGTCGAAACTCGCCTTATACGAGAATGGTGGAACACAAAAATGAATTAGGTAGCCGTCTTTTTTAAAGATCAACGCATTGAATTGACAAAGTAACCGATTTTAACTTATATTTTCCGCCATATTAACCATTAATTGTTTATTTAAGATTATAACTAAAGACTCATGTATTTATAAAAAAGTTGATTAATAAAATACTTATTAATTAGGTGATTTCATATTGGCCGAGTTATTTGTCCTCTGTCAGCAGTATTGTCCGTCGCCCTTCGGGCTCAGGCCAATACTGCATACCTCGGACAAATAACTCGGCCAATATGAAATCACCTAATTAATAACATTATATTATTAATTAACTATTGCGTATTTGACGCGATACTAGAACAACCGTAGAGCTAATACAGAACAAAAGAAGACAATATTTGCTAAAACTCGCCTAATATGGACCAAGTCGGCCAATATGAATTTCTGCCGTTTTCATTGGCTACAAAACTCGCCAAATACGAAATCTGAGGAATGGACCATTTTCATTGGCTGTCGAAACTCGCCTTATACGAGAATGGTGGAACACAAAAATGAATTAGGTAGCCGTCTTTTTTAAAGATCAACGCATTGAATTGACAAAGTAACCGATTTTAACTTATATTTTCCGCCATATTAACCATTAATTGTTTATTTAAGATTATAACTAAAGACTCATGTATTTATAAAAAAGTTGATTAATAAAATACTTATTAATTAGGTGATTTCATATTGGCCGAGTTATTTGTCCTCTGTCAGCAGTATTGTCCTTCGCCCTTCGGGCTCAGGCCAATACTGCATACCTCGGACAAATAACTCGGCCAATATGAAATCACCTAATTAATAACATTATATTATTAATTAACTATTGCGTATTTGACGCGATACTAGAACAACCGTAGAGCTAATACAGAACAAAAGAAGACAATATTTGCTAAAACTCGCCTAATATGGACCAAGTCGGCCAATATGAATTTCTGCCGTTTTCATTGGCTACAAAACTAGCCAAATACGAAATCTGAGGAATGGACCATTTTCATTGGCTGACGTAACTCGCCTTATACGAGAATGGTGGAACACAAAAATGAATTAGGTAGCCGTCATTTTTAAAGATCAACGCATTGAATTGACAAAGTAACCGATTTTAACTTATATTTTCCGCCATATTAACCATTAATTGTTTATTTAAGATTATAACTAAAGACTCATGTATTTATAAAAAAGTTGATTAATAAAATACTTATTAATTAGGTGATTTCATATTGGCCGAGTTATTTGTCCTCTGTCAGCAGTATTGTCCTTCGCCCTTCGGGCTCAGGCCAATACTGCATACCTCGGACAAATAACTCGGCCAATATGAAATCACCTAATTAATAACATTATATTATTACTTAACTATTGCGTATTTGACGCGATACTAGAACAACCGTAGAGCTAATACAGAACAAAAGAAGACAATATTTGCTAAAACTCGCCTAATATGGACCAAGTCGGCCAATATGAATTTCTGCCGTTTTCATTGGCTACAAAACTAGCCAAATACGAAATCTGAGGAATGGACCATTTTCATTGGCTGACGTAACTCGCCTTATACGAGAATGGTGGAACACAAAAATGAATTAGGTAGCCGTCATTTTTAAAGATCAACGCATTGAATTGACAAAGTAACCGATTTTAACTTATATTTTCCGCCATATTAACCATTAATTGTTTATTTAAGATTATAACTAAAGACTCATGTATTTATAAAAAAGTTGATTAATAAAATACTTATTAATTAGGTGATTTCATATTGGCCGAGTTATTTGTCCTCTGTCAGCAGTATTGTCCTTCGCCCTTCGGGCTCAGGCCAATACTGCATACCTCGGACAAATAACTCGGCCAATATGAAATCACCTAATTAATAACATTATAATATATGCATAGGAGCACCTTCCCTTTTAAATTGATGTCTTCGCGTGGGATTTGTCAAAGGTGCATTCAGGTATGTTTAACAGTATTCACGTATACGGACGGTGAAGACACTGGCAAGACTGTGTGGATGTACAGGCTCGTCTGGATCTTCGATGTAAGCAGATGCATTAAGCCTCTAAATCGAAAGACGCGATAATTAATAAAAGACAAACTGTTTGTTTGACAAACTCGGGTACGGAAGGTCGAAGGATCGATCCCTGGCAGGGTCATATAATACTAAATATTTGTAATTGTAAGAATGGATTTCCCTTCTTTGCACTCATGATTGCATGGTAAGCATTACGACTGACTCGCAGTCATCAGGATAAATGGACTAGAAGACTTGGTCCCCGACCTTGGCTTCGCCGTGAAATAACTGAAACATTGTTGAAAACGGTGCTAAACATCATACAAACCGACTACAATTGCGTCTAAACAGGCTAGAATAATGAAAACAGTTAAGTGTTAAGAGGTCGACAGGGACTGAATATCTGTCGATGTATAACTGGACCAATTAACACGTCTAGTTTCCTATTCTATAGTTCCTCCGGGAAACGAAACACAATTGTTATTCCAGAATGTAAAGTACACTTTGTTGTCGGACTTAAATTCCCACCCAAAATAAAACAAAAACATCCTTAACATGTTAGCACTTTTCCTGATACAACAATTTCAATGAAATTTAACTGTTAAGCTGATATTATATTTCGAGGGTGGTCTAATTTATAAATATTGGACTACATTTTAACATTTGTCAAAGTATGATATAATTAGGATGCCAAGCTAATATCATTTTGAGAAAAAGAGAAAACTCATGTCTTCAGCGATTTAACCCTGTTCTCGTTGTTTTAAAAGTAGATTGCTGCAAAGGTGTCCATTGTTGACTTTAACAGGGGAAAGGTAAAGTAACGTGCTATTGCATGCAAATCCTAAATTGTCTGTTTTGTGGTTTTATTGATAAATAATAAAAGTCAAATATTCTGACAAACATCTTGAAAAGTGTATGTGGAATTCAAAAATCTTATAATTATTCCTGAATGAATGCACCGTATACATATTAAGACTAATGCTTGGTAAGATTAATCATTGCCATTACTGTTTATGATCAATAATAAGTTGGCTGTGTGTATGGTCAACCTACCTTAGAATGGAGATTGATCATAACAAATGAAAGGCTTCAATTATATTTTAATGAAGGAAATTCACTTCGTTGACACAAAAATGCAAGCTATGATGCATTTTCACTTGACCCCACCCCTGATGTTCCAATATGCCTCTCAGTTGATAACTGTCTGTTCAACTACTTTAATGTAAGTGTTATGCATAACTGCAGTATGGATTTCTGGCGACATTGATGCGTTGCATCAACTTTCTCTTGTAGTAATGATTCCTGAAACAGAAAATCCACAGGAGGCGAAAAGTGTCTGCCCGGGTTATCCTGCGCAGCAAGCTAAGGTTGATCCGGGTCGATACTTTACGCCGAGTCCACAATGTTGGTTTTCTCGTGGGACGTCTTATATGCTTTCATATGTCGGTTAATTAAACTTACATTATCAAAAGTGACATTACCACTCTGTTCAATGTAACTAGGACATAATAACAAAATAACGCACGTCTCTTTGAAAACGAACTCTTCAATATTCGCGAAAGAGCTACCATACTTGTTTACAATTGGGTCGTTCCACGAGAAAACCAACGTTATGGACTCTGCGTAATGTATCAATCCCAGATCAGCCTGCGCAGCCCGCGCAGGCTGATCCGGGGAGACACATTCCACCTCAAGCGGATAGAGAAGCGCAATGATTCCTGAAACAGAAAACCCACAGTTTCAAGTGTCTGTCCGGGTTAGCCTGCACGGACTGCACAAGTTGATCTGGGTCGATATATTACGCAGAGTCCATAATGGTGGTTTTCTCGTGGAACGGATCAATTGTATCGTAAATGCCCAAACTTCCCAAACCCCACGGAAGGTCGGTTATTACGTGATGTGGCAGAAATGTCAATTCTTGGAAGACCCTGAGAAAAATCAATCCCACTTGTATGATAAAAACGTAGTCACGATTCTAGGTTAAAGAGAGCTTTACAGCTTGACCCTTGTCAATAGAGGTTCGATGGAAATATTATACGGATTTATCTTTCGCGCAAGAATTAACAGTTTCTCCAATATTGACTCAGCCAATAGTTTGTTCTTTAGGAACTTTAATCGCGTTATTCAAACAACACAAGTAGACGGAAGATTGGACATGTCTAATTTGGATATGTCCAATATGTCGGCTTTAAATTATGTTTGTTTCGATGTGGTTTTTTTAAGCGTCTTATAACCTTATTCAGTCATGTCACCGCGTTTCGTAGGTTATGTATCATTACAATTATTGTATTCTGTCTACGTATCATTGGTCTCGTATATCTATCCCCGCAACACTGAGCCTCAAGGGGGAAGCTACTACTACCAAGTTTTAAAGTATTTGGTATGACCCGATCGGGCATCGAACCCTGATCTCCCGCTCCCAAACCAGACGCTTAAACCGGTACAACATGGAGACGGTCTTTTATTGTATCGTGATTCTGGTTTAGGAAGACGACGGGTTTGGAACCAGTTTGTGTAACGCCTAAGTAGTAAATTTTCAAACCGTTTACCATTCCAGATTAAAACAGTATTTAATAGTGTACATGCCTTCAAATTTGTATTTTTTAATGGCTTAAAGTTTTATAAATTCAATGCCAATAAACTGTTTGTTATGTTATGTTATGTTATGTTATGATATGTTATGTTATGTTTCGTTATGTTATGTTATGTTATGTTATGTTACGTTACGTTATGTTATGTTATGTTATGTTATGGTTTGTTATGTATATATTACAAACAGTACCGTTCAACTGCACTTAACGACACCTCTATAGAGGGTTAATCTATTCACAATGACAGTTTATTCTAACGAAAAGCAAACCGTCAGATTGCTACTTATACCATTGATTGTCTCTTGTTTTACGCCGCTTTCAACAATGTTTTAGTTGTAGTTAGGACACATCTCAAATGTTTGGAAACGAATAACAGAAACTATTTTGTTATTTCGTTTGCATTAATAAGTCTAGTGTATGATTGATTGGATTTGTGTTGCCGCCGTTTTCAACATATTTCAGTTATATGTCAGTAGCTACATGTAGTTGATATAATCGTGTGTTTCCTGTTGATTGCATCGCACGGCTACATCACCGAACATTATTCCATCGCACCGGTACTCCACCGAACATTATTCCCTCGCACCGGTACTCCACCGAACATTATTCCCTGGCACCGGTACTCCACCGAACATTATTCCCTCGCACCGGTACTCCACCGAACATTATTCCATCGCACCGGTACTCCACCGAACATTATTCCATCGCACCGGTACTCCACCGAACTTTATTCTCTCGCACCGGTACTCCACCGAACATTATTCCCTCGCACCGGTACTCCACCGAACTTTATTCTCTCGCACCGGTACTCCACCGAACATTATTCCCTCGCACCGGTACTCCACCGAACTTTATTCTCTCGCACCGGTACTCCACCGAACATTATTCCATCGCACCGGTACTCCACCGAACATTATTCCCTCGCACCGGTACTCCACCGAACATTATTCCCTCGTACCGGTACTCCACCGAACATTATTCCCTCGCACCGGTACTCCACCGAACATTATTCCCTCGCACCGGTACTCCACCGAACATTATTCCCTCGCACCGGTACTCCACCGAACATTATTCCCTCGCACCGGTACTCCACCGAACATTATTCCATCGCACCGGTACTCCACCGAACATTATTCCATCGCACCGGTACTTCACCAAACATTATTCCCTCGCGCCGGTACTGCACCGAACATTATTCCCTCGCACCGGTACTCCACCGAACTTTATTCTCTCGCACCGGTACTCCACCGAACATTATTCTCTCGCACGGTACTCCACCAAACTTTATTCTCTCGCACCGGTACTCCACCGAACTTTATTCTCTCGCACCGGTACTTCACCGAACATTATTCCATCGCACCGGTACTCCACCGAACATTATTCCCTCGCACCGGACCTCCACGGAACATTATTCCCTCGCACCGGTACTCCACCGAACATTATTCCATCGCACCGGTACTCCACCGAACATTATTCCATCGCACCGGTACTCCACCGAACATTATTCTCTCGCACCGGTACTCCACCGAACATTATTCCCTCGCACCGGTACTCCACCAAACTTTATTTCCTCGCACCGGTACTCCACCAAACATTATTCCCTCGCACCGGTACTCCACCAAACATTATTCCCTCGCACCGGTACTCCACCAAACATTATTCCCTCGCACCGGTACTCCACCGAACATTATTCCCTCGCACCGGTACTCCACCGAACTTTATTACCTCGCACCGGTACTCCACCGAACATTATTCCCTCGCACCGGTACTCCACCAAACTTTATTCCCTCGCACCGGTACTCCACCGAACAGTATTCCATCGCACCGGTACTCCACCGAACAGTATTCCATCGCACCGGTACTCCACGGATCAATGTTCCCTCGCAACGGTACTCCACCGAACATTATTCCCTCGCACCGGTACTCCACCGAACATTATTCCCTCGCACCGGTACTCCACCGAACATTATTCCCTCGCACCGGTACTCCACCGAACATTATTCCCTCGTACAGGTACTCCACGGAACAATATTCCCTCGCACCGGTACTCCACCGAACATTATTCCCTCGCACCGGTACTCCACCAAACATTATTCCCTCGCACCGGTACTCCACCGAACATTATTCCCTCGCACCGGTACTCCACCGAACAGTATTCCATCGGGCACCGGTACTCCACGGATCAATGTTCCCTCGCAACGGTACTCCACCGAACATTATTCCCTCGCACCGGTACTCCACCAAACATTATTCCCTCGCACCGGTACTCCACCGAACATTATTCCCTCGCACCGGTACTCCACCGAATATTATTCCCTCGCACCGGTACTCCACCGAATACTATTCCCTCGCACCGGTACTCCACGGAACATTATTCCCTCGCACCGGTACTCCACCGAACATTATTCCCTCGCACCGGTACTCCACCAAACATTAATCCCTCGCACCGGTACTCCACCGAACAATATTCCCTCGCACCGGTACTCCACGGAACAATATTCCCTCGCACCGGTACTCCACGGAACAATATTCCCTCGCACCGGTACTCCAACGAACATTATTCCCTCGCACCGGTACTCCACGGAACAATATTCCCTCGCACCGGTACTCCACCGAACAGTATTCCATCGCACCGGTACTCCACCGAACATTATTCCCTCGCACCGGTACTCCACGGAACAATATTCCCTCGCACCGGTACTCCACTGAACATTATTCCCTCGCACCGGTACTGCACCGAACATTATTCCCTCGTACCGGTACTCCACCGAACTTTATTTCCTCGCACCGGTACTCCACAGAACAGTATTCCCTCGCACCGGTACTCCACCGAACATTATTCCCTCGCACCGGTACTCCACCGAACATTATTCCCTCGTACCGGTACTCCACGGAACAATATTCCCTCGCACCGGTACTCCACCGAACATTATTCCCTCGCACCGGTACTCCATCAAACATTATTCCCTCGCACCGGTACTCCACCGAACATTATTCCCTCGCACCGGTACTCCACCGAACAGTATTCCATCGCGCACCGGTACTCCACGGATCAATGTTCCCTCGCAACGGTACTCCACCGAACATTATTCCCTCGCACCGGTACTCCACCAAACATTATTCCCTCGCACCGGTACTCCACCGAACATTATTCCCTCGCACCGGTACTCCACCGAATATTATTCCCTCGCACCGGTACTCCACCGAATACTATTCCCTCGCACCGGTACTCCACGGAACATTATTCCCTCGCACCGGTACTCCACCGAACATTATTCCCTCGCACCGGTACTCCACCAAACATTAATCCCTCGCACCGGTACTCCACCGAACAATATTCCCTCGCACCGGTACTCCACGGAACAATATTCCCTCGCACCGGTACTCCACGGAACAATATTCCCTCGCACCGGTACTCCAACGAACATTATTCCCTCGCACCGGTACTCCACGGAACAATATTCCCTCGCACCGGTACTCCACTGAACATTATTCCCTCGCACCGGTACTCCACGGAACAATATTCCCTCGCACCGGTACTCCACTGAACATTATTCCCTCGCACCGGTACTGCACCGAACATTATTCCCTCGTACCGGTACTCCACCGAACTTTATTTCCTCGCACCGGTACTCCACCGAACATTATTCCCTCGCACCGGTACTTCACCAAACATTATTCCCTCGGACCGGTACTCCACCGAACATTATTCCCTCGCACCGGTACTCCACCAAACATTATTCCCTCGTACCGGTACTCCACCGAACATTATTCCCTCGCACCGGTACTCCACCAAACATTATTCCCTCGTACCGGTACTCCACCGAACTTTATTTCCTCGCACCGGTACTCCACCGAACATTATTCCCTCGCACCGGTACTCCAACGAACATTATTCCCTCGCACCGGTACTCCACCGAACATTATTCTCTCGCACCGGTACTCCACCGAACTTTATTCCCTCGCACCGGTACTCCACCGAACATTATTCCCTCGCACCGGTACTCCACCGAACTTTATTCCCTCGCACCGGTACTCCACCAAACATTATTCCCTCGTACCGGTACTCCACCGAACATTATTCCCTCGCACCGGTACTCCACCGAACATTATTCCCTCGCACCGGTACTCCACGGAACATTATTCCCTCGCACCGGTACTCCACTGAACATTATTCCCTCGCACCGGTACTCCACCAAACATTATTCCCTCGCACCGGTACTCCACCGAACATTATTCCCTCGCACCGGTACTCCACCGAACAGTATTCCATCGCACCGGTACTCCACGGATCAATGTTCCCTCGCAACGGTACTCCACCGAACATTATTCCCTCGCACCGGTACTCCACCGAACATTATTCCCTCGCACCGGTACTCCACCGAACTTTATTCCCTCGCACCGGTACTCCACCGAACATTATTCCCTCGCACCGGTACTCAACCAAACATTATTCCCTCGCACCGGTACTCCACCAAACATTATTCCCTCGTACCGGTACTCCACCGAACATTATTCCCTCGCACCGGTACTCCACCGAACATTATTCCCTCGCACCGGTACTCCACCGAACATTATTCTCTCGCACCGGTACTCCACCGAACTTTATTCCCTCGCACCGCTACACCACCGAACATTATTCCCTCGTACCGGTACTCCATCGAACATTATTCCCTCGCACCGGTACTCCACCGAACTTTATTCCCTCGCACCGCTACACCAACGAACATTATTCCCTCGTACCGATACTCCACCGAACATTATTCCCTCGCACCGGTACTCCACCGAACTTTATTCCCTCGCACCGGTACTCCACCAAACTTTATTCCCTCGCACCGGTACCCCACCGAACATTATTCCCTCGCACCGGTACTCCACCGAACATTATTCGCTCGCACCGGTACTCCACCGAACAGTATTCCATCGCACCGGTACTCCACGGATCAATGTTCCCTCGCAACGGTACTCCACCGAACATTATTCCCTCGCACCGGTACTCCACCGAACATTATTCCCTCGCACCGGTACTCCACCGAACTTTATTCCCTCGCACCGGTACTCCACCGAACATTATTCCCTCGCACCGGTACTCCACCAAACATTATTCCCTCGCACCGGTACTCCACGGAACAATATTCCCTCGCACCGGTACTCCACCGAACATTATTCCCTCGCAAAGGTAATCCACGGAACAATATTCCCTCGCACCGGTACTCCACCGAACATTATTCCCTCGCACCGGTACTCCACCGAACATTATTCCCTCGTACCGGTACTCCACCAAACTTTATTCCCTCGCACCGGTACTCCACCGAACAGTATTCCATCGCACCGGTACTCCACCGAACATTATTCCCTCGCACCGGTACTCCACGGAACAATATTCCCTCGCACCGGTACTCCACCGAACATTATTCCCTCGCACCGGTACTCCACAGAACAGTATTCCCTCGCACCGGTACTCCACCGAACATTATTCCCTCGCACCGGTACTCCACCGAACATTATTCCCTCGTACCGGTACTCCACGGAACAATATTCCCTCGCACCGGTACTCCACCGAACATTATTCTCTCGTACCGGTACTCCACCGAACATTATTCCCTCGTACCGGTACACCACCGAACATTATTCCCTCGCACCGGTACTCCACGGATCAATGTTCCCTCGCACCGGTACTCCACCGAACATTATTCCCTCGTACCGGTACTCCACCGAACAGTATTCCATCGCGCACCGGTACTCCACGGATCAATGTTCCCTCGCAACGGTACTCCACCGAACATTATTCCCTCGCACCGGTACTCCACCGAATACTATTCCCTCGCACCGGTACTCCACGGAACATTATTCCCTCGCACCGGTACTCCACCGAACATTATTCCCTCGTACCGGTACTCCACCGAACATTATTCCCTCGCACCGGTACTCCACCAAACATTATTCCCTCGTACCGGTACTCCACCGAACTTTATTTCCTCGCACCGGTACTCCACCGAACATTATTCCCTCGCACCGGTACTCAACCAAACATTATTCCCTCGCACCGGTACTCCACCAAACATTATTCCCTCGTACCGGTACTCCACCGAACATTATTCCCTCGCACCGGTACTCCACCGAACATTATTCCCTCGCACCGGTACTCCACCGAACATTATTCTCTCGCACCGGTACTCCACCGAACTTTATTCCCTCGCACCGCTACACCACCGAACATTATTCCCTCGTACCGGTACTCCATCGAACATTATTCCCTCGCACCGGTACTCCACCGAACTTTATTCCCTCGCACCGCTACACCACCGAACATTATTCCCTCGTACCGATACTCCACCGAACATTATTCCCTCGCACCGGTACTCCACCGAACTTTATTCCCTCGCACCGGTACTCCACCAAACTTTATTCCCTCGCACCGGTACCCCACCGAACATTATTCCCTCGCACCGGTACTCCACCGAACATTATTCGCTCGCACCGGTACTCCACCGAACAGTATTCCATCGCACCGGTACTCCACGGATCAATGTTCCCTCGCAACGGTACTCCACCGAACATTATTCCCTCGCACCGGTACTCCACCGAACATTATTCCCTCGCACCGGTACTCCACCGAACTTTATTCCCTCGCACCGGTACTCCACCGAACATTATTCCCTCGCACCGGTACTCCACCAAACATTATTCCCTCGCACCGGTACTCCACGGAACAATATTCCCTCGCACCGGTACTCCACCGAACATTATTCCCTCGCAAAGGTAATCCACGGAACAATATTCCCTCGCACCGGTACTCCACCGAACATTATTCCCTCGCACCGGTACTCCACCGAACATTATTCCCTCGTACCGGTACTCCACCAAACTTTATTCCCTCGCACCGGTACTCCACCGAACAGTATTCCATCGCACCGGTACTCCACCGAACATTATTCCCTCGCACCGGTACTCCACGGAACAATATTCCCTCGCACCGGTACTCCACCGAACATTATTCCCTCGCACCGGTACTCCACAGAACAGTATTCCCTCGCACCGGTACTCCACCGAACATTATTCCCTCGCACCGGTACTCCACCGAACATTATTCCCTCGTACCGGTACTCCACGGAACAATATTCCCTCGCACCGGTACTCCACCGAACAGTATTCCATCGCGCACCGGTACTCCACGGATCAATGTTCCCTCGCAACGGTACTCCACCGAACATTATTCCCTCGCACCGGTACTCCACCGAATACTATTCCCTCGCACCGGTACTCCACGGAACATTATTCCCTCGCACCGGTACTCCACCGAACATTATTCCCTCGTACCGGTACTCCACCGAACATTATTCCCTCGCACCGGTACTCCACCAAACATTATTCCCTCGTACCGGTACTCCACCGAACTTTATTTCCTCGCACCGGTACTCCACCAAACTTTATTCCCTCGCACCGGTACTCCACCGAACATTATTCCCTCGTACCGATACTCCACCGAACTTTATTCCCTCGCACCGATACTCCACCAAACATTATTCCCTCGCACCGGTACTCCACCAAACATTATTCCCTCGCACCGGTACTCCACCGAACATTATTCCCTCGCACCGGTACTCCACCAAACTTTATTCCCTCGCACCGGTACCCCACCGAACATTATTCCCTCGCACCGGTACTCCACCGAACATTATTCGCTCGCACCGGTACTCCACCGAACAGTATTCCATCGCACCGGTACTCCACGGATCAATGTTCCCTCGCAACGGTACTCCACCGAACATTATTCCCTCGCACCGGTACTCCACCGAACATTATTCCCTCGCACCGGTACTCCACCGAACATTATTCTCTCGCACCGGTACTCCACCGAACATTATTCTCTCGCACCGGTACTCCACCAAACATTATTCCCTCGCACAGGTAATCCACGGAACATTATTCCCTCGCACCGGTACTCCACCGAACATTATTCCCTCGCACCGGTACTCCACCAAACATTATTCCCTCGCACCGGTACTCCACCGAACATTATTCCCTCGCACCGGTACTCCACCAAACATTATTCACTCGTACCGGTACTCCACCGAACATTATTCCCTCGCACCGGTACTCCACGGAACATTATTCCCTCGCACCGGTACTCCACTGAACATTATTCCCTCGCACCGGTACTCCACCAAACATTATTCCCTCGCACCGGTACTCCACCGAACATTATTCCCTCGCACCGGTACTCCACCGAACAGTATTCCATCGCACCGGTACTCCACGGATCAATGTTCCCTCGCAACGGTACTCCACCGAACATTATTCCCTCGCACCGGTACTCCACCGAACATTATTCCCTCGCACCGGTACTCCACCGAACATTATTCCCTCGCACCGGTACTCCACCGAACATTATTCCCTCGCACCGGTACTCCACCGAACTTTATTCCCTCGCACCGGTACTCCACCGAACATTATTCCCTCGCACCGGTACTCAACCGAACATTATTCCCTCGCACCGGTACTCCACCAAACATTATTCCCTCGTACCGGTACTCCACCGAACATTATTCCCTCGCACCGGTACTCCACCGAACATTATTCCCTCGCACCGGTACTCCACCGAACATTATTCTCTCGCACCGGTACTCCACCGAACTTTATTCCCTCGCACCGCTACACCACCGAACATTATTCCCTCGTACCGGTACTCCACCGAACATTATTCCCTCGCACCGGTACTCCACCGAACTTTATTCCCTCGCACCGCTACACCACCGAACATTATTCCCTCGTACCGGTACTCCACCGAACATTATTCCCTCGCACCGGTACTCCACCGAACTTTATTCCCTCGCACCGGTACTCCACCAAACTTTATTCCCTCGCACCGGTACCCCACCGAACATTATTCCCTCGCACCGGTACTCCACCGAACATTATTCTCTCGCACCGGTGCTCCACCGAACATTATTCCCTCGCAACGGTACTCCACCGAACATTATTCCCTCGCACCGGTACTCCACTGAACATTATTCCCTCGCACCGGTACTCCAACGAACATTATTCCCTCGCACCGGTACTCCACCAAACTTTATTCCCTCGCACCGGTACTCCACCGAACATTATTCCCTCGCACCGGTACTCCACCGAACATTATTCCCTCGCACCGGTACTCCACCAAACTTTATTTCCTCGCACCGGTACTCCACCGAACTTTATTCCCTCGCACCGGTACTCCACCGAACATTATTCGATCGCACCGGTACTCCACCGAACTTTATTTCCTCGCACCGGTACTCCACCGAACTTTATTCCCTCGCACCGCTACACCACCGACATTATTCCCTCGCACCGGTACTCCACCGAACATTATTCCCTCGCACCGGTACTCCATCGAACATTATTATCTCGCACCGGTACTCCAACGAACATTATTCTCTCGCACCGGTACTCCACCGAACATTATTCTCTCGCACCGGTACTCCACCGAACATTATTCCCTCGCACCGGTACTCCACCAAACATTATTCTCTCGCACCGGTACTCCACCGAACATTATTCCCTCGCACCGGTACTCCACCGAACAGTATTCCCTCGCACCGGTACTCCACCGAACATTATTCCCTCGCACCGGTACTCCACCGAACATTATTCCCTCGCACCGGTACTCCACCGAACTTTATTCCCTCGCACCGGTACTCCACCGAACATTATTCCCTCGCACCGCTACTCCACCAAACTTTATTCCCTCGCACCGATACTCCACCGAACAGTATTCCGGAATGCAACTGACTACTTTCAATAAAATACAATGTTAGTTCATCGGAGAGAAGCTGCAAACAAGCTTACGTAAGTGATACGTGACTAGTTTAGATTTTGATCAGACTATAAAAGTGCACAGGCTGATATATATCTACACTGCTACCAAAGTCTTTTTTGTGCATTTCCGAAAAACGTTTTCATTGCTGTTTGTTCCTCCATTAAAATATTACAATATCAAACCAAATCGTGATAAATATTCCCTGACCCTAGGATTTGTTATACAACTTATTTCCCTTCATCCATTTACATGTAGGGAAGACATACATACACAACGAATGCACAACCCTAGCAATCCAGGGATTAGTTTTAACTTATTTATTTTACGTCGATTGCGAAACAAGCTTTCAGCTTATATAAACATGCTCTATGTCTGCTTTCTGGAGACGTAACCAGTACACGCGCCGTTTGTGTCAAAAAATCCCAAAGTCAGAACCCGCTCATCACGGGACTCGAACCTGGGACATTTGGTACGAGAGGCCGACGCTATAACTCTGCACCACTGTCTTATAGGGATTTTGTCTACTATATCCTTTAATCGGGATCATAACAGCCGTGTTTGACGTACATTGTCCACCTTAACTAGTTCTCTGTCATATGTGTTATAACTTGGCACAATACAGTTGTTGTGCTGGTAATGTGGCTTAAACTTTATGATAACATTGACATCGATGAGACTTCTGTCAATACAAATGTAAGTCTAGCCGTAATGTAATTACAACAAGACATAATCTTCACTACAGTAGCACAACAATTGAGCTGATGACTCCTCGTAACAGGTCGTGTCAGATTAACCTTTGGATCGAGATGATTGCCGAGTGTTCCGATAGTATAGAATATTGAAATGTAAAAAGTCAATTCGAGACAACTTTTTATGCGGTGTCGTCATATCTGATATACGTATAGCGATGACGTTTGGTTTGGTTTAAATGCGATTGGGTCGTAATAGTATAACAACAGTGAACTTGAAAATGAGCCGTCCCGCGAGAAAACCAACATTATGGCCTCTGAGTAATGTATCGACCCAGATCAGCCTAAGCATGCCGCGCAGGCTTACCCGGATAGACACTTTTCGCCTCCTGTGGATTTTCTGTTTCAGGAATCATTTCTCTATACCTATTTCCCCCTAAGACGGAATGTGTCGGCCCGGATCAGTCTGCGCGGACTACGCAGGCTGATATGGGTCGATACATTACGCAGAGGCCATAATGTTGGTTTTCTCGCGGGACGGCACAAATGTCACCGAAACGAAGACGAAACACGCATCCATTTCACCGAGCAAGGGGTTCTGAGTTAGAACCCTTGGGTTAATTATTGATTATGTCCGATGATTGACGAAATTCGTTGAGACTATATACATTTTGTATAACGTTGTATTTTGTTTACCCTCACATCGGCTAGAAAACAGCTATGTGGGAAAGACGTCAGGTGGTATAGAAGAACAGTGTATCGAGTTCCAGTGTGAGATCGTCACGAAACACATGGTAAGATGCACTGGTCGCCGTGATTTAACTGAAAATCTGTTAAAAACTGTGTTTAAACCCCAATCTATTAGACCCATTTAGCCCGAATTTAGTCCATTTTTTTTCCAATAGCAAAATACACTTACTGATATTCTTTCGCAGACAGTAATCTCATATAACTCCGTAAAACATTGTCTGTAATCATCACTATTCAGTATACGCTGTGTGCGCTTTGTTTAGACTGATTAACAAACTATTCGGATCCAGTGTACAGAATAATAACATTCATAATGAACTTTGTAGTCAATCGCAGCTTACCTAAATGGGAACAGAACACATAATTATGGATTCTTTACTATTTAATCCAGGTACGATATTTAATTTTATTTCATATTGTGAATGTCACAGAGAGAGAAAAACATGCAGCAAGTCCGGGGCTCGACCCCGGGACCTCTCGCGAGTACTCTACCGATTGAGCTAACCGGGACGCTTAAATATAATCTCTCCAATTGTGTACAAGTACATACCGCGTAATGAAAGATCTTTTACCGTGGACTATGTTATTCGGACCTCTGCAGAGGAAAAGCTCGAGAATATTTGTATAATCTCGATAATTATATGAACTAAACCACGAACACTTAGAAAGATATTATATTTACATATGAGCCGTTCCACGAGAAAAACCTACATTATCGACTCTGCGTAATATATCGATCCAGGTCAGCCTGCGTAGTGCAGGCATGCTAATCCGGGCCGACACATTCCGTCTCCGGGGGATGGAGGTATAGAGTAGTGATTCCTGAAACAGAAAATCCACAGGAGGCATTCTTATGCTGATCCGGGTCGATACTTTACGCAGAGTCCACACTGTTGGTTTTCTCGTGGAACGGCTCATATGTTTGAGTGCAGTTCGTTCACCGAATTATGTATTCACAAGTTGGCAGACAAATAATCTTCACACTACCTATTCATGAGAAAGAAGAAATCTGCCCGTCCATAGGAAAAGCTTCAAATTGCATATTTTTTAGAGAACAGTGTAGAACTGGATTAGCATGTGCATCCACACAGTCCTATCTAGATATACACGGTTCACAAATTACTTAAATAACCTTGTCACAATGTTTTTGTGTAGATTCTGACAAGACGGATCAGACGTACATCATGAACTGAACCTATATCTATATATACATACTGCTCAGAAATGCCAACTTGTACCGGACGGAAGTACAACTTCAGTTTGCATTAGTTTGGAGTGTTTTATTGTCAAACCAATCGCCACAATGCTAACAGAAACAACAACAACGAAAAATATTTACATAGTCGGTTTTGAACAATGCCTATATTTTTATTGAACAGTTTGGCAAATAGTGAAATTGTGCTTTTTGAGCATGTTTTGTGTTTGTTTTTGCACTCACATTATTCGAAGCAGTTTAACAACCTCAGAGACATATAAATACACTGTGTTTATATGTCTCTGACAACCCTCAATCATGCAATGTGAAGGGACTAAATTGAACAGACCTGTTTAATATCGGACATCATTGAAACAAACACCAAACTAATGGATACTGTTTTCTCTCTTTTCTTGATAATTTAGTCATTTCTTAAGTGTAAAAAATATTTTATCTAATAATTTTATGGCCTAGCGACATGGTGATGAACATGTGATTACCCGAACAATTTAGTTTACAAATAGCCATTCTAATGAGCTAAAACGGTAGTCTATCGAATACCAACTAGATTGTTCATAACTTTGGAATGGCCTAATTTTGAGCACATCATGACCAATTTTAGAACGTAACTAAAAAATCACCAAGACATCATTCTGGCAAACTAACATTATTCTACTGTCAAAAGATGCAGGGTTGATACATTCTCAAATTTACCCGCACCAGAGTCATCGCAAGCCCTACACCGATATACTGCTTGTTACTTTGCAGGATTTTCCATACGATCGCCACTACAGTGCCAATGGCGCTTTGATGTTTTCATATCAGGAGGCTCTAAATTGTATATCGCGGAACGGGTTGTTAATTCTGACCGGGCCGAATTCCCTGAAGAATACTCTTCCAAGTTCACAATCGGGCGTCTCCATATTACATGCAATAAGAGTTTTGGAATATCAGAATAATTAAAAGGCAAACATTGTATAACTTAATATAGGGAGTGTTATCCCCCGTCTAAGGCGGATTGGTAAAACGGTTTGGCGGTATCCGTCCATCCGTCCATCCGTCCGTCCGTCCGTCCGTCCGTCCGTCCGTCCGTCCGTCCTTTCGGTACTATACCTAAGGCATGGTTTGATGGATTTGAATACACCTATATGGCTAAGTAACCCCCATAGGGAAATGTCAGACGGCAAGTGTCATTTAGATTGCCTTACAGACACAATAATTATATGTCGCCGTGTTACTACGTGTTGAACCAAATTGGTTCCGATCGCTTCGTCTGCCTGTTACAGAAACACGATTGAAATCGTGAATTGGGCACGTTGAACAGATCCAAACCCTCGTCTACCGTCGTTGAAGATATTTGTTTGTTTATTGGGGTTTTACGCCGCGTTCAACATTATTTCAGTTATATCACGGCGACAGTTCACACATTCATGATCCCTGGGTAAACAAACCAGTACTAGGCTAGGAAATGTGCCTTGCCCAAGGGTACTCCACCATGCCCGTTGTATACATAAGACAGTGAGTGAGCAAGCTAATATATGAGAATGTACGTGAAGATTAAAGAATATGATAGGGAAGTCTGACAACGGAATTCGGTTGTGTTCGTGGAACCGGGCGTCCCGAGTTCGATTCCCGCTCACAGACGTAGCTCAGCCTTTCCTACTTGCAGACGCATTTAGACGCATCGGCATCAGATGATTTTTGCCACAATGTTTTCAACCTTATTCAATTGTTTTACTTTCATTTATAGTCAGATGATTTTTGAAAACAAATGTTCACGTTTAGCAATTTCGCCTTTTGCCACAATGTTCTCAACCTTATTCGATTGTTTTACTTTGATTTATAGTTTGTTTTATATTGTTGTTTAAATAATTTCAAAGTCGTCTGCTGCAGGTTTGTTGTATGTGGGAAAAAAGGGTAAACAGAACATTTCCCTGCCTTGTACGGTCTGTCACCCACGGACTTCGAATACGTGTTCCGTCCCCGTGATTTAACTGAAAAACTTTTGAAATGGCGTTAAACCGTTCACATTTGAATACATATTTTGACGCATTTGCTGCAGGTACTTTTTGAACAAATTAAAAACAAAAGGAAAAATTGATGATTATGATCAATTCCATCATTTGTCATCTCGAATCAGTAATTATCCTTTTATCTATGGAGGTTTCCCATAGTAATGTTTAGTTACCTTCAGATTTGGTGAATGGTGGAAAGGGATCCACGAAATCAATTAGAAACACAGACTACGAGTCAAAGAAACTGTAAAGTAGTTTGTATTGAGTAGACGGGTATTGGGTATCAATTGAGAGCTCGTGAGTTCGAACCTCGTCCCGGAAATTAACCCTTTCCTACATACAGAAGCGTTATGCCGCCTTTGATGACCTTTGATAACATTGTTGTAAACGAAGGAATTTTTTTCAATTTCTTTCAATAATGATACCTCCATTTATAAAAAATATTCAACATATGGTTTCAAAGTCGCCTGCTGTAAATTTAGTGTATGTGGGAAAGGGTGAAGCATTACTTATGATAAACAACGGCCAATTTGACTAGTGTCAATTGTCTTCCACCAATGGACTGAATGGTCTTTATTTGATGGTAGCACGTAACATGGGAAAAAGGTCGTAGTGGAGTACTGATGCTAAAATGTCAGGTTACATATGAGCCGTCCCACGAGAAATCCAACATTATGGCATCCGGGTAACGCATTGACCCAGATCAGCATGCGCAGACTGATCCGAGCCGACAAATTCCGTCCCCAAGCGGATAAAGGTATAGAGTAATGTTTACTGAAACAGAAAATCCACAGGAGGTGAAAAGGGTACGTCCGGGTTAGCCTGCGCGGCATGCTTAGGTTGATCTTGGTCAATGCTTTACGCAGAGTCCACAATGTTGGTTTTCTCGCGGGACAGCTCATATATGTCATGCGAAGTTTACGCCGTCATATATCTGAACTACCATTGTAAACGGTGTTAAAAAACAAAATCAATCAATCAATCAGTCAAGCAATCACACGAACAGACAGTTAGAGAAATCGAAAACAATACAATTCTTTAAAAATATAAATCAAAAGCTGATACACAGAATAAGATTGTAATCGGTGATGTAGTGGTAAAGCTACCGCCTCGGTGATGTACTAGTAGAGCTACCGCCTCGGTGATGTACTAGTAGAGCTACCGCCTCGGTGATGTAGTGGTAGAGCTACCGCCTCGGTGATGTAGTAGTAGAGCTACCGCCTCGGTGGTGTAGTAGTAGAGCTACCGTTTCGGTGATGTAGTTGTAGAGCTACCGCCTCGGTGATGTAGTGGTAGAGTTACCGCTTCGGTGATGTAGTGATAGAGCTACCGACTCGGTGATGCAGTGGTAGAGCTACCGCCTCGGTGATGCATTGGTAGAGCTACCGCCTCGGTGATGTAGTGGTAAAGCTACCGCCTCGGTAATGTAGAGGTAGAGCTACCGCCTCGGTGATGTAGTTGTAGAGCGTCCGCCTCGGTGATGTAGTGGTAAAGCTACCGCCTCGGTGATGTAGGGGTAGAGCTACCGCCTCGGTGATGTAGTGGTAAAGCTACCGCCTCGGTAATGTAGTGGTAGAGCTACCGTCTCGGTGATGTAGTGGTAGAGCTACCGCCTCGGTGATGTAGTGGTAGAGCTACCGCCTCGGTGATGTAGTAGTAGAGCTACCGCCTCGGTGATGAAGTAGTAGAACTACCGCCTCGGTGATGTAGTAGTAGAGCTACAGCCTCGGTGGTGTAGTTGTAGAGCTACCGCCTCGGTGATGTAGTGGTAGAGCTACCGCCTCGGTGATGTAGTAGTAGAACTACCGCCTCGGTGAAGTAGTGGTAGAGATACCGCCTCGGTGATGTAGTAGTAAATCTACCGCCTCGGTGATGTAGTTGTAGAGCTACCGCCTCGGTGATGTAGTGGTAGAGTTACCGCCTCGGTGATGTAGTAGTAGAGCTACCGCCTCGGTAATGTAGTGGTAGAGTTACCGCCTCGGTGATGTAGTAGTAGAGCTTCCGCCTCGGTAATGTAGTAGTAGAGTTACCGCCTCGGTAATGTAGTAGTAGAGTTACCGCCTCGGTGATGTAGTGGTAGAGCTACCGCCTCGGTAATGTAGTGGTAGAGTTACCGCCTCGGTGATGTAGTGGTAGAGTTACCGCCTCGGTAATGTAGTAGTAGAGTTACCGCCTCGGTGATGTAGTGGTAGAGCTACCGCCTCGGTAATGTAGTGGTAGAGTTACCGCCTCGGTGATGTAGTGGTAGAGTTACCGCCTCGGTGATGTAGTGGTAGAGTTACCGCCTAGGTGATGTAGTAGTAGAGCTACCGCCTCGGTGATGTAATGGTAGAGTTACCGCCTCGGTGATGTAGTAGTAGAGCTACCGCCTCGGTAATGTAGTAGTAGAGTTACAGCCTCGGTGATGTAGTGGTAGCGTTACCGCCTCGGTAATGTAGTAGTAGAGTTACCGCCTCGGTGATGTTGTGGTAGAGTTACCGCCTCGGTGATGTAGTAGTAGAGCTACCGTCTCGGTAATGTAGTGGTAGAGTTACCGCCTCGGTGATGTAGTAGTTGAGTTACCGCCTCGGTGCGGGAGGTCGTGGGCTCGATCCCCGACCGGGTCATGCCAAAAACTATACAAGTAGTAGTAAAGGCTTTCATTCAGGAGTGATGGGGTAAGCATTACGACTACCTCGTTTGTTTCAGGATAAATGGACACATAGTATTGGTAACTTACTCGGTAAACGCCATGATATAACTGAACAAATGTGTTGAATGCGACGAAAACGTCATACACACAAGGAAGTAGAAATTGCTTATTTCATCTAGATTCTTTCAAACCGCAGTACCTTCAGTTTTTGCAATATGATTTAAGCGGTATGCATTTCTTTTGCAATATTTTGATAAATCGGCAAAACATCTTAGCCAGTGGGGAGTACTCAGTAATCAGACACACTCTCTTATACAGCTTCACGCGATTTTTACACTTCTATTTTAACATAGGGTTAATGCTGTTGACGTTTCTGCAGCCCAAATGTGACAGAAGGAGAAATTAGGAAATATGAGTATATTTACAACACTATTCAATTATACTTTGCATTTACAGAAATATTTCACAATTTTGGCAAAACGTAGTCAAAGTCGTCTGCTGCAAGTTTGCTGCATGTGGGAAAGGGTTAAACATCATTTGCTTATTCTTCAATCAGGTTATTTACACATTGAAGAATATTTGTGAAAAATGCTGACCAGGATCAGCCTACAATCTCGAACAGTAACATCTTGGTCTATGAAGTTCGCTTTTTATTCATTTAGCCAGAAAAGCCAGTTCAAAGACAATAGTTTCCTAAATTTGTGAAATAGCTTTTTTATTGTATGTTTTTGAAAACAAATAATTGTTTTGTTTAATTCATGCTAAATTAAATATGTACGGCACCGCCATTTTGTTTCCACTGGCAATTTAATCGTGCGCAAAGAAGAACGAGTTTCAAGACAATAGTTTCCCATATTTGTGCAAAAGCTTTTTTATTGTATGTTTTCGAAAATAAAGAATTGGTTTGTTTAACTCATGCTAAATTGAATATGTACGGCACCGCCATTTTGTTTCCACTGGCACTTAAATCGTGTGCAAACTGATAGTTTGTAGCAAATCGATGATGAGGATGGTACTCGTTTATTAATTCAGTCAATCTACATTGTTCGGCAAGTCCTCTATCATGATGTACAGAACAGTACACGTAAATGATGTACAGAACAATACACGCAAATGATGTACAGAACAGTACACGCAAATGATGTACAGAACAATACACGCAAATGATGTACAGAACAGTACACGCAAATGATGTACAGAACAGTACACGCAAATGATATACAGAACAGTACACGCAAATGATGTACAGAACAGTACACGCAAATGATATACAGAACAGTACACGCAAATCTTGTACAGAATAGTACACGCAAATGATGTACAGAACAGTACACGCAAATGATGTACAGAACAGTACACGCAAATGATATACAAAACAGTACACGCAAATCTTGTACAGAACAGTACACGCAAATAATGTACAGAACAGTATACGCAATTGATGTACAGAACAGTACACGAAACTGATGTACAGAATAGTACACGCAAATGATGTTTAAAGTCGCGTAAATCAGAAAAAGTGTTAGTCGGTTTCCAGTTCATCTCTACTGAAGTTGTAATGCCGGATGGCACTCTCAATTGTGTGCTAATTCCGTTTAGCTGCGCTATATTACACCGCTGTGATTTGGGATCCTTGACCTTGAGGTCAAAGGTCAGATACACATTACCCACGGCTAAGGAAGGTAGAGTATTAGGAAGAATGCCCATGTTTCCACTGCTGATTTGTCTCTTTTACTAAAACAAAATAACTTCGGAAAAGATCCGTAAAAGCAATCTGTATATTAGATTTAAGTCTAAGATTGTAGAACAAAGTAATGTAGTGAAGTGGTACAGCATCCGTCGAAGGAGCAGGAGTTCGCGGGTTCGATCCCTCCTTGGCGCTCAGAGTTGCGTGGTAAGCATTACGACTGACTGACTGGTGTCAGGATAGATGGACCAGTAGTATTGGTAGCTTACCCAAGAAACGACGCGATAAAAAGGCGTAAAACACAACACAACAGTATTTCAAATAAAGTAGTTTTACACAAGTTAAACTCATAGAAAAAAAGAAGAAAAATATATTCTTGGAGTAACATAATTTGAGATCGACATATGAGCCGTCGCCGGATGGTAAGCGTCGAGGCTTTTGAACCAGTCGTCCCGGTCTTGATCCCCAGTCAGAGGGCGGTCAAGAAGGAGTGTCCTTAGGAGAGGCACATTTCCTACCTTATGATAGAAAGAGGTAGACACCTATCGATTTCAAGAAATGATATTTTATCTTTATGTCTTGATAAAAAATATGTACATCATGTTGTATATACTTATCAATTATGCTGTATAATAGACCGGCGGCCTAAATTGCGAAATAAATATCTTGTATCATGTATCTTGCACATTTCCTAGCCTAGTACTGGTTTGTTTTCCCAGTGACTATGAATAAGTGAACTGACGCTGTGATATAATGGAACTAATGTTAAAATGGCGCAAAACACAGATAAACCCCCTAAAACAGCCTTGTGAAGGTATACAATAATTGCTCGGCAAACAATTTTGTTTACAACTTTGCTGTAGATCAGCTTGACCAGTGTATGTATTTGGTATAATTTAGACCTTTTTAAGATATCGACTTATTTCATTTGACGGTAAAGTGAAACCTTTCGAAAAATATGCGCACGCATACCGGTTAAACATTCTTGTTAACATTGGTTCTGATAAGAGTTTAAGGCCGGATTTCGGCTTTCAGGTTAAACAGTACGGCATACTGGATTTTGAACCTTTTTAACCATTTCCCAGATACAACAATTCTGCAGAAGACGACTGTTATAAAATCTGGCAAATGTATGGAAATTACATAATTTTTGAAAAGAGTTGAAAATATTTTGGCAAAAGGAGAACTTTCTGCATTTCAAATGTCGATTGCTACAGAGGCGTTGGAAAGTGTTTGTATGTGGGAAAAAGGTAATTTATTAATCCACGGACTCTACTTATAGAATATCTAATTCAATCCTTTTGAATCTTCTGCTTTTTCAACTCCCTCGATGGGTCTTATTCTATAAATATTTACCATAAAACATAAAGGAATATCATAAAATAGCAATCAAATGATGATTGAATCTGTGATATTCTTTTGCAGATGTGATCAGTGTTGCTGTGTTGGAATAATCAAGTATATTTCAATGGAATAATGCAACTATTCAAATAGCATAATTCATTTAGCTGGCAGTAGATAATTTGAACCATATCATGCGATAACCGACCTTTCTGAACTTTTCGCCCTGCAGGCATCTGTAAATGAACTTCCGAATTTGTTTAAGGCTATGTTTAAGGTTTCAACATTTACGTATGTCGCAATTATTATAAGAGTTTAAACATTTACGTATGTCGCAATTATTATAAGAGTTTAGACATTTACGTATGTCGCAATTATTATTAGAGTTTAGACATTTACGTATGTCGCAATTATTATAATAGTTTAGACATTTACGTATGTCGCAATTATCATAATAGTTTAGACATTTACGTTTGTCGCAAATATTATTAGAGTTTAAACATTTACGTATGTCGCAACTATTATAAGAGTTTCGACATTTACGTATGTCGCAATTATTATTAGAGTTTAGACATTTACGTATGTGGCAATTATTATAAGAGTTTAGACATTTACGTATGTCCCAATTATTAGAGTTTAGACATTTATGTTTGTCGCAATTATTATTAGAGTTTAAACATTTACATATGTCGCAATTATTATTAGAGTTTAAACATTTACGTATGTCGCAATTATTATTAGAGTTTAAACATTTACGTATGTCGCAATTAGTATCAGAGTTTCGACATTCACGATATATATGACTTTTGTTAGTAGTAAAAAATAATACAATATTTACGTATGTCGCGTTGTCCGACTTCAGACAACAATAACGTATGTCATAGTGTACGACTTCAGACAACAATAACGTATGTCACATTGTACGACTTCAGACAACAATAACGTATGTCATAGTGTACGACTTTAGACAACAATAACGTATGTCACAGTGTACGACTTCAGAAAACAATAACGTATGTCACATTGTACAACTTCAGACAACAATAACGTATGTCACATTGTACGACTTCAGACAACAATAACGTATGTCACATTACACGACTTCAGACAACAATAACGTATGTCACATTGTAGGACTTCAGACCACAATAACGTATGTCACATTGTAGGACTTCAGACAACAATGTCATCATAAGATACAATTTACGTATGTCGTAATGTCAGAAATGGGACTTCTGGTCCGAAATCCCCTACGCTTACAAATTGTTACGCAAATTTCATTCTATACTACATCAATGAGGCGTCTTTATATGACAATATGCGATGGTTCGCCTGCAAATGCGCACTTGCCTTTGGTTTTGTTGTTTGCAAATTTCAGAAGATATTATGTGTCCAATTTAATTAAATAGAATGTAGGTACATTTAAAGTGTTTAGTAAACTATGTAAACTATTGTTAAAATAATTGTATGAACAAACGTCACAAGAAACCAGATCTCCGGAGGTTTTAAAATGCTTATCCTGATCAATTGCTATTACTCGTACGAGGGGTGGTCAAAAGATAACCGGACTGTGTTTTTAAATTCCGCATTGATTGAGAGATAGTAATGAAAAGCACACAACATTAGGACCATTCTTTCATACGTGTAACCTCAAACCTCAGGACCTTTTGTCCAAAAGACAACGAAAATACATATATTATCAACCTGTCCGTATATCGTGCAGGAAGGGAGCGTAGCCTTACACAATTGTTTCTTCGGCATTAGATTGATATTAAATAGAGGTGTATTTGCTGTAAATTATATTTTCATAATCACATAAAATTCTGGATCGCTCCTGGTTCTTGGTGATCTTGTTTTCTAAAGCCATTCAGGATGCTTTTATAACTTCAGGTCAAACAGGGAAGATTGAAATTAGACTGCTTGGAGGCGCAGACTGATAGCGATCTTTCCTTGTCACAGAGTGAGATCTGGTTCAATTATAAACTTTGAAAATTAAAACAATAAACGGATTTTATGGGTATTGTAAAAGGTTCCGTAGATTTTAAGGATTTCTTTAAAATATAAATGTCATTGTCTGTTTATATAATATTGCTTCAGTGTACCAAACTCGAAGTCGAAAGGAACCAACAATTGACTTCGTGTTATCGACGTGTTCATTTACGCCATCGATATATGGTAAGATATGAGACGTCCCGCGATAAAACCAACATTGTGGACTCTGCGTAAAGTATCGACCCGGATCAGCCTAAGCACGCCGCGTAGGCTTACCCGGATATACACTTTTCGCCTCCTGTGGATTTTCTGTTTCAGGAATCATTACTCTATACCTCTTTCCAGCTGAGACGGAATGTGTCGGCCCGGAAAAGTCCATGCGGATAGTGTAGGCTGATCTGGGTCGAAACATTACGCAGAGGCCATAGTGTTGGTTTTCCCGCGGGAGGCTCATATATTTATACAATTCTTTTGTACTTAAATGTTTATATTGAAAAACAAACCCGTGATGAAATCGTATCAAGAAAACCGCTAAGCAGCAGTTCTAACTGCTCAGTTTTGGATATGGACTTACTGCTTCGTTGTTTAACAGACATATATGTTTATTAATTGATTTTTCGATTAATCACATGTTCGAGTGATCACATGTTTTAGTTATCATATATTCGAGGAATCAATTGTTAAAGTTATCGCGAGTCCACTGTTTATTATTGGTCTAATAAAACTGAGAATTCTTATGTCTACTAAATATTTTGAAAATGAAGACGTTTAAGATATGGCTATAATTCATGTAACGATAAAAATCAATATAATTAATCATTGTTCTATTTTCGTTGCAAGCCATATATAACTTTGACATATTGGCTACACCGTAAGAAAAATCACCTTGGATGTGAAGTGGTAGAGCGTCTATCCGAGGGTCGGAATGTCGCGGTTTCAGTTTGATCCCCGGCCGGGTCGTACAAAATACAGTCAAACCTGTGCAAAAGACCACCTTTGAATAACAATCGCCTGTCTATAACACCAATATTTTAGTTTCCCAATTAAACATTTTCTTCATAAATGGTACTGTAATTAGAGACCTGTGAACAGAGACCATATTGTTGCCTTCCCATCGGTGGTCGTTATACACAGGTTACACTGTACTTTAGTTAGTACATGTACTGGCTTTCCGTTCTTGGCTAAAAAAACTAGTATTTTGTGTGAGATGAGAAGAAAGGCAGTTGCCTGGGAAGAATGCTGAAACACACGTGGGAGTCACGAAACACATGATAACAGAAGACCATTTTAAGTGGCGATAAACTCCAACATGTTTTATTTTCGTTTAACGTGGCTTATATAAAAACACTTTCCTATATACATGTACAACAAATCTGCAGAACTCGATTATATCATTGCAAAAGTGCTGAAAATGTCGTCTGCTGCAGACACGCTAGGCAAAGACTGTGTGTTAAAAAAGGTTACATACACAAATAGATGATTTAAGTGAGAATCTAACATACATTCGAAACGTTGAAACAGCTGTCAGCAGTATCTATTTCATCAAAGAGTAAGTTGACTTATTGCTGTCAGAAAACGGCATTTTATGCCAACAGATAACAAAGATGATATACTATTAAATTCCCGATCTGATATGCTGAAGAATATGATATGTGTTTTAGGATATATTGAAACATTGTTTTTGCTGATTGCAATAATTCATCTTATGCAACAGGTAACTGTCGATGAGAAAAAATGAGATAAATGCAATTCACGTTACAAAAAAATAGTCTGGTTTTATCATACACTGATAAAGTTAAACAGAACAGAGAAAGATATAGAGTAGAAACCCCAACACAAGAGAAATATTGAATGTGTGAGGGAGATAATAAAAGACCTAAGCGACGGAAGAAGATGAAGAAAGAGAGAAAGGGGGAGAGAGAAGAGAGAGAATTGTGAAAATGGAAATCAATATAAACGGCAGAGTGATGGGCCATGTATTGTTACATTGCTCGTGATCAATATGAATCCTTGTTTGACGTTTGAAGCAAATCCGGTCTGACTGAAACTAAGTCGTGACCAATTAATGCAAACCGCTACGGACGGATAGGTAGATGGACGGATGGACAAACAGACATCGGAGAAGTTATTTCTCTCCCAACACTTTATCTCGCACACAAGCAAACTCCCAAAAATCAACATTTCAAATCGCAAATATATGCACACATGTTCAATTGTTCCGTTATATCGCGACGTTTCATGGTTAACTACCAGTTCTACAGGTCCATTTATTCTAACACCTGAACAATTATCTGCAATATAGATACATGTTATGAAGCATTTACAATTGTACAATCTAACTCTTCGGAAATCGATGTACACAAAAAGAAGTCACGCGTTAGTAAATCAATAAATATCATAACTCCACTTTGTGACAAAGTTGCTATTAGAGAGCATTGGACTTCCCTGATGGTTCGACCTAGGGATTGAGTGACCAGCTTTGCCCTTGTCCAAATCTGCAGCTTTGACTTTTCAAATACCATAATGAAAATATGGAAAATCTCTGAAAGGAACGTTTAAGTATTGAATTGAGTTAAAAATATTGCGGCAAAAAGGAGATATTGCTCATTATTATAAATTCTTCTGTATTCAGTATTTTAAAAGTTATCTGTTGTAAACGCGTTAACATTCGAGTGTATGTGGGAAAGGTTTACATACTGATGGACAGGTAAGATTGACAGACGTAAACAAAACCCAATACAGCACATGTATTTAATAAACTAATTTATGCGAGCCATTAGGATAAATATTTCAGCGCCAATGGCAATATAGAAGTTTTCTCCAATAATACAGATTCAGGTGCGTCAGTTCGTAACGAGCAGTCTCACTTGAAATCAGCTTTCATTTAGTTATCAGCCTTGAACATGAAAGAGTCTATCTACTTTATGAAATTCAGTGATGTATATGAAATACAATAATCTCTAGTATCACGATCATTGGTGCAGAGATGTTTCAATTAGGGTCACGTTACACGTAAGCCGACATTCGGTACTTTGTCGTAGATTTAAATGAGCATGCGTTTTGTCGACGTCTAATCATGGACTGTATTCACAGTTTGCCATCTAGTCGTACAGGCAGCAACAACAACAACCAAACAAACAACATTAAAAAAAAAAAAAGCAAACACCTCTTAAGTTTGGTCGTTATTCCCTTTATTCAATGCAATGCTGAATCATCTAACATGGACTTGTCCAGCTTTGCATATGGATCAGTTCATTGCTTACCTTAAGAATATCAAATTAAAACTGTTGAGTCAGGCAGCCAACGGCATTGGGACTTAATCCTTGCTGGTGTCACATAGTTCATTGGGACTTAATCCTTGCTGGTGTCACATAGTTCATGAGAGTCGGTTCCAGGGGCCAACAGGTAAATGCCTAATCCTCTGAAGGTTGGTTTACCTGTGGCGTGCTACATTGTGAATTGACCCTTAGTTCAAAGTTCAAGACGTAAACAAAAACTGGTTAATTTTACCGACAGTTCTGAAAAGGATATGTCAGTTTGAATTAACATGTCTTTAACAGATGTCAATTATATGCATATGATGTTTGGGGTAAACTACCTATTTACCTTTTTACACATAGAGCATGTTATAAGCACGCAGGTGTAAACACTTTTCTCATCGAATATTCATGTAGTCGATGTATCTTGCATTTCCGTTTGGATGATATAAGAAACGGGACTCATTCGGCGCCTCGGTGGTGTAGTGGTGTAGTGGTAGAGCGTCCGTCTCGGTTGCGGATTTTACAAAAATTGTAGTAATGGCTGGCCTCCTTGGCCTTCAGTGTTGCGGGGTTAGCATAACGGCTGACTGGCTGTTGTAAGAATAAATGGACCAGTAGTACTGGTAACTCACCCAGGAAACGCCGTGACATAACTGCCAAAAGTAAGTAATATACCAAATAATAAATCACTTAAAAAGACAAATGTCGCCGCTGTAATTAATTGGTCGGTATATCGGTATATTGGTCCGTCTATATTAGATGTTGACTTTGCGGTGCGAACAGCTTCCTCGATGTATTATATATATTAATGAAATTTGAAACATGTGATAACCGTTATGCCCCAGTCAGACACACACATACGGACTCTGCGGATGCTACGGATGGCTCATCCGTATCTATCCGTCCAATCCGTAATGGTCCGTATCGCATCCGCAGAGTCCGTAACTGTCTGTATCGTATCCGCAGGGTCAAAACGATCCAAATTTTGAAAAGTTTCAAAATTCAGGCGCGGACGAGAAATCCGTAATTAACTGAAGGCATTTATCCGTATCTAATCCGTATCTAACCCGTATCTAAACCTATCATTCCGGGGTCCACCCCAAGTTGTGGATTAATACGGTTTCATGCTGATCGTTACCTGTAGTTCTGCGTATTGTTACCTACAGAAACGTTTCAATACGGATAGTTTGCGTTCCAATACTGACGGATACCTTTTTGTGCGGATGATTGCGAATAATTGCGAATTAATACGGATAAATACGAATTATTACGGACTCCTGCGTTCCATTAACTTCTCGTGCGACGATCTCTACCACTTTGGCAAAACAAAAAGACACGTGAACATAGAATGTTGGGAAGGTTTCTCGATCTATATATATTGGATGGTCTTCCTAGATCCACAGCCATGGACAACGAATGCAAACTGCTCTTGCTGAGACTTAGCCAGTCCAACATGAACCTCACACTGATTTATGCACATATCTTGCGCATCTGGATTACACGCCGTCGGGATAGGAGGTCGTGGGTCCGCCGTTGGATAACTCTCAGGCCGGAACAGGGAGCGTATGGCAACCTCGTGATGCTCTTGAGGAACGAGGATTTGGTGGCGTTCAGCAACTTCACCAGGCTCACACCCGAGATGTTGCGAGACGTGGAGGAACGACTCACGCCAAGATTTCGTAAGAAAAACACATAGTACAGAGATTCGCAGGAGGTTGGACTGAAGGTTGCCATCACAATCAGGCATCTGGCCACTGGGGACTGCTACAAGTCGATGATGTACCTGTTCTATGTGTCGCACAACACGATCTCACTTATAGTTCGGGACGTCTGTCAGGCCATTTGGAAGAGAACGAGCGGTTCTGCAACTATCGCATATCTCCTGCCAGACGATGTGTGGAGAATGCCTTTGGCATACTGGCCAACCGCTGGGGCTGCCTCCTCACAACCCTCCGACAGGAGCCGCAGAACGTGGAAAGCATTGTGCTGGCGTGTGTGACACTCCACAATATGCTGAGGACGGCTTGCACAGATGATGGTGCACTTGGCGACGGTGAGAACGAGCAGCACAACCTCATCCCCGGCTCTTGGACAGGCTCTTGCTCTACAATCTCCTCAGTCTCTGTGTCTGCCAATATAAGAAAGAGAAACCAAACTTTATAAATATACAACAATTATACAAACATTCAAACTTCTTCTTAATACATTTTAGTAATGATCACATTATATCACAAGATTTATTTTAACATAAAGTTAAAATAAGATAAACAATGCTAGTTTGCACCATTAAAAATTGGACATACAATTAATCTGCGCATACATAAATGTGATGCCATTAAATTGAACTGTTTATCCATACTTACTCATTAACAATACAGCATTCATGAAAAAAATACAGCATTGAGCACAAAAACAGTATTTACATAAACATATATGACATTTTATATTTTAAAATTAGAAACTTACACTGACACTGCCTCTTCTTGTAGCGAGCTTCTTGTTCCAAGCCTGCTACCACTGCCACGTCCCCTGCCTCTTGCTGGTGATACCTGAGGTGATTGATACGACACTTCCAGCTCCATCAAGGTGTCTCCATCACTATCATCCTGATGAGATGTTGGAGGTGGAGTGTGTGCCTTCTTTGGAAGCTGCCTCTTCTTCTGCTGCTTCTTTGCAGGCATGATTTTCCAGATAAATCTCACACAACTTCAATGATTTGTTGATGTCATTTGTCCAAAATGCAAATGGCGATTGTGTACGTGACCCCTTCTTTCCGCAAGGCATGCGCAACAGTCCATATATGACGGTATCTAACCGCATCTATCCGCATCTACAGGTAGCAGAAGATAATGGAAGGTAAGTAATCCGTATCTATCCGTATCTATCCGCATCGTGTCAATTCACTGAGAAAGTATCAAACCGCTGACTTCCGCTGACATCCCCAACCATCCGTATCTATCCATATCTATAGGTAACTGTATCCGTAAATTCATTAAGAAAATAGGCCACGCCCACAATTTCTGCGGAAGACTGCGGATTTTATACGCAACTATCCGCCCTTTCCGTAATGTGTGTGTCTGACTGGGGCATTAGATGTGTATATGCAATCAACTTACCATTGACATTTTGTATAGTCAAATACTGTTCTTGTGTATCGCACATTTCCGTTTGGGTGACATAGGAAACCTCTCCTTTACTTAACAATCATTTAAGTATTTCATTAAGATTTCATCGGGTCGTTCTATTGACCTGATTGTTTGTCTGGTGGTTGATCCGTCGGTATGCCACTTGCACATTGTGGAGCAAAGCGAACCACTTCCTCAAGTTAGTCTCAGTAGCGAAGCGGGCTGCTGTCAATGAGGTTGGGATTTAGATCCAAAATTCGGTCTACAGTCTTTCCGACTTTTGACAAACGTCAATGCGACAAGCGTCATTCTTCTGTTATTATTGGAACACCAGCCAGTTGCTTGGATATATTTGTGTGTGGCGTTCTGGTGTGGGACAGCCAAGAAACAGGTAGGGGAACTGGCTCCCTTGACCTGACTGAATAAATGTTGAAAACGGCGTTAACCTATACTTAATCAATCATTGTTCAATATATAAAATATTGTAATAACACTTGGAACAGTTGCGAATCGTAAATTATGAATATGCCATAAAAACATCCCCTAGAATGTGTTTGGGGTAGTCACCTACTCTAGAGTTACCTGCCCCTATCATTGCACTATCGGGTAAGGCATTCTCCCATAGTGGGGGCGCCCTTTGGCTTTGGTGTATCAAGCAACATAATCGAGAGATAATACATTTGAACCGTCCCACGAAAAAACCAAAATTATGGACTCTTCGTAATGTTTCAACCCTGATCAGCCTGCGCAGCCCACGCATGCTAATCTGGGCCGACACATTCCGTCACAAGGGGGATAAAGGCATAGAGTAGGGATTCCTGAAACAGAAAATCCACAGTAGGCGAAAAGTGTCTGTCCGGGTAAGCATGCTTAGACTGATCTGGGTCGATACTTTACGCAGAGTCCATAAGGTTGGTTTTCTCGTGGGACAGCTCATTTGTGGACCAAACCGTTTTGACCGAAAATAGTTTTCTTCATACTTCACGTATTTATTACTAATGTACCATATATAGAGATAGCGATAAATAAGGTTAGGTGACCAATCTAGTCGCCATTGTTGATTCATGCTAGACGTACTGATTGATTTACTTACAGCTTACATTTGGTTCGAAGCGAAAACAAAATTAGATACAACAGTCCTTGAAGAAATGCAGTACTGTAAGTAGGATCCAAGTAAAATGAAGTATTTTCGTTGCTTCAATTAAATATAACAGAGACAAGCCAATTCTAATTAAGAAGCTTTTAACAACGATCAGTTCCATACGGGTACTTTCAAGTAAATTGCTTGTTTCATTCGCAAATTAAAACGTAATTGGGAATACTTAGTATAATTACAATTACTGCAGATGCATTTTGCCTCACCTGAAACAGCCGAATTTGGAAAAAGTGTGACAAAAGATGCAATTGCTCATAATGATCAGTTATTCCTGTTGTTACAATGGACTAGTCTGTATTCAATTATCATTCTTTCTGTTACATAGATTGTTTTCACATTTTCACCTAGATATGTTCACAGACATCTCGTGAAGATTTGTATCAATCAATCAGTCAGTCAGTCAATTATTCAGTCAGTCAGTCAGTCAGTCAGTCAGTAAGTCAATCAGTCAGTCAGTCAGTCAGTCAGTGAATCAGTCAGTCAGTCAGTCAGTCAGTAAGTCAGTCAGTCAGTCAGTCAGTCAGTCAGTCAGTCAGTCAGTCAGTCAGTCAATCAATCAATCAATCAATCAATCAATAATTGTAAATATTGACCGACTTTGTTTGGATAAAATCGGTTAATATTGTTAAGTAGCAACTTATCCTTGGCGCATTTTTAGATATTCGAAATGATAGTATCGAGTACTCATGGTAATCAACCTATTTGTTATGATAACGTTGACATATCCTGCGTGATAAGCCTCCCACTGCTTTCATTCCAGCTTAGATAATGCAAGTTATTTTCAAGCGATGTTTTATCGATAACATGAACACACTTCAGTAGCTTGTATTAACACGGATTTAATTTAACAGGGCGCTTAATTACCTGCAATTTGCCTGTCTGGTAGATATCTTTTATCACAAAATCAATTTCACTGACAGAAGGTTATAAATACTATTCACGCTATCTTAGAACCAATGGAGAAACATCTTTACTTTGAGTTCACACACCGTGAAATTTTGATTTATTTTTTATAAAACATACCCTTTATTTTCCCTTTATTGCCTATTATTATAAACGGATGTAAAAAATAATTAAATTCGATAATGGATGTAATTTAAAAGTATTATCTTCATTATAAAACAAAAACATATTTTACCAACAATTTAATAGTGAATGTATTGAAATGTACCCTTGCTGCTCTTTTCATTGCTGCTGTGATTAAATTGAATTTCACGCCTGATTGACACCCAATACTTGTTTTCATGTTTTGATAAAACAATCAAAAGCGAATTGTATACGAGTCAGATTGAAATGTAGAGCCGTCCACGTTATTTTTTTTTTATTTTGTAACAGTTCACCGACTCGGTGGTGTTGTGGCGGAGCCTCTTCCTCGGGTCCGTGTGGTCGCGGGTTCGATGCCCGGCCGCGTCAGGCCAAATACCTTAGGAATTATGGTAATAGCTTTCCCTCACTGACGATCACGATTGTGGGATCATAATTAGAACGTCTGACTCGTTGGTGTTTGGATAAATAGATAAACAGTACTGGTAACTTACCGAGACAACGGCGTGTAATTACTGACATACTGTACTGACATACTGTTGAAAGCGACGAAGGCTACAACACTATACAAACAAGTGAAAAAATATAACAAGTCAATTTTGACGGACTTAATAATATTTACAAATGTGAGCAATATAGTTACTGTTAAGTTGTAGAAATGAACACAGTCGCTCGTTTACTTATCTCATCATTTTATTCGTCAAGTTAAATAGTGCGAAAGGACATGCTAAGATCGAAATGCACTTGTGTATACAAATATTGCACATGCTTAACGGTTAGGATCAGACGATCGGTATTACATTTAATTCCATTCAAATAGACTGGTATGGTATGACTCTTTGGCGAACATTGTAGTACCAGATCAGACTGCGCGGATACTAGTCTGTTATGCGCTGGTGGCAAATGCCAGATTGTCCTTTGTACACAGATTGCTGCATCATTGTATTTCAGAACCCCGGCAGCGCAGTCGGTAGCGACGCGAGCCGTCAATCAAGGGGTTTTGATTACGAACCTCAACTCGACCAACGTTCCGTTTGATGAAAGTCACTGTGACAAGCAGCCAGTTGCTTGGAAAGTATGTTGTGTGGAATATTGGTGTAGGAAAGCCAGGACACATATAAATAGGCCGTGAACTGACTGAAAAAGTATTGAAAACGGCGTTAAACATCAATCATTCAATCAATCAATCATTATTGTATTATATCACGGCGGACAGTTCACATAACCGTTATTGTCTCGCTTTCTTGCATCATTTTCTCTTAACGAAATTGTTCCAAGACAACTGGCTTCTTTCAACTATGTACTGGTTAAGGCCATTGGAGGCCATTGGTACAATTCACAAAGACTGTGGATATCATCTGTTGAGTCGCATTTCGAACTCATGGTCAATTGATTGGTAGACTTTGTCGTTACCGACTGATGGAGTCTCCAACAAACCTCGTGGTGTTATAAGGTGTAAGCATGGTATAAAGCGCCACAGAAGTATGATTTGAACTAATACAGTTACCAACAAGAAGAATTTTGATGCAAAGCATCAAAGACGCCGCGCATGCTTTTGAAGCATGACTTAAAGGAAGCAGATGCAGTTCAGTACATTTAAATAACCTGTGCAAGCAGACAGGATGTAAATATTTCGAACAAGAAGGCCAAATGTCCCTTTATTTCAAACAAGAATGCCAAGATGTGCCTATATTGCTACCATAGCCTATATAAAAAAAAAGGTTACCAAGAGCAGAAAGGGTCAATATTGACGTAGGGATTAAACGTTTTACATGGTACGATACATGTGATATTCAGCATGTGAAGTTTAGTCGTGAAATGACAAGTTTAGTCCTGAAACCATTTGTTTTACGGTTTGCTTAACACTCAATGCAACTATAATGTGTCATACAAGCTGAAGTTTCTTTTTTTCTTTTTTACCAATAAACTGTTTTAAATTCTCTTACTAGATCGATAAAAATCGATTAGATAAAAAAAACCATAGGTGCTTAAATATTAACATATATTAAGGTGTATTACCTCTAGTTATAAGTTAAGTGTGACACCACAAGCTTAGGAAGGAGGTGGACGTATATTCTCCTTCCAGTTTAGTAAAAGTATGATAGCAAAAACGGGAGTATATAAACAAAAAATTCGAAGTAATTAAAAAAGAGAAGAAAGATATGTATGATCAAGATTGAGCATTATGTAAGTTCACATGTATAGTCAACATATAGCAAGAATTATTAAGTCTGTTTTGTTTGTTTGTAATGTCACTTTAATCGTTTTGAACATGCCTGTAGAAAACTGAAAAATAAACAAAAGAAAATGGTCAAGTCAGTTCCCCAAGAGCAAAGAGCGAAAACCAGTTGGTACGAATCGTTCATCTCGAACGAAACATGAAAGACCGGGTACGAATCCAATGAATTTTAGAAATCGGATGAAATCGTGAAAACAGCGAAGTATTCATAGCGGAAGGAAGCAGAGACAACTTAATTACTCTATGGGAACCGATGACACCTTGTCGTCTATTAAATAAGAATGACCAAAAGCACCAAGCGATGACATGCTGCATTTACAAATAATGGAACGGCTCACGTTACGGCCATGCGTATTGCATAGTTTCGTTAACGTTGTTTTTACAGTTTCTAGAACTATACTGTAATATGTAGTTATTCAAATGAATCATCATTGATTTTTTAAAGATTACCCATTTATTTTAAAATCTCAATATCGTAAATAGGCAAAAACATCGCCAGAAACCTTTTTCTGAGCTTTGATGAATCGGGTCGTATACCAAACTATAAAAAAAGCGTAGCCTAGGAAGTTAGGGCAAAGTAATTAAATACCCATTACATGTGTCTAAAGTTTTTTAATAACGGTAGAAGACATACGTATTTTGTATCTTGCTGTTTCTTAAATCATTTTATACAATTTATTTATTCATAAAGGTTGGGTTTTTTTCAAACATATAACAGAGGTTTTCTTAACAAAAATAATGTTGGTTGCTACCTTTTCGATTACGTCACCCCATGGTACAAAATTAAAACCTATCCCATACTGACGCCGCGCTTCTACGCGGCTTCAATAAACTTCGTGGTCTTATAAGGTGTAAGAATGGTATAAATCGCCACAGAAGTATGTTTTGAACTAATGCAGTTACCAATAAACTTCGTGGTCTTATAAGGTGTAAGAATGGTATAAATCGCCACAGAAGTATGTTTTGAACTAATGCAGTTACCAATAAACCTCGTGGTATTATAAGGTGTAAGAATGGTATAAATCGCCACAGAAGTATGTTTTGAATTAATACAGTTACCAACAAACCTCGTGGTATTATAAGGTGTAAGAATGGTATAAATCGCCACAGAAGTATGTTTTGAACTAATGCAGTTACCAATAAACCTCGTGGTATTATAAGGTGTAAGAATGGTATAAATCGCCACAGAAGTATGTTTTGAACTAATGCAGTTACCAATAAACCTCGTGGTATTATAAGGTGTAAGAATGGTATAAAGCGCCACAGAAGTATGTTTTGAATTAATACAGTTACCAATAAACCTCGTGGTGTTATAAGGTGTGATAATGGTATAAATAGCTACAAAAGTTTAGCTGAGCCAGGCGCTCATGATAGGTTACATATGCGTGCAGAGTGAAGACTCAGGTGAGCTTATGATTACGCATAGTCTCATCAGACCATTCACCACTGTCAACAAACATCTATCAGGACAATATATGTATTTTGCGAAAACAACCAAACAGCTGATAAATGCCCCATTAGTGTAATGTTCAAAACCCAACCTAAGCGTTATTATAACTAAAACAAGTGTAATGTGCATATAGGTCTACCTGTACTGAGCAATGTAATCTGATTTATTAAAATCCAGTACAGAACGAAATCTATATATACGTGAATGCATTAGTTAATCGGGTCCTACACAGGTCACATATGAACCGTTCCGCGAGAAAACCAAATCCAGTGCTGAACGACATCAAAACGAGCAATTTCTCCTTTAACCACGATGTTTTCAATTTTGTTCATTAATTGTAACTATTCGCTATTATGTTTTCATAGTCGTCTGCTGCAGATTTGTTGCATATGGGAGAGAGTTAAACCAGTATCCATTGGGGCTTTTATGCATCGAGGCGTAGGCATTATTTTTACAACACGTGTATTGATTACGCTAAGATTAGTTTTCACAGGGCATCGTTCATCCCTGAAACGTAAGCATCAATTTGACATCTTTAACACCACTCGAAAATTGCAATCGTTTATTTGCAATTCAAAGAAAACGAGATTGGTAATGAGAATATCTATTTGGGGGATCACGGCTGAATACTCCAGGGAAAATATTTGAATATTTGAATCTTGTTGTTGAGAGTTGACAGTAAAAGTTTAATCCCGCGTATCAGTATGACAGTGAAAATGGTGATGTTGTTAGAGAAGCAAGGCAATACCTCATTGAAATATTTCTTGAAAGAGGATCTCCGAGAATCACAACTTAAGCCCTTCCCGTATGCATAGACATTTTCGACGCATCTAAAGAAGAGTAATTTTAAAAACATTGTAACAAATGTAAAAAATGCTCATAATGTTTCCAACTCTATTCAGTAACTATGCTGTCACTTGTTGACAGTTTGCATGGTTTGGCTCAGAGTTTGTTAAGTATTGTAACTGTTTTCACCTCAATTCCATACTCATATGTTGGGTTTTTATAGCCCTAATACTTTCAAAGACGTCTACTATAAATTGCTCGTATGAGGAATAGGGTGAAACGTCTACGCGACACAGTTTTGTTTCTGCTTTGAAATGGTTTTTGGAATTCTTGCAGCGTCGCCTTTTATTTTTAATATGAGCGCCGAAAGGCAAGCCAACTTAAGGAAATTCGTGACCAGTGTCGAGCCAGTGTCGAGCCATACCAGCCTTGGCATCTGCGAAATCTAATCTGGCTCTACACTGTTCGGGAATCAGTTATTTTTGTTTAAATGTGCGTATAAGTGCTAAACTTATTACGGTAAAAGCAGAAATTCCATATGTGTAGGGGTGAACCAAAAGTTATAGGACTGTCTTAGTTACTTGTTTTTAGTTAAAACACGTTGATTCATACCACATGTATACTTTATGGCGACTTAACATTGTCAATATTGTCATTTGTTAAGTAATACATTGTTTTCATATAATAGATACGAATTGAGGCAAAGGCGGGCCACTCCGTATTTTAAAAGACAATACAAGTTTTAAACGTGTATATTTAAAGTTGCTTAGCGATGTGCAAGAACGTGACGTACAAAATGACGTCAAATATAAAATTGATAAACTGCAATATAGTAAATTTTCACCACAACGTAGACAATAACCAAAACAATTTTGGATGTGATAATTCAGTGGAGTTCACTTGAAGTCAAGCAGTTACTGGCGATGTATACATACATTTTTTATCGTGGTTGAAGGAGAGATATCAGTGGGAAACTAATGTTACTTGCAAAACAACCAGTTTTGAAGTAAAATGAAATAGTACCAATGTCTTTTTTCACCTTATATATGACTTGTCATTTAAAACACATCATTAGTAATGTATTTCAGTGAACAGTGGATATTGAACGTCATCTAGTAACGGCTAATGGACAACTTGTTGAAAAATGCGTGTTGATATAACTGTTAGTAACAATTTTATTCACGTTTTCAAACCAAGTTTTTGCTTCAAACTGTGACGTCAGAATGACGTTACTACCGTGGTACGCCCCGAAGGTACTTACACTTTTCATAATCTCACAGACATTTTATTTTCCAGCAAAGTTATTTCAATATTTGAGCCGTATGTAAGAGAAATAAGGACATTTGTTAAAATCAGGTTTTTTTGCTAAACGTTTGATTTATGTCGAAATTATAACAAAAGTCCAATTACTTCTGGATCACCCCTCGTTTGCGTAACATTCCTATTATCCACAATGATTTACAATGTCGTCTGCTTCCACGGCATTACACAACCCGTCTGTATCAGCTCAAATGTAAATTCAAATAATAATTATTTCCCTAATATCTCCCAAGTACCGGAAGCTTAGTTGGTACAAAAGTCAATGCAAAACGCGTAATTCTCTTGCGCAAAGGGATAACAGTATATGTGGAAAAGCAGCCAGTTGCTTGGAAATACTGTTGTGTGAAGTACTGGTGTGAGAAAGGCAGGAAATACATTTACAAGGGCTACGTTTAGATATATGAGCCGTCTCGCGAGAAAACCAACATTATGGCCTCTGCGTAATGTATCGACCCAGATCAGCCTGCGTAGTCCGCGCACATCGATCCAGGCCGACACATTATGTATCATGAGGATATAGGTTTAGAGTAATGATTCCTGAAATAGAAAATCCACAGGAGGCGAAAATGTATATCCGGGTAAGCCTGCGCGGCATGCTTATGTTTCAAGAATCATAACTCTATACCACTAAAAACCCTGAGACGGAATGTGTCTGCCCGGATTAGCCTGCATGGACTGCGAAGGCTTATCTGGGTCGATACATTACGTAGAGTCGATGATGCTGATTTCTCGTGGAACGGCTCATATCAGTTCAATATCGCTTATAACATCTGGCTAGACTTGTGGTAATACGTTTTCAAAGTATGATGGTTTTATCTGATGGTTTATTAGCTATCAGTAGCGGTTGACCGGGTCAGTTTATCGCTTCTTTCGTGTTTTCTCCATTATCGTATATTCGAATCTTACTAATACTTTTCTACATGGCATAGAATAATCAATATTATTGAAATTGCATTCCGTACAATTCAAGAAAAAGTTATTTGAGCACGAAGATGTGAAAAAGGTGCAAGTTTGCATTTGTGATCAGTGTATGTTCAGATCGGACTCTTCAAATGCACACACTTGATATAGATATTTACTGTTCACTAATGCCAATTTGTACCTTTTATCATGGACAGGCTAATTTCTTGTCGAGCACTAACTCCTGTTCCGACAATGTATTCAAAGATCCTATAGCAATGCCCTTTTCTTAAGAAGAAGCCTTATGTTAAGAGATGCACGATAGGATGGTAACGACGAATTAACCCTTTGTGTGCCGGAACCGATTTTTGAGAAAACGTGTGCCATAAGTTTAAGTTGAGTCGCCAACAGTATGAATTAATCTACGAGCCTGCTGGCCATGGGTCCAATTCCACCAACCTTACTTAGTGCGAAGTAATACTTATATACTTAACAGCATATTTCGTTCTTGTTGTTTCCTTAATAAATATGCCAAAAAGAGTTAATTTCTTAACAAGTAATGTTAGTCAGCAAGGTAACTATTTATAGTAATTTACTTAAAATATATTCCAACATTCGTGCTTAAAAAAAATATTTTTGGAAGCAAGAAATTATGAAATTTGCTTTTAAGTATTTAATCTTTACTTAGCGCTAAGTAGGGTTGGTGTTATTGAACCCTTTGACGCAGATATAGCAGGCGACTCTTGAAAACATTGTGGCAAAAGAAGATATTGCTCATAATGAGCAGTTCTTCCTTTTGCCACAAGGTTTTCAATTCTATTTAATGATTAAACCTTCACTTATAGAGGTTTACCGTATTTTGAACCCAGATGTTTTCAGCGATTTTACTTATCAAGCGAATCAACATTCTAAGTATAGTGTCTATGCAATATACCCCTAGAGGGATTACGATGTTCGTGAAATGCATAAGAAGTAGATTGATTTAATTGTACTGTAAATTTGATTTTAGCTTCTATGAATAAGAATACTAATTCCCGTGTAATGGTATAATCTTTAACTTGCAATATGCGATCTGTAGAGTCTAACATCTCCAAAGCAAGAGATGGCGGAGGCAAAAGAATTCAGCTTTTCTAAAGGGCTGTTGCTCTTTCTCAATTTACCACAATGTTTTCAAAAACTGTCTAATGCAGATGTGTCAGAAAGCGTCTAGATCCCAGTGGTTTCATACCATGGAAGTAAACAACCACATTCTCACAACCGAATTTCATAATTTATCTATATTTGTATTTCAAAACGAAAGTCTTTTGGTTTTCTTGACTGGAGATTCCTATTGGATAAGTCATTCGCGTACATATAATTCGACTGGTTTCTCGCAATTAATTGATTCTATTGTATTGGAAATCAAAAGAGAAAGTTTTAGTGTTCCAATTTGCTGAAACGCACAAAGCTCAAATAATACATGCGATCTTTGATTTATCAACATCGTGTTTTGCTTCCAATCAGAATATCACACAAAGTTATAACCGTTTTCGTAGTTTATTCGTAAAATCGTCCGATTTGGGCGTGGAAGACCAGGGTTCGATCCCCGGTCGGGTCATTCCAAATATTTTAAAATGGCTGTAATTGCTGAACCTCTTTGGGCACTCAGGCTTGCGGGGATAGCTTTACGATTGTGTCATCCGTGTCAAGATAGATAAGTCCCCTAGAACTGGTAATGTAACGGTGTCGTCTCACTATGCCAACTTTTAGTTTTAAGGCAAGTTTGTGGGGATGAAAAAAAGTTGGCAAAATGAGACTAGGTCAACATGTGTGAATTAGCCGGAGACTAAATCATAAGCTTTTTCAACATGCATACCTGAACTATTTCATATTTATGATATATGCGGATAATAACAAAGAGAAAAAAATCTATATCCCTTTTCATTTCATTCTTATACAAATAAACCAATTTATCTACTAGGTAGACAGAGTTGCTCATTTTCCGCACATATTATTTCAGGTATGACAGAGGAGTTAAAAAATAATTGGTTGGCAAAGTGAAACTAAATGTTTTGATTGAAAAATAAAACAGTTGGCAAAGTGAGGCTGAACCAAATTAACCAGGCATCGCGATGTAATTTAAATACTTTTAAAAAAGGGGTAAAATGCCATTTATCAAACAAACGCGTAATTATAGAGGAGAGGAGATATATTGCGGCGATAATGTGCCGATTTCTAAAACTATATTACAGTATATGGAAAACTGATCCAAGTAGAATTAAACATTACATCTTTATTCCAATTACGATAAGTGATATGATGTCATCAATTAAAAACAAAAAGTAATTAAATAGTGATGATTTGCAAATAACATATTTTAGCCGTCCCGCGAGAAAACCAACATTATGACCTCTGCGTAATGTATCGACCCAGATCAGCCTGCGCATTCCGCGCAGACTTATCCGGGCCGACATATTCCGTCTCAGGGGCATAGAGGTATATAGTAATGATTCCTGAAACAGAAAATCCACAGGAGGCGAAAAGCGTCTATCCGGGTAATCCTTTGCGGCATGCTTGGACTGATCCGGGTCGATACTTTACGCAGAGTCCACACACTTGGTTTTCGCGCGGGACGGCTCAATTTTGAGACGCGTCTGCCGATTTGAGTTTTGTTACTGAATCTCCGAACAGTGAAGACTCCGATGTCATCAGAGGCTTCGCTGTCCGTCTAATGTTATATAAACATAATTATATCTTCTAGAAGTCTTCCACCCTAAATGTACCCACATACCGCAGTTGTGCAGGAGACGACTTTGAAAACATCTAGACAACGTTATACAAAATGTCTTTAAATTAATGCTTGATTATCGAAAAGAGTTGAAATAATTGAGAAATCAATTAGAAAGTGTTCATTATGACACAGAAACGTCAAAATGCGTCTACATGGGGGAAATGATTAACTTATTCCAAACTAGATATTAACAATGGACCCCATATCGCATGTTGCGGATTATTTGTTCAACAAACTAAAACTGCAATAAAACACTAATGAGTTTACTTACTTGCACTTTCGTTTTAATAGATTGATGGTTTCCATATAAAGTTTATTGTCGCATTCGTTAAAATGTATTTAGATATTCAGTTTCCCAGCAAGCCTCTGGTATATTATTATATTACTTTTTCTTTATATGCATTTTTGAATGGCTGATGGTGAAACATAATTTTCCCTCTCACCAATAATTATCAACCTTTGGCAATTGCATGTACAATAATTAAATTGCGAATAGGGGATAATTCGATAAGACTGCACGGATGTCGGACTAATCTGGTTCTACAATGTTCATTACTTTTACCTTTGCCCATTTTTTCGTTCAGTGTTTATGTCGCAAGGGGTGAATGGAAGAAACATTTTTATATAAAACGTTTTGACTTTTATTATAATCCATACAAGCAATATGTAACAGTGCGTTTCTTATAGGTAATCAAATAAACTGGAATTAATAAGAAGATGGATAAGTATATATGACATGGATTATTTTATTTGTAATTTCTAAAATAAAGTATTTATAGCTTGTTATGCATTAACCCTTATTTCACTTCATTCCTAAAAACGGCTTCACCAACATAGACTTTAAAATAAAAGAAAAGCGGGCAATGTAGACACATAAAAGACTGCACTAATGTGCAGGCTGATTCAAGTTTACTGTGTCCGCAATAGTAGCCTAATATCGTGCCTCGTCCTCTTCTGTTTATCATTGAGGAATCCGCCGTGGCTCGGAGATTTGGAATCAGGCGTCCCGCGTTCTATCCCCAGTCGAGGCGGTCATGGAGGAGTGTTTTTGGACAAGGCACATTAGTTAGCCTAGCACTTGTATAATTTACCTTGGGACAATGAATACATGAACTGTCGACGTGATATAACTGGAATAATGTTGAAAAACGGCGTAAACCCAAAATAAAAACAAACACAAATCTATTTATTATGTCCGTCATGAAAGTGGCGAATTTGATTTTTGAAAAGCTTAAAGGTTATATCCGGAGGTTTTTATTTACAGATTTTATTAAAAATGTATGACAATTTCAACCAAACTAAAATGTTTTAATATACCAAAAATTATGTTTATATTCACATTTATAAGCTAACAAATATTAGGCCATGTTTTTGTACATGGCTTACTTCACTTGATTTTGGGTTCACTATAGTAACTTACCTTGAATTGTGACGTTTTAAGTCGCCTTGCGAGATAACGAACTGAAAACAAGTTGAATGTCAAGAACTGTAAGACATGGATTTTTTTTTTCTAAATTGATTGTAACCCCGATCTCAACAGTATGTCAGTTATATGACGAAGACATGTTAACTTAATCGTTATCACACACCCGTACATTACTCCCCATTTTCCCCGAGGCAGCTGCCTATGTTCTATCAAATAATGTGTTTAGCCCGTTGGTGGGAAACGGACGAAAGATGCTTTTAAAACATAGTTCCGACAGTTACAATAGTTATCTCCCTTGTCGGCCATTTTAATAAGCAAATATGATGAGCATTATAGAGAATATTGAAGGAAATGTGATAATTAGAAAGACACCGAGGAATTTGAGTTTCATAACCATATGTCGTTGATGCCTTTGTATGATCTGATTATATCGACATCTTGATTTGACTATTGTTGCACATGCAATGGTTCGATTTAATTATATTTGCCAATTCTCTATTTATCATATAGTAAATTTGCCTACCAAAATGGCCGACATGGGAGATAATTATTGTAGTTGTGGGTACTATGTATTGTTAGAAAAGGCAAATGAGTGTAGGACGACATTGAAATACGTCAATCATCGCAAATAATGAATTGCCAAGCTTCGATTCGAACTTACGACCTCGGTACAGACAGTATCGTCGTTACAGAATGAGCTATACTTTGAGAATGTGTAAATGTTTTGGTAATAAGAGAATTTACTGTCATGCACAATTTACGTATTGTTATATTATGTTAAAACGTCTCCTGCTTCCGATGTTGGCTAAATAAGTTCATTTGGGAAGGTAGTGAATTGTTATCAGAAAAATGGTGAGTCGAGAACTGGTGCGAGAAAGCGTGGAAACACATTATTAGATTAAATGGCCGCCTTGATACCACTTATTCACTTTTGTAAACGTCGTAAAACTCCAACCAATGAAATGCAATGCGTCTAAATATACATTAGTATGTATCTCAGTATTATTGGTATAATATTTATTAATATATGCATAGGAGCACCTTCCCTTTTAAATTGATGTCTTCGCGTGGGATTTGGAACCATTAGTATTAGTGTTACGGGCTAAAACAATCGTGTTGATGTCGTATTCCACTTTCACAGTATTAACAAATTACACTTCTAGATTGTTGTCAAATGTGCATTTAGGTATGCACCGGCAAGACTGTGTGGATGTACAGGCTCGTCTGAATCTTCGATGTAAGCAGATGCATTAAGCCTCCAAATCGAAAGACGCGATAGTTTATAAAAGACAAACTCGGGTGCGGAAGGTCGCGGGATCAATCCCTGGCAGGGTCATATAATACTAAATATTTGTAATTGTAGTAATGGATTTCCCTTCTTTGCACTCAGGATTGTCTGGTAAGCATTACGACTGACTCGCTGTCATCTGGGTAACTGGATTAGAAGACTTGGTACCCGACCTTGGCTTCCTGTTCTATAGTTCCTCAGGGAAACGAAGCACAATTTTTATTCCAGAATGTAAAGTACACTTTGTTGTCGAACTTGAATTCCAACCCCAAATAAAACAAAAACATCCTTTATCACTTTTCCTGATGATTCATTCCCGATTGTCCCACATTTTGATTTTTGGGCTAAAAATCGATGTAGGACCGGGGCGTACATATCACTACAGTTCGGTTCATTTAAAATTCCAATATATTTTTAACTTTTATTTATGAAACAGTATGTTACGAAGTAAAGGTTTGTTCCCACTTTCCCAATCTTTTATTTTCACACATACTTATTATCCCCAATTATCTCTTCGCACCTCAAACTTACCTGTATTTTCTATACTGTTGAAAAAATAAATGAAAGACACACATAAACTTGTACTTGCAGTGTATCCAGTGCATATGCATATCTATAAGTATATTTCTTTTTCTTTAATTGTGTATAAATAAAAAAATAAAATTGTCAGTATGTACGTTTAACAATAATAATTCAGATAAAGGTTCATAATAATAAATAGCAGACTTATTTTTATGATGAAATGTGAACTATCAAGATACAAACAATTAACAAAATGTATCTATTATTTATTTATGACTATAACAGTTATACCAGGTAATTACATAATTATATATCAACACTATTTTTTAATTAGCAATTATGAACTGATTGCAAATTAGTCTGAGAACAACAATAATGATTAATGAAATTAACAATTTACTTATAACTAACTGTTGAAAACTAAGAAAAACAGGTCACTAACTGTAAGTCATTCTTTAACATAGTATAAAATGAAGGTCAGTTTCCTCTGTAATCATAAACTGTGTCAACAAAGCATGCAATGCCAAAATTAACACTAAGGATGAGCTTCCTACCAAAATCGCTGATGAACACAATCACACAAGAGATGACAGCAACATTGTTCCTGCGGACATCATGAGTGGTGTCCGAAAGCAGGCCCGATGGTCAACACAGCTGGTGTCCTCCATCTATAACGGTATGCTGGCAGGAACAAGATCGATCGAATGGGATAATTCCTCCCAAGAGGTTGTGGCTAATCTACCCACATTCTACTAAGCCAAGTTCAGTTTATATAGACAGCGGTCTAAGACTAGACCAGTTCTGCCAAAGACAAGGGAGGATGTCAACTTGGAAGGGAAGTGAAAAGAGTCGCTTACAGGGGAGCCATTCCTAATCGCCAATGACGGTGATGTGGAGCGAATGCTCATATTCGCCACCGTTGACAACCTGGTCCAGACCTGGTATATGGACGGTACCTTCTACGCTTCGCCGTCATATTTCTACCAGCTATACACCATCCACGCCATGATCGACGGGTATATGTGTCCCCTAGTGTATGAACTACTTCAAAATAAACAGCAGACAATGTACATCAGATTCTTCAGACTCATCCAGATGATTTCGCCCGTGAACATAACATTCCTCTGTCCCCAGAAACGATAATGATGGACTTCGAAACAGCAGCGTGGCGTTATCTACCATAGTTACTCACCAACGTAGAGAAATAACGAGAAACAGTGATGTTAATAACTGGTCAAATAAGGTTAAACATCTGCTAGAGTCCTCAGGTTTTTCCGACATTTGGTTATATCCCGAATCCGTTTTAGTGAATAGGTTTATACCTATAATTTCCCAACGATTTAAAGATATATATGTCAATCAATGGCAAGCAAACATCCAACTGTCCCCTTCATTATCTTTTTACAGATCATTTAAGACTGATTTCGTTCGAGCAGGGTATCTGGACTTATTAGAAACCAAATCATTTCGACAATCGATTGCCAAACTTAGACTTTCATCCCATAATCTAATGATAGAAAGTGGTAAACATAGACAAATTGACAGAAACAACAGGACATGTGAGCTTTGTACTTTAAACGATTTAGAAGATGAATACCACTTTGTTATAATTTGTCCATTTTTTACCCAAATAAGAAATAAATACATTGAAAAATACTACGTTAATCAACCAAATGTATTCAAATTTACAAGACTGATTGATTCTACAAATAAAAAAAAACCTAACCAAACTTGCTCTTTACTGTATATATGCTTTTAAGCTGAGAAACCAATATATGTCGAATACCAATAACTGATGTACTAATATGATAAGATTTGTATCATATATATGATTTTTATGGGAGTTATATCTTCTCTCAAATGACTGTTACATTAATGATTTCATTTCTATTAACTTATTATCTTTGATTAGAGTATATTAATTCGTTTGTCAATCAAAGGGGGAAAAAATCTTATGTAAGTTTTCTATATTATTTTTCAAACATTTTCTCCCCGGATTTTGACCATTAGTCCGCTATTTGACTGTTAAAATGAATGTGTTATATTTTTGTGGTATGTTGGGCATATTTGCCCTTTTTCCAGAATAAAATCTATCTATCTATATATTATTTTATTCTTTGAATTATACTCTCTCATCATCTTAAATAGTAATTTTCTAAAAAGGTTCTGTTATTTTTCAAAATGGTAGTTATATGCTGTCATTCATTAATGTTTATCATAATTTGTCTGGTTTTCCCAACTTGGATACATATCAGTATCTAACTTGGTTAAACAAGATACATTATTTAAGGAAAATCAACAAAATAACATAACCATCAATTAATAAAGGTACTTACTTTGTATGGAAACTATAATTTGAATGATTACTATTTTCATTACCATGTATGTTAGTTATGTATGCTATGCACAATGAGCTTATATGCTTGTGTTGTAAATAAACTTCTGTTCTGTTCTGTTCTGTTCTGTCAGTATCGTGTTTGTTTGTGTTCAAGTCCGTGGATGTTTCTTTCACTTCACACAGTGTATGTGGAGAAAAGTACAATGCTAGTCTGAGATAATTATTCTGCGGCCTGCTATAATCGACTTTTTAAGCCCGAACACATATTGTAAATATATAGTGTATATTTCTACATCGTCCCTTTAGCCTCTGAAGGGATGTAGATACATAGTTTACAAGTCAAGTCAAGTCAAAAGTTTTTATTGACGAAAAACATTACAAATGTTTTATAGTCCTTACAGGCGGACAACACTATATATATTATATAACATGAGAAAAATATAATAAATGGTTAGTTAGGAATGTTAAACAGAATTGTCATTTTCTTTCTGGCGATAAATAAAAGCCTCGTATGTAAATTTAGCCAACTTGCTCATAACTATTGTAGATTGACATTTAAGCAGCTGTACAAACGTTTGCCTAGTTGGCCATTTACAATAGTATTTAGGCAGAATAGTATTTCTTAATTCTCGATAATAGGGACAAACTAGAATAAAGTGATATTCATTTTCCAAAACATTCATTGTGCATTTTTTACATATTCTACTGGTACGTGGTGTGTTGTTATGTCGACCGGTTTCGATCTCTAAAGAATGGCTTGAACATCTCAGTTTACTTAATGCCTGTCTATGTCTGAAGTTCGATACATGTACCATATATGGTTCCATTGCACTATCATTTTTTATTAGTGAAAATGTATCAAGTTTGCTAGACGTTTCAATGTCATTGTGATAATGCTGTAAGTATTGATCATATATTCGTTGCGTTACAGCGGCGATATGACCATCACTTACAGCAGTACTGTTCCATAAAAATTGAAATCCTAAGCCACATAATAATTGTTTCACATTAACAGACCATGTATTACAATTGTTTGAGCCAATGTTATTACAATTATACATATATATATATATTTTATTAATCCTCCTTTGCAGAAGATACATTGTAAACATACAATACAATACAATACAATACAAACACAATAATCAACTTTCTACAAAATGTACATGAAATTGTAAAAGTAAGAAAAACAGGACAGACACAATGACAGAGGAGTATATAATTAATGTTCATAGTTGATTGGAAATTGCGATGTGAACCCCATATTGAAAACATGGTGTAAATTGATGAAATTATTGTAGGAAGATGAGAAATAAGAAAAACTTCCATCTTTGTAACAACACTTTCAAAAAGTCCATTATTATATTTAACAGCTTTGTACATTAATGAAAGTATACTAGATGAAGTTTATCGGTACAAAACACATACACCTCATGCTATAGGCTTTCACACAAAATGCAAACAAACAAACCTTGAATGCAATACAACATAGGAAGGCAACGTGGTGAAAATAACAGAGCATCTACTCAACATTAGCCGGCATCTGATGACACAATTTAGAACATAGTATTCAGACATGCATGTAAATTTCATAGCAAAGCTTGAAAAGTGAGCACCTCCGCAATATTGAATAAATGCTTCTGCTGCCACAACAAATTTAAAAACTGCCCATCACAGAATTGACACTTCAGAGAAAAATACATGTATTACACACATAATTGTATCTTATTTGTAAATAAACTAGTTGCAGACATATATATATATATATATATACATACACATACACACACATATATATATATATATATATATATATGCATATATACATACATACACATATACATATTGGATTTAAGTCCACATTGCATGAAGACATGAACACAGTTCATATACGTACTTGCCTGTGGATTCTTCACATACAGAACTGTTTAAGTCAGACAGAATATATAAAACTTTACGTTCTGGTGTTTCAATCATAAAATCCAGGTATTTGACAGTGCCATACATTAGAAATAACGCTTTAAATAAACGTTCACTATATTTAAGATTCCTAACACAAAAGAACATAACATGTGTTACTAAATGGTTAGTGTACATATCACACTTTCTACATGTAACTGGAATACTGTTAAACACAAAACTGATCATTTGAATAATCGACTTACACTGCGGCATTACATTTCTGTTAGACTTGGAAAACACCCATATATTGGAAGGGACAATTTCATTAAACGTTGGATGTAACTTTGAGAAAAGACTTACTGAACAATTTTCTGTTATATTTCGATATATTCTAGTACTAAAATACAAGTATAATTGTTTATTTATGGTATTTTTCCACATTGTTTTGGTAGGGAATATTCCGTCTGCGATATATGAGCTGATGAAATTGGTAAGGTTATATTTACCGACAAGTTTGAAACAATCAGCAATAAAACCTCTTACACCTACTGGGTTATTCGTATATTCTATTAAACGTCTTGTAAAAACAGATTTAACTAAGAAACTTGGATCTATCCTACAAAGTTGGCCAAATAGCTTTAGTTTCCTTAAATCAATTTCAGCCGCAATAGGTAACATCCCAATTAAAGATAAAGCAATGTCGGAATTAGTATATTTAGAGATCGCTTGCATCTGCTTTATACAATATCTATGACTACGTTCAATTAATAGAGTTTGATCATCACTGAGAGCATCCCATAGTTCACACCCGTATAAAGCTTTGGGTAGGACTATACTTTTATACACTATTTTTGCGGACAGAGGATGAATACCATTTTCGAAGAGGCCGCAATGGACAAGAGTTAAAAAGGTCGATCTTAACTTTTGACAACATTCCTCAACATTTATAGATCTGTTGCAATATTTGCTAAGCGTAATGCCGAGATGTTTATAAGTATTTAACTCAGAGACAGTGTCATTACCTAATGACCATGAACGTGTTGCAGATCTATATTCATTAGGTCTTTCGTTCATAACGATAACAGCTGATTTTCCTGCATTATAAAGATACTTGTTATGCATACCATAGTTATAACAAATGTTCATAAGCCGGTCTAAGCCATGTTTCGATAGGGACATTAATACCATGTCGTCTGCTGACGTCGGACATACACACGTAAATCCATACAGTTGATATCCTACTGGTGACTCAGTTAATTGGTCCATTAGGTCATTAATAAAGATAAGGTATAAAAAAATTCTAATTGTTCTAGTAACAAAAAGAGGGAATCGCCCAACTTCACCATAGATACAAGCATTCGTTACATTGCGATTTAAGCCCATAATATTCTTCATAAATTTCAAGTGAACCTTTTCTACGTCAGGAGATTTGTGAAATCCGTTTACCTCTGATCCATAGCTAAAGATGGGATTAACCATGCTATCAAATAACTTAATTTTATCCCTGATATCGAAATTAACCTTATCAAAAAGTGAGTATAAGGAAAACATCGCTTTTCGTGCTTGGTCAGACAATGTTTTCTGGGTTTGATAAAAACTACCATTACTAGAGAGGTTTACTCCCAAATAGGAAAATCTAGTTACATTCTTTGAAATTTCCTTATTATAATAAAGACTAACATTTCCCGGATGGTTTCCCTGTTTAAAAACCATTACAATCGTTTTATCGGTATTAACTGTAATGTCCCATTTAACACAATAGTTATTCAGTTGGTTCAATAAACTCTGTAATCCATCACTGGTATAAGCTAGCAAAACAGTATCGTCTGCAAATAACAGGATAAATACTTTAAGTTCATCTATGGTAAATGAATCATTTTCATGTACTACAAGATTTTCGTACATGTCATTTATAAATAAAATAAACAAAAATGGCGACAACGGCTCACCTTGTTTGACGCCCGAATAACTGTTGAAAAATTCAGAATAACTTCCGTTAGCACGAACACATGACTGTACTCGTTCATACATTGCTCGTAGCATTTTAACTATCTTGCTCGAGGCACCCTGATTAAGTAGTTTTTGCCAAATACCGTGTCTATACACAAGGTCGAAAGCCTTCTTAAAATCAACAAAAGCGCAATATAACTTTTTCTTCTCGTGCTTTATAACTTTGTTAACAATCGAGCTAAGAATAAAAATGCAGTCTGTAGTACTGCGCTTCTTTCGAAAACCAAATTGACAATCGTTAAGCACATTGTGACTTTAGGCCCATTTGCGCAATCGGTTATCTAACATAATAGAAAATATCTTAGAGAAAATACTAGTTAAAGTTATCCCTCTATAATTATTTACATCAGATAACTTACCTTTTTTGGGAACTGGAACGATTATCCCTTTAGTCCAGCTTTCCGGATATAAACTGTTATTGTACATGTAATTGAACAATTTGCACAAGTTATGACTTAATATCGATTTACATTCTAAAAACATTTCTGGCAATAAATTGTCGACACCTCCACTTTTCCCGCTTTTAAGACAACTAATAGCAGACTGCACTTCATCAACCGTGAAATCTCTATCAAGTTCAAATACACTAATCGTATCAAAATTATCATCGTTCAAAAAGGACTCAGTTTCCTCAGTGGTGAAAACATTATCGGACGAAAAGAGCGTTTTGAAATGATCAAACATAGTTGTACTATCTATTTCACACTGTTTACTTTTTGTTCTAAATTTTCGTACTTCACTCCAAAATTTCTGAGGACTTTCACAAGCCAATTTACGAAAGGTTCGTTTCTGATCATCTCTATATTTGAACTTCGCACGCTTTTTGGCCAAACGATATGTTTTCTGGGTTGAAATCAGTAACTCCCTATTCTGTAGGGATCTGCACTTTTTGTAAGCTCGATTTGATAATCTCAGTTCACGACGGGCTGTCTCACATTCACTGTTAAACCATGCACTGTGAAATTTACGCTCAGTTTTGTTTATACAAGGGCCTGAGGGCAATTGTCTACCGAAAACAGTGAACGCGCATTCATGGAAAATCGTCGACAATTTATTAATGCCATAATCTAAATTCATATGTTCGTTAGTTATTTGATTAATCAACTCGTTTATACTACTTAATTCTGAAGAAATTAAATTGCGATATTCATCTGCACGTTCGCTTTTCCAGGTTATTTTCTCTTGAGAACCCGAGTCATTATGTATATGTTGACCCATAGTTACATCTGAAAAAAGGGTAAACTGAAAGAGAGATGTGGATAGGCGTGTGTGAAGAGCAAGCTTGCAAATCATGTACAATAAAATTGTATTATACTTATTACTTATACGCGGAAATAAGTCACATGGAAAAAGAGCATAATCAATTAAACTACAACCCGCTGCGGACGTGTATGTATAATGGCCAACGGTCGCGTCATCTCCGACACGCCCGTTTACTATTTTTAGACTGCTACTTTTACATAACTGTAATAGTTTAATCCCATTACTGTTCACGGTCTTATCTAAACTGTTCCTCTCGACATTTTCATTTGGCAACGAACATGAATCGATGTTTTCAAAATAATGATCTAATACAGAATGGTCCTCCAAATAATCTTTTCTTGTCCCACAGCGAGCGTTTAGGTCTCCAATAATACAAAAATCACACTTCGCAGTGTATTTAGATATCATATCTTCCAATATATCAAAATATCTTTATCAAGTATATTGAAATAACGTGAGTTGCTCGGGGGAACATAAACAAAGCATAAATACAAATCTCTATCCAAATTAAAGTAGGTATGACAGAGTTTGGCTACAACAAGCCCGTAATTATATTTTTCCACAATGCTTATTCCATCTTTTCAACGAGTTCTTGTAGTAAAGACCAACACCCCCATGTCCTCGCTTAACACTTGTAGCTAAACTTTCCTGTCTTGGTATAAGAACATGTTCAAAACCCTCTAAACAGAATACATCGTTATGTTTTTGCCATGTTTCACAGAGAAAGACAATATCATTATTATGGATAACATCCAAAAAATTAGAGTCACCTATACAATTCCAAAGTCCTTCGATATTCCAGGAAACAACACTTAATTCACACTTTTCTCTGTTGTATTAATATGATTGGTCACGCACTGAAGGAGAATACAGTTTGTTGTTTATATAAAACTTTTCCCGCACCAAAACTGTCCTTTTCCCTTTGTCACGTGCCTCTTTCATAATTGGATATAAACTCTTTCTCCTTTCTTGTATCTCCGCGGGAAATTGTTCCGAAACTCCATAGGCCGTGGGACGGAGCTCGACATCTTTCTAAGAATATTTTACCTTCATTTTGGACTTGGTATCCTTAAATTTAACTACAATTGGTCGGACTTTATCGGTGTCCCGTCCCCCTATTCTATGCACTCTATCTATGTCAATGCAACTTTTGGGATTCACAATTTTCAAGATGTTCTCACAAAAATCAAAAACTTTCTGCTCACAGTTTTCACCGATACCGTTAGAACCCGAAGGATTGTTTGTATAGGAGCTAGTTGAATCACTGCCTTTCACCGTTATTCCGCTTGGCTCGGGTATACCAAAGACAATCAAATTATCCCTCATAGATCTGCACTTTAAATCAATAATATCTTCTTTTAGTGACTCCTTTTCCTGAGATACTTTGGATTTTTCGATCTCCATCTTTGAGACTTTGATTTCAAGCTTTCTAACGCTATCTGATGTTTCCTTAATGTGAGTTGTTACACCATCATATTGCTTGCTAATGAAATTCTGACTCGTTTCTAAATCGCCAATTTTCAAGTCCATTGAGTCAAGTCTGGTGTTAATAGTGTTCATTTTTTTTTAATTTCGTCGAGCTGGTCTAGTTTTGAGTTCATTTTCTCCATGCGATTGTTAATGCCGTCGAGACGTGACAAAATGGTCTGTAGCGCATCGTTGTTAGAGTTCCCTTGTGTGTATGAAGGTACAGGTTGGGAATAAAGTGGTGAAAGTGGGTTTTGGCCCATATACGTCTGTGGGTACAGTGGGTACTGGAACATTGCAGGTAAAGTATATGATTGGTTACCTGGGTTTACAGGAGTTGCAGCTGGATGCAGCTGGATGCGGAGTAGTTTCTACAATGGGAGACGCCATTTTTGTTTGCCGCTTTTCTTTGTTCACTTTGTCTGCTGGAGATATTGTATCCGCATTCCTTTTTTTCCCCATTTGTATTCATAAATCACAACATGTACATAAGGAACACCAATCAAGCTTTCCACAAGCTTTCCACAGATCTTTTAAAAATCCAAAAGTTTTAGACGATAACTAACAAATTAGCCATTTTCTTGTTTTATTTACAACTAAATAGTAAACTGTTGTTTTTCCACGATACTTTATTCTGATTAGGTAATTATTTAATTCAATCTAAAATAACCAAGTGAGCATACTTTTGTTGACAGACAGTAGTTAGTGTGTTGTCACCTTTAGAAAGTGTTGTATGTTCGAGATGCTGTCAGTTTTCATTGAAGACGAACTTTGCAAATATTTTACAGATTGCGACAACACGAGAAAATGCTTATAAAGAAAACTGTCTACCTTTGCAACTATATTATCAACTCAAATAAGTAAATTCATTTTCAGTTTTAGAGATTTCCCAAAGTATTTCGTAGTTGTTTTATACATCGTCTGTTGCATAGATGAGAAATGGATTCCAGAAAATCTACGAAGAGATGTTTATTTTTTATTTTCTTCATATCAACGTAACGAAGACTTATTGATTGCAGTTTAACATCGTGTGCACGATATCGCTTAACGTGAGTTTTTACAGATTGAATATTTATATTGTATGACTGGAAGAAATATAACACATATATATCACTTTTATTATATATTTACATTATTATAAAAGCATCACAGATACATATATAAATCAGAGAGAAACACAAAGGGATATTAGTGTATTTCTATCAATTAACAGTCCGGGTAAAATAAATATATAAAGTAAATAACATTCTACAATTTTTATCTCTGGGAGAATCTACAGGAATAACTGTTAATTGATATGTAAATTCACATATATTAGAGAAAAAATAAGCGTATCTCTGTTTTTGCATCTCTCTATTTACTCTCCTAAATTCCAAGTTATTCCTTGTACTTCTACGTTTCTGAACTATCACAATCAGATAAAAGGCAGGCAGATATCAAAAGTGCGTAAAAATTATATAACTTATATCATTCAGACAGGTTTTTCTCTAGCCCTCAAATAGGCGCTCTTTCCAGATTTACAGTAGATAACACGAACATAGGGACATTCGAATGTATCGTTTAGCTCGAAATATTTCCTGTAAATGATCTGTCTATTGAAATATGGACTGCTGATGCGCTGTTTTCTCGGGATAATTTTATTCCTGTCATGCTTTTCTTAATACACACTGAAATCTAAATGAATTACGAAGCTGAAAGTGCATAAACGATGTAAGCATACATCCATCAATAACACGAACACTTTGATGACTCGGACACGCTGATAACTCGAACACGTCGATAACTCGAATAGGTCGATAACTCGAACACGTCGATAACTCGAGCACGTCGATAACTCGAACACGTTGATAACTCGAATACGCCGAAAACTCAAACACGTCGATAACTCAAACACGTCGATAACTCGAACACGTAGATAACTCAAACACGTCGATAACTCGAACACGTAGATAACTCAAACCCGTCGATAACTCGAGCACGTCGATAACTCGAATACGTCGATAACTCAAACGCGTCAATAACTCAAACACGTCGATAACTCAAACACGTCGATAACTCAAACACGTCGATAACTCGAATACGTCGATATATTTAACACGTCGATAACTGTAATACGTCGATAACTCAAACACGTCGATAATTCAAACACGTTGATAACTCGAATACGTCGATAACTCATACACGTCGATAACTCAAACACGTCGATAACTCGAACACGTCGATAACTCGAACACGTCGATAACTCGAACACGTCGATAACTCGAACATGTTGATAACTCGAAAACGTCGATAAATCAAACAAATCGATAACTCGAACACGTCGATAACTCGAGCGACGATAACTCGAACACGTTGATAACTCAAACACGTCGATAACTCAAACACGTCGATAACTCAAACACGTCGATAACTCGAACACGGCGATAACTCAAACACATCGATAACTGGAACACGTCGATAACTTAAACACGTCGATAACTCGAATACGTCGATAACTCGAACACGGCGATAACTCAAACACGTCGATAACTCGAATACGTCGATAACTCAAACACGTCGATAACTCAAACACGTCGATAACTCGAACACGTCGATAACTCAAACACGTCGATACCTCGAGCACGTCAATAACTTGAATACGTCGATAACTCAAACACTTCAATAACTCAAACACGTCGATAACTGGAACACGTCGATAACTCGAATATGTCGATAACTCAAACACGTCGATAACTGGAACACGTCGATAACCCAAACACCTCGATAACTCAAATACGTCGATAACTCGAACACGGCGATAACTCAAACACGTCGATAACTCAAACACGTCGATAACTCGAACACGTCGATAACTCAAACATATCGATAAATCAAAGCAATTTATTGGTTCGTGTCGAGTCCGAGTTGTCGCGAGTCCATTGTATAGTGATTAGTATTACATGTACATGTTCTAAGTTTTATAATTTGTTTTCCCTTTGTTTTTGTTATAACAGTGTCATGCAATGCCTTTCTGTAATAAGTAGATGAACCACTCTGTACAAGCCATATTATATATAAATCAACTCATCCATTCATTGATTAATAATGCTATCATCAAAATATATATGAGTATTTTATTGTTCGTCGTTTTCCAGGTGTCAAGGGTTATACTCATTTTTGGAAAGCTCAAAATATAGCTGGAGCAGATGACTGAAAATATCAAAGAAGCATTATTGATTTGGGCTTGGGAGACCAGGGTTCGATCCCCGGTGGGGTCATTCCAAATATTTTAAAATGGTTGTAATTGCTGAACCTCTTTGGGCACTCAGGCTTGCGGGGATAGCTTTACGATTGGGTCATCTGTGTCAAGAGCAGGCTGATCCGGATCGATTCATTACGCAAAATCCACAGTTTTGCTTTTCTAGTGGAACGGCTCATATAAATAAAGATTATTACGTGACCACATTTGTGTCCATCCTTGTAATTTAATCAACTCAATATTCTGTGAAATGTTAATCTGAGGTAATAATTCTGAAGCCCGAATACATATTGTAATTATATCGTGTCTATTTCTAGATCAGCCGTTTAGCATCTGAAGAGATGTACATACATATTTGTTCTGAAATGTTTCTGTGATCGAAATCACCTCCAGTCTGTTTTTTTTATTATTGAAGACGACCTTTGCAAATACTTTACAGATTGCGACAACACGAGAAAATGTCTATACTGAAAAATGTCTCCCTTTGCATTCGTGTTATCAACTCAATTAGGTAAAAACACTTTCAATGTTAGAGATTTGCCAAAGTATTTCGTAGTTGTTTTTAATATCTTCCGTTGCATAGTTGAGAAATGGGTTCCAGAAAATCTACAAAGAGATGTTTATTTTTTATCTTCTTCATATCAACGTAACAAAGATTGATCGATTGTAGTTTAACATCGTTTGTCCGATATTGCTTAATGTGAGTTTCTACAGATCGAATATTTATATTGCATGACTGGAAGAAATATAATAAATATATATATATACATTATTATGAAAGCATCACAGATACGTATATACATACGGAGAGAAACACAAAGGGAGAATAGTGTATTTCTTCTGTAATTTATGTGTATTTGTCTATCAATTAACAGTCCGGGTAAAATAAATATATAAATTAAATAAGGTTATACCGTTTTCACCTCAGGGAGGATCTTCAGGAAATACTGTTAATTAATATACAAATTCTCATATATTACAGAAGAAATACGCATATCCTCGTGTTTGATTCTCTCAGTTTACTTTTTTTAAGGTTTTTTATCGGAAAATATCTTGTAATACACATTTTAATTCATTGATTTGTTTAACATTTTCTCTCGCCCAAATGTTAAAAATATAGACTCTTTGTTTTTTATTTGTTTTTATTAAAGTCAAATTCCAAACATTTCAAAAGAAGTATACTGCAAACGTTTTAAGTGCAAATTCGTCAACATTCTTCTCATCAAATTAAAGTCCCTTTTATGGCTTCGTTATATAAAATTTGAACAAATTAATTTTATCGAGAGATAGAGTATAACAAATTCCAAGTTCTTCCCTGTACTTCTACGTTATCAGATAAAATGCAGGAAGATATTAAATGTACGTTAAATGTATTAGTTATATTATTTAGACAGAATTTATTGTAGCTCTCGTGTAGGCGTTCCCACTTTCCCAACCTTTTATTTTCACACATATCAATTATCTCTTCGCACCTCAAACTTACCTGTATTGTCTATACTGTTCAAAAAATAAACGAAAGACACACATAAACTTGTACTTGCAGTGTATTATTTCAATGTTATTTATCTTGTTCCATCTGTTGAAAATACATACTTATTCTAGAATAAACATAAAATAATGAAATTAGTAATTTATTTATAACTAACTGTTGAAAACTAAGAAAAACAGGTCACTAACTGTAAGTCATTCTTTAACATAGTATGAAATTAAGGTCAGTTTCATGAAAGTTAACTTGGAAGGGAAGTGGACAGAGTCGCTTGCAGCCATTCCTAATCGCCTATGACGGTGATGTGGAGCGAATGACAACCTGGCCCAGCTGTCTACAGCCGTGACCTGGTATATGGACGGTTTCTTATACGCTTCGTCGTCATATTTCTACCAGCTATACACCATCCACGCCATGATCGACGGGTATATGTGTCCCCTAGTGTATGGACTACCTCCAAATAAACAGCACACAATGTACACCAGATTCTTCACACTCATCCAGAATTTCGACGGTGAACATAACATTCATCTGTCCCCAGAAGCGTTAATGATGGACTTCGAAACAGCAGCGTGGCGTGCTGTCAGTATCGTGTTTGTTGGTGTTCAAGTCCGTGGATGTTTCTTTCACTTCACACAGTGTATGTGGATAAAAGTACAATATTGTGGTCTTGTAGCTGACTTCAAGGACACTGAAGAAGTGAATAATGTGACAATGACTCGGTGCCGGTGACTTAGTTTAAGGACTATGTGACTGAGCAGTGGGTTAAGGGAGACCGCCACTTGGAAAAGTGGGAACACAGATGTACAATGGATAACTCGAAGATTGGGACATTCTAATACATCGTTCAGCTCGAACTATTTCCTGGACATAATCTGTCTATTGATAACCGAGCAATAAGGAATGTTGATGCGCTGTTTTCCTGGGATAATTGAATCCCTGGCATGCCTTTCTTATAAGTATAAATGAATAATGAAACTGACAGTTCATGAATGAAGTTTGCTTGAAGTGCGTAAGAAACCACCAAACCCTTCTAAACATCGACACGGCTTTGAGTCCTGTCTCATATATTCTATATACGGTCCAGACCCTCTGACAAATAAACAAACCAATTCCCCTATTCAAAATCTGATAACTTTCGGGAAATTTCCCCGCAAATAGTCTCGATAAATATATCAGTATACTGTTGATTACAGATATGCTGTCGTTGACATTTTTCTTTACTCTTTTACTGTCGAATTTCACAAAGTCGAGTCTTCCACGTTGAAAATTGGACCACTCCATTGTTCGGTCAAAAATTCAATGTCTTAGTGTCAAACAATGCAGGGACAGTCTCAGATGAATCTGGATTGTTTGAGAAGGCCTTTAATTGCCTCGGTCCTACTAAACACTGCAAAGACGTGAAAATACATGCAAGGACATGCACAGACGTGCAAAGACGCGCAAAGACGGTTTGAAAGGTCTTTTAACTGTCTTTTTCTTGTGTAAATTATACTTTATATACGATATTTACATTAAGCAATGAAATAATTGAATAACAAAGCAACGACTATTTTGTAGATATTTTGTTATTTTCATATCAAATTATTGTTTAAAAGTAACTTTTTTTATTTCAATTTTATTTATTTAATGTAGTTATCTGATATAAACTATTATCTAAAGAAATAGTTTAGTTTAAAGACCTTGTTAACCGTCTTTGTATGTCTTTGTCATAACGGCGACGGCTATTTTGTAGATATTTGTTCATTTTCATATCAAAATTAGTGTTTAAAAGTACATTTTCAAAACGTTTTTGGTTTTAAATTCATCTATTTAATGTAATTATCTTATATAAACTATTATTTAAAGAAATAGTTAGGTTAAAGACCTTTTTAACCGCCTTTGCATGTCTTTGCATATTTTTGCAGTGTTTAGTAGGACCCAATTGCCTTTGACAGCGAAACGGTTAACACAGTAGACACGTTCAATACATACAGCCGTGTTATTTGTATGCGTATTACATACCAGTTGCTGAATTCTTGATGATAGATAGTATAGTTAAAGTTTAAGAAACTGTCCGAAAGTTGTATTGAAATACTAGAATCATAATTCTGGGATGAAATAAGAGTAATAATTTCACTTTCTAGTACAATAAACATCTAAATATTGATCGTTTATGCTTCATTTTTACTAGGAAGACATACCCAGTTTGCCAAATTTTGAACATTTTAATGCCTTTCAATTGACTTTTTTCAACATTTACTGCCAAAATAGTTTTGAACTATTTATTACTTACTTTGTTTTAACTATTAGCAATCTTTGCAGAAATTTTAACATTTTACATTTTTGATCTCCATCTGGAGTTCAGCACCTTTAAGTTTTTCCGTCACAGATGGTATAAAGGTATGTTGCGTGCAGCCTGGAAAAGCATACATGTACGTTGATTAAGTTCATGTTATATTATTGATTCTATATATACATATACAATAAGGTGAATTTAAACTTAAATCTCATTCATAGGGAATTTCGATAAAGGGTAATTCGATGCCCTATTTACTAAACTTTAATTCGGTGATCCTACATGTGTAATTGATAAAATACTTCGAGATTTTCACAATTGTCTGCTGCAGATGTTATATTTCTTGAAAAGGGAAAAACATAATAGAATATAAATTTCCCCGAGGTGTCTCTTTCTCCCTTTTTTAACGAAATGAATTGATTAAAGTTTAACGCCGTTTTCAACTTCATTTTGAGTTATGTCTTAGCTGCTATGTTCACATAACATATGAGCCGTCCCGCGATAAAAACTAATATTTTGGACTCTGCGTAAAGTATCGACCCGGATCAGCCTAAGCATGCCGCAATCAGGCCTACAGAGGTTACAATACACCAATAAAAATCCTTCTTTGTTTCCATGTAAACGTCTATCATTGTGTGCGTGACCCAACGCGTTTTAGCGAATAACAGTAACCGTTCGTCACACTTCGTAAATCATTCGCAACAAATAGTTCCCCTACGTTTACCATTCGTTATATTTCAACACATTTTCAAACAGTTTCGGTCAAAATTCGCCGGAATTGACAAATTTACCCAATTCGCCAGGCTGCGTTTAATGGCTTCGCCTATGTGTGAGGAGGCTTTTAGATATAGCGAAGCATGAATGTCTGAGCATGAGTTCGAATTAAGTACTAAACAATCTCTCTTTTTGTAGTAGCTTTCTTTTTATGTCTGAAATAAGTCCCTGAGTTAAAACTATTATTACAATATCAGAATTAATTTACTACAATCTCTCTTTCTTTGTAAGTCTTCTACTCATGTCTGAATATTCATTTTATGTTTAGAGAGATGTCTCGCGACTTTGATACATTTAATGTAAATTGCAAGTCTCAGACTAATTCCAGTCGTCTAAAACGTCGATTCATAGAAAATAATATGATCGTATCAAAGTCTACTCTTTGATATTATTCGTCGTCCTATTCAAGCACTGGAAGCTCGGTCAGTAGAGTGACGAACTGTCAATCCAAGAGTTGTGAGTTTGAACTACAGCTCATCTCCCGAGGTTTGACAAAAGGCAATAGGAAAATCGTCACTCCTCTTCAACCCATGGGCTACCAGTCTATGTGAAACAAACATCCAGCTGATAGGAAAGACCGTGTTGATGGAGTACATATGAGCCGTCCCGCGAGAAAACCAATGTAATGGCTTCTGCGTAATGTATCGACCCTATGTCGTATTGATAGGTTACACTGTACATGTTTTGAGGATGGCAAACACCTACATGTAACACCTAACACCTAACACCTAACACCTAATATATTTTACTCTTTATGCTAACAGAGGTCTAGGTAAGGAGGGGTATACTTCTCTTCCCCCACAACTATTTGTATTATTATCCAACCAAACCGTATGATGTTGGTACTGAACAATCGTCTCATTGCAACAATTATATATAAGCACCCCCAACATAGGGTAAGAGGGTGAAATAAAGACTTTAGAGCATGCCCCACGCCCCGTATATAAATCTCTGTATATCAAACTATTGACCGTTCATTACACTAGAGTTGTATTAATATATCAGCCACGCCATTCGAAAGATGACCTACGGGGCTTTCGACATTATTTGAAATTACGACTAAATTTCATGTTTGTATAACCGGTGTTTGGTCATTCCTGCTTGCCTCAGAGATTGTTCGGTATACTTGTATGACTAATGCCCAGATCCTCCTTTTGCATCAATGTTTAAAACATTTTGTAAAGTTCAAAGTTCCAAAATGTTATATGTATATGTATCAATGAGTAAAGGATAACAACACATACATAGGATAACAACACTTGCATATGATAGCAACACATGTATAGGATACCAACACATGTATCGCCTAAAAACACATATAAGGGATAACAATACAAACATAATATAACAATACATACATAATATAACAAACATACATAATATAACATCACATATATGGGATAACAACACATGTATAGGATAACAACACATGTATAATATAACAATACATGTATAGGATAATAACACATGTATAGGATAACATCACATGTATAGGATAACATCACATATATAGGATAACATCACATATATAGGATAACAATATATGCATAATATAACATCACATATATAGCATAACAACACATGTATAGGATAACAACACATGTATCGCTTAACAACACATGTATAGGATAACAACACATATATATGATAACAACACATGTATAGGATAACAACACATGTATAAGATAACATCACATATATAGGATAAACAACACATATATAAGATAATAACACATATACAGGATAACATCACATATTAGATAACATCACATATATAGGATAACAACACATATATAAGATAACAACACATATACAGGATAACATCACATGTATAGGATAATAATACATACATAAGTGTCAGGATAAATGAACTGCTGGTAAGTTACCTAGCAAACGCCGTTATATAACCGTAAATATGTTAAAAGCGGTGTAAAACACTATACACTCACATACGCTATACAACACTATACAATCACATACGCTATACAACACTATACAAAAACAATAGGCAAAGTTCGAGTTTTTACAGAAGCATAATAATGACATCAGACATCTCTGTCTGTGGAATGTAACCACATACAAAAAATCTGTAGCAGACGAATTTGAAAAAAACATAAGATCAGAAATGTGAACAATCTCCATTTATAACAGTTTAATTATTAAATAGAAAATGGTAAAATTGCACATCATGAACATTTTCACCTTTGCCACAATGTTTTCAAAAGTCGTTTGGTGCAGAGGCGTCTGAAAGCGTCAATATGTGGGAAATGGTTTAATGACCGATACACTGACTAGAGATCCACTTCAGTGGCGTACCTCCCTTAAGGCACTGTAGGCACGTGTCTACACATTTGTTCTAAAAATGCCCCCAAGATGCAGCTGCGGCGATACACATCTGCGTAATGTAACGCTGTCCGCGCAGACTGATCCGGCCGACACATTCCGTCTAAGGGGGGATAGATAGAGTAGTGATTCCCGAAACAGAAAATCCACAGGACGCGAAAAGTGTATATCCGGGTACGCCTGTGTGGCATGCTTAGGCTGATCCGGATCGATACTTTACGCAGAGTCCACAATGTTAATTTTCTCACGAGACGGCCTACACATTGATTATTGCCAAGCTACGCCCCTGCACTTCAATATCCGTATCCACTACAAACAGATCCATTGACACAATACTAGGGCCATGACCGGGCAAACTCTTACATAAACCCCTTTGTCCTGATATAGACGACATATGACATACGAGAAAGGAATCGAGGCCCTAACGATTTCCAGAAGGGTTTGCATTGATTGCCTCTAAGACATTACATTTTTACCAAAATTCCTGTTAGACGAAAAATGGAATGATCCAATGATTTCAACGTGGAAGACTCGACTTTGTGAAATGCGGCAGTGAAAGAGTTAAGAAAAATGTCAACGACAGCCTACTGATATATTTATCGACGCTTTTTGCGGGACAACTGCGTATAAGTTATATGATTTTGAATAGGGGAAATGGTTTGTTTATTTGTCTGAGCCATGAACAGGCAACCTGTTACATTTAAGCCTTTTCCTGACACGGACGATAGTTTGACGACTTGTCAGCAGACCATTTCTTCAAAAACATTGCGGTGAAAAGAAAAATATAAGCGTCGCTCTAAAACAGCCAACCCGTAAGGCTTTATCCATTGCGCGTTGTCGTGTCTGGTTCGGAACTATTCGACCAGTTTAGTCAATGAAGGTGCCTAGAAACGTCCGCAAAGCAGTATCCATTTTGATCCTTAGCATGGATGAGCAGGCATGACATTTTCCACTGGTGATATAATAACGCTAATGTTGTTTTTTCGTGGAGCACCTCTCATCTGATCTAAACTAAAATATTATATTTTTCACATCTATTTGAATTTCCAAGGTGTTACATGCTTTTCCCCTTAAATATTCTCAAAGCAGACGGGGATAACACTCAAGTCGATATCAGTTAAATGATTCACCCTTTCCCATTTGCAGACGAAATCATTGAGACAACAAAAAACAACCCTAACACAATGCGTTCAACTCTAATTGAGCGACGCTCCAAGAATATCAACCTCAGCGTAATTATTACATCTGTAAACAAATTAGCCGTCCCGCGAGAGAACCATATTATGGACTATGCGTAAAGTGTCGACCCGGATCAGCCTAAGCATGTCGCGCAGGCTTATCCGGATAGGCACTTTTCGCATCCTGTGAATTTTCTGTTTCAGGAATCATTACTCTTTATCTCTATCCGCCTGAGACGGAATGTGTTGGCTCGGATCAGTCTGCGCATGCTGCATTTTTTCTATGTGTCTATTTCTCCCTTATTTTATCGAAATGAATTGATTGAAGTTTAACGCCGTTTTCAACTTGATTTTGAGTTAAGTCTTAGCTGCTATGTTCACCTAACATATGAGCCGTCCGGCGATAAAACCAACATTGTGGCCTCTGCGTAAAGTATCGACCCGGATCAGCATAAGCATGCCACGCAGGCTTACCCGGATAGACACTTTTTGCCTTCTGTTGATTTTATGTTTCAGGAATCATGACTCTATACCTCTACCCCTCTGAGACGGAATGTATCGGCCCGGATCAGACTGCACGGACTGCGCAGGCTGATCTGGGTCGATACATTACGCAGAGGCCATACTGTTGGTTTTCTCGAGGGACTGCTCACATATCTCCGCCAACGCATCCATACTATCTGAACTAAACACGTAATTACAACCGTTTTATGGACTATTAATGAACAGTGAAACGTAAGATTAAACTGCACAAATGCATCGGCTATTCTGAATCAAGTCTGGTCGCAAAGTATTAATTAATCTATTATACTTTAGTTTAAAAACGTTTTCCAATCTTTTTTCCGATATGTTTAAACATTACTTTATTGACGATTCGTTGGTTTTGGCAAAGGGTTTAACTCTTTTACTGCCGTATTTCACAAAGTCGACTCTTCAATGTCGAAAATCTGACTACTACTTTTTTCGTTCAACAGGAAATTTAATAAGACATGATGAAGTAGCAAACAATGCAAATTTCAGGACTGACAGCTCGTTACGAGCTGTCTCACCTGAATCTGCATTGTTTGCCAAAAGCCTTACATTACCTTCGGAAGCGAAAGGGTTAAGTCGTATTGTGTTGGGTGTAAGGTGATACTGAACGTCAGCTTGGTTTAATCACTCCTCGAAAGATGCACGAATTACGGACAGTGTCTTAACATATAGGTACATCGTAGATACACGGCATAGAATCATTATTTAGGATTTTAAATTTGAAGGAAGGAAGATCTACGTGAGTAATTATGTTTATGATCTTCTTGAGTTTCTGATTGTCTTTGATAATTATTATCATTATTGGGATTTAACATTTCCGACATTAAAAACATATGTAGCAGAAGACGTTGAAAACATCTGACCAAATGCGTGAAATATACCTATAAAATAAAATATGATTATTAAAATGATTGGAACTGGGATACTTTTCACCAGTTATGACAATTGTTTCAAAAGATGTCGTTATGAGCTGTCTCACCTGAATCTGCATTGTTCGCAAAACCCTTAAATTGCCTTCAGAATTGAAAGGGTTAAGTCGTATTGTGTTGGGTGTAAGGTGATACTGAACGTCAGACTGGTTTAATCACTCCTCGAAACATGCACGAATCACGGACAGTGTCTTAACATATAGGTATATCGTAAATACACGGGACAGAATCATTATGTAGGATTTTAAATTTGAAGGAAGTAAATACAAATGAAGGAAGATCTACGTGAGTAATTATGTTCATGATCTTCATTTACTTCTGATTTTCTTTGATAATTATTATCATTATTGGGATTTAAAGTATCCGACATTAAATACATATGTAGCAGAAGACATTGAAAACATCTGACCAAAAGCATGAAACTTACCTATAAATTAAAATATGATTATTACAATGATTGGAAAACATCTGACCAAAAGTATGAAACATAGCTACAAAATAAAGTATGATTATTAAAGTGATTGGAACTGGGATAATTTTCACCAGTTATGACAATTGTTTCAAAAGATGTCGTTACGAGCTGTCTCACCTGAATCTGCATTGTTTGCAAAAACCCTTAAATTGCCCTCGGAAGCGAAAGGGTTAAGTCGTATTGTGTAGGATGTAAGGTGATACTGAACGTCAGACTGGTTTAATCACTCCTCGAAACATGCACGAATCACGGACAGTGTCTTAACATATAGGTATATCGTAAATACACGGGACAGAGTCATTATATAGGATTTTAAATTTGAAGGAAGTAAATTCAAATGCAGGAATATCTACGTGAGTAATTATGTTTATGATCTTTGTTTACTTCTGATTTTCTGTGATAATTATTATCATTATGGGAATTTAACCTTTCCGGCATTGTATACATATGTCGCAGTAGACGTTGGAAACATCTGACAAAAAGCATGAAACATACCTATAAAATAAAATGTTTTATTAAAATGATTGGAACTGGGATAATTTTCACCAGTTATGACAATTGTTTCAAAAGATGTCGTTACGAGCTGTCTCACCTGAATCTGCATTGTTTGCAAAAACCCTTAAATTGCCCTCGGAAGCGAAAGGGTTAAGTCGTATTGTGTAGGATGTAAGGTGATACTGAACGTCAGACTGGTTTAATCACTCCTCGAAACATGCACGAATCACGGACAGTGTCTTAACATATAGGTATATCGTAAATACACGGGACAGAGTCATTATATAGGATTTTAAATTTGAAGGAAGTAAATTCAAATGCAGGAATATCTACGTGAGTAATTATGTTTATGATCTTTGTTTACTTCTGATTTTCTGTGATAATTATTATCATTATGGGAATTTAACCTTTCCGGCATTGTATACATATGTCGCAGTAGACGTTGGAAACATCTGACAAAAAGCATGAAACATACCTATAAAATAAAATGTTTTATTAAAATGATTGGAAAAAATTTGATCCGTCCTACGAGAAAAACAACACTATGGCCTCTGCGTAATGTATCGACCCAGATCAGCCTGCGCAGTCCGCGCAGACTGATCCGGGCCGACACATTCCGTCTCAGGGGGAATAGAGGTATAGAGTAATGATTCCTGAAACAGAAAATCTACAGCAGGCGAAAAGTGTATGTCCGGGTTAGGCTGCGCGGCATGCTTAGACTAATACGGGTCGATACATTACGCAGAGGCCATAATGTTGTTGTTTTTTTCGCGGGACGGCTCATCTTGGCAACTGGGATAGTGTTCACCATTTATGACAATTATTTCAAAAGATGTCTGCAGCACATGCGTCAAAATGTGTCTGCGAGTTGGTAGAGGATTAACGCAATGTCCAACTGTCAGTAATATCACGGTGGTCGGTTCACCTGTTGTGCGTTTACCGGCTTTCTCATACCTGTACTCGAATCCACATTTACTCCGGTCAACTGTCTATCATCCATTACAATTTAACACATTGGTGTAATACGACTGTTTCTAGTCGCAATTACTTCTTTAAGTCATAGGAAAAAATGGACGGCTACTTCATTTATATGACTGCGTTATATAACTGTATTATATTACTAAATTGATATGTCTTCATCTATATGCCAACATCTTTAAAACTACATTTAGATGACTACATATACAACGATAAATTAATATGACAAATGTATGCCTACTATATATATATAGTACTTCATCTTTATGACTACATACCTTCCATGCAACATGAATCAAATAAATACAACTATCGGAAACGTCCTCATACCTTCCATGCAACATGATTCAAATAAAAACAACTATCGGAAACGTCCTCATACCTTCCATGCAACATGATTCAAATAAATACAACTATCGGAAACCCGAGGTACTGTCTGAATTTACGTTATATTAACCATTTCCCACATACTACACATTTGCAGGAGTCTCCGAGACGAATTTAAAGGGGACGAATTTGAACATATCTAGACAAAAATACGAGAAACGTCTGTAAATTTATGTTTAATTATTGAAAAGTGTTACAAGAATTGTGGCAAAAAGAGAAATTGGCCATGTGTGGGGAAAGGTTCGCATCAGAAGATAAATACTCCTATATATCAGCCAACATAGTGCAAATTGACTGTGAAAACATGTGTTTTTGCTGATAACTTATTCATTATTTTACGGAATATCTTTATTTTCTTTCACATAAATTTTATTCCGGAAACCAGTGCAAGATAAGGAGACGTAAAAACATGATTTTAAAACGCAATTGAAGAACATCATGGGAGAAGATAATGTATTCTTACTTTCCGTGATTAAATTCAATAATTATATCCACGATATTGATCTTCTGTGCCTTAGTTAAAATAGATCTATTTCCGCCTCGTATAAGTTTATGAAGGAATTCGGGCCTTTTTTAGCTTGAATAATGATTAAGCCTTTTAATACTGATTTTTAAAATGGATTTGTCCACGTTTCCAATTGAAAGAGTCCATAGCCAATTCCAGAAATATTAACACCAGGCGAAAATGGTTACCGTCATTTTGGACCAAATCGGGTAAGGACAAAACCTGTGTTTAACATTATGCACTTTCACTTTCAAACAAGGTCAAAATACTAAAAATGATCGAATCAGTCATTTCCAGTGCATCCTTTACACATTTACAATGAATCTAAACTCAATGTCATATATTCAATGCATTCTGGTGATGGTATACACTCATTTCTACGCAAGCAATGTTTGTTTAGGGACTATTTGGTAGATCAGCATGACTGCGTATGTATTTAGGTAAAACATGAACTGAATTGGTTCAGAGAGTCAAACGGTTAAAAGTATCATATTCTCCAATTACATATTGTAATATCTTAGAGGCGTCTGGTTGTAAAGGTGCTGAACTCCACAGTATTGATAGTATAGTCACAGTTTTAAAACTGTTCAAACGTAGTCTTGAAATATTAGAATCATAATTCTGAGTAATAATTTCACTTTCCAGTACAATTTTAAACATCTAAATATTGATCGTTTATGATTCATTTTTACTGGGTAAACATTAAGTCTACTATTGAACATTTTCATTTACTGCAAAATAGTTTTGAACTATTTATTACTTACTTTGTTGTCGTTATTAGCAGTATTTGCAGAAGTCTCAACATTTCAACATGTTGATCTTCACCTGGAGTTCAGCACCGTTAAAGCAATAGAGAACAAAAAGTAGTACTATCCGGAAGTGATGATTCTTTTATTGTGTTGACTTCGCCTCGCAGAATAAACTATTTGGTGAGCAAAATATCTGTGGAGAATTTGAAATGTAATTCTGGTAAATAACTCTATTCCAAGAACTCGGTTAATAGGAGGAGCCAAAGAAATTAATTATATTCAGTTTCGTGGAAATATTTCAAATAATAGATTAATTATTCCCATCAAAATAGACCCAGACTAAACTTTACATATGCAGAACAGCACGTGTTTTCTTGTCGAAGTACATTGTCAGATAGACATATATTGTTTATTTAGTAACTTACACTTTATATAATTTCTAGTTATATAAACAGATATCTAGATACGAATGAGTAAACTGGTCTTCATCCCACAATACATCTTTAATTTTCCAACAAAACCCTGTTTTGTGGGTACTCAAACGAATTGTCTCGGTGAAATGATTCTTTCGAAAACCCACGACATATGGTTTAATGTTTAAATAAGGAGTTTAGAACATGAAACATGCTATTATCCAGAGCTCTGTACAGATATACATCTATAAAAATACATCTATAAATATACATCTATAAATATACATCTATAAATATACATCTATAAATATACATAAATATACATCTATAAATATACATCTATAAATATACATCTATAAGTATATTAACAAAATCATGAATGAGCAATAAGCAGCATCATGTTATAACGCATACGGATTTGAGGATAAACAAAACTTAAATCTACTAATTAAATCATTTGTCATTTAAATAGGGTGGATAAACAAAACTTAAATCTACTAATTAAATAATTTGTCATTTAAATAAGGTGGATAAACAAAAATTAAATTTTCTTATTAAATAATTTGTCATTTAAATAAGGTGGATAAACAAAACTTAAATCTACTAATTTAATCGTTTGTTATTTAAATATGGTGGATAAACAAAACTTAAATCTACTAATTAAATCGTTTGTCATTTAAATAAGGTGGATAAACAAAACATAAATCTACTAATTAAATCATTTGTCATTTAAATAAGGTGGATAAACAAAACTTAAATATACTAATTAAATCATTTGTCATTTAAATAAGGTGGATAAACAAAACTTAAATCTACTAATTAAATCGTTTGTAATTTAAATAAGGGGTATAAACAAAACTTAAATCTACTAATGAAATAATTTGTCATTTAAATAAGGTGGATAAACACAACTTAAATATACTAATTAAATAATTTGTCATTTAGATAAGGTGGATAAACAAAACTAAATCTACTAATTAAATAATTAGTCATTTAGATAAGGTGGATAAACAAAACTTAAATCTACTAATTAAATAATTTGTCATTTAGATAAGGTGGATAAACAAAACTTAAATCTACTGATTAAATAATGTGTCATTTAGATCAGGTGGATAAACAAAACTGTGTATAAACAAAACTTAAATCTACTAATTAAATAATTTGTCATTTAAATAAGGTGGATAAACAAAACTTAAATCTACAAATTAAATAATTTGTCATTTAGATAAGGTGGATAAACAAAACTTAAATCTACTAATTAAATAATTTGTCATTTAGATAAGGTGGATAAACAAAACTTAAATCTACAAATTAAATCATTTGTCATTTAGATAAGGTGGATAAACAAAACTTAAATCTACTAATTAAATAATTTGTCATTTAGATAAAGTGGATAAACAAAACTTAAATCTACTAATTAAATAATTTGTCATTTAGATAAGGTGGATAAACAAAACTTAAATCTACTAATTTAATAATTTGTCATTTATATAACGTGGATAAACAAAACTTAAATCTACTAATTAAATAATAAGTCATTTAGATAAGGTGAATTACAATAACATAATGAACTTCGACCATCGTTAATGTCAGATTTGTTTAACTCTTTCAGCGCCGAATTGTTTATAGTAGACTCTTCCATGTTGAAAATCGGGCGTCTCCATTTTTCATGTAATAACAGTTTGGAATATTTTGATAACTAAAAGGCAGACAATGCTGATTTCAGGTGAGACAGCTCGTTCAGTATTGTTTGCAAAAACCTCAATATTGCCTTTGGCGCTGAAAGAGTGAATGAACAATCGTCAAACGTAGAACAAATGGTTCACGAGCATATGAAGCCAAATTCATGTGTTACTGTTTTTTGTACACAACCTCGTATTTATGTAAGATATTAATATCATTTTTGGCTATACGTATGTAATATTTAATGCCAAATACAGATTTGTCATGTTATGTTATGTTATCATTTTTCAGAAATTTTATATACTACATGTATTTTAATATTAAGTTTTATCACATGACAATGCTTGTATCCGATCTAACATAATCACTACGTATTTCTTTATATGTAACGTGTGAAATTATAACATGACCGTGTTTACAAAACGGCAGAGAACGTATATCCAGTAAACACAAACGTCACGATAGATGAAGAAGGTAGAGGGACCATTATCGGTCAAAACAATAATGTTTTTTTGTAATTAGTTAACAGTTTATTAAGTATTACATGTAGGGAAACCCGATTTTCTTTTTGTGTTTTGTCATGTGATAGAAAGAATCTGACATTCGCTCGCATAATAACGAATTACTTGAACACGTTTAATAAAACTTTATATGAAATGACAACTCATGTCAGATCCTATATATCTGATATTTGGAAAGATATTGCGACATGCGTCATTCGTCTTTCACCAATGGGCTAAGTCTATGTGGAAAAGCAGCCAGTTGCTTGGAAAGATTGTTGTGTGGAGTACTGGTGTGAAAACCAGGAAACACATGAGTAGGTGAACTGGCCGCCGCCAATCAATCAATCAATCTGATATTTTGAAGACATTGCGACATGCGTCATTCGTCTTTCACCAATGGCTAAGTATATGTGGAAAAGCAGCTAGTTGCTTTGAAAGATTGTTGTGTGGAGTACTGGTGTGAGAACCAGGAAACACATGAGTAGGTGAACTGGCCGCCGTGATATAACTGATAAATTGTTAACGGCGTTAAAACCCAATCAATCAATCAATCAATCTGATATTTGGGTACGACGAATACATTACAATTGACATGCTGTTCAACTTGTTGATCGTATATTATCACACGTACATATATTATATAAATACCCAGGCTAACGACCCAACCCAGAATCGATTCTTATCGTAATGACAATTTCTTGCTTTTAATATGACATTGCTAATTAAAGGTTCGTGCCACATATGGATGAAAAGATCACTGGCAATAATAATACTGTCTACGACAATAATTATAAACACTTTAATAGCACGCTCTGAGTGCTTTTTATAACCATTGTCATAGACATTTGTCAGGGCTTTCTCTTTTCTCTCTCTTCCCCTCTCTCTCTCTCCTCTCTCTCTCTCTCTCTTTCCTCTCTCTCTCTCTCTCTCTTCTCTCTATCTTCTCTCTCTCTCTCTCTTCTTGTTATCTTATCTCTCGCTTTCTCTCTATATATCATTCTTTCGTTTTATCTTTGTCTCTCTGTCTCTGTCTCTGTCTGTCTCTATTTCTCTCTTCTCCCCCTCTCTCTCTCTCTCTCTCTTTCTCTCTATCTATCACTCTTTTCTTTTATGTATGTCTCTCCTCTTCTCTCTCCTCTGTCGCTGTCTATGTCAGTCTCTATCTATCACTTTTTCTCTCTCTCTCTCTCTCTCTCTCTCTCTCTCCTCTCTCTCTCTCTCTCCTCTCTCTCTCTCTCTCTCTCTCCATCTCTCTCTCTCTCTCTCTCTCTCTCTCTCTCTCTCTCTCTCTCTCTCTCTCACGTGGACGTTTCTATTGTGTTATACATAGACTTTTCGAAAAGGCATTCGATAAAATAAGACACGAAGTACTCTTTAAATCGCTTTATACTAAAGGGGTCAAAAGTAAAATGTACCGTTTTATAGTCAAAAGCTACTCTATCTAACGGCATGTGTACGAACAAATAAAGGACTAACAGAATTCTTCCCTGTAATGTGGGTACGAGACAAGGCGACATATGTAGTCCTGTAATTTTTTCTCTATTCATAAAAGATCTTTCCTCTTTACCTAAGAGAAAGGTGTGGACCTGGAGTATTTATAAATAATACAATTGAGGACATTCTCTGCTTACTATTTGCAGACGACGTAGCTAGTTGCTCTGAAACTGCCATAAAACTTCAACAGCAATTAATGTTATAGAATATTTTTGTTCTAGTACTGGTATGGAACTAAATCTTGATAAAACTGAAATCATAGTATTTAGAAATGGGGGTTATTTAAGAAATTATGAAAAATGGACATATAAAGGGGAGATAATAAAAACAACATCGATGTATAAGTACATGGGGAATCTTGTTCACGCCGAGACTATCATGGACTTTAGCTTTAAAACAAAGTTAGCCGCACAAGCACAAAAAGCAATTATGCAAAATACAATCTTACCAACGTCAACATGGCTACCTTTTACAAAATGAGCTATTTAAACTGTTTGACTCTTTGGTCAAGCCGATCCTCTGCTATGCAGCAGAAATTTGGGGCTATGAACATAGCGACATCATGATTCGGTCCAAATAGTGTTTTGTAAACGTTTTTTAGGAGTAAACAATTCAACAAATAATTGTATGGCACTGGGTGAATGTGGGAGACTACCTTTAAGTGTACATATCAAACTAAATGTATTAAATATTGGTGTAAACTCCATCCATATGCAAGAAACTAGATACCCTAAAAATTGTTATCAAATGTTTAAAAAGTTTTAGACGATCTGGGAAGAATTAACATGGGCCACTAAAGTGAAAAATCTTCTCTTCCAACATGGTTATAGGAAAATTGTCTGGATATCACAAGATGTAGGAGATATTGCAATTTTCATTTCACAATTCAAACAGAGACTCATAGATTGTGCAACCCAGACATGGAATTCTAACATAAACAGCTCTAGTAGGTGTGACTTTTATAAGCAATTTAAAACTCTTCTAACCCCTGAAACATATTTAAACACGGATATTAAATACCCGCTTAGAAAAGCATTAGCTAAATTTCGTTGTTCTAGTCATACATTTAGAATTGAAACGGGGCGACATCAAAACCTAGCTAGAAGCAACAGAATCTGTCTACATTGTCAGGAAACCCAAAACTATAGTACTGTGGAGGATGAATATCACATATGTTTCACCTGTCCAAAATACGCAGAGATACGAGCACAATATCTTTCCTCGTGGTATGATAAAAGTGATAGTACCTTTGAACTGTACAACCTTCTTAAGGTAACCGACTCTAGGAGAATAAAACTATTAAGTACTTACATCTATCAGTTATTGTTAAAATATAATCAAACATAGGTCTGCAAGAGAAGAAAGCACATATATATACATACATATATATATTTGGTATGTATGTTTATACATATGCGTGTGTTTGGGTCTGTGTACATGCTCAGATGGTTTCCTCAAATCCATTAAAATGAATTTCTGCTTGTTTTAAATAATGTGTTTGTTACATGGAATCTTATATCAACTATATGTATGAAAACAAATTCAAACAGTTATATGACATGTATACTGTGAAATTCTAGAAAGAAGAATCACTTTCTAACAATGTTTTCATAACTGAAGAGTTCAAATAGCAGTGGGACAATTTTGATCGAGGAATATGTATGAAAAGTTATAGCTGACCGAAAAAGACCATACAATTATTCACAAATGCTTCCAAAGGGAAATAACAAAATTGAGATATTGATAATAAATTAATCTTATCAGCACATTTACTTCTGTTAAAACTGTTAATAATTTAAATATGCAAGGACATAACAAAATTGTATGAATATTGGACTTATAATCCAAATGTTATGTATTTTGGGCCAGAGGCCTTTATGTACTAATAACAATTCTGAGTTCTGAGTTCTGAGTTCTCTCTCTCTCTCTCTCTCTCTCTCTCTCTCTCTCTCTCTCTCTCTCTCTCTCTCTCTCTCTCTTCTCTCTCTCTCTCTCTCTCTTTCTCTCTATCTATCAATCTTTCTTTTTATCTATGTCTCTCTGTCGTCTCTGTCTCTCTATCTGTATGTATGCCTGTCTCTCTTTCTAAATCTCTGTATTTCTATATCTCGCACACACTCTCTCTCCCCATTTTCGTTCTTTCTCTCTACCCACTTCTATCTCTCGCCATCTCTCTTCCCCTCTTTTACGCTCTCTCTCTCTCTCTCTCTCTCTCTCTCTCTCTCTCTCTCTCTCTCTCTCTTCTCTTCTCTCTCTCTCTCTCTCTCTCTCTCTCTCTATCTATCTCTCGCTCTCTCTCTCTCTATCTCTCGCTCTCTCTCTCTCTCTCTCTCTCTCTCTCTCTCTCTCTATCTCTCGCTCTCTCTCTCTCTCTCTCTCTCTCTCTCTCTCTCCCCGTCTATCTCTCTCTCCCTCTCTATCTCTCTCTTTCTCTCGGTGTACGGACAAAAAACCCACGGGACATAAACCCCATAGGACAAAACCCCATAGGACAAAAATCAATTGGACAAAACACCCTTCCCTAAAAGTAAAAAGTGGACAATACCCCCCATCGGTGTTTGTTATTGATATATAGATGTGTCAAATTCCGTATTGAGATGATACAATTACAACTTACTGATCCCAGACCAATCAGAGAAAAATGATATAAATTTGATATATTTTTAATTAGTTGTTCATAGGTATTAATTAACACATAACACACAATTACAACTAATATAAAGTTTAATGGCTTTATCAATAATTGTTAATACGTTGTTCACAGGTTTTGACTAATAAATTAAGTGCATCAAAGATAATTAATTGCCATGAAAGTGTGTTTTAATAAGTCTTTTCCCACACACAACATATTTGTTGCAGCAGACTTTGACAACTATGGAAAATTTCTATAAATTAAGTCAACAGTATGCAAGTTTTTATCACAATGTTTTAAAAAAAAAAATGTTTCCCTGATATACATTTGAAAACAGAAAACATTAAAGGAAAAGGAAATGATACTCCAACAAACAATAAATACGAGAAGTCCTCAAATTCCTCTTTATATTATGATAAAGGCTACATAATACTGTGCCATTGTTTGATAAAGGTAACAAAGGCATATTAAACTTATTTCATTCGCTTTAATTTGCTGATAGAGAAAATAATGATTGTTCTATAATAAGAATGGGGGTTTTGTCCAATGGGTAAATATCCTAGGGGGTCCTGAGAAATGATGACTATTTTGTTTATCATGCAATGGGTCTGAGAGAACGACTATTAAGCTTAACATGCAGCGGGTCTGGGAAAATGACTATTTTGTTTATCATGCAGTGGGTCTGAGAAAATGACTATTTTGTTTATCATGCAATCGCTCTGGGAGAATGACTAAATAGCTTATCATGCAGTGGGTCAGGGAGAATGACTTTCCTAGCTTATCATGCAGTGGGTCTGAGAGAATGACTATTTCAATTACCATGCAGTGGGTCTGGGAGAATGACTATTTCGTTATCATGCAGTGGGTCTGGGAGAATGAATATCCTAGTTTTTCATGCAGTGGGTCTGAGAGAATGACTATTTTGTTTATCATGCAGTTGGAGAATGACTATTTTATTCAACATGCAGTGGGTCTGAGAGAATGACTATTTTATTCAACATGCAGTGGGTCTGAGAGAATGACTATTTTATTCAACATGCAGTGGGAGGATGACTATTCTGTATCCCTAATCTCTAGAAATCGGTATTGTTACTTGTCGGTAATTTCCGAACCAATACCGATCTCTAACGACCTTACACGGAAATCGCCGAGCTCATCAGGGTTATTTAACCTTAAATCCAGAGATCGTTATTCCCAAGGTAAAGTTTTATTATATTCTGTCATCTTACACAATCACCAACAAAGAAGCAATAATGATACTAATGCGGGTAGTGATGTGCCTATTTCTCGTTCTCTAAGGCATTAATATTCTGTAACTGTAATAATGATTGAACCGTCTCAGACCAGACGAGAATTTATTACCCATACATACGAATAGTGAACATTATCTCCGGTTCATTAAGTGTACGTCTACAAGTAGTAGCGTAATCCATAGAACTAGATAACGGGAGTAAACTGGTCTTTTTCCATCTATATTTCTCTTATGAATCAACTAAACCATATGTTGTTGGTACTTAAAAAATCGTCTCACTGAGACTGTTCTTTTGAGTACCAACAACTAAGGGTCTAAGTGTCAAATAAGGGTTTTGGAATTTTAAATTATTATCTTATCTAGAACTCCAGGGTTGCATTTCGACTGATTGGCTGGTGTCAGGGTAAATAGACCAGTAGTATTGGTAACTTACACAGGAAACGTCGTGATATAACTGACTGGCTGGTGTCGGGGTAAATAGACCAGTAGTATTGGTAACTTACACAGGAAACGCCGTGATATAACTGACTGACTGGTGTCAGGGTAAATAGACCAGTAGTATTGGTAACTTACACAGGAAACGACGTGATATAACTGACTTGCTAGTGTCAGGGTAAATAGACCAGTAGTATTGCTAACTTACACAGGAAACGCTGTGATATAACTGACTGGCTGGTGTCAGGGTAAATAGACCAGTAGTATTGGTAACTTACACAGGAAACGCTGTGATATAATTGACTGGCTGGTGTCAGGGTAAATAGACCAGTAGTATTGGTAACTTACACAGGAAACGCTGTGATATAACTGACCGGCTAGTGTCAGGGTAAATAGACCAGTAGTATTGGTAACTTACACAGGAAACGCTGTGATATAACTGACTGACTGGTGTCAGGGTAAATAGACCAGTAGTATTGGTAACTTACACAGGAAACGCCGTGATATAACTGACTGGCTGGTGTCAGGGTTAATGGACCAGTAGTATTGGTAACATACACAGAAAACGCCGTGATATAACTGACTGGCTGGTGTCAGGGTAAATAGACCAGTAGTATTGGTAACATACACAGGAAACGCCGTGATATAACTGACTGGCTGGTGTCAGGGTAAATAGACCAGTAGTATTGGTAACATACACAGGAAACGCCGTGATATAACTGACTGGCTGGTGTCAGGGTAAATAGACAAGTAGTATTGGTAACTTACACATGAAACGCCGTGATATAACTGACTGGCTTGTGTCAGGGTAAATAGACCAGTAGTATTGGTAACTTACACAGGAAACGCCGTGATATAACTGACTGGCTGGTGTCAGAGTTAATAGACCAGTAGTATTGGTAACTTACACAGAAAACGCCGTGATGTAACTGACTGCCTGGTGTCAGGGTTAACAGACCGGTAGTATTGGTAACTTACACAGGAAACGCTGTGATATAACTGACTGACTGGTGTCAGAGTAAATATACCAGTAGTATTGGTAACTTAGACAGGAAACGCTGTGATATAACTGACTGGCTGGTGTCAGAGTAAATAGACCAGTAGTATTGGTAACTTACACAGGAAACGCTGTGATATAACTGACTGGCTGGTGTCAGAGTAAATAGACCAGTAGTATTGGTAACTTACACAGGAAACGCTGTGATATAACTGACTGGCTTGTGTCAGGGTAAATAGACCAGTAGTACTGGTAACTTACACAGGAAACGCTGTGATATAACTGACTGACTGGTGTCAGAGTAAATATACCAGTAGTATTGGTAACTTACACAGGAAACGCTGTGATATAACTGACTGGCTGGTGTCAGGGTAAATAGACCAATAGTATTGGTAACTTACACAGAAAACGCTGTGATATAACTGACTGACTGGTGTCAGGGTAAATAGACCAGTAGTATTGGTAACTTACACAGGAAACGCCGTGATATTTATACTGACTGGCTGGTGTCATGTTAAATGGACCAGTAATATTGGTAACTTACACAGGAAACGCCGTGATATAACTGACTGACTGGTGTCAGGGTAAATAGACCAGTAGTATTGGTAACTTACACAGGAAACGCCGTGATATAACTGACTGACTGGTGTCAGAGTAAATATACCAGTAGTATTGGTAACTTACACAGGAAACGCTGTGATATAACTGACTGGCTGGTGTCAGGGTAAATAGACCAATAGTATTGGTAACTTACACAGAAAACGCTGTGATATAACTGACTGACTGGTGTCAGGGTAAATAGACCAGAAGTATTGGTAACTTACACAGAAAACGCTGTGATATAACTGACTGGCTGGTGTCAGGGTAAATGGACCAGTAGTATTGGTAACTTACACAGAAAACGCCGTGATATAACTGACTGGCTGGTGTCAGGGTAAATAGACCAGTAGTATTGGTAACTTACACAGGAAACGCCGTGATATAACTGACTGACTGGTGTCAGGGTAAATGGACCAGTAGTATTGGTAACTTACACAGAAAAAGCCGTGATATAACTGACTGGCTGGTGTCAGGGTAAATAGACCAGTAGTATTGGTAACTTACACAGGAAACGCCGTGATATTTATACTGACTGGCTGGTGTCATGTTAAATGGACCAGTAATATTGGTTACTTACACAGTAAACGCCGTGATATAACTGACTGGCTGTTGTCACGGTTAATAGACCAGTAGTATTGGTAACTTACACAGGCAACGACGTGATATAACTGACTGACTGGTGTCAGGGTAAATAGACCAGTAGTATTGGTAACTTACACAGGAAACGCCGTGATGTAACTGACTGGCTGGTGTCAGGGTAAATAGACCAGTAGTATTGGTAACTTACACAGAAAACGCCGCGATATAACTGACTGACTGGTGTCAGGGTAAATAGACCAGTAATATTGGTAACTTACACAGAAAACGCCGTGATATAACTGACTGGCTGGTGTCAGGGTAAATAGACCAGTAATATTGGTAACTTACACAGGAAACGCCGTGATATAACTGACTGACTGGTGTCAGGGTAAATAGACCAGTAGTATTGGTAACTTACACAGACAACGCCGTGATATAACTGACTGACTGGTGTCAGGGTAAATAGACCAGTAATATTGGTAACTTACACAGAAAACGCCGTGATATAACTGACTGGCTGGTGTCAGGGTAAATAGACCAGTAATATTGGTAACTTACACAGGAAACGCCGTGATATAACTGACTGACTGGTGTCAGGGTAAATAGACCAGTAGTATTGGTAACTTACACAGAAAACGCCGTGATATAACTGACTGGCTGGTGTCAGGGTAAATAGACCAGTAGTATTGGTAACTTACACAGAAAACGCCGTGATATAACTGACTGGCTGGTGTCAGTGTAAATATACCAGTAGTAATGGTAACTTACACAGAAAACGCCGTGATATAACTGAGATAGTTGAAAGCGGCGTAAAACACCAAACAATCTATCAATCAATCAATTATCTAGAGCTCTGAGTCCATTTCAAACAACCTTACATAGAGCTGAAATAATTAAAAGCAAATTTCGTCATTATATTTTACTAATGGTTTTTGTGGCGATTGGTTTGACAATCGCCACAATGCTAACAGAAACAACAACAACAAAAAATATTTACATAGTCGGTTTTGAAAAATCGGTTGATATTTATTTTACTTACTGCAAACTAATTTACTCAAATCCGTTATAGTTCCATCATTGATGCGAAGACGCGAGTAATAATAATTATGTCAGTGCTACTTTGGTACCGGATTGTTACTAATATTTGAGTTTTATCGAGACATTATCTACATAGAGTTAAAATATGATAATATTATCTTCGTCATGATTGGGCTGATAATAAATATCATTGCGCGTTCTATCTGCCTTGCAAATAACTGATGATACTCAAATCTGGAAATTCCAAAAAGGTTCTATAAATAGCTCGCGTACATGTAACTGGTGTTCTTAATCTCAATATTATAAACGGTTTATTTTGTAGTTGTTTAAATATATGAAAGCGGCTAGATGATAAGACTGGTTTACAGTTAAAGGACACACGATGTCAGTGTGTACACACGTTATGTATACACGTCTGCACGTTCTAGAGTCAATTAGCAATCAATGCTGAAAGTGTAGCCTAATTTAGTTTGGAGATCGAGCATTATAATATATGCCTATATTTTTATAAATTGAACAGTTTGGCAAATAGTGAAATTGTGCTTTTTGTGCATGTTTTGTGTTTGTTATTGCACTCAAATTTTTCGAAGCAGTTTAACAACCTCAGAGACATAAATACACTGTGTTTATATGTCTCTGACAACCCTCAATCATGCAATGTGAAGGGACTAAATTGAACAGACCTGTTTAATATCGGACATCATTGAAACAAACACGAAACTAATGGATACTGTTTTCTCTCCTTTCTTGATAATTTTGTCATTTCTAAAGTGTACAACATAGTTTATCTTAATATGGCCAGAGACATATAAACACTTATATATGTTTATATGTCTCTGAAATGGCCTAGCGACCTGGTGATGAACATGTGATTACCCGAACAATTTAGATCACAAATAGCCATTCTAATGAGCTAAAACGGTAGTCTATCGAGTACCAACTAGATTTTTTATAAGTTTGGAATGGCCTAACATCATGACCAATTTCAGAACGTAACTAAAAAATCACCAAGACAACATTCTGGCAAACTAACATTATTCTACTGTCAAAAGATGCAGGGTTGATACATTCTCAAATTTACCCGCACCAGAGCACCCTACACCGATATACTGCTTGTTACTTTTCAGGATTTTCCATACGATCGCCACTACAGTGCCATTGGCGCTTTGATTAGATATTGGAATGCATTTTTAAAAGAAAATGTCTAAGTTGACAAAAATAGTTACCTTGATGATTAACTATTTTTATTAGGTAATCCAAAATGATAAAATATGTTTAAGTATTTAAGTATTACTTTGCGTAAGTAAAGTTAGTAATGTTGGAGGGATTGGACCCTGGTAATCTTACGAAATGCTTGATGTATAGCCTCATTATCTTTCTTACTCAAAGGTAGTGTTAACCCTTTGTTAGAAAATACCCTAATTAGAGCAACACTGTGTTGTTGCTCATGTCTGGTGAAATATAAGAGTCGTTCCACGAGAAAACCAACACTGTGTTGTTGCTCATGTCTGGTGAAATATAAGAGTCGTTCCACGAGAAAACCAACACTGTGTTGTTGCTCATGTCTGGTGAAATATAAGAGTCGTTCCACGAGAAAACCAACACTGTGTTGTTGCTCATGTCTGGAGAAATATAAGAGTCGTTCCACGAGAAAACCAACACTGTGTTGTTGCTCATGTCTGGTGAAATATAAGAGTCGTTCCACGAGAAAACCAACATTGTGGAGTCGTCAAATATCTACCCGAATCAGCCTAAGCATGCCGCGCAGGCTTACCTGGACATACACGTTTCGCCTCCCAGGAATTTCTATTTCAGGAATCATTGTTCTATACCAGATACAAGATATGTTAAAATCTGTTATAATATGTTAAAATATAACGACTCAATAGGGCATACAAATTGGGTCACAGATGTAAAACATGTTTTATACTCAAATGGTTATGGTTATATTTGGGAAAACCAACATGTAGTAAACCGAAAACAGTTTCTGACGAACTTTGTGAACAGATTAAAGGAGCAGTATATTCAGAATTGGAGAAGTAGTTTGGAAAATAATCGTAAGTTAAATTACTATAAGGAATTTAAACAAAACTTTTGTAGAGAATTATATATTACTGCCATTGACATTTCAAAATTCAGAAAATCTTTAGCAATGTTTAGATGCTCATCGCATTCCTTGATGATCGAGAAAGGCAGACATTTCAATATTTTAAAAGAGTTTAGAAACTGTGTTTATTGTGAATGCTATATTGAAGATGAATACCATTTTTTACTAATTTGTCCCTTGTATGAAAATCTCCGCTACAAATATATACCTCAACATTTTACTCACAATATAAATCATTATAGCTTCATAAATTTGATGTCTACCGAGAACGCAGAAACAATTCGAAATCTTGCCATGTATATATATTTTGCATTCAAACTAAGAAATGACTTTTTGATGGGTAAAGAGTAATTGTTATGTACATGTATATCAATATCTCGACGTTCTGTATTATACCATTTATAATATGATAAACCAATTTTGATATGCAGAGACAAAAAATAAAATGATAAAAAGGAAATATTTTGAGTGGTTTTAGATGAATTACGTTATATATTTTAAATCGTTTTTTATCTAAATTGACGCAAAATATGATCACTTGTATATCATAATACAGTTTTTTAAGCGTATCATGGTTGGTTGAAATAGAACAATTGTAAGGCAACAGTATTATATAACTATCATTCCTACCATTGTACTTTATGTATTGTATATAATATTGTATATGGGCCGGTGGCCTGAAATACAGAAATAAAGAAATAGAAAAAATAGAAATACCCCTATCCCCCATAGACGGTATGTGTCGGGCCGGATTAGCCTGCGCAGGCTGATTTGGTCGAAATATCACGCATAATGCTGGTTTTTACGTGGAACGGCTCATAAATGGAAACTAAGAATAACTTTATTCTATATATTTGATCGGAGCAGGGACAACTTGTTAAAAAAGGAGAAAACGTTCATAACGAGGAATTTCTCCTTTTTCTACAATGTTTTAGATGTGTCAATATGTATTTCAATCAAGAACATGATTAACTCTACAGAGCGACATCTTTATAAAACAGCTGCGTGTGTTTTCTTCACAAGGTATTGCTCTGGAGAGGTTGCACTGTATGCCAAAACGGATATACATTAAGAATCCATTTTGCTTAGTGTTGCTCATCGTTGGTAGAATTGCTTTAGCAAGTCTACCTAGTTTCATTTAAGGTTTTGAAGTCACGTGATGTAAATGACTGAGAACACCATTTCTACAAATTCAGTACGCAAAAAAAAAAACCAGTAACAGAACTATTTGAGCAAAATATATTTCTTCTTACAAAATAGATTTGTTTGTGATATTTGAATAGCCATTTATTCTCTCCAGTAACAGAACTATTTGAGCAAAATATATTTCTTCTTACAAAATAGATTTGTTTGTGATATTTGAATAGCCATTTATTCTCTCCGATGATTTAAGGAATCCGCCCTGGTCGAGTGGTTAGCGCCATGGATTTGAAACCGGGCGTCCCGGGTTCGAACCCCAGTCACGGCACCAAGGTCAAGCTGGAGTACCCTTGGGAAAGGCACATTTCCTAGCCAAGTACTGGTGTGTTTACCCAGTGATCGAGAATAAATGAGCTGTTGCAGTGAAATAATGTTGAACGGTGCGTAAAGATCGAATAAAACACAATTCTCCGATGATACACACAATTATCGCAACTAGCGACATTCGACTTGAAAGAATGCGCTACATGATCTATGTTGGAGGTCATCCAGTTGTTTGGGGAAATGTATGTACTGGTGCGAGAAAATCCCGATAAATCATTTGGTGAACTGCCCACCTAGGCTTTACGGAAATACCTTTGGAAATAGCAACTCATATAAATTGAGTAGAGAACTGTACCTTGAAATCAGGAAAACACATGGGGTGAACTGGCCGCCGTGATATAACGGATATCCCTTCAGATACGGCATTAAACTAGATACAAAATATAAACAAAATATCATTCAACACGAGTCTGTATGTTACGATTAAGGGACTGTGTTTGGGATGAAAGTAAAATATAAGGGAATTGCTCTATGGTGAAAAATGTAAATAAGACAGGAATAATTTGTAAACCTTATTGTGTGAAAATGTCTGGGGACTCAGATGTTCTTTTATAATCAATTGAATGATGCAGACCGAGAGGGTAATATAACTAAACACGCGTAAACTAGCTAGACAATATACATGCACTTAAAGGCCTGCTTCCGTCTACTGGCAAAACTTGTAGCTAAATTATGTTACGTTATCCACACGTCTGCGTTCTGTCAAAGGACATGGGTCATACATTATACACATGTTAATGATATCCGACCAGAGCTCTATTAGTATATGCACATTTTCTCTGGATAAAAATCGTGGTGCTGTAGTGGTAGAGCATCCGCTTAAGGTGCGGGAGATCGTGGGTTCGATTCTCGACCGGGGCATACAGCATACTATACAAAATAAGTAGTAATGGATTTCCTTGATTGGCGGTTGGGATTGCGGGCCAGGCATCACGACATACTAAGTGGTGTCAGGATAAAAGGATCAGAAGTACTGATAAGTTACCCAGGAAACGCCGTGATATAGCTGAACAAATGTTAGCGTAAAGCACCATACAAACAATCTCTAGATATAGTTTCTTTCTATACGACCTCATTGAATTCCATCGAACGGTTACTAATAAATCCCCTTGAAACGAATATGTTTATTTATGACTGTATACACTGGAACCTGTGTTGAACGACCACCAGTTGGAATTGACCAAATTGGTCTTTTTTCACAGGTGGTCCTTAATTGCAGGGTAATTTGTGCAGAAATTGAGTAATTGAGAAATTAAAAGTATGGTCGCTATATACAAGAAATTGCTATTCAAAGATGGTCTTTAGCACAGGTTGAACTGTAGTGTAAATAAGAGCCCCGTCTAGCGATTTGGTGTCGAAATGACACTCTTCGACAGTGACATCATTGAAAATTAAATTGGCTTGATTAAACAAATTGGAATACACATTCAGCTTGTTTGACACGAGGTGAAATTTGAATATTCATAACATATATGCGGACAGTGAAGACGACTCTGGTGAGACTGTGTGGATGCACAGACTCGCATGAGTCTTCACTGTACGCAGATCTATTCATTTATACCCCAAAACACTTGGCGTTAACGTTACTCGTATAATAATCAACGAGTAAAGATACATACAAATGTTCTATAATACGGATTTGTGCATCTCTTCTTGGCGTAGACGATACAATTTCACTGAGTTCCGACCAGAACTTACTGAGAAATAGCGCGGATAGCCTGTTGGTGTACGTTTACTTCCATCTGGTTGGTCATTAAAAGATGCTCATCTCCTATTGGCATAGAACCTCCCTATCAAAGTTCATTGTCACGTATGTGTGTATACTGCTTAACAATTCATATAGTCCAGTCAGAACATACTTGAACATCAAACTAATTGTAACAGAAATGGTTTATTAAATAAAATGAAGTTTATAGAATATATAACAACATATTAAAAATCTACAAAAATCTACGCAGCTATAACTGAAATAAATGACTTTGAAGAAATAAGAATATGTGCTCATGTTGGGTACTCACCGTACTTTGATCTATACACAAAGCTCTTAACTGATTTTTAATGGATCAAATTCATGAGAATTTCAAAATGAATCATTTAAATAGATTTTTTTGTTTTAAAGGATCTCATAATCAATAGCTTTTGTTGTAATAATATCAAAGCAGCATTTTGATACTTCAAAGATAGCAGTATACCTTTAGAAATGATTAAAATCAGAGGGGTAAGTATGACTTTCAACACTTTGATCCAAGCGTCTGGATAACCCAAGATGGATTAGTATGCAAAACAAATTTCAACAGATTAACGCAAAACAATCAATGGTATGAGGTAATTTAGTGTTTTGATATGAGTATAGGTGCTACCTATTTCGGGTAAACATTTATTATCTTTTGTGATCGGTTAATAATTCCATGCGAACTGCAGTTAGCCCTTGCTTGCAGCACGATCAGTTATTTACGTCAATGACGAGTCCTACCGATCTAAGCAAATAAAATAAAAATCATCATCAGGTTAAGCTTATATTTAACTTTACAATAAAGCCAAGATTTTAAATCCATGACATTTTGATGATAGGTACAACACATAATCAACTTGCCCTTCATAACATACTTCAAATAAAACGAGTCCATAATTCACGGAACTTCATTTGTGACAAGTCAAACTAACGTTTCCTATACTTTCTGTCGTTTTCCTTTTGGTTATTCATTTATCATTTGCGTTACGCTAATAGAATGACGTCATATTACAGGATTTTTTGTAACTTCCGGAAAGTCAAAAAACCCTTATGAGTTATTATTTGAACTCGTTTTAGAAATAGACGACGAGTGTTATTAAACGGAAATTATCACACATAAAATTATTGGTGCTCGTTCCTTTATCGAGTACGTATTATCATATTTAATTATTTCCTCTTGATTTTTTTTTCTCGATATTTTCTTTTCATCCAATCAAAACGTAGCAGAATCTTGACTGCATCGAAAAATCCACTCTGGACACAATTTTTGGAAAGACGGTATAGCAAAGTTTTGCAAAGTTCATACACATTACCTATTGACAGGAAACGTCGCCGGCTTCGCCGTCGATTTGTTTACCCGTATAATTTGTTCTCAATAATTGCTGGAGGAAATATTAATATTCTTGTCAATGGTACATTGGATACTTTTAAAAGTATCGTATGTGGTTATAATATTGGAGTATTCAATGGGTTTCAATGAATACTGTTACACTCTTAATTGTGTTATTAAATATTAATGATATTTAATGTTTATCTGTATAGTTTTATAATAGTTATAAGAATGTCTCTAAAATACACAAAAAACATACATGGGTCATTATCAAAAAACATGCACTTCTCTGTTATTTTGGTATAAAATCTCTTTGCCAATAAAATTCATTGCAAACAAGATGTTTTTGCATAATATACAATGTATTTTCTTCAACCTTATAGATAACTGTGCATATCTAATTGACATAACTGATTTATACCTCTATAAAGGACAAGTTTTTCACATTTTTCACTGTTATTTTTCTTAAATTTAATTTTACTTTTTTTGGTATTCCCTTAAAAATGGAAATATTGATATTTTGACTCAATCCAAGTTTTCTTTGCCCTATTAATTGTTAAATTTTCAAAAAAAAATCCTCAAAATCTGTGGCGATTTATCCTAAAATTGGTTTCAAGACCTGTCCCGAGTTTTCATGTCTGTGGTGTAACCATATATGACTATGATGAATTAGAGTTGTCTTTCTTGCCCTATTTTAATGATAATAGTTTCTCCCAGGACTCCATATCCTGTTCATGCCATGAGCAGACGAAATTAGAAAAACATGCCAAGAATTGGCAAAAAAAAAAAAAAAAGGTAAGAGGGATTAGAGTAGTATAAAAAATAATTGTCTGTGGTGTTCATGTGACTAGTTCTTAATACTAGAAGCTGGCAAGAGTTTTGTTAATTCATAATATTTCAACTCTTGTGTTTAACAGGAAGTACATTTAAAAATTAGACGGGGATCCTTTATTATTTTTTATCGAACATTTATGCACTGGTTTGTCTGTGGTGTTACTTTCTGTGGTGTTACCTTCAGAAAAGTAACACCACAGAAATATATGCCCTTTGTTTCTGATATTTTCTTTATTCTTAACATTTGTTGTCTAGAAGACATTATTGACATATATCACACATTGGAATGTCAGTATAGTTCACATAAATAAAGAAAAAATAATGTCACACTATTTATGCAGGCTATATTTGTTTCAAAAAGCAACACCACAGACATGTTACCATAACACCAAAGACAAATACACTTTTTTTGTAAAAATAAATGAAAATTGCTTGAATTAAATCCTGAATATTGCTGATTTCCAGCTATGTTTAATATTAATTGTTCACCAAACATAAAAAAAAAACCAGTCGACTCCTTTCTTCTGTCCTTTTCATTTATATAGTAACACCACAGACAAAAATGTAACACCACAGACAATTTAAAAGACAAACGTTAAATCCCTCTTTTTTGCGTTCATAGTTTTGTTATTGTCAGGAGACAATTTGATGGTTGGTCTTTTTCTTTGGTTCTATGTTTAATCTTGAAAAAGTAAAATATTAAACATACTGGTGTCCATGGTGTTACATTTATGTCCTTGGTGTTACAATTTGTCTGTGGTGTTACAGCATATAAATTGGTGCACAAAATTTACTAAAAATTATTAATTTGACTACAAGTAGGACATGATCATAGAGATTGATCTCTTTTTTTCAAAGGCTATCTTTACCTCTTTCCTTCATTTATTTTAACTACTCAGTCAATGTTGTAAGATATCACAAACTGACCCATATTAATTTCGACCCCTTAACTACCTTAAAACCTCTAATCTGATTAACCAATGAAATTAATTTTTTGTCTAGTTATGATTATCTTATTCATATAATGATATCCAGTGACTTGGAAGTATTAAAAATATGTTTGTATTTGATCAGTGTGTGATTATATGATAGTAACACCACAGACAACAAAGTGTGTGCGAAAATTCTAAAAAAGTGTCAAACTCTCAAACAGGACAATTTTTTGATTGCATATTCATATATAGCAAAGTTATAATGTTAATGAAAGTTCTCCGGCAGAAACAAATGATATTCATCAATCTTTATTTTACAGAAAATCTTAAACCAGAATGTATATAAATTTTGATAATGACCCACATATGTATGCTCATGTGCGAAGAACATTCATAGCAAAATTACTAATCTCAATATATATATATTTGTTTGTTTGTTAAGGTGTTTTACGCCACTTTCAACAATTATTCCTAATACTTAGCTCACAACCCTGAGTGCCAAGGAGGGAAAGCCACCATTAACATTTATAAAGTATTTGGTATGACACGGCCGGGGATTGAACCGGCGCATTCTGTACATTGGGCATACACTGTCCCATTACACCACACATGTAACCTATTGTTGCGTAATCTGCCTTGCCAGAATGAAACTTGAGAATAGTTAATATGTTGTGTATCTGTCAGGTTGTCCATCCGTCTGTGGGTAGTGGTTAGACCATTACCTCTGAAGCGAAAGCATCGGGTTTTGACAAAATAATGTGAATATATGTATATCAGAAATTGTTCAAAGAGAGAAATTTGTCATTTTCAAATGTTTTTCAACTGTCTATTTTGGCAAACCATGTTATGTTCTGGATGTTAAATATTTTCCTCATGTGTTGTCAAAGCAGAACTATCTATATCCTAGCAGGTAAAGGATTATGCTGTCCACATATTTCCAGTCATTCCTTTTCTATCCTTTAGTCTTCTGCTACATATGTGTTGACGTGGGAAAGGGTTAAAACCCAAGATAGCAACTATTTACTTTTATTTCAACAGTATTTCAAGTTCACAGGTGTCGCCTTCGTAATTCACCGAAACCGTCATCCTGACCTTGATCGCTGAGTGCTTATGTTATGTTTCCCCACAAGTCTATGCTGCAAGGAGGATATACAGGAATCAGTCCCTAATGTTAACCAATTCCCACGTACACTAAATTTGCAGTAGACGACTTTGAACACATCTAAGCAAAAAAATACGAACATTCTCTATATATGAAAGTACAAATAATTGAATAGTTGAAATACGAGTTTTGAACACATTGTTACAGAAGAAATGTTTCAATTTGTTGTCCATATGTTTTAATAGGTGTCTGTTACAGATTTGTTGAAATGTGGGAAATGATAACAGTTAGTATTTAACCCATCTTTTCTAAACAACATTACATGTACTTAGAAATGTATCAAGTTAACTCTTAAATGTCCCACATATAGTTGCTTTCTGACACATAGCTCTGCAACAGACGACATTTAAAAACATTGTCACAATAGAATAAATTGCACAAAACAAGTAATTTCTCCCTTCGCCACTTTGTTTTCAACTCTGTTAGATAACTATACTTTCATTTATATAACGTTTCCATACTTTTGCGAAGATGTTTTCAAAGTCGTCTTGCAGATTTGCTGTTAGTGGGAAAGGTTTAACATTTTTCGTACATTGTCTTTTCTTTGATTGATAAGTTTATTGGTTATTTATATCTTAACATTGCATAACTTTTTTTTCCATATATGTATACAGGCGTATCGTTTTTTAAAATATTTTCAGAGGAGCTTTCGTTAGATTATAATGAATTCCTCTCTAATTTAGGGCTCGCTAGTTTTTTAGCTCACCTATGCACGAAGTGTAAGGTGAGCTATTGTGATCACATTTTGTCCGGCGTCTGTCCGTCGTGCGTCGTGCGTCGTGCGTCGTCCGTCGTCCGTCGTGCGTCGTCAACATTTGAGCTTGTTAACACTCTACAGGCTACATTTTGCATCCAATCTTCATGAAAGTTTATCAGAACGTTTATCTCCATAAACTCTTGGACAAGTTCGAAACCGGGCCATATGAGGTCAAAAACTAGGTCACTAGGTCGAATTGAAGGGAAATCTTGTTAACACTCTGGAGGCCACATTTTCAACTTGAGCATGTTGAAACTCTATCAGAATGTATATCTTGATGATATGTAGGTCAAGTTTGAACATGGGTTACGTCGGGTCAAAATGTAGGTCACTAGGTCAAATTGAAGGAAACTCTCGTTAACACTCCAGAGGTCGCAATTGTTGGTTCAGCAGTTTGAAATTTTGTCAAAATGTTTGTCTTAAAAATATTTAGGTCAAGTTCGAATATGGGTTATGCCGGGTCAAAAACTAGGTCATTAGGTCAAATTGAAGGAAAATCTTGTTAACACTTTTGATGCCACATTTTTTTGCTTCAGCAGCTTGAAATTTGGTCAGAATCTTAAAGATATCTAGGTCAAGTTCAAATATGGGTCATATTGGTTCAGAAACTAGGTCACTAGGCCAAATTGAGGGAAAATCTTGGTTACTCTGTAGAAGCCTCATGTTTTGCTTCAGCGGCTTGAAATTTGTTCAGAATGTTTAGCTGAATGATATCTAGGCCAAGTTTGAATATGGGTCATGTGGGGTCAAAAACTAGGTCACTAGATCAAATTGAAGGAAAATATTGTGAACACTTTGGATGCCGCATTTTTTGCTTCAGCAGCTTGAAATTTTGTCAGAATGTTTGTCTTAGAGATATCTAGTTCAAGTTTAAATATGGGTCATATTGGATCAGAAACTAGGTCACTAGGCCAAATCGAGGGAAAATCTTGTTAGCTCATGTATGTTTTGCTTCAGCGGCTTGAAATTTGGTCAGAATATTTGTCTAAATGATATCTAGGCCAAGGTCGGATATGGGTCATGCCGGGTTAAAAATTAGGTCACTAGGCCAAATTGAAGGGTAAGCTTGCTAACACTCTGGATACTGCATTTTAAATTTCAGCATGATAAAACGTTATCAGAATGTTTTTCTTGATGATATGTAGGCCAAGTTCGAATATGGGTCGTGCTGGTTCAAACACTAGGTCACTAGATCAAATTGAAGGAAAATCTTGTGAACACTTTGGATGCCGAACTTTTTGCTTCAGCAGCTTGAACTTTGGTCAGAATGTTTGTCTGAATTATATCTAGGTCAAGTTCGAATATGGGTCATATTCGATCAGAAACTAGGTCAATAAAGGAAAATATTGTTCAAACTCCGGAGGCCGCATTTTTACTTTGAGCAAGTTGAAACTTTGTCAGAATGTTGTCTTGATGATATCTAGTCCATGTTGGAATATGGGTCATATCAGGTAAAAAAATATAGATCACTAGGCCAAACGAAGGAAAATGTTGTTAACACTGTGGAGGTTGCATTCAGAATAATTGTCTTGATGTGTTTTGCATTGCAGTACATTGTATAATTAAGGTGAGCGATCCAGGGCCATCATGGCCCTCTTGTTTCACTCCATACAATGTCACGGTTGTATTATTTACTTTCAAAGACACTGGTTCTTTATAACCATAGCAGGCTAAACTTGAAATTGATAGCAAAACAAATAATGAGCGTATACAAATCAGTGAAAAGGACGCGCCTCTAAAACACGCTAGGTGTCCTTTCCCAAAGTCTGGAACGCCCACTCATAAAGGCAAAAATATGGAACATCTCTATTAATAAAAGTACAGTTATTGAATATATTATTTTGAAAATATCAACAATGTTTTCCAAAGCCAAAAGGACATGCAATCTTGGGCCAACCATTGGTCTTTACCAACTAATCATGCATATCTGAGCCAATATTGGTTGCCAAAATGTTTAACCTTTTCCAACATGCAGATTTATTTGAGAAATTTACATCACACAAAATGTGAAAACCCTTTGGCAAAAGAAGATATTGCACTTAGTAAGCAATTTCTCATTATGCCACAATGTTTTCATTTCCATTGAATATTTGACTTTCGTTTATAGCGATGTTCCACATTTTCCTCAGATGTTTTCAAAATCGGAAAGGGATAGGAATAATTCAGCAACGGATAGGAAAAAATGGACAAAACAAATATTTCAATTCAATTATTTTAAGTATTCACCAGTAATTTTCTACCAATTATAGGTCAAAACATGTTTGTTTGATATCAAAAACAGCAATCTTTAAAATCACATTGCACGTTGCATTTCTATACCAATGTTGATCTTTGAGGGGTTTAGCTGTAAACATTGTATACAATATAGGAGTAAGTGTCAGTCCATTTTGCAAATCATGTCGTTGCTAACTGTAAATAAAGAAGAGTCGAGTCTGCTGTGAAAGGGCTCTCAATCTTGCATCTGTGAAAATCCAAGACTCAGGACAGAGAACTAGATATTAAATTATTAACCCTTTCTATCTTGACATCTAGACAAAAGTACGGAATATCTCTATAAATGAATGTATGATTTCTGAAAGAAGTTTTGAGCAATTTCTTCTTTTGCCACAATGTTTTTAAAAGTCGTCTTCTGCCGTAGAGGCGTCAGAGTGTGTATATATGTGGGGAAATATTAAGAAGGAGTAAACAGGTATTTTTGCAAGAATATCATTGTTTTAGCTTAACATACATAACGTACTCAAAATAATTATCTTAGTGAGACGATTTTTTTAATACCCACAACATTGGGTTTGAGGGTCTTCAAAGAAGGATGGTGAGTGAAATACATTGAACAAGCGTTATCTAGAGCTCTGATAGGATGGTTTAATATTTGTCTTCAGGTGTGCATTAGTCGGCCTGTTTGTTGAAGAAGTCTTCTTGCACTTTTCTCAAATTGATTGATTGCTTGTGCATCTAAGTTACTGTATGGCACTGTTTATTGTTATGTGTATGTCTTCGTGCGCAATTGGTGGGGTAAGATATACCTCGAAGTATGCTTACAAATGTCTATAAATTGATACAAAGTTGGTAAAATCATTTTTATAAGTACATTTTATATTTCATCTTCTTTAAAAACCTTTCATGTAACGTGATGTGGTGGTGGCTTCTCTCTAGATGAAATATAAAATGCAGAAATATACGGTGGATTGATTGATATTTTAGTGTTTTACGCTGCTCTTTACGATTGTTTAGTCATATCACGGCGTTACCTTGTCAATTTATATTGACACTAGCCACTCAGTCGCCGTGCTAACCCCGCAATCCTCGGCGCCAAGGAGGGCAGAAATAACTACCATTTTTGAAGTATTTGGTATGACCCGTCTGGGGATCAAACCCGGACCCGACGCTCTACCACTACATCACCATGGCGGTTACATATACGATGGAACGAACTATGCTAGAATAGCCTATAATGCCGTCACTTTTAACATGTTTATAAAGAAAGTAATCAAACAAAATGATCTGTCTAAACTCCTTATTATGTTAGCAAAGGTGTTAATTAAGTCGTATATAAAGCTCAAATCCGATATTATTGATTGCTGTATCTATGGAAGTTTCACGTTACAAGACATCTAGGTCAAAACATCGTAGTAATTTAGATAAAAACAGCTTGTAATCAAATGATTCGAATCCGTTTAACTAGTAAAGACATTAATCACTAGGTTCTAGGCTCACCTATATTCCTTGGAAACTATAAAATAGTCGCATTGAGTTTGTTACTATAAACGTCTCCTATTTTTGAATCCTCTGGAGTCAGCTGTCAAGACAGCTTGTGACTTATGGACGGTTTTGATTTACTAACCTTTTCAATTTTTCCCCTGTTGAGGAACGGATCCCTTTCATGCCTATCGTCCAATAGTGAGCAAATACATATGAGTCCCACGAGGAAACCAACATTTGGACTCTGCGTAAAGTATTGATCCTGATCAGCCTAAGCATGCCGCGCAGGCTATCCCGAATAGACACTGTTCACCTCCTGAGCATCAAATAAGGATTTACTGCGTGAATAATGCCCCTTATCTTGAGTTCTTAAAGTGTTTTGCCTGGTGAACGCTTGTCACTGTCATGTGTGTGGTATTAAAATACCGTCAGGATGTGTGTTGTTCTTTCCTGGTCGGTCACTGTTTGTCAGTCTGCACCCTGAGAAAACCGGTTTAGAACTGCCTAATCATGTGGTTGGACAGACGGGTTATCTCCTCATATGGTCAGTGATGCTTATCTATATAATAGACTGGTAACAGGTCCATAATCACTACCCTTTGTGTTATGACATATCTCGTGCGCCATGATTGAAGATGTTCAACCTTTCCGACTTAGCTGTTGTAATTGGCCTATACTATAAGGATTCCACTCAGTAACCATAGTGATACAATCGTGTTAAAGTTGTGTATTTTTTTTAGATCGAACTGGATGACTCTTGCAGAGCTATTATCTAACATCCATGAATGCTTGTAATATAATGCGATACATTTGCGATAACACATGAGTATTGACACCGCGTGGAAGCTTCCACGCGGCGTCAGTATGGGATAGAGTTTAATTTTGTACCATGGGGTGACGTAATCGAAAAGGGAGCAACCAACAATAGTATTGTTAAGAAAAACTATGTTATATGTTTGAAAAGAACAACTTTTATGAATAAATAAATTGTATAAAATGATTTAAGAAACAGCAAGATACAAAATACGTATGTCTTCTACCTTTATTACAAAACTTTAGACACATGTAATGGGTTTTTAAAAACTTTCCCCTAACTTCTTAGGCTACGCTTTTTTATAGTTTGGTATACGACCCGATTCATCAACTCAGAAAAGAAATTCTGGCGATGTTTTTGCCTATTTAAAATATTGAGATCTTTAAATAAATGGGTAATCTTTAAAAAATCATTTAAATAACTACATATTTCAGTATAACTCTAGAAACTGTAAAAACAACGTTAACCCAACTATGCAATAAGCATGGCCGTAACGTGACCCGTTCTATTATTTGTAAATGCAGCATGTCATCGCTTGGCGATTTTGGTCATTCTTATTTAATAGACGACAAGGTGTCATCGGTTCCAATAGAGTACTTAAGTTGTCTCTGCTTCCTTCCGTTATATGAATACTTCGCTGTTTTCACGAGATTCTAAAATCCATTGGATTCGTACCCGGTTTTTTATGTCTCGTTCGAGATGAACGATTCGTACCAATTGGTTTTCGCTCTTTGATCTTTGGGAATTTACTTTTGTTTATTTTTCAGTTTTCTACTGGCATGTTTAAAACGATTAAAGTGACATTACAAACAAACAAAATAGATTTAATAGTTATTGCTAAATGTTGACTATACATGTGAACTTTCATAATGCTCAATCCTGATCATAAATATCTTTTTATTTAATTATTTCGTATCTTTTCTTTATATACTCCCGTTTTTGCTATCATACTTCTGCTAAACTGGAAGGGGAATATACTTCCCTCTCTCCTTCCAAAGCTTGAGTCACACTTAACTTAAAACTAGAGGCAATCAACCTTCATATATGTTAATATTTAAGTACCTATGTTTTGTTTTTTTATCTAATGGATCTAGTTAGAGGATTTAAAACTTCAGCTTGTATGACACATATAAATTGCAGTACCAAACCAAATGGTTTCAGGACTAAAATTGTCATTTCACGACTACACTTCACATGCTGAATATCACATAGATCGAAGCATATAAAACGTTTAATCCCTACGATAATATTGGCCCTTTCTACTCTTGGTAACATTTGTATATAGGCTATGGTAGCCAGGTGAGCAATATAGGCATATCTTTGCCTTCTTGTTTAAAACAAAGGGACATTTGGCCTTCTTGTTCGAAATATTTACATCCTGTCTCCTTGCACAGGTTATTTAAATGTACTGAACTGTATCTGCTTCCTTTAAATCATGCTTCAAATTCAAAAAGCGCGACGTCTTTGATGCTTTGCATCAAAATTCGTCTTATTTCAACTGAAATACTTTTGTTTTACACTTAAGCGAGATTGTCTAGAAATGGACGGTTATAAAAGTTGCAGTAGAGTGGCATTGATTACCTTCAAAAGAAAATTAATCACAATAAACACAGACAGCATGTATACTTTTTAGAAATTATCCTTACGTGTAGGTATTTTATTTAAACTGGAATGCCAAAAGTCATAATGTCTTTTTCGTATTAAATATTAATTTGACCTTGAACTTTTATGGATTAAATATTAACCGCTAACATCTCTTTCTTCAATGTCTTGTCAGGCTTGCCGGAAATGACACGATCTTCCATTAGATAATAACCCATGCAACGATAACGGTAAGGTCAGTGTCTAAGATAAGAACAAGACGAATTTTGATGCTAAGCATCAAAGACGCCGCGCCTGATTTTAAAGCATGACTTAAAGGGAAGCAGATGCAGTTCAATACATTTAAATAACCTGTGCAAACGGACAGGGTGTAAATATTTTGAACAAGAAGGCCAAATGTACCTTTATCTTAAACAAGAAGGCCAAGATGTTCCTTTATTGCTCACCTGGATACCATAGTCTATAATAAAATGTTATCAAAAGCAAAAAGGGTCCATTTTGACGTAGGGATTATACACTTTATATGCTAGGATCTATATGATATTCAGCATGTAAAGTTTAGTCTTCAAACCCTTTGGATTACCGTTTGCTTAACATTGACTGCAACAATAAAGTGTCATACAAGCTGAAGTTTCTTAATTTTAAATCTGCTCTTACTAGATCAATTACATAAACAAAAACCATAGATACTGAAATATTAACAGATATTAACTTAAGTGTTAATGCCTCTAGTTATAAGTTAAGTGTGACACAAGCCTTGGAAGGAGAGAGGGAAGTCTATTATCCTTCCAGTTGAGCAGAAGTATGATAACAAAAGAGACGAGAGTATATAAACAAAAAATACAAATAATTCTAACGAGTTTAAAGATATTTAATATCAAAATTAAGCATTTATGAAATTAAAAGAAAAAGTTCTCTTGTATAGTCAACATATAGCAAAAATACAATGGTCTGAATGAACAACTGTATGGGGAGGAACGTTTTAAGTTTAGTAATACAACAGAAATAAATAGGAAAAAACATCACCCGAATCTTTTTTCTGAGCTTTGATGAATCGAGTCGTCAGAGCAGTAAACCAAACAATTTAAAAAGCGTGGCCTAGTGAACTCCGTAAACCAACTCATACAAAAAGCTTAGCCTAGTTAGTTGGGGAACAGTTATTAAAAACAATTTAAATGTGTCTAAAGTTTAGTTATAACGGTAAACGATGTACATATTTTGTATCTTGTTGTTTCTTAAATCAGTTAATACAATTTATTCAATCATAAAGGCTGTTTTTTTCAAACATATTACAGACCTATCCCATACTGACGCCGCGCTTCCACGCGGCGTCAAAGATATAATGTATGAGCCGCTTCCAGCGATTTGGAGTATAGCGGTATAGTGCCGCGGGCTGTCACTCCAGGGGTTGCATGGGCCAACATTATCTCCGACTTATATAAGAAAGCCAGGAAACTGATCGGCATGTGAACATGAAACATTTGTTGAAAACGGCGTTCGATTCTAATCAATTTAGCGACTAGGGGCATTCCGCTTTGATATCATTTAAAGTTATTTTGATATTCCAGTGTCTTGTCTGAGAGTGCATGTTCGTCTGTATTCATGTATGCGAAGGGTGTCGAACCTGATGAGATACTGTAGATGCACTGACTCGTCTGAGCTGTACACAGCTGTATTAAGAGCCCAAACTTCCTACACGCCGTTCAATTATTGATTGATTGATTGATTGTTTTGTGTTTTACGCTGCTTTCAACAAGTTGTAGCCATTACTACCATTTCCAAAATATTTGGTATACCCAGGTCGCCCGGGGATCGAACCCACGACTTTTCGCACCCGAAGCTAACACTCGACCACTACACCACCGATCCGACTTTTGACCCATTTTGATCGGGAGTGGTCCTATCAGGTACGGCAGTAAATATCCTAAATGTGTGACTGACGCTTAAGATATGTTTTACCTTAAGGACACATATTAAATAAATAATGATAACATAGGTCTTCACTTATATAATGAAGTATGTGATTTTAACCCTTTCGCTGCCAAATGCAATTCAAGGCTTTTGCAAACAATGCAGATTCAGGTGAGAGAGCTCGTATTGAGCTGTCACTCCTGCAATCTGCATTGTTTGCCGCTTAGACATTTAATTACCAAATGTCCTGTTGGACGTAAAACGGATAGTGCATCGCCTTAGTGAAATTCGGCAGTGAAAGCGATACACGAAATTTCCTAGGATTGGCTAGGATCGGCTGGAGAAACATTCATGTCAATTAATAAACCTTCATAACTGAGTTTTCTTTACCAATTAGTACCAAGTATTGCTACCAAGTTGGAATCTGGCTATTAAAAACCGCGTACCTGGTAATATCTTGAAACTGGTAACGAATAGAAGACAACTGCAACGGTTATTTTATTTAATGTGCTATATCTACAGAAAGAAAGAAGTCTCGTAAAGAACAAACACACATCTGAGGAACAATTTTTTACATCTGGGAATATTGAGAGGTTCAAAACATAGCATAGGGTTAGAATCCCGTGATGAGCGGGTTCTGCTCTGGGATTTTTCCATACACACGGCGCGAGTACTTGTTAAGTCTCAAGGAAGCAGACATCAAACAAATATAAGCTTAAAGCTTGTTTCACAATCGATGTAAAATAAATAAGTTTAAACTAAAACATATCTTTAAAGGTGTGAATCGCCGTCTGTATGCAAGTAGATGTGTTACAGAACAGAACAGAACATAATATATATAATATTTGCAACGTAAGCATAATAGCTTAACCTGTTCCCTCATACAGACACCTTCTGACGATTCGCAAGCATACAGCTTTTGAAAATATTGTGACAACATGAGAAATTGCTCGAATGGAGCAATTTCTCCTCTTGCCACAATGTTAACTTTCATTTATAGAGATATTACATATTTTTCCCCATAGGATTTCAAAGTTGTATGCTGTAAATTGGTTGTATATTAACCGCCTATGGTTGGTATACACACACATATATATATACATACAGAAATGGTTAAGACTATACAATTATGAACTAATAGTAATTAATCAAATCTTATTCATGGGTATGCTTTGTTTCACCAGAACGTAATGGTGTTTGGATGGGCGTCAAATTCAATCGTTTCCAATAAATAACTTCTGATTATACTCATTTGATATTACGGTTGCACAGTTATTTAAATTAGAATTGTAAATGAATTATGGCAGACGTACTACAAACGGACTCTCTACCAATACACTACCGAGGAGGTATGCACACTTTGCCCGGGTGGGCTAAAACAACACACACGGAACTTTATGAACTAGCACTTGTACAACTTCCCCCTTTCCCACCTTACACAGATTTGCAACAGGCGACTTTGAAAACAACTAGGCATACTTATGAAAAAATCTCTTCAAGAAAAAGTTTAATCATTGAAAAGTGTTGACAATATTGTTGCAAAGATCGAAATTGATCATTAACAGCAATTTCAGCTTGTGTCTAATACATTTAAAAGTGTTTTCTGCAGATGCGTCAGAAATCATCTGTATGTGGGTAAAGGGTATCTGAGTACAGTGCATTCACGCAGTCTTCACCTCGGTGGTGTGGTGGTTAAGAGTCCGCCTCGGGTTCGGGAGGTCGTGGGTTCGATCTCCGACCGGGTCATACCAAAAACTTTGAAAATGTTAGAAAGGGCTGCCCTCCATGGCGCTCAGGGTTACGACTGACTGGCTAATGTCAGGATAAAACGGACCAGTAGTACTTGTAACTTACCCAGAAAACGCCGTAATATAACTAAACAATTGTTGAAAGTGGCGTAAAACACCAAACAATCAATCAATCACACGGTCTTCACAGTCCGCGTGCTATACATGCTAAGTGCACCTGCGGACAACACGCTGGAAGTATAGGCTCACTTTGTCATCAATCGATTCCAAAACGGAATGTTATTATGACCCCAAATCGCTCGACGCGGCTCATTTTAATATCTGGTTCAGTGAAGTAGGCCATTTCACGGGGATAGTTTAATTAGTTTAAATTAATCCATTTTACATCGATTGCGAAAACAAGCTTTAAGCTGATATCAATCACGCCCAGTTTCTGCATCCTGGAGACTTAACCGGTGTTCTTGGCGTTTGTGTGGAAAAAATCTCAGTCAGAACTCGCTCATCACGGGATTCGTACCCGGGACCTTTTGTACAAGAGGCCGACAGTTTACGACTGCACCACGGTATTCCATGGGGATACACGGAGAGGTGAAGGACTTGTATGTCATGTATAATACAACGATAGGAATGAATTTGACCTCAAAAGGATAAACACGTGTTTAATATTAATGCCATACAAGGTCTACTTAATAAACAAGATTAACATCGTTACCACCGAAACCCTTTCACTATGTACTATCTGGGGTTTTTCAAAGACAGATAACACATCTTTGTAACAAAGCCACACACATATTTGTAACATGTGCCCTAGTACAACACACCTAAACGTTTTTATAAAATGTCGTAGAACAAGCATGTTACGCTTTATATACGCTCCACGGCATGCAGGCGCACATTGATCGCCTGCTACATATTTGCTGTATGTGAGGTAGGTTTTAAGGATATAAACACAATTAACGGATAGTGCTTTATAGATTCTTTTTTTCTTTCACCCTTTCCCTCATACGACAATTCTGGAACAGACGACTTTGAACATATTTTGTCAAAAAATAGAAAATCTCTATAATTGAATGGGTAACCTATAACTAAAATCGGAAAACATTGTGCTCGTTTTGGGAAATTGCTCGTTTTTAGTAATTTCATCTTTTTTCACTATGTTTTCAAAAAGCCGTCTGCTGCAGAAGCGTCAGAAAGTGTCTATATGAGGGAAAGGGTTAATCCCCTCTCTGTCTTCCTGGCGAACGATGCAGATCCAGATCAGACTGACATCAACGGTGACGAAATCGTAGGCAGGAATTTAGCTGGATAAGGGAGGCTAATTGTCAGCGTTCGGCTACACTAAAATCCTGTTTATTTAAAGCCAACTCGATATTGTTATATACCAGACCTGTCCATGAATAAATTGGTTGTTCTTGAACTCTCAAAACGTAATAGAAAATAGATAGAGCCAATAGTTTTATTCCCGTAAGTCTTTCACTGCCAAATGTCACAATGTCGACTCTTCCATGGTTATCTTATTTTTAGATAACTCGAATTTTCGTCCAACAGGAAATTTGGTAAAACTAATGTTCTAAGTGGTTAACAATGCAGATTTCAGGACAGACAACTCATGCTGTCTCACATGAATCTGCATTGTTTGCAAAATCTTTTAATTGAGTTTGGCAGCAAAAGCGTTAAGCAATTGAAGTTAATGAAGAATATACGTGATGGGATCGGCGATTTCCGTATCTGATCGTTAGAGATCGGTATTATTCGATGGTTTCTAGTGACCGATAATTCAACGAACTGTACCGAAATCTAACGACTTCGGACGGAAATCTCGAGCCTATATACATTGTTCATAAATACCGATATCTTACGGAAATTGCCGAGCCTTGTCGGGCTATAATTCTTTGTCTGCTACCAGTAAAAGTACCACTGTTGGCGATGAGGACAAGAAGAAAGGATTGACTCAGCTCATTGCGGATTTCGATCTTGTGATCTTTGGACAGGCGTGTCAACGCTATTTCTCCCGCCGAAAAATAGTCTAAATGAAAACATGATACCTTATATTAATTGTTATTTTTTTAAAAACTAAACAAGACATATACAAATCGAAGCTAGGATACACATTCAACAACTCCTTTTGCCACATTGGTTACAACAGACGTCTACTCCTGATTTGTCAAAATGCATCAGCTAACGGGAAAGGTTATATACAAAAGTGAATATCTTTCATTGTTGCTTCCACGGGTTCTGCGTTCGGACTCCGTCCCCTACACTTAATTCTTTCCGATAGTTGACAAAAGTTGTTGTGTGATTAGTGTCATTTGCCAATGGGCTAAAAACAAATATATATTGGGAGGTAGCTAGTTGCTTATTAACTATGCTGTGTGAAGAACCGGACATGTATGAACAATCCAGGAAACGCATGATAATCTGAACTGCCTGCAGTGATATAACTGAAATACTAAACTCAAATCAATCAATTACACGATGTTTTCAAAAGTGGTATGGCGCCGATGCCTTCAAAGATGCCCTGGGAAATTGTTGTTTCAAGTATAGAAGCCTCCGGCCCATGTACATTGATATTTATAAAATATTCAATAATAATGACATCACAAGGATTATTATAAATTACAGAATAGCTATGTCGATGGGTGGGTTAAGATGTTTAAATTGTTAAAAAGTGATTGTAATATAACAGGGGCGTAGCTTGGCAATAATCAATGTGTAGGCCGTCTCGTGAGAAAATCAACATTGTGGACTCTGCGTAAAGTATCAGCGTAAGCATGCCACACAGGCGTAACCGGATAGACACTTTTCGCTTCCTGTGAATTTTATGTTTCAGGAATCACTACTCTATCTATACCCTCTTAGACGGAATGTGTCGGCCGGATCAGTCTGCGTGGACAGCGCAGGCTGATCTGGTCGATACATTACGCAGATGTGTATCGCCGCAGCTGCATTTTGGGGCCCCTGTATAAGATACCAACACAACCATATTCTGTTACACTTCTTAGAAGGTGGTGTAATACAGAATTTAGTTTCTAGTATATCAGGCAGGCAGACATGCGTGTAGACTATCTAGTGTTTGAAGATCAAATTCAGATAGAAGATATTTTTAAATGTTCGCTGCCTTCAGCTCAAGTTTGTCCTGTATATCAGTTTAATTATAATATCTACATTGATTGTTTTTACAACATTATTACGGTCCATTTAAGGATATAACAAAAGCTACAATGCTATGGAACAATGTAACATTTACAGCGTGTTTTAAATTAATCATAAGGAATTCATTTTTTCCGGTGTTGTTGAGAATGTTGTAATTCCAATTGAATTCAGGTAGTTTAATTTGTTTTCGAATTGTATGCATTATTCGTATTTAAGAAATGAGCGCTACGTGTATTTATATTTCGTGACTGGTGTAGGCATAACGTTTTTGTTTTTTATATAACAACAACGACAACAACATTAGATCGGGGGAAAGAGATCATTTGATATATATATCATTATAATACATATGGAAAAACGATCTCTGCAAGCAGATGTCATCACACATCTGAATTATTAACTTGCCGAACTGTTAAAAATGCACCCTATAGTTGTGATACAGTTGTGGCCCTTGTAACGTTTGCTAATATGAAAAAGTTATTGTCCTTGCAGTTTCCACCCGTATTTAACGTTGCATAACCAAATATTGTATAGTTCAGGAAAAAAGATTTTAGGCAAAATCGACCAATAATCTGTTTCGAAAATGGGATAACAATTCAATCAAAATAAATGGTAGAATTATATCCATCGAATTTTGCAACGTGCGCGTGGAATGTCATCTGTTACAAATAAATACCATTTTACAGTAAAGATGCACCTGTCAGCTCTATAGTATGATTGATTGCTTACATTGTCGTTCAGTTACATAACGTAGAGTTATGACCCATAAATAGTGCTGAACGGAAGCTCACGCCAACGTTTTTAATGTCATCCGTTACAACTATATCTAGTTGTTTGATTGTTTTTATTTACCCTTTTTTCCGAAAAGACCATTTGGTTCTTTTATAGCACCGATACACGCGAGGTTATTTGTCCAGGACAGGACCACTACGTGACCTCTTTTCTAGAGAATGATTGATTGATCAAATGCTTAAACACACCCCTTAAATTTCCAGAACCCGGACTGGGATTGGAACCCCATACCTCTGGATTGACAGTCAAGTGTGTTAACCACTGGTCTACCCCGCCACTCATTGTATAGACAAACGTTTTCTACGGTATGATTGATTGATTGATAAAGATTAACATCGTTTTCTACAGTATGATTGATTGATTGATTGATTAAAGATTAACATCGTTTTCTACAGTATGCTTGATTGATTGATTAAAGATTAACATCGTTTTCTACAGTATGCATGATTGATTGATTAAAGATTAACATCGTTTTCAACAGTATGCTTGATTGATTGATTACAGATTAACATCGTTTTCAACAGTATGCTTGATTGATTGATTACAGATTAACATTGTTTTCTACAGTATGCTTGATTGACTGATTAAAGATTAAAATCGTTTTCAACAGTATGCTTGATTGATTGATTAAAGATTAACATCGTTTTCTACAGTATGCTTGATAGATTGATTACAGATTAACATCGTTTTCTACAGTATGATTGATTGATTGATTAAAGATTAACATCGTTTTCTACAGTATGATTGATTGATTGATTAAAGATTATCATCGTTTTCTACAGTATGCTTGATTGATTGATTACAGATTAACATCGTTTTCTACAGTATGATTGATTGATTGATTACAGATTAACATACTTCTTTCAACGGTTTTACATGTATAACACGTAGAGGTATGGCCATTAAAGATGACAACGTGGGTGTTGATGACGACGACTTCAATGCCATCCGTTACAATTAAATGTCATTGTATAGCCTAGATACACCCGTCGTTTTCTAGAGAATGATTGATTGATCAAATGACTGAAATGCCGTTTCCAAAGATATTTTACATACAACACGTAGAATTAAGGCTTTTGAAAAAAAAAATCGAGAGCGGACAACCACGTTAATAAAGTAACAACAAAGGTGCGTCGTATTTTTAAAAAAACTAAAAAAAAATCTGAAGTGCTAAAGAAATGTCATAGTAAACAAATAAGACATCAGGGAATTGAACGCGAAGAACTTTGTACTTAACAATTTCCCACATACTTCAAATATGCAGCGGACGAATTTCAAAACATCTTGACAAAAATGTGAAATATCTCTTCAAATGAAAACATTGTGGCAAATGAAGAAATTGCTCATGATGAGCAATTTCTCCTTTTGCCACCGTGTTTTCAAAAGTCGCCTGCTGCAGAAGCGTCAGTAAGCGTCTTCATGTTGGAAAGGGTTAAGCAGGTTAAAGAGATATCATCCACGTCACATGAAAATCGACCTTCGCGTCTTGACATCATGAAAGGATTCACCACGCCAAGTAGTTCCGATGATTTAAACGATGATCACAATATGAAAATTCAACTGTGCGCAGATATTCACAATCAATTGTATAGTATAATTTCAGTACTTATAAGCAGCTAAAACTAATATTAAAATATGTAATGCAAACAGTTTCTTTTATGTGCCGACAATTGTCTCTGATATTCCGACATTTAGACCGCACCTCCCGTCAATCGGTTTATATTGTTTCAACAGATGTACGGAATCTTAAAGAGGTCAATAAGAGGAGCGCTATTCACATTATCCGTTATGAATCACCGCAACCCATTGATGGATAGACCACCGCATTAGTGAATGAGCTATGGCCGCTTGACTTTTAACCTAAACTAAAGGTAGGCTCAGAACAATAATGTGTATTCGGGAATCGGCCAATATAACTCGCTGTTGTACACGTTTTATGAATAGGGACTACACTGTATGGAATATCAGCCGGGCCCTGGTAGCTCAGTCGGTAGCGACGCGGGCTGTTACTCAATAGGTTGTGAGTTCGAGACCTAACTCGGCCAACATTCTTTCCGACGTTTGATAAAAGGCAATGCGACAAGCGCCATTCGTCTTCCACAAATGGGCGAACAGTCTATGTTGAAAAGCAGCCAGTTGCTTGGAAAGATTGTCGTGTGGAGTACTGGTGTGAGAAAACTAGGTCCGCCGTGATCTGACTGAACACTTGTTGAAAACGGCGTTAAATCCCCGATCAATTAATCAGAGTATGGAATTACAAACACGTTATTGACAGATTAAACCTCTCAATAGTACAGATATACAGAGTGAACAAGGACAGAGCTCTTTAAATTAGCTTAATATTTTCTACTCAATTCTTTTCTATATATAATATGAATTGTACCGATATGTATATGGTATGACGTCTTTGAATAAATAAAAAATAAAAAGAAACTGTGTATAAGGAAATGATAATTTTGGGTTAGAATGGCAAGCAATGTTTAAAGATGAGTTACGAGCAATTACGCCTTTACCTACAATGAATTCCAACGAAATCTGCTTTGAATGTGACAACATGTGTCTTTGACAGGGAAATGTTTAAGTGTAACCTCCAAAGAGCTTCAGATGTCGATCCGGAGAGGTTGCACACTAATATCTTTATTTCCGATGGGCACTTTAAATGAAGACATTACAGCTAAGAGGTTACTCTTTCCAATGGTAAAGGATATTGTTTCTGTAACACGTTTAGAAAAGTGTGACAGTTGAGAGTTGAAACTAGTTGATTTACGTGGAAACAAAGAAGGTATTTAATTGGTGCAATTCCTGTAAAACGTTTAGAAAGTGAGACAGTTGAGAGTTGAAACTGGTTGATTTACGTGGAAACAAAGACGGTTTTTAATTGATGCAATTTCTGTAAAACGTTTAGAAAGTGTGACAGTTGAGAGTCGAAACAGATTGATTTACGTGAAAACACAGAAGCAAATAAATTGGTGCAATATAACTTAAATTGCAGAAATTGCGATCATTCGAGTAAAAGGTCTGTGCCAAGATTGGCTTGTCCTATTAAATTAATATGAGCCGTCTCGCGAGAAAACCAACGTTATGGTCTTTCTGCGTAATGTATCGACACAGATCAACCTGCCCAGTCCGCGCATACTGATCCGGACCGACACATTCCGTCTTATGGGGAAAGAGGTATAGAGTAATGATTCCTGAAACAGAAAATCCACAGGAGGCGAAAAGTGTCTATCCGGGTAGGTCGGTGTGGCATACTTAGGCTGATCCGGGTCGATACTTTACGCAGAAACCACAAGGTTGGTTTACTCGCGAGACGTCTCATTTCTAGATTAAACCTACCCACATACACCAAATCTGCAGCAGACAACTTTGAAAATATGAAATACGTATATAAATAAAACTGTAGTAATTGAAAATAGATGAAAACATTGTAGTAAAAGGAGGAAATGTTCAAGATGAGCAATTTCTTCATTTGACACAACCTGTTCAATAATTGTCTGCCGAAAGGCGTAAGAAAGCGTCTGCGTGTAGGAAACACTGTTATCAGCGCCGTAAAATTACAGATTTGATACTTTCCGCTCATTGATATTCGGAGTAGAGGACTTTCGATAATACAATCAAAGTAAGGAAATGAATAACACTTTGAACAATATAAACTACTAGGATTTATCGAAATATCCGTGTATGAGTGAGTTCAATTCAATTTAATTCAATCCTTTATTGGCAAATATCGACACAGTTTGTCTATGGCCATTTACAAAGTGGAAGAATATGGCTTAGGAAAAAGAATCAAGATATTGTGTGCATCCGCAGACTCATCAGAACTCACTTATTGTAGGTCTGCAGGGGCGTAGCTTGGCAATAATCAATGTGTAGGCCGTCTCGTGAGAAAATCAACCTTGTGGACTCTGCGTAAAGTATCGACCCGGATCAACCTAAGCATGCCAAACAGGCGTACCCGGACATACACATTTCTCCTCCTGTAGATTTTCTGTTTTAGGAATCACTACTCTATCTATCCCCCTTAGACGGAATGTGTCGGTCGGATCAGTCTGTGTATTGCCGCAGCTGCATTTTGGGGCATTATTAGAAAAAATGGGTAGGCACGTGCCTACAGTGCCTAAAGGGAGCTACGCCCCTAGTCTGCATACCATTTAGCTTAAGATATATCTTTTGTCAAAACACTAGAATTGTAGCCCCTGTTATTTTACACCAATATACATTTTTGTTATTCCGTTACAGGAGATCTAAGAAAACATTAGACGCGGTCCCAATTGTATGCCGTTGGCTTAACATTAAATATCTTCGTCATGAAACATAAGTCTCCTTACGTTAAATTGGGTTAGACAAATACTCGATAAAACAGGCTTTTATTTGTCCCACACAAGCTTATTCTCATAAAACGGAAGTGTTCTCTTACTTTATCTAAATAGAAAACGCATTATGTGCTGAGGTTGTCATATATTTGTGATACTTGAACCGATATAGAAAATGGAATATGTTAGAACTAATCAACAGACGCATTCCTATTGTTGTTCAAAACGAATTGCTAATGACATAACGTACACGACCCTTTATCGTTCTTGTGCCGCCTGCATACATTGAGCTGTTCCGCTAGAAAACCAACAATGTGGACACTGTTAAGCATCGACCCGGATCAGCATAAGCATGCCGCGCAGGCTAACCCGGACAGACACTTTTCGGCTCCTGTAAATGTTCTATTTCAGGAATCATTACTTTATTCCTCTACCTTGAGACGGTATATGTCGGCCTGGATTAGTATGGGCGGGCTGTGCAGGCTGATCTGGGTCGATACATTACGCAGAGGCCAACTGTTGGTTTGCTCTTGGAACGTCTCATATAGCTAAAGGTCGAACCGCGATATCTTAGTCGGTAACGAAGCGGTTTATTAATCGTATAATTATCTCCGTGTGAGATCGGTTCTCGCGTGACGTTGTCCATATGACAGTTCATTGGATCACGCACACGATGTTACCTCTGTCTCTCTTACAGACGACTTCTTTACGCATTCTTTCAGCAGACGACTTCTTTACGCATTCTTTCAGCAGACGACTTCTTTACGCATTCTTTCAGCAGACGACTTCTTTACGCAGTCTTTCAGCAGACGACGTTTGTTAACATTGTAATAGGTAATAAGGGGGAATTGCTCGTAGTGAACAATTTCTTCTTAAGCTACAATGTTTACAACGGTATTCACAAATGTATCCGTCATGTATTGAGATTATCCGTAGTTGTGCCTAGATGATCAATCGTGTCTGCTGCAGATGTTGTATCTGGGAAAGGGGTAAAGGGACAATCGCAAGGTTTGTTTTGCAAGGCTCGGCAATGTCCGTATACGACTGGTTCTCACGTCGCGTGGCGCTGTCCATACGATAGTTCATTGGATCACTCTCGCGACTTTACATCTTTCCTACTCTCAGACGCATTTCTTACGCGTGTGCAGCAGAGGACTTTTGGAATTATTGTGACTAAAGGAAGAAATGCTCAAAGCGAGCAAGTTTTCCTTTTTGTCACAATGTTTTCAACCCAATTAAAAGTTTACTACATGTGTCCATAGGTGTTTACAAAGTCGTCTGCTGCAGACTAATATAATTATGTTTGTGGGTAAGAGTTGAAATTACACACTAGATTACCATTAGATAAAGGATTAGCGATTTTGATCGGTCAAAGTCCGGCCAATCGCGGACATGCACCTTTAAGATAGCCATCATCCTTCAATATTCATTTGTTCGGCTAAAAAACTGACCTGTGGTGCAATTAAGAATTATCGTATATTTATTTTAAATGGATGATAGTTTAGCCCGTTTAAATTGATGCCTGCTTTCTAAAGAGCTATCAAGTACCATGTCAAGAGGTGATGCGTTTATGGGATCGAACCAAATTGTAAAGTCAAGTCAAGTCAAGCCACATACATGTACATATAAAGGTCACATGTGTTAAGCCCTTTCCCGCATACAACAAATCTACAACAGATGACTTTAAAATATATATGCAAAAAGAAAATCTCCAGTATAATTGCTGAAAAAAAATGGAAATTTAAGAAAAAAGAGGAGAAATTGCACTCTTGTAGCAATTTTTAAATTTTGTTCCACAATTTTTTCAACTGTCGTCATAGATGATGCAGAGGCATCAGAAAGCTTCTGTATGTAAGGAAAGGTTAAGCAGCCAGTTGTATTGACGTCAATAACAGATATGCTATCGCACACAAATATGAGAACCAGACTAATCAACTGTCAACTAAGAATTCGGATTTGTAAAGGTTTCAAGTAACGCCCATAGAAACGACGCTCTAATGTAATATGAAGAGAGCAGGACATAATATAAAGTTCATTTAAAAGTTCAGCATTTACAGCTCATGGTCGAGATACAAATGTAATACTGAAAGAACAACAACAATACTGTTGGCTTTATGCCTGTTTATTATAATATACTATACAGATTTCCCATGTCAATACCTCAAATATATCATTGAAAACAGTGTGGTAAAAGGTGCAATTGATCATTATAAGGTAATTCGCCTTTTACCACAATATGTTCAACTCTTTTCGATAATTACACCTTGATATAAAAATATATTCCCCAGATGTGTTCAAAAAAGTCTTCTGCAGGTTTTTTAGAAATGGTTAAGGGTTGATTTTATAATAAAGGTTACGTAACTGAATGACGTTGTAAACACAGTTATAGCACGAATATTTGTTTGCGTACATGGTGGTTTTTTTCGCGTTTTCTATAGTATTCTAGTTGAATTAGGGAATTTCCTGTGTCATTTACTAGTACGACCAGTATAATATATCCTTATACCGATACATCAGTCTCGGTTCTATTCCCGTTAGCGTCGTGGAGGACTGCAGTAACTACAGTTTTTGAAATAGTGCATATGGGTTACCTGTCTTCCGAGGCGGACGCTTAAACCACGTAGAAGATGGCCCCAGGCCAGAACAACGATTAGAAACCTGGTATTAAGTTGGATTAAAAACATTTTTTTTAAATAAACAACAATTTGTTGCACAAGAAACAGTTTTACAGAACATTATTCAATCAAATTAAGAATAAAGATTGAATGTGAATCTGGTCTAAAACAATTTTACATGCATCTACTTTGACTTTGAAACGCATTTAAAACAGATGAACATATTTTACACTGCATACTTGTACGATAAAAAGTCGCACTTTGATGTTATTTGTTTTAAAGATGCAGCTTTCTTGTATATCTGATGTTATTTGTTCTATTTAGAAACAGCGTTTTGATATCGTCCTAGAATACTAATATCGAATGGACACATCTAGTAAGAGCTCAAAATGTACCTGAATTTGAGGAAATAGTAAAAAAGTATAGGTATATTATGGTATTTTACTACGAGGGGTGTTTTTTTGAAAATCGATATAATCTCGCGAGACTGAAGGTCAAGAGAGGTGTCAAATTGTCCGCGCCCCGAGTAGGCAATACTAAAACCAGTATCGCTACTGAAACATAATTTTGATTTTATTATATATCATGTTAATCTTATAAGACAGAATAAAGAAAAAAATACAAATTCCTATGTTCTTACTGAAGAAATAACAAAAAAAAATCACATGAAATATAGTTTATTATTGGCCTGTGAATCACGCCGAACCACCACATCTTGAATGACGTAAAAACATATTTCAATGACGTTTCATCATATTTCAGTGCATACCATTACACTATTTGGTTCCGCATTATTCAATACGGAATTTGAAATCCGTCATGTTTGAAATGCGCATGAAATCAGACTTAAACATTTCGCTGTAGGATACGTATGTTGGGTCTGACGACATTGCATAAAAGGTCATTTCGAATTGACCCTATACATTTAGATATTCTATAAAATAGGAAAACACGGCAATCACGGCTTCTCTATATCGTTTATTCATATGGGTTATCTCTCTTGTTGATACCTTACGACTTTGGAGGCGACAATTGGTTGGTTAACGTAAAGGTCAATCTGAGATGACCTTTCAAAGGCAGGCATCAGGACTAAACGAGCGTTTGCTGCTGCTTCGAACTTTAGGTCGTCGGGTTTTAATAAGAATGTTTTTATCTGTGAACATATTTACCAGGAAAACACAATTGCCCTTTGGATATAGAAAATGTAAAGGACGAATATACATATACATGTATACACGTGTATGTTGTTTATCGGAAAGTATATCTGAAATAAAAAGAACGGTTATCAAATAGCGATGTCAAAAGATGACCTAAATGTTCTATTATTTCTTTATTTTTTCTTATTTATATCATTTTAAAATATTTCATCCCATTTTTATCATATCCGCTAGTGTTTTTTCCTCTTAGATTGAAGCGGACGTTGCCAGAGTATAACTATGTAAATATATATATACCTTAATTATTTAAAAATATTGTTAAAAAAGGGTCATCGGTACGTACTTTAACGGTTTTAAACTCTTTTATTCATCCTCGGCAAGTTCCGACTAATATCTATTTATTTATATTTCAGAGTCGATCTCAGCAAGATCTATCGGAAAAGACCAACGCTTAGACAGATTTTCTTTCTGTCGTGGTTAGGCATATGTAGCCATACTGGGGAACGGTTATGGATTAAATAACATCACGTATGACACAAGTAAGTAATACTAGTGTATTCTTCCCCGTGTTACTGTCCTTATAGCACAAGTCTACATTATTATAAATAAGCCGTTCCACGAGAAAACCTACATTGTGGACACTGCGTAAAGTATCGACCCGAGCCTAAGCATGCTACGCAGGCTAATCCGGACATACACTTTATGCCTCCTGTGTTTTTTTCTGGTTCAGGAATCATTACTCTATACCACTATCCCCTGAGACGGAATGTGTCGGCCCGGATTAACCTGCGCGGATTGCGCATGTTGATCTTGGTCGATACATTACGTAGATTCCATAATGTTGGTTTTCTCGTGAAACGGCTCCATTTGTTTTGCTTCTAGTTCAAGTTCTTTATTTGCAAAACTTCGCACATGCTGTTGCAATATATACACAATAAACATTTGTAAATGGTCCCTAACACTAAACATATCAAACATAATCTCAAAACTACATTTACAACAAACATACTCTCGACACTTCATGTAGAGCAATACATTTAGTGTAGATTGAAAAATTGGCATGTAATACATAGTTATTTCTGAAAAATGTAACAACGTCAGAATATATTTAGTAAGATTGGTTTATTATTTAAAATTAAATAGAACGTTATTCGGTCGATGCAGGAAGGTATAAAGTTGCCTGGCAATAATGTTAAGAGGCGTAAATTTAAAAACCATGATACTACATCTTTGAATATTGAAGGTGCTGAACTCCAGATGGAGATCAACATTTTGAAATGTTGAAACCTCTGTAAATATTGCTTTAAGTGACAACAAAGTAAATAATAAAATTTAATAGTCAAAATTATTTTTGCAGTAAATGTTGAAAAACAGTCAATTGAAAGTGATGAAAATGTACAAAATATGGCTTACGGGGATTGTCTACCTAGTCTACTAAAGGCAATTAAAGGCTTTTTGAAAACAATGCAGACTCGGGTGCGACAGCTCGTAACGAAATTCTGAAATTGAAAGTAAAATTCACTGCGGGATAAGAGTGACATTTGATTTGACAGTCATAGCTAAAAAAAAGAAGGAAGGTCAATATGCAAGTTGTTTGTGCTTGCTTGTTAGTTTTAAGAATGCACTTTAATTAAAAAAAGGATTCTGGATTATTTGGATTGTAGGGAAAGAGCCATAGCCAAAAACGCTATAATGGTCGCTTATGGAAAATGAATTGCTTCCATCTGACCTAAAATTATTGAAAAACTGTTGAAGAACTGTTGAATACGTCGACGACGAGATATGTTACCCAGGTCATAGACCCCCTAACAGTCAATATACTCGTTAATGTAAACTTTCCATCACATCTTGTAATTTATATGTGACGCTGACACGTTCTATTCACGTATTGACCCTTTAGCACACACAACAAATCTACTGCAGATCAAAGTACTCATTCTTATAATAACGCTAAGGTCGGCTTTCATGGAGCACTGCTCATATATATGCAAAAATATAATGGAAATTTAACAATTGAACCGTCCCGCGAGAAAACCAACATTGTGGACTCTGCGTAAAGTATATACATTTTTCGCCTCCTGTGGATTTTCTGTTTCAGGAATTATTACTCTATACCTCTATCCCTCTGAGACGGAATGTGTCTTCTCGGATCAGTCTGCGCAGACTGCGGCTGATTTGGGTCGATACATTACGCAGAGGCCATAATGTTGGTTTTCTCGCGGGACGACTCAATTATGTATTGATTGAAACAATGTTTTCAAGACATTCGGCCGTGTCATACAGGTGATATCAAAAATGGTAAAAATGCCTTCCCACCCTCGGCGCTCAGGATCGCTGACATCGGGATATATGGTCCATTAATACTTGGAGCTTATCCAGGATACACCGTGATATAATTGGGATAATTGTTGAAAGCGGCATAAACATCATACAAAGAAAAATGAAACAAGAGGGCCATGATGGCCCTGGATCGCTCACCTGATTTTTTTTTCTCATTTTAGCCTATAAGCTCCGCCCCATGTCGGCCATAGTTTTTGACCAATCAATATGGCTTGAAGGAATCTGATAGAGGGTCACCCTAGCAATATTTCTACAAAAATATTTGAAAATCGGCCAAACACTTTCGGAGGAGAAGATTTTTTCAAGTTTTCACTAAAGCCATATAAGGCAAAATAGCCCCGTCCTGCGGCGGCCATGTTTTTCGACTAATCAACATGGTTTTAAGGAATCTGATAGAGGGTCACCTAAGGAACATTTCTACATAATTATTTGAAAATCGGCCTGACACTTTCAAAGGAGAAGATTTTTTAAGTTTTCACTATAGCCATATAAGGCAAAATAGCCCCGCCCCCTAGCGGCCATGTTTTCGACCAATCAACATGGTTTTAAGGAATCTGATAGAGGGTCACCTAAGGAACATTTCTACAAAATTATTTGAAAATGGGCCTGACACTTTCAGAGGAGAAGATTTTTTAAATTTTCACTATAGCCATATAATGCAAAATAGCCCCGCCTCCTGGCGGCCATGTTTTTCGACCAATCAATATGGCTTGGAGAAATCTGATAGAGGGTCATCCAAGGACCATTTCTACAAAATTATTTGAAAATCTGCCAACCAGTTTTGGAGAGGAAGATTTTTAAAGTTTTTTACATTTCGTTGCCATGGAAACCAGAATTCTGCATGGATCCCAAAAATTTGAAGGAATTCTGGTGAGGTCAATGTGAGGATGCTTCCTGTGAAGTTTCATCCCAATTGACCCACTGGTTACTGAGGAGAAAAAAGTTGACGGACGACGGACGATGGACGACGGACGACGCACGAAGCACGACGGACGCCGGACAAAAGGCCATCACAATAACTCACCTTGAGCACTTCGTGCACAGGTGAGCTAAAAACAATATTCAAGTCACCGTTTAACAAAATAAAATATATGTTTACGTATTTCGATTTAGATCTATGAAATGTTGACTTACAAAAACTGTAATGAGTTCTCGAAGCTAGTCAAGAAGCCATAATGGTTATAATAGATTTATATAATAAAAGGTCATGATCAGATCAATAGTGTCATGTAGTATTAAAGGTGCTGAACTCCAGATGGAGAAGAAAAAAATGAAATCTTGAAACTTCTGCAAGTGACAACAGAGAAAGTAATAAATAGCTCAAAACTATTATGGCAGTTAATGTTGAAAAAATTGAAAGTCATGAAATGTACAAAGTTTGGCTTACTGGGTTTGCCTACCAATTAAATAAACATGCCCAGAAAACATGAAGCATAAACCATCAATATTAAGATGTTTATTTTTCTGGAATGTGAAATTATAACTCTGACTTTATCCCGGAATTATTATTCTAATATTTCAAGACATTTTTGGAACAGTTTTAAAACTTTGACGATGCTATCTATAATCTGCAGTTTAGCAGCTTTAGACACAAATACAATCCTATACGTTTTGAAGGTCAGTTTGTATCAAAGACATATACACAGAGGCGTTAATTGCGTTTTTATGTTAACGCTTTCAAATACAGCAAACCTGCAGCAGACAACTTTGAAAATGTCTACTCAAAAATACGGAAAATCTCTATAATTATAGGTTTGATTAGTGAAAAGAGTTGAAAACATTGTGGCAAAAGAAGTAATAGCTCGTTTTGAGCAATTTCTCCTTTTGTCACGATGTTTTCAGAAAGCCGTCTGCTGCAGATGCGTCGGAAAGCGTCTACATGTGGGAAAGAGTTAGACTCTCTGCCTCCTGGAAACGATTGTGTTAAGCAAGTGCCTCAAGCGGGATAATTAGCGCATGCGCGCCTCTGACGAGGTTCTACATTGTGGGCGTCTCAACTCTTCATTCGTATCAAGATATTCCTGGAAATGGCTATGCACTCATCCAAATACAAAGGTCTGAGAAGTCTATTTTAGAAATTCCGCATTTGAAGGGTTAAACACTCGTCTGGGTAATGACGACGAACGAGGTTACATAGGAGTGTCTCTCGTCTGCTGATAAACTAACATGACACGTAAAGAAGTCTGTTCAGAATTAATTGGTTGACCATTTTCAAGTTATTTTAGGACAGTCAATTATGCGTCCTTGCTTTCTCGCAGTTGGTGTAGAGGGCATGAAGCCATTTAGCGAGCAGCTGTTGTTTTTCTCTCTCCAATTATTTTTTATATTTAGGGGTCGGACCATATTTTGACAATAAATCGAACTTGATTGAACACCGAAAGCCGAGCCCGACCACATGTTGTGGCCTACCAATCACAGGCCCCGTTGCAAAAGTACTTATACTACTATTAATACAGCAGAATTTATCCTATGCATTTGATACAATCCCACATACACTAATGCTAGTTCATTTGCGGATGACGATAAAACCATAGTCACAATGGTGTTTGCCAACCATCTGAACAAATCAATGGACGCATCATGGTTCGGAGTCACGACCCCTGCATTGATAGTCATTGTCGTTTACGACTGGGCCTTAGGGGTTCGAGGTCTTCTGAGAGAATATTAGAGGACAATGTTGATGAATAAAAACCTAAGCATGTTATGAAAACGGAGGAAACTATCGTTTGGAACATTTCATTCTATTTCCATAACGTTTAAATACAAGTATTCGACTGTTATCATTTCATCCTATTCCCATAACGTTTCAAATTATAGTTAGTAGTATTCGACTATTATCCTTTCATCCTATTCCCATAACGTTTTAAATACTAGTTTTCGACTGTTACCATTTCATCCTATTCCCATAACGTTTCAAATACTAGTTAGTAGTATTCGACTGGTATCATTTCATCCTATTCCAATAACGTTTCAAATACTAGTATTCGACTGTTATCATTTCATCCTATTCCCATAACGTTTTAAATACTAGTATTCGACTGTTATCATTTCATCCTATTCCCATAACGTTTCAAATGCTAGTATTTGACTGTTATCATTTCATCCTATTCCCATAACGTTTTAAATACTAGTATTCGACTGTTATCATTTCATCCTATTCGCATAACGTTTCAAATACTAGTATTCGATTTTTATCATTTCATCCTATTCCAATAACGTTTTAAATACTAGTATTCGACCGATATCATTTCATCCTATTCCCATAACATTTTAAATACTAGTATTCGACTGTTATCATTTCATCCTATTCCCATAACGTTTTAAATACTAGTATTCGACTGTTATCATTTCATCCTATTCCCATAACGTTTTAAATACTAGTATTCGACTGTTATCATTTCATCCTATTCCCATAACGTTTTAAATACTCGTATTCGACTGTTATCATTTCATCCTATTCCCATAACGTTTTAAATACTAGTATTCGACTGTTATCATTTCATCCTATTCCCATAACGTTTTAAATACTAGTATTCGACTGTTATCATTTCATCCTATTCCCATAACGTTTTAAATACTCGTATTCGACTGTTATCATTTCATCCTATTCCCATAACGTTTTAAATACTAGTATTCGACTGTTATCATTTCATCCTATTCCCATAACGTTTCAAATACTAGTAATCGACTGTTATCATTTCATCCTATTTCCATAACGTTTTAAATACTAGTATTCGACTGTTATCATTTCATCCTATTCCCATAACGTTTCAAATACTAGTATTCGACTGTTATCATTTCATCCTATTCCCATAACGTTTTAAATACTAGTAGTCGACTGTTATCATTTCATCCTATTTCCATAACGTTTCAAATACTAGTATTCGATTTTTATCATTTCATCCTATTCCAATAACGTTTTAAATACTAGTATTCGACTGTTATCATTTCATCCTATTCCCATAACGTTTTAAATACTAGAATTCGACTGTTATCATTTCATCTTATTCCCATAACGTTTCAAATACTATTATTCGACTGTTATCATTTCATCCTATTTCCATAACGTTTCAAGTACTAGTATTCGACTGTTACCATTTCATCCTATTCCCATAACGTTTCAAATACTAGTATTCGACTGTTATCATTTCATCTTATTCCCATAACGTTGCAAATACTGGTATTCGACTGTTATCATTTCATCCTATTCCCATAATGTTTAAAGTACTAGTATTCGACTGTTATCATTTCATCCTATTCCCATAACGTTTCAAATACTAGTATTCGACTGTTATCATTTCGTCTTATTCCCATAACGTTTCAAATACTGGTATACGACTGTTATCATTTCATCCTATTCCCATAACGTTTCAAATACTAGTATTCGACTGTTATCATTTCAACCTATTCCCATAACGTTTCAAATACTAGTATTCGATTTTTATCATTTCATCCTATTCCAATAACGTTTTAAATACTAGTATTCGACTGTTATCATTTCATCCTATTCCCATAACGTTTCAAATTATAGTTAGTAGTATTCGACTATTATCCTTTCATCCTATTCCCATAACGTTTTAAATACTAGTATTCGACTGTTATCATTTCATCCTATTCCCATAACGTTTTAAATACTAGTATTCGACTGTTATCATTTCATCCTATTCCCATAACGTTTCAAATTATAGTTAGTAGTATTCGACTATTATCCTTTCATCCTATTCCCATAACGTTTTAAATACTAGTTTTCGACTGTTACCATTTCATCCTATTCCCATAACGTTTCAAATACTAGTTAGTAGTATTCGACTGGTATCATTTCATCCTATTCCAATAACGTTATAAATACTAGTATTCGACTGTTATCATTTCATCCTATTCCCATAACGTTTCAAATACTAGTATTCGACTGTTATCATTTCATCCTATTCCCATAACGTTTCAAATACTAGTATTTGACTGTTATCATTTCATCCTATTCCCATAACGTTTTAAATACTAGTATTCGACTGTTATCATTTCATCCTATTCGCATAACGTTTCAAATACTAGTATTCGATTTTTATCATTTCATCCTATTCCAATAACGTTTTAAATACTAGTATTCGACCGTGTCATTTCATCCTATTCCCATAACATTTTAAATACTAGTATTCGACTGTTATCATTTCATCCTATTCCCATAACGTTTTAAATACTAGTATTCGACTGTTATCATTTCATCCTATTCCCATAACGTTTTAAATACTAGTATTCGACTGTTATCATTTCATCCTATTCCCATAACGTTTTAAATACTCGTATTCGACTGTTATCATTTCATCCTATTCCCATAACGTTTTAAATACTAGTATTCGACTGTTATCATTTCATCCTATTCCCATAACGTTTCAAATACTAGTATTCGATTTTTATCATTTCATCCTATTCCAATAACGTTTTAAATACTAGTATTCGACTGATATCATTTCATCCTATTCCCATAACGTTTTAAATACTAGTATTCGACTGTTATCATTTCATCCTATTCCCATAACGTTTTAAATACTCGTATTCGACTGTTATCATTTCATCCTATTCCCATAACGTTTTAAATACTAGTATTCGACTGTTATCATTTCATCCTATTCCCATAACGTTTTAAATACTCGTATTCGACTGTTATCATTTCATCCTATTCCCATAACGTTTTAAATACTAGTATTCGACTGTTATCATTTCATCCTATTCCCATAACGTTTCAAATACTAGTATTCGACTGTTATCATTTCATCCTATTTCCATAACGTTTTAAATACTAGTATTCGACTGTTATCATTTCATCCTATTCCCATAACATTGCAAATACTAGTATTCGACTGTTATCATTTCATCCTATTCCCATAACGTTTTAAATACTAGTATTCGACTGTTATCATTTCATCCTATTCCCATAACGTTTCAAATACTAGTATTCGATTTTTATCATTTCATCCTATTCCAATAACGTTTTAAATACTAGTATTCGACTGTTATCATTTTATCCTATTCCCATAACGTTTTAAATACTAGAATTCGACTGTTATCATTTCATCTTATTCCCATAACGTTTCAAATACTATTATTCGACTGTTATCATTTCATCCTATTCCCATAACGTTTCAAGTACTAGTATTCGACTGTTACCATTTCATCCTATTCCCATAACGTTTCAAATACTGGTATTCGACTGTTATCATTTCATCTTATTCCCATAACGTTTCAAATACTGGTATTCGACTGTTATCATTTCATCCTATTCCCATAACGTTTCAAGTACTAGTATTCGACTGTTATCATTTCGTCCTATTCCCATAACGTTTCAAATACTAGTATTCGACTGTTATCATTTCGTCTTATTCCCATAACGTTTCAAATACTGGTATACGACTGTTATCATTTCATCCTATTCCCATAACGTTTCAAATACTAGTATTCGACTGTTATCATTTCATCCTATTCCCATAACGTTTCAAATACTAGTATTCGATTTTTATCATTTCATCCTATTCCAATAACGTTTTAAATACTAGTATTCGACTGTTATCATTTCATCCTCTTCCCATAACGTTTTAAATACTAGAATTCGACTGTTATCATTTCATCTTATTCCCATAACGTTTCAAATACTATTATTCGACTGTTATCATTTCATCCTATTCCCATAACGTTTCAAGTACTAGTATTCGACTGTTATCTTTTCATCCTATTCCCATAACGTTTCAAATACTAGTATTCGACTGTTATCATTTCATCTTATTCCCATAACGTTTCAAATACTGGTATTCGACTGTTATCATTTCATCCTATTCCCATAACGTTTCAAGTACTAGTATTCGACTGTTATCATTTCATCCTATTCCCATAACGTTTCAAATGAAATTTAACGCAGTTAAAACTATTTGAGTCGAACCTGGAAGTAAAATGTTAAATTATTTGGGACCCCCCTTTTATCTGGAACGGTTACTCCCCACTGAGTGGGGGGAGAAAATTGTTGTTCTGGCCACCTGCAAGTCACGTGATGAACACGCTCCCCTTCCATGTAAGGATTACGTAATATGACGTAACAACCACTAGAAAAGCGAGCGCGGCATCAGTCGCCATCTTGTTAAAACTGATCAACACGGGTTTCTTTTCTGGGACAAGTTTTAAATACTAGTATTCGACTGTTATCATTTCGTCTTATTCCCATAACGTTTCAAATACTGGTATACGACTGTTATCATTTCATCCTATTACCATAACGTTTCAAATACTAGTATTCGACTGTTATCATTTCATCTTATTCCCATAACGTTTTAAATACTAGTATTCGACTGTTATCATTTCATCCTATTCCCATAACGTTTCAAATACTAGTATTCGACTGTTATCATTTCATCTTATTCCCATAACGCTTCAAATACTGGTATTCGACTGTTATCATTTCATCCTATTCCCATAACGTTTCAAGTACTAGTATTCGACTGTTATCATTTCATCCTATTCCCATAACGTTTTAAATACTAGTATTTGACTGTTATCATTTCATCTTATTCCCATAACGTTTTAAATACTAGTATTCGACTGTTATTTAGATATATGTATCAGCAAAAGGGTAATGAAAGACTACTATGACCTTAAAGCCATTCAGACGCCGTTTGCCGCATCTTCAGCAGACGATTTTTGAGATTATTTTGACAAAAGGAGAATTGTTCATCTTGATCCATTTCTCCCTTAGCCACACTATTTTAACCTATACTCAATGAATAAACTTTCTTTCACAGACATTTTCCATATGCCGTAACAATTTTGTAAAGGGAACGAGAAATACATATACATTTCCCTTTCCCTCATATAGACGCTTTGTGACGCCTCTGCAGCAGACGGCTTTTTGAAAACATAGTGACAAAAGAAGAAATTGCACAAAACGTGCAATTTCTCCTTTTGCCACAATGTTTTCCACTTTTAGTCATAGGTTATCCATTCAATTATAGAGATTTTCTATGTTTTGACAAAATATGTTCAAAGTCGTCTGCTGCAGAATTGTAGTATCAGGGAAAGGGTTAAAAGTTCCATGTTATTATTTCATAGCAAACATTTTAGGGTAATAGCATCATTTCAAAATGCAGACGAACATTAATTCTCTGATTGTTTTTCTATGTTCGAACATAACACAATCTCTTTCAGAAAACTATTAATAAATGTCTGCAATGTAAACATTATCAAAAGTATGTTTTCAAGTTATTTTAAGTGATGATTTTGTATTTGTCTCCAGTTCTTTTTAGTCCATATCGTTATAGTCAGCATTTTTCGAGTATTTTCTTATTTTTACCAAGTGGTTTTCAAAGTCGTCTGCTGCAGGTTGTATGTTGTAAATGGTTGATATATTAAACGCCATCGAAGAAACATACACAGACAGGAAATGTCAAAGACCGCATCATTTGTTGATTTTATTTATCAACGCCACAATGAGCTATGAGGATGTTACTCGTGTGTTAGGAATCATAGCTTAATTTCAGGAAAGCAGTTAGTTATGAACGGATACATTATCCATGATTGACATTGTGTAGGGATCACTCCATTCATTAGAAATTCATCTATATTTGACATTTCTACTGCTTAGGGAATTAAATATGCATGACATTAAAACATTATTTTAATCATATGATATTACAAAGATCACAGCTCTAGTAACGTCTATCTGGAAAACAAAGAACAGGAAGACGCGTGATTGAAGTTTATTAATAACACAAACGAGAAAAGATCATTTAATACATAAATGATGTAAACAATAACAGAAATATCGGTATCTGAACAGCAACATTCTTAAAAGTGGTCAACACTTATCAGGTACTTCTAACTGTTCCCCACGTCATAGTTGTTTTATCGACAATGCACTTTTGTGTTGTCTCGGTGTTTATTCCTAAAAGGTCAACGCCTGCAATAGCAAAATTAGTTAGTTGTTTTATTGAGCGTGTGAAGGTATAACAGGACAACCAGGCGAGCGTTAAGTGAGTGATGTTGTTTACAAACACATTTGAGCCGTCCGCGAGAAAACCAACAGTATGGCATCTGCGTAATGTATCGATCCAGATCAGCCTGCGCAGTCCGAGCAGACTGATCCGGGGCGACACATTCCGTCCTAGAGGGATAAAGGTATAGAGTAATGATTCCTGAAACAGAAAATCCACATAACGTGAAAAGTGTTTGTCCGGGTTAGCCTGCGCGGCATACTTAGGCTGATCCAGGTCGATACTCTACGCAGAGTCCACAATGTTAGTTTTCTCGCGAGACGGATCAATGTTATTGTGAAAACAAGAGACGTGACGTCGTAATGGTTATGGACAACTATAGATTCGTCTTTCTTTGTTCTTCAAGTATAATCGACTTGATTGACTGCGCTTAATTAGAACATAAATAGAAATAAAAACTGCACCACCCTAAGTTTCGAATTTATTGCCTTGCATTCAGCGCCAAAGTTTCTTAGGTGGACTATTCCGTGGTCAAAATCGGGCTACTCCATTTTGCATGTTCATGTAATAATAGTTTTGGAATATTTTAATAACCAAAAGGCAAACAATGTATATTTCGGGTGAAACAACTGATCACAATCTGAATCACTTGAAACGATATTGTTTGCAGACACCAGAATATCACCATTGCCGCTGACAGTTTTATCTCTCTCAGCGCCGAATTCTTTAAAGTAGACTCGTCTATGGTGATATTCGAGCCTCTCCATTTGTCATGTAATAAGGGTTTCGGAATATATTGATAACTCAAAGGCAAACAGCCCTGATTTCAGGTGGGACAGTTCGTTACGAGCTGACTCACCTGAATTAGTATTGTTTGCAAAACCCGCAATATTACCATTGGCGCTGAAAGAGTTAAAGCAGGTTCAAGTGTTGGTGACTTATTCACTCTTCCTAACGGGTTAACATAAAGGTAAATTTGCTTCTAGAACTATGTTTCTATCTACAGACAGACGGACAGAGGAGAATCTGTTCACAACGTGACTTATTCACTCTTCCTAACGGGTTAACATAAAGGTAAATTTGCTTCTAGAACTATGTTTCTATCTACAGACAGACGGACAGAGGAGAATCTGTTCACAACGTGACTTATTCACTCTTCCTAACGGGTTAACATAAAGGTAAATTTGCTTCTAGAACTATGTTTCTATCTACAGACAGACGGACAGAGGAGAATCTGTTCACAACGTGACTTATTCACTCTTCCTAACGGGTTAACATAAAGGTAAATTTGCTTCTAGAACTATGTTTCTATCTACAGACAGACGGACAGAGGAGAATCTGTTCACAACGTGACTTATTCACTCTTCCTAACGGGTTAACATAAAGGTAAATTTGCTTCTAGAACTATGTTTCTATCTACAGACAGACGGACAGAGGAGAATCTGTTCACAACGTGACTTATTCACTCTTCCTAACGGGTTAACATAAAGGTAAATTTGCTTCTAGAACTATGTTTCTATCTACAGACAGACGGACAGAGGAGAATCTGTTCACAACGTGACTTATTCACTCTTCCTAACGGGTTAACATAAAGGTAAATTTGCTTCTAGAACTATGTTTCTATCTACAGACAGACGGACAGAGGAGAATCTGTTCACAACGTGACTTATTCACTCTTCTTAACGGGTTAACATAAAGGTAAATTTGCTTCTAGAACTATGTTTCTATCTACAGACAGACGGACAGAGGAGAATCTGTTCACAACGTGACTTATTCACTCTTCCTAACGGGTTAACATAAAGGTAAATTTGCTTCTAGAACTATGTTTCTATCTACAGACAGACGGACAGAGGAGAATCTGTTCACAACGTGACTTATTCACTCTTCCTAACGGGTTAACATAAAGGTAATTTTGCTTCTAGAACTATGTTTCTATCTACAGACAGACGGACAGAGGAGAATCTGTTCACAACGTGACTTATTCACTCTTCCTAACGGGTTAACATAAAGGTAAATTTGCTTCTAGAACTATGTTTCTATCTACAGACAGACGGACAGAGGAGAATCTGTTCACAACGTGACTTATTCACTCTTCCTAACGGGTTAACATAAAGGTAAATTTGCTTCTAGAACTATGTTTCTATCTACAGACAGACGGACAGAGGAGAATCTGTTCACAACGTGACTTATTCACTCTTCTTAACGGGTTAACATAAAGGTAAATTTGCTTCTAGAACTATGTTTCTATCTACAGACAGACGGACAGAGGAGAATCTGTTCACAACGTGACTTATTCACTCTTCCTAACGGGTTAACATAAAGGTAAATTTGCTTCTAGAACTATGTTTCTATCTACAGACAGACGGACAGAGGAGAATCTGTTCACAACGTGACTTATTCACTCTTCCTAACGGGTTAACATAAAGGTAAATTTGCTTCTAGAACTATGTTTCTATCTACAGACAGACGGACAGAGGAGAATCTGTTCACAACGTGACTTATTCACTCTTCCTAACGGGTTAACATAAAGGTAAATTTGCTTCTAGAACTATGTTTCTATCTACAGACAGACGGATAGAGGAGAATCTGTTCACAACGTGACTTATTCACTCTCCCTAACGGGTTAACATAAAGGTACATTTGCTTCTAGAACTGCGTTTCTATCTACAGACAGACGGACAGAGAAGGATCTGTTTACAACGTGCAGAGGCACAGGCTCATCTGAGTCGTCGGTGTATGCAGTTGTTGCAATAAGACCCCACACATCACGAGACAAGGCTCTTGTATATTCCTGTGTTACTTAGCACTACGGGGCCAATACATATACCATTAAACTATGCCCGTCATGGGCGGCCCCAGTTTGTGGAACACTTATTAAATGTAGAGCCATAGGAACATCGATGTTACGTCGGTTTATTGGTCTTTTAGTCCCACAGTTTCCTGTTATTTCCGCTTATCCACGGACATATATATATATAGACCAATCGCTATACATGAACTACGAAGAAGTTAAAACGCATACGAGTTCCTTTACCTAAAGCAGTTGTGAAAAGTAAAAATAGCACTGGTTGAAAATTGTATAGATATTGATGTTATCAAAATAGAAAAGAGGAAAGAGGTGTCAATGATATGAGTGAAGTCAGTTTTGCTTTTTAAAATATCAATAATATTCGATTGCTGTAATAAATATTCAGTGAATATCAAGTGTTAAGTAATATTCAATGAGTCATTCGAGAATGCGCCCTCTACCTTGTCTATTTGAAAGAGTAAACTACCTTTCGACTATTGCTAAACATAAGCGGCTTCCTCTGAACATCAACCACAAGCCAATTGCGACCAGTTGTAGATCACGATTAGTCAGCGCATCCATACAGTCTGATCTGGCTTCCTGGATTGTTCGCCATTTAATCATAGAACGTTTCCAGAAACCTTTGTAAATCCGTTTACAGTTCGATCATTTACCATGTATACGCACGTAGGTCTCAACACACGTTCAACAATAACACCAAGGTTGGTTTCCGGGAGCTATAGAGTACAACTCGGGTTTACAGACTTCGATTGAGAGGAAGGAAGGAAGTCGTTTTCTTTGTTTTCATTGTGATGATATCTACTTCATGCCGAAACCGTCTCCAACGTGTTTTCCTTTAATCAATCTCCTTTGTAGAAAGCTGTTCCTTACACTCATTAACACTTTATAGAGCGCCGATGTAATAGAGAGTGTCCTTTAATATGTGAACCGCGTCAAACGTAATCCTTTCCCACATATAGACGCATTTTAACGCATCTCGGCAGACGACTTTTGAATACATTGTGACAAAAGGAGAATTTGCCCAAAATTAGCAATTTCACCTTTTTCCTATTGGTTTTCCGATATATATATATACGCATTTTAACGCATCTACAACAGACGACTTTAAAAAACATTTTGGCTAAAGAAGAAGAACTGTATTTAGAAATATACTTTCATTTAAAGAGATTTTTCATATTTTTGTCGTGTTGTTTTCAAAGTCGTCTTGTGCAAATGTGTTGTACGTGGACACGGGTTAGACTCGGGGGATTGCTATACATGCACTCATTTTCAACAGAGTCAGGGACGTAGATAAGCCTGCCAGAGTTTTAAAGGTCCTGACACTTCAGCAAATATTGCTAATAGTGTTAACAGAGTAAGTAATAAATAGTTCAAATCTGTTTTGGCATTAAATGTTAGAAAACAGTCAATTGAATGTCATGAACATGTTAAAACAAAAAGCTTACTGGGTATGTCTACAAATGAAGCATACACGATCAATATTTAGATGTGTATTGTACTGGAAAGTTAAATATTTAAATTATTCTTATCCCAGAATTTTGATTCTAATATTTCAGGACAACTTTGACTCTACTATCTATAATCTGGAGTTCAGCACCTTAAGACAGAAATACAATAGAAAAAAGTCATCCTATAAGTTATGAAGGCCAGTGGGTATCAAGGACATATAATAAAGACCCTTTCCCAGATGCAGACGCATTTGGAAAATATTTTGTCAAAAAAGTTTCTCATTTTAAGCTATTTCCTCCTTTGCAACAGTGGTGTCAACCCTAGTTAATAATTGATATGCTTTGTCGATTTTATTTAGAGGGAATTATAAGAGAGATGGCCGAAATGTAAAAAAATCGCCCCTATATAGTCTGCTTTCTCTTCGCGTTGGTTTTAATTCATTTGAGTTGAACGACGTTTTCTATGATATTTCATTATGGTCACGACGTTTTCTATGGTGTTTCATTATTTTCATGACGTTTTCTATGGTATTTCATTATTGTCATGACGTTTTTTATGGCGTTTCATTATTTTCATGGCGTTTTCTATGGTATTTCACTATTGTCACGGCGTCAAATTCACATTTCGTATAGGAATCCATCCTGGCAGAGTTGCGGGATTTGGAACCGGGCGTCTATGCGTCTATGCGTCGAGCCCTGATCACTGCGGTCTTGGTGGAGAGCCCTTGGCAAGGCACATTTCCAAGTACTGGTTTGTTTTCGAAGGGATACTAAATAAGTGTTTTGTTCCGCCGTGCAAACAACTGAATTAATGTTGGAAACGGCATACAAACTTCATAAAACAATCCCTTAACGTATATATCTCCTGGCTTTCTCGCGCCTGCAAATCAGATACAACAGATACTTGTTAAAAAAACACCTGCAATCTTTGTTAAAATCACCTTAGAAAGAAGATTATAAATACTAAAATGTTAACTTTTTTTAAGTTCAGCCTCTTTATCGGAAAATATTTTGCATTACATATATTTTGTTATTTTATTTTAAACCATTTTCTCTTTTTTCTTTACCCTCATTTCAAACCCACGTGTCTGTATATTTTGTATAATGTATTTATGTTTGTCAATGACTATGTACTTTGTATTCGTCAAAATAAATGTTATCATGTCCTGTTCTGTAATCCACACGACATTCATCACACACAAATAACGGTTTGTTCCCACTTTCCCAACCTTTTATTTTCACACATACCAATTATCCCCAATTATCTCTTCGCACCTCAAACTTACCTGTATTTTCTAAACTGTTCAAAAAATAAAGGAAAGACACACATAAATTTGTACTTGCAGTGTATTTTTGTTTCCAGTGCATATGCATATCTACAGTACAGCTCACGCGGAAAACGATGGACAAATATTTTTCATCGCGGATAATCACCGCAATTCAACCTATATGATCACCGCAATACCGCCTACGGGCTAATTATATCACCGCAATTGACATGTCGTCGATTCGAGCTTCTTATCTATTCTTATCTATTTTGAAATCACCGCGATTCCACCGCAATATTTACCTGTAAAAATGTTATACTTTTCTTAAAAAGTTTTTTTTTTTTCGATTATGTACATGTACACGTTTATTGACGAATTGCGATTATTTTATGACACAACTTGCTAAAATTCATTCCATTTCAGCAAATTATTCGAAAAACATTGGAAGATTGTGTTTGTTTACGATAAAGTCAAGTTTCGTAATAGAAAATGGCGGACATCGGATATACGTTTATCGTACATATGATTATCTCACATTTTTTAGTAAGAGAGAAATATTGTTAAATTACAATACATGTACATGTACATTGTATATATATCTTTGAATTTTGTATATACAGTACATGTACTTGAATCTCTTAATAAAGACAGATTGTTGATTTTTGAGCTTTTCTTATCAACTTAATAAATAAATTATCCAATTGTAATATTGTTGAAAATGATAAATTTTCATTTTAACGCAATGTGTTGATACAGAGTAGAAACAGAGTAGAATTTATTTTACATGTAGTTATGTATTACACTTTATTATGAAGCAACTTGTCGTAAAGCTCAGTAACGTCAATTAGTTTAAAATAATACAGGCTTATATGTAGAAGTGGTTTATCAGCGTGCGTGCTAATCCAAACACATAAACAACAATACGCCTGACACGACTTTTCTTGACTAGCGCACAAAATATCCCTTTGAAATGTGAACACTGAATTTCAATTGACATACACAAGTTGAAGACAAGAGTATATCGTCATCAAATCAGATTATATAGCGTAATGGATTTAAGTGTCCGCCCCCGAAAATAATTGCTTAATTTGTATGAAAACATGTATAGATGAGAGAAACACATTTTAATTTGTTTGCGTCACCTTAATTTACAAGTAGTTTTATGAGTAAAACATGCCAATTAATGAGACTTCGTAATCTCTTTCAATTCTGATAATTAGTTTTTGGTTGTTTAATTAAATCCGGGACTAACATGGGCGCTTCACACTTCTTTGTGTGCAAAGTTTGTTTTTTGTTATTCAGCCGACTTTGAAACAGGTTTTAAAGAAATAATTTATAGGCGATTAAGAATGAACAATGCATTGGTAATTGTGGTGATTGACAATGGAATTACGGCATTTATTAGTGAGATTTAAAGTAAGCTACACATCTTTCAGGCAGAATTAACAGTTTTATTATCACGTAGTTGTATCGTTTACAGAATACATCAAGTTTAGGGGAATTGTATTGACGAATTTTAATGAATTAAGTTGTTACGCATATATGCTGTTTTATAGTTAGTACTGATTTATAATCATTATCCTCTTCAACAACATTTATTAGTACTGTAATGAAATAAAAATTAAAAATTAAAAAAAAAATCCCAGCAAAACGGCGAGAAAAAGCTTATCTATTCAAAAAAATATCACCGCGATTCCGCGATGGTTCCACCGCAACTCCACGATGATCGGTTTTATCAACCCCCTGGGGTTATCTTGTTGCGTCCGCGATGGACATAAAAACAAATCGCGGTAATGGGTGGAATTCCACCCACCTTCGCGGACCAAAATATTTGTCCGCGTTGAGATTTGTCCGCGGTGGCTCGCGGACGATGCGTTTTCCGCGTGAGCTGTACTGTATAAGGAGAAAAGCGTTTCTGTAATTGTGTATAGATAAAATTCAAATTGTAAGTATGTACGTTTAACAATAATAATTCAGATAAAGGTTCATAATAATAAATAGCAGACATAGTCAGACTCTGGATCTAAATGGCTACACGTACAGCCTGAAAACGGGAGTGTCTCTACTGGAACTGTGTCAACAAAGCATGCAATGCTAAAATTAACACTAAGAATAAGCTTCCTACCAAAATCGCGGATGAACACAGTCACCTAAGAGATGACAGCATCATTGTTGCTACGGACATCATGAGTGGTGTCCGAAAGCAGGTCCGAGGGTCAACAGTGCCAATGCGCTCCATCTTTAACGATATGCTGGCAGAAACAAGATCGATGGAATGGGACAATTCCACCCAAGAGGTTGTGGCTAATCTACCCACATTCTACGAAGCCAAATCCAGTTTATATAGACAGCGGTTAAAGACTAGACCAGTCCTGCCAAAGACAAGGGCGGATGTCAACTTGGAAGGCAAGTGGAAAGAGTCGCTTGCAGGGGAGCCATTCCTAATCGCCAATGACGGTGATGTGGAGCGAATGCTCATCTTCGCCACCATTGACAACCTGGCCCAGCTGTCTACAGCCGATACCTGGTATATGGACGGTACCTTCTACGCTTCGCCGTCATATTTCTACCAGGTATACACCATCCACGCCATGATCGACGAGTATATGCGCCCCTAGTATATGGACGACTTCCAAATAAACAGCAGACAATTTACACCAGATTCTTCACACTCATCCAGAATTTCGCCCGTGGACATAACATTCCTCTGTCCCCAGAAACGATAATGATGGACTTCAAAACAGCAGCGTGGCGTGCTGTCAGTATCGTGTGTGTTGGTGTTTAAGTCAATGGATGTTTCTTTCAATTCACACAGTGTATTTGGAGAAAAGTACAATATTGTGGTCTTGTAGCTGACTTCAAGGACAATGAAGAAGTGAAAAAACTTGTGCTACGTGCTTCGGCACTGCCACTTGTCCCCCTAGCCTCTGTCGAAGATGTGTGGTTCCAAACTCTGGAAGAATGTGACAATGACTCGGTGCCTGTGTCTAAGGACTATGTGACTGAGCAGTGGGTAGAGGGAGACCGCCGCTCCTGGAATCATTACGAGAATGATGGTCCACGCACTACCAATCATGTTGAGGGTTGGCACCATAAAATAAACAACCAACTACGACACTGCCATCCTAATATTTACACATTGATAGACCTGATCCAGAAAGAGCAGGCTGCTAACGAGGCAGAGTTGTTCCAGCACGCCAACGGTGGAAAGCAGCGACCAAGGAAGCGGGTATACCGTGAGCTTGAGCAAATGCTCATCAGACTGAAGCACCAACTGCGAACTGGCGAAATGTACAAACATATTTCAAGATGTGCTATTTATAAATATTTTGTGCTATGCATGTTCATCAGTTTTTCCCAATTCTTTGTTCCATGTTTTAATCTATATTTGTGTTTGTCTTATACATGTAAATATATATGTTTTGTTCATCCTCGTATATGTATGTGTTATATATCGAATTAATTCTTATAACTCAAAATAAAGAATATCTATCTATATGAAACTTATATTTATGAACAACTTTCCCAAATTTAGAAACACAACTTTTCAGTACAGTTTTCAACCCCTACCTCAATTTCTATAGGACTAATTAAAGGTTGGGAAAGAGGGAACACACCCAAATAACCACCTTCTATTAGAAAGTGTTTATCCCATCGGCGGAATAGGAATGACACTTGTCGCCATGACGTTTGAAATTCACCCGGAAGAATAAATGGCCGAGCCGGGGTCCGAGATCACGCTCCCTCGATTAATAGTTTTTGGGTAACATATTTAATTTTCGTGGCTCGAGTCTTTTCACGTTGGTATTCCCTTGTTCATGACCTGTTGTATAGCCATAGTAATGAAGACTAATAAATCTCCTTAATCAAAATAATTAGCTCCAATTATCGACAAACCGGATTTTAATAGTATTTTAAGACGTATGGAATTACACCTTTTGCTACATGGAATATTCCCAAAAAGCGTTTAATAGTATTAACGGACAAATGGTGTCTCAATACTGTCTACAGAACTTTTCTCCAGAAGCGTTCAATTGTCTTAACGATCGAATGGGGTCACACAAAAGCGCTACAGGGAATAGTAACAACGGATATTTAATATTCCCTAAGGACGTATTAACGGGCCATAATAGAAAACACGTTATTTAGGTCAGCCGACGTATGTAACAGAATAACGAAATCAACCTAAAATTTAGCACGACAAGTCGCTATTATAAATGGCGAATGTCAAGTTGTAGACCTTCATTTACTTAAGGTTTTAAGTCGATAATTTCGTGCTTATGTCAACGTGTAGACTTTGGACGATTTAACGGAGTAACACCGCTTGCAAGTTTACCGCTAAATGTTGAAAAAGGTGAAAAATAGTTGGTATACATGGATGATCTGGGACTTTCTTGCCTAAAAATCAATTATATTCACACATTCTTGTCATTGTCCCAGAGTTGCCCCCGGTGTAGAAGCGGAATGTCCCCGATAACCCCGGTTTGGTACGGTTCATTGACGGTGTCGTGCCGGCGCGCCATCCCGGTATAACTCGGTGTGACTAAGCTCGTGTCCCGATGTCCGTCGGTCCAACATGATATAGACCCGGTCATGATGAAGCCCCGTTTGTGTATCGTGTATGGAGTACTCCCGATCCCCCGAAATACCACAGACTGTCACGACAGAGAATCGGTCCTGCGCCTGTGTGTACCGGCATTGTGCCGGACATGCCCGGATCAAGCGTATTCTTAATGTTTCTCACGGTGACCCCCGGTTGTATTAAACATGTTTGAACATCTGGGACGGTCTGCCGGTTCGAGCCGGAACAACAGGGTTTATAACGGATCATCCCGAACTTCTACGGTGCCACCGCGGTTGTCTTCCCGGTTTGAAATTGTTTCTCCCGGACAATCATCAGGGACGTACCGGGGCGCCAATCTCGGACAGTGATAGTGGGGCTTAAGGGCGAGAAATTAAACAAGTTGGCATTAGCACGACATTATCGACCTTGCAACTTAAATCATTTCTAGTTTTTGGTCAACAACTTGATAGTTGCCAGTTTTAAATCATTTCGAGTCGTCGCGGCAAAATTCAGATCGGCTAGTTGAAATTAGAGCGATAATATTGACCGTAAATATAACGCAGTTTGAATTTCCTTTTTAAACTAATCACCAAATCTATTCGACAAGCTGGTTTAATTAATAGTAATGGTAACCCGTTGCCTTGTCAAGTGTTTATTCATAATTGTTATTATTCGAGATAGTCTTGAACAAGCCCGTAGATAAATAGGTGGCAAGGTAATGTGTACAAGAATCCGAAAAACAATTTCAACCCCTCTTTTATTGCTGCAACCGATTTCGCGAAGCCTGTGTCACCGACGTAGACCAAGTAAGCCGGCGCATACGTATTGTTTGACTAAGGTTTATACACCTTGCACATTATGTCAAGGAAGCCTTTACCCGGAGAAATAGTTTAATTAACAATAGTCTGTAACACATTGATACTGTAAGATAAGATTAAGTTTTATGCTACTATTAAACAAAGGAGGTCCATCGAAATAATTGAAGTGCTACTGTTTTATAAACTATTAGTAGTATTGAGGAAGTAATTATCTATTTTGAATGATAAACGTTCGATTTTGTGTATATTTCATGTTTATTGTAATTAATTATATGCATTTTTTGTATTGTAAATATTACTATGATGTGTTGTTTGACTAGAAACTATGTAGTTTACGTATATTTTTTACGTCAATTAAATAGTGTCTATCGTCTAATACTTTTGATTGCTAAACTCAGTATGCTTATCTTGTAATATTATAATTGATAATGAACTCACCCAAATACAAAGTTTGACAAGTTTATTTAACAAAACCAGACTTTCACGGTTTAAGTTAAGTTCCAACTTGCTATTCAATTCGCTCTGTAACAAAAATAAAGAAACACAATTACACCTTTTCAAAATAAATAATATCTGAGGTAGTCGACTTCTAAGACATCTATGCAAAGCATATAAAGACACTCTTATCAAATGAAAGAGAATAGAGTTAAACCAAAATGGTATTATATAGACAAAAGCATATAAAGACACTGTTATCACATGAAAGCGTTTTATTGAATAAATTTAAACTTTTATGTTAAAATGGTAAAAATGCTCAATACGAGGATTTTCTCCGTCAAGCATACTATCTTCTAAAGGCATCTCCTTCACATACGTCCAAATGCATATGCATATATGAAAGGATCAGACAAGTCACGTTTCTGCACTGTGACAACATTATTCTATATATAGATACAGGATATTAGACATACACATGAAGCATCGAATAGACCTCCACACGAGAACAATGTTCTGATGGTTAAACCCTTTCCCTGATAAAGACGCTTTTTGACGCCCCTGCAGCAGACGACATTTGCAAAACATTGTGACAAAAGGAGAAATTGCTTAAAATTAGCAATTTCTCCTTTTGCCACAATGTTTTCAACTCTTTTTAGCAATAAGCCTTTTATTTATGTCACGGTTTTGATAACATCTTTTCAAATCCGTCTGCTGCAGATATGTGATATGTGGGAAAGGGTTAACTCTAACATCCGCGGTCGTCGAGTGAATTTGTGACCGAATATCACGGGTTCGTGATTCAAGCTCCCATCGGTCAAGATGGATTGCCCTTAGCAAAGGCACATTTAATAGCCTAAAACTGGTCACGTATTTTAACGAAGCGTTCTCTCGCCATTTTACGAACTTAAAAACTGTTGAACATTACAAAAAAAAACTCAATGAAGCAAAGGACAAAGTATCTCCACAAAAAAACAAATAATCCCGATCGGAAATGTTGTTTTTCGGAACAAAGACAGCAGCTTCCAAGAAATAAAGCACTTTAAATGCTGACAGGAAGATCTAACTGCATGTCACGAATTATGGAGTATTCGTATTTGCAGATGAAAAACAAACAGGAAACGGTTTTGATTTTCTTTTCATAACCCTTATCTAACGTACATTATGGAAAACAGTCATTGTACACACGTCGAATATTGGTCATCGACGTCTGAATTACGTTGGTTTATTTTTACCGACGTCGCAACTTGAATCTAACTTAAATTCTACGTCGGTGTGACGTCGGGTGTTTACAGGGATTATGGCATCTTCGCAAGCCAAGGGTAATTTTGCTGACGGCTAGCGGTTGTATAAATACACATCTCAATGCGAAAACGTTTATCGTCCAATAGAATGATCCGTAACAAACGTTGTCGGTTTATGTACTGTGTCGCTAACAATCGCGAAATACGAAGAAATAAAATTTAAGTTTAAAATCCAGAATCTTATAGACGAACAATATAGTGCGATCAATGGAATCTACGAAGGGCCACGTGGTAGTCGAAAGTAACTGACTTATGAGTGTTTCGCTACCGTAATTCCTGGCACAATAGTCATCATAGAGGAGCAGTGCCGGAGACTTGTTAGTCTTGGAATTTTCCACCAACTCCCCGGTTACTACGGAAGCGGCGGCCATGCTTGTTGTAATTAACATGGTTTTGTTCCAAGGCATTTCATTTGATTCGACGAACTTTGTACGCATCCAATGAAATTGCAGAGCGGGAATTTCAATTTCTAAAGAGGCCGTCAGCCAAGGGTATAATAGCCTTGGCTAGCGAAGATGGGATTATGGAGACTTTCCATTATTTTGTCCATATGTTTTCAAAGTTGTCTTCTCCTGATTTGTTATATATGGGAAAGGGTTATCCCACATACTTCCCTTAGCTAATATAGTGCAACCGCTCCAGAAAAACAGCTAATGGAGGCAAATAAACACAATACAGCCGTACTAGAGAGGGTGTAAAATACAATATTATAGGTTATTGAATCTATTTGGGAAAATATTGTGTTGGACGAGTTCCTTCGGCTGAGTTGCCCGAAATTGCTAGGACAGAACTCCGGCGAAGGAACGAGTACCAACACAACAGTTTCCCATAGTCATGCAATAACCATTTTATTGTATAATTGGATATTGGCTATTTAAATTATGTCGTTTACACTTCACTATTTAGAAAATTAAAACTCGTTTAGGATTGTTTAGATAAATAAACATTAACGATTTGTTGCGAAATTATACTGTCCTTTCGTTGGTTGCTAGGGTCGTGGAAAATATAATTTGCAAACCGCTATTGTTGGTCTCGACTCGAAATTGATTCGTCGACAAAATGATGTGTAATGCTTTTTCTAACAGTGCATTTCATAATGAATTCGTGTATTATCTTATTCTGGTATAAACTGCTTGATATTTGTGATTCTAATTACGATTTAGATGCCCTTTTTGACCACAGTAGTAAGAAGAGTGGGGGTTTCAGGACACTTATCACTTTGTTCAATACCTAAACATCCACCCAAAGTATGTTCAGCAAATCGAACACTCATCTTCTATTCTGCGTTCATAAACTTCACATCGGAGAATTACAAAAATGATCAGAACACCTACCTTTAAAACAATTGCTTGCACATTCATCGTAGCAGTTATTAAATCCCACTTGATTTTGTTTTCGTAATGTTTTATTGAGATAAACTTATAAAGATCGTCAATGACTATCAAAAAGAACTAAGAATATAGCGAATATATGGCACAATGTGTACAGTCTACAAATACCGATGCCATTGAAACACGTCATATATTACGTCAGAAACTACGTATGTGTTTACAGATTACACACGTGAATAATGCTATAAATAGACTGCATTGGATTGTGTGTACGTCTACCGATTTGTCATAGCGTGTCATGTACAAGGGATTTTACCAAACACTGTTAGCTGGTCTCTTAACTCATCATAGTTTGGATGGGAGCGCTCTGTAACGTTACTGAGTGGAAATAGTTCAGACCTTAGCAGCACGTGAGAAAGATCTATCTGAGTGTAATATCAATGTGTGCAATATCAACCCGTGCAATATCGACTGATACTGTATCCTTTTTCCAAATTGAAAACAGAAGGATAAATATCAAAGTATACAAGAACATGCAGTTTATAATCAACACATACAAAAACAAATACTAACAAAGAAAACCAACAGAAACAGACAAAACCATTAAAGACAACCACACTATAATACTATGCGGAAAAGGTTTTTCATGACTGTTTAAGAGTTGTCAATTACCAAATTACTTTCTGTCTCTAAATATGTTTAAACGAAAGACCAAACACGAATAAGGGGGAATGAGAGCTTTTATTACATAACTACAGCTCCACTAATAAAACATATATAAAAGCGCGCACATGCAAACAAAAGGCAGTATTGTTATCAAAGATTACAATATTATGTAGCAGTCATGTTTACGTATTGCTCTAGCGCCAAGAATAACCTGCTGGACAAAGGAACTGATAAGCCCGGCCAGACGTCACGTGATACAGGGGCGTAGGCGGGGAGCGGCTAATCTGGTCTCTCGTCTAAATATAATTAAGGATCTTAATTTCACTTTAACATTTCTTTTTTTAGTTTGATCAAAACATGTGGACCAATGTTTGACTGGTCCCGTTCTATGTCTATCTACAATGTGGTTATAAACGTTATTTATATGTCGTAGGATAGGCAAATCGCGTTTGAAGTCTGAATATTGTGTGAATGGATAATTATATAATCGAAATATCGATTGGTTAGTTATGAACGTCTCTATCGTCTGCCTAATGACCGTTAGAGATGTCAATGAGGCTTTTTATGATTAAAAGGCTGAAACGACATGGGTAATTTATCAATAGATAATCCTTTATAAGTGTTTTATCGTTGCATGCATTCAACTTATTCGATGTTTGTTTAAATAATTGACCTACTAATTAATGTTACCGGGGAATCAATTTTAGAATCGTTTATTTAAAATTCTTACAAAGTCGACTCTTTCATGTTGACAATTGGACCACTCCATTGATCGTACAACAGGACATTTTTCTAAGTGGCAAACAATGTATATTTCAGCGGAGACAGCGTGTAACGACCTGTCTCACCTGAATCCGCATTATTTCCAAAAACCTTTAATTTCCTTTGGCAGCGAAAGGGTTAAGGTACGAGTATTACATATGAATTCATTCTTTATTTCATCACAAATTCATAATTTTCAGTCAAATATAACGTGTTTGTGTGGTTGGTGGAGGTTGGTGGTGGGTGATGGTGGTGGTGGTGGTGGTGTTAAGTGGTGGTGGTGGGTATACGTATAAAATAAGGAAACACGTGCCATTGAAAAGTGAGCACCTCTTTCTAGCAAGCCGTTAAAAACGCGACCCAGTTTGGTACATCCTACACCGACTTTAACGTTGCGCTCTAGATAAATCCTAAAAAGTATTTCTCTTCATTACATTTACAGGTAAACGCATTCGGCTAGAGAGACACACACATTTCAAGTCAAAAACACGTATATCTTACGGACTATTGGTAGATCATCTCACTCACGGATATATTTAGTACCTAGGTTGATTGTTCGATCGATGAGGGGGTTTAACGCCGTTTTCAACAATCGTACATTCATATCACGACGGCCAGTTCAGCTACCCACGTGTTTCCTGACTTTATCAAACCAGTAATCTTCAAAATAGTATTTCAAAGCATCTGGCTGCTTTTCCAAATGCCAATGTTATCTATTTGATGCCGGTTTTCAAGTGACGTGATCTCATGTAACACTACACATGTGCACATATCACTTGATCTTCTTTCGCGAGAACAAAATGCCATTAAAAGGCATTTTGGTTTTATCATATAAAATCCAACCTTCGGAATTTTTTTATTACCTTAACGGCTTGCTTGGAAATTAATCGTATTGCATAACTAATGTAGATCAAGATGGATTACTGCATTTATAACCAATGTAGATCAAGAAGGCATAACTCATTTATAACTAATGTAGATCAAGAAAGCATAATTCATTAATAACTAATGTAGATCAAGAAGGCATAATTTTTTCATAATTAATGTAGATCAAAAAGGCATAATACATTCATAACTAATGTAGATCAAGAATGCATAATGCGCATCTAACCAATTTAGATCAAGAAGGCATAATGAATGTATATATAATGTAGATCGAGAAGGCATAATGCATGAATAACTAATGTAGATAAAAAAAAGGCATAATGCGTTTATTACTAATGTAGATCAAGAAGGCATACTGCATGTATAACCAATGTAGATCAAGAAGGCATAATGCATGCATTACCAATGTAGATCAAGAAAGCATAATGCATTTGTAACCAATGGAGATCAAGAATGCATAATGCATTCATAACCAATGTATATCAAGAAGGCATAATGTATGTATAACCAATGTAGATAAAAAAGGCATAATGCATATATAACCAATGTAGATCAAGAAGGCATAACGCATGTATAACCAATGTAGATCAATAATGCAGAATGAATGCATAACCAATGTAGATCAAGAAGGCATAAATAGATGTATAACCAATGTATAACTAATGTAGACTAAGAAGGCACAATGCATGTATAATCAATTTAGATCAAGGAGGCATAATGCATTCATAACCAATGTAGGTCAAGAAGGCATAATACATGTATAACCAATGTAGATCAAGAAGGCATAATGCATTTGAGACCAATGTTCTTGGATCTGCACTGTTAACAGAAGACTCAATGAATATTTCAAGAAACTTCTGATATTGTCGGACCATGTATAATATTCACCGTTATTCCTGTAATACAATATTTATTCGAGAGGACCTAAAATAAACTAAGAAACTCCTGTAAAGATACTATCGATTTCTCCATTGTATATTTATTGAGGAGTCCTATTATGTAAACTATATGCGAAATAGATATGTTTAAACTAAGAAACTCCTGTAAAAACACTATCCATTTATATCTATTTCTCCATTATATATTTCCTGAGGAGTCCTATTATGTAAACTATATGATAAATACATATGTTTAAACTAAGAAACTCCTGTAAAAACACTACCCATTTCTCCATTGTATATTTCTTGAGTGGTCCTATTATGTAAACTATATGAAAAATAAATATGTTTAAACTAAGAAACTCCTGTAAAAACACTATCTATTTCTACATTGTATTTTCTTGAGATGTCCTATTATGTAAACAATATGAGAAATGAATATATTTAAACTAAGAAACTCCTGTTAAAGTACTATCCATTTCTCCATTTTATATATTTCTTGAGGATTCCTATTATGTTAACTATATGACAAATTAATATGTTTAAATTAAGAAACTCCTATAAAAACACTATCCATTTCTCCATTTTGTATATTTCTTGAGGATTCCTATTATGTAAACTATATGAGAAATGAATATGTTTAAACTAAGAAACTCCTGTAAAAATACTATAAATTTCTCCATTTTATATATTTCTTGAGGATTCCTATTATGTAAACTATATGAGAAATGAATATGTTTAAACTAAGAAACTCCTGTAAAAATACTATCCATTTCTCCATTTTATATATTTCTTGAGAAGTCCTTTTATGCTAACTATATGAAAAATAAATATGTTTAAACTAAGAAACTCCTGTAAAAACAATATCCATTTCTATCTACTTCTCCATTATATATTTCCTGAGGAGTCCTATTATGTAAACTATATGAGAAATAAATATGTTTAAACTAAGAAACTCCTGTAAAAACACTACCCATTTCTTCATTGTATGTTTCTTGAGTGGTCCTATTATGTAAACTATATGAAAAATAAATATGTTTAAACTAAGAAACTCCTGTAAAACACTATCCATTTCTACATTGTATATTTCTTGAGGGGTCCTATTATGTAAACAATATGAGAAATGAATATATTTTAATCTAAGAAACTCCTGTAAAAGTACTATCCATTTCTCCATTTTATATATTTCTTGAGGATTCCTATTATGTTAACTATATGAGAAATTAATATGTTTAAACTAAGAAACTCCTATAAAAACACTATCCATTTCTCCAGTTGATATATTTCTTGAGGATTCCTATTATCTAAACTATATGAGAAATGAATATGTTTAAACCAAGAAACTCCTGTAAAAATACTATCCATTTCTCCAAAGTTTATATATTTCTTGAGGAGTCCTATTATGCTAACTATATGATAAATAAATATTTTTAAACTAAGAAACTCCTGTAAAACACTTTCCATTTCGATCCGATTGCATGAATGCGTAGGCAGATCTTTGTTTATACTTGTAATAATTCTACTGAGGTTAGTTTCACTGTGGTATCGCTCGTAGGCAGATATTTATTTATACTTGTAATACTTATACTAAGGTTAGTTTCACTGTGGTATCGCTCGTAGGAAGATCTTTGTTTATACTTGTAATAACTCTACTGAGGTTAGTTTCACTGTGGTATCGCTCGTAGGCAGATCTTTGTTTATACTTGTAATAATTCTACTCAGGTTAGTTTCACTGTGGTATCGCTCGTAGTCAGATCTTCGTTTATACTTGTAATAATTATACTCAGGTTAGTTTCACTGTGGTATCGCTCGTATGCAGATCTTTGTTTATACTTGTTATAACTCTACTGAGGTTAGTTTCACTGTGGTATCGCTCGTAGGCAGATTTTTGTTTATACTTGTAATAACTCTACTGAGGTTAGTTTCACTGTGGTATCGCTCGTAGGCAGATCTTTGTTTATACTCGTAATAATTCTACTGACGTTAGTTTCACTGTGGTATCGCTCGTAGTCACATCTTCGTTTATACTTGTTATAACTCTACTGAGGTTAGTTTCACTGTGGTATCGCTCGTTTGTGCCCGTAACTATTCTCAATGGGCTTCCAATATACTTCAAAAAGCGGATTGTAAATAAGGAAATAAATATTATTCAAACTGAACAGAGGCAAGGACTGGTCTGGGTCTCCGATTCTCGGAAAGTCCGGACTTTCAGATTGCTTATGCGTTTAAATCACGATTATCACACAATATATCTATAAGATTGCAGAAAGACACAGATAAATCGATATCCTAGCTGACTACACACTGTCGGATTTCGTGAGACGAAAATTATTTCACAGTATAAAGCGTTTTAAAACATGCCTGGTTATATGTAACCTATGAGGTGAGGTTTGAACAACCTAAATGGATTCGGTAATATTCGTATAGAGATCGGTAACGTTTGGCCTTGTCGGCTAAGCCGGTAAGTCCACGAACACTTTCGAGCTTCTATGATTTCCGACGTAAATCTCCGATCTTATAAATTGTTTGTAAATACGAACGTTATATATCGAATTCGCCGAGTTCATAAGGGATGTTTTTATCTGAACCCGGTACAGAAGATATTCAACGTAATTACCACAATTCTAAAACCTTTGGTATGACCCAATCGAAGACTTCACGGGATAAGATCGCATGAGCGTTAGAAGATGTCAAAAGAATGGCTATAACAATCTCGAGTGTCGTTACAGATAATAACTTTGATTGATCTATTGTCTCGTGAGTACTACACTCGCTTACAGACCATGAAATATTCCGATAATGTGTTAATGATCCTCGGGCCTAAAGGAAATTTTCATTTTATTATTGGGTAATAACCGCCTGAAGAACACTGTTTTATTATCGTAACCGAAATAAATCGAACCTAATTAGATGAGCAACATCACTGGAAAACCGATCTCCGAGAGTTCGCGATAGCTGAATCACGAGATCAGCATCCATATAGACTGATCTGGGTCTGCCTTGTCTGTCATCAATGTTGGAGATGTATCCCTGAAGCCTTTGGTTAACGGATATGACGTCACATGAGGTGTAAACATCATGTACAATGTAAATTGATTGAAATTGCCATCCATTTTCAAATCTCAGACTCCAGTTTTAGTGTGCCGTTATCAAATGTCGTAAAACATGTTAGAAGAAATGCCTCGCAGTGCATTCTCCGTTGGGGATATACAAACTTTGAGCCGTGTATTGCGAAAAGTTGCATTTATAAACAATGCATTTTTTAATCAGTGACGATCCATATCAGCCTGCGCCTCCGGGTAGCTCGACACGGGCTGTCAAACCAGTAGTTGTGAGTTCAAACCCCAGTGCGGCCAACATTTTTTAAGACGTTTGATAAAAGTCAAAGCGACAAGCGTCATTCGTCTTCTACCAATGGCCTAATAGTCTATGTGGAAAAATAGCCAGTTCCTTGGAAAGTATGATGTGTGGAGTACTGGTGTGAGAAAACCAGGAAACACATGGGTAGGTGAACTGGCCTCTGTGATATGACTGAAAAATGGTTTAAAGCGGAGTTTAATCCAACCAATCAATCAATCAATCAATCAATCAATCAATCAACCGGGCAGCTCGATCAAGAACTTCCGCGGTCACCATTTAGTCTTGGGAAAACGGTTATGGTATAAAAGACAAATACTTGTTCTAAATTTCAAAGTCGAAAGGGTAAAGCTTATTGGAAAGAGTGGAACTTAAGATTTAAGGTAAATTTAAAATCATAGGGCCATAATTCAGATACAAATGCATGGCAGTGTTATGATCCTTGCAGTATACAGTCGCATTTTGATGGTGAATAAGTGGTTCACGTTTCAAAGTCTTGTTTCGATGGCTACATGCATAACGGTTGTAACTACTTATTGTCACAATATGTTGTTAAAACCGTTTGGCATGAAGGCCAGGATTTATAGAAATTTAAATACAAACTTAGCAAGAAGTGAAACCTTTCTCACCTGTAGACGCATTTTGACGTGTATGATGCATTACACTTTCCATTTTCTCCCAATGCTTCAAACCTTAATGAATGATTAAACGTTCTTTTATTGACATTTTCCATATGACTGCCGTGAAGCTGATGCATTCTTTGTAGGACGGGGTGAACCAATATTTCAAATCAGATACCGAATGATACCGAAATACCGTTGATAAAAGTCGGGCATTTATTGACAGGCCATACTACAACATATTATCTTTTCATCATGTCAGCTGAGAACTTTATAAATGTATATTAAATCATTAGACACTCAAACCCTGTATTGTCGGTAAGTAAAAGCATCGTCTCAGTGACTATTCTTTTGAGAACCCACAACACAGGTTTGGCGGAGTCATATACGAGATACTTCGGGGGAAAGACCAGATGTTTTCCCCTTGTCTGATCCTCTGATAGAGAAAAGTGGAAGCATTTCTTAAGTTATTATATCTGAGCGCAGTTCCTATTCCATTCCCGCAAAACGATGTCAGTTTTCACAGATAAACACTGAAGGTCAAATTACGCAAAATACATCCGCGCCCAAATAGTCCCTAAAAACACTTTATATGCGCAGAATTGAGTGTATTCCTTCACCAGAATACATTGAATATATGACATTGAGTTTAAGTTCATTGTAAATGTGTATAGGACGCACTGGAAATATGATTGATTTGATCATTCTTTAGTATTTTGACCTTTTTTGAAAGTGAAAGAAGAATATGTGAACAACCAGTTTCGTCCCAGGCCGATTTAATCCAAAATGACCGTAACTGTTTTCGCGGAGTGAGTTATTTCGTGCATAATGCATGAACCCCCTATTTTGAGGCTTAGAGGTAACTTTTTTCAATGATATTGGATGACCTACCTGAAAAATGCTAAGAAAGTGTGACAATTGAATGTTTAAACGGGTTGATTTACATGGAAACAAAGGATGGATTTTATGTGTTGTATTGAGACCTAAAGAAACTGGGTTTTCGTGAATCATATTTCGATCGATTTCAGTGTCTATTGCTCATAGGGTAGGTCATAAGCGATTGACCGATCGAACGCTTTATCAGCCTGCTTTTGACCGATTAAGCTATCAATCGATAAGTCAGCAAGGAATCCATTTATCAATCAACTAATTTTAGTCTGATTGAACCAACCCTTGCTTTAATCCTTTCCCACATAAAGCAGCTTTCTGAAGCTAATGAAGCTGACGAGACGTTTGAAAATAAAGTGATAAAATAACAAAAATGCACAACATGAGGAATTTTCTCGTTTTGTCACAATGATTTCAAATGTAGTCGGCATCAAATCTGCTGCCTTTTGTGTTAAAACCGCCAAAGTAAAAACATGTGCAAAAGATAAAGGTATATTAAATGAATAGAGTTTAAAACACTTTAGGGATTTGTCCCATTTGTTTCCAGGGGTTTTCGAAGACGTCTGTCTGTGCCATGTGTGTTGCATGTGGGAAAGAATTAAGGTGGCGTCTAAATAAAACAAAACAATTCACTAGGAAGCGGGTATATTTAAAACAAAATGTGAGAACAGGGAGGAACTTATTCAATATCTCTTTTGTTTACAATGTTATTCGTTTAATGATTCTTCAAGTGAATTTGTATTTCATCCTTTCCTTCGGTTTTCAGTTTAGAAGAGTAAAAATGAGCCGGACTATTGGAAAAAGGCACGCTTTCGCTTTTGTGAACATGGCAGTACCAGATCAGTATGTTCATCAGCACAATCTGAATTGATCAATATCTACATATAGATCTGTTCATATACTACGTACATAGAAAATTGTGTCAACTTGTGTAGATTCCGATAAGACGGGGCAAATGAATTTGGTGACCTGAAACTACACTACTCATAAAAACAATACATGGTATTATAAAGAATACAAATTAAGAATACTTGGTAATGTTAAACTGCATTAAAAGACGGTGCCCAGCAAACAACCTATACCTTTTAACATGGTATTATAAAGAATACAAATTAAGACTTGGTTATGTTAAACTGTATTACATGACGATGCCCGTCCCGTGCGAAACCCAACAGTATGGCCTCTGCGTAATGTATCGACCTAGACCAGCCTGCGCAGTCCGCGCTGACTGATTCGGGCCGACACATTCCGTCTCTGGGAGATAGAGGTTTAGAGAAATGATTCATGAAACAGAAAATCTACAGGAGGCGAAAAGAGTCTGACCGGGTTAGCCTGCGGGGCATGCTTATGCTGATCTGGGTCGATACTTTACGCAGAGGCCATACGGTTGGTATTCTCATGGAACGGCTCATATCAATATATCTGCGTAATGTATCGACCAGATCAGCCTGCGCTGTCCGCGCAGACTGATCCGGCCGACACATTCCGTCTAAGGGGGGATAGATAGAGTAGTGATTCCTGAAACAGTTAATCCACAGGAAGTGAAAAGTGTCTGTCCGGGTAAGCCTGCGCGGCATGCTAAGGCTGATCCGGGTCGATACCTTACGCAGAGCCCACAATGTTGGTTTTCTCGTGGAACGGCTCATATAGCGAGTAGCTGGTGCATAAAGTCAACGTGAAGCTCGCTGGATATTCACATGTTGTATATACATTCGCATTTAAATTGATTTACTGACCTCAGGATGGGTATATACCGTGTTGCAGTATTTCGCACTAGCTGGCTAGATATTCGTTTTCTGGTAGTAGATCGGATCACCAAATAACAATATCCAACTCATTGCAGACTTCACTCATCAGCTGTTGTAAAAGTGGATTGACCGCGGACTTGTTAATACTTCAGTCGGTAATGGTTACTGTCATTTTGGACCAAATCGGGCCCGGACAAATCCGGTGTTTCACATCCTCTACTTTCACTTTCAGACAAGGTCAAAATACGAAAGATGATCAAATCAATCATTTCCGGTGCATCCTATACACATTTACAATGAATCTAAATGCAATGTCATATATTCAGTGCTTTCTGATGATGGTATTTAATACTTAAGGAAGTAAATGTCAGGCATTATCGTGATCAAAGCGGGCTCACAAAAGGCTCTATTTGTGGCACATAAAAAGTTCTATTTTTACCTTTTCGAACATACGCCAAATATGCAGCATACGACTTTTGAATAATAAATAGGCAAACATACGTCTGCTGCAGTTGCGTCACAATGCGTCTACATTTAAAAAAGTGTCAATTTACAGAAATATATGTAAGGTTTATATACCTAAAATTGTTAGTTGCAAGGAGCTTATCTTTTAAGTCAATAAAAGAGAGTTGGATTAGGTTCATTTAAATTCAATCCTGTGAACTAAATTGGCAATTTATAATAATCGAACTAAAACGCGAACGAACTTTTTTGTTGATTAATGGAGTGTAAAACTATTTATTCATGTATCCCAAGGGAAAGAACTAATTCAAATCACATCTATATATTGATATTCACAAATGAGCCATCCCGCGAGAAAACCAACATTGTGGATTCTGCGTAATGTATAAGCTTAAGCATGCCGCACAGGTTAACCCGGACAGACACTTTTCGCATCCTGTAGATATCACTACTTTATACCTCTAACCACCTCAGATGAAATATGTCGTCCGGATTAGCCTGCATGGACTGCGCAAGCTGATCTTGGTCGATACATTACGCAGAAACCGTTATGTTGGTTTTCTCGAGGGACGGCTCAAATGTACCGAGAATAACTATGCACGGGTGCATTTGTATATTCCTTTGATAGTTGATACCTCTTTCATAATATTGATGCACATGAGGTTATTTTAAGCTTTTATGCAATTACATGTAACTGTTTTGACTAGCTGTTAGATGAAATTGTTTCATCTATATTTGGTTTCAATTAACATTTTTGACGATTTATTGATTTAGTCCAAGTATCATTTTTAGCATCAATCAAAGACTATATTTAGAACGAATCTGTTTTAAATGAGTGTATCGCAATTTACTCTTTCTCCTCTTCTCATTTTAGTATAAAAATAATGACTTTTTTAGCCTGCTTGAGCTCACCTATTCACCTTTTTTTCAAAATGCAAGCAAAATCGTATGATATATCTATATCTGGTGGAAGTGTAGAGTAATTGTCATGGAACTGGTTACTGTCCGATATGTGTAACCCTTTCCCACATACATTCGCTTTCTGACGCCTCTGCAGTAGACGGCTTCGTAAAATCAATGTGATACTAGGAGAAATTAGTCAAAACGAGCAATTTCACATTTCATCATGATGTTTTCATCTTTTTTCAGTAATATGCCTTCATTTATAGAAACACTTTGTCCTGATGCTTTCAAAGTCGCCTGTTGCAGCTTTGTTGTATACAGGAAATGGTTAAACACTCATAACAGACTTGCCATCTTCTAATTATTGAAGACTTTCATTTCGTCCTGGAGGAGAATATCATCCTACAAGACTACACGGATCGCTACAACTTTGATTTAACTAGTTGTTTACTGTCTATTGTATGTTATAAGATATACTATATTTTTCTAGTACTATAATCAGTCTATACTTAATCCCGACTGCACACAACCGTATCGTTGGTGTTGTGATAGAGCGTCCGCCGCGGGTGCTGGAGGTCCAGGATTCGATCCCTAGCCTGGTTATTCCATATACTTAAAAAATGGTAGTAACGGCCAAATTCCGCGACCAAGCTCGACCAGGTGTTTGGTCGGGTGTCTACACAACCGAAGGGGACCTCTGCCAGACCTTTAGTGGACCATGCTAGATCAACTCAAGACCCTTCCAGACTACTTCAAAATCACTTGCCGACACACATCCCGACTTCTAATCGACCTATACTCGACCTTCCCGACCTATTCTCGATGTATACCCGATCAACACGACCAGCCCGAGTTTTCTTCGACCTCTACCTGACCTGTACTCGACTTAAACCCGACGATGTACGATCGGGCATGATCGCTGCACGATAGCACCAGACGAGGTGTAACACTTTAGTATTTTGTTCGGTATTCGGTTGACCTGTAGCAGAATGTTGATTTAGCTTCGATGTTGCTTCGATGGAATCCCGGCAAGTTATGAAAAACCTGCAAAAGTGACCGCTGTGACATTGACCCTCATCCTTGAAAAGAATATCGAGGCGGTCGGGTAGGATCGGGTAGAAGCCGTGGCTTCTCGAGCGCTACACGGATTATTTTGACATGTCAAAAAAATCCGTGTAGAAACCTCGACCGCTACCGACCAAGGTAGGCCGCTGCAGACCGGGCGGGACCCCCTGCAGACCGAAGGAGATCATTTCACGACCGCATGATCGAGTTTGATCGAGGTACTCAGATCGGCGGTGAGAAAGCCCCAGTAGCAATACGCTTGGCTCTCTGGTCTCAATAGTAGTTATAACTTATCCAGGAAACAAACGACCTGATATAACTGAAAATGCGTTGAATGCGGCGTAAACACCAACCAAACACAGTAATGTCCATATTTGACACACTGAATACTGTGGACAATCTTTTAGTATTTCTATTACATAGTCAATGTCTCAATGCCGGCCGTACGCACTTAAAAGTAACGTTGCTTCCCGGCCGTATAAGTTTAATGTAAGCGTGGCCCAGTTTCCCGGCTGTATTATATTAAAGTTAACGTTGTTTCCCGGCCGTGTTAGCTCCGGCCGTAAAAGCTTAACATTAACATTGTTTCCCGACAGTATAAAATAAGCGTTAACGTTGCTCCCCGACCGTATACAATGTAAGTTAAAGTTGTTTCCCCCCCTGTATAAGCCTAACATTAACGTTGTTTCCCGGCTGTATAAGATAAGCGTTAACGTTGCTCCCCGACCGTATACAATGTAAGTTAGAGTTGTTTCCTGGCTGTATAAGCTTAAACTTAACATTGTTTCCCGGCTGTTTAAAGAACAAGGTTAACATTGCTCCCCGATCGTATAAGCTTTAAGTTAACGTTGTTTCCCTGCTGTATAAGATTATAGTAAAAGTTGCTCCCCGACTGTTTACGTTGTTTCCAGGCTGTATAAGCTTTAAGTTAACGATGTTTCCCTGCTGTATAATATTATAGTAAACGTTGCTCCCCGGTCGTATAGGCATGAAGTGAACGTTGCTTTTCGGCGTATAAGCTTATAGTTAACGTTGTTTCCCGGCTGAGTACGATTAAAGTAAACGTTGTTTCCCGGCTGTATACGATAAAAGTGAACGTTGCTGTCATGTCATATACGCTTAAAGTTAACATTGTTTCCCGGCTGAATAATATTAAAGTTAATGTTGCTCCCCGGCTGTTTACGTTGTTTCCAGGCTGTATAAGCTTTGAGTTAACGTTTTTTCCCTGCTGTATAAGATTATAGTAAACGTTGCTCCCGGTCGTATAGGCATGAAGTGAACGTTGCTTTTCGGCCGTATAAGCTTATAGTTAACGTTGTTTCCCGGCTGAGAACGATTAAAGTAAACGTTGTTTCCCGGCTGTATACGATAAAAGTGAACGTTGCTGTCATGTCGTATACGCTTAAAGTTAACATTGTTTCCCGGCTGAATAATATTAAAGTTAATGTTGCTCCCCGGCTGTTTACGTTGTTTCCAGGCTGTATAAGCTTTGAGTTAACGTTTTTCCCCTGCTGTATAAGATTATAGTAAACGTTGCTCCCCGGTCGTATAGGCATGAAGTGAACGTTGCTTTTCGGCCGTAAAAGCTTATAGTTAACGTTGTTTCCCGGCTGAGAACGATTAAAGTAAACGTTGTTTCCCGGCTGTATACGATATAAGTGAACGTTGCTGTCATGTCGTATAAGCTTTAAGTTAACATTGTTTCCCGACGGTATACGTTTAAAGTTAACGTGCTCTCGAACACCAAACAGAAGCCTACATAATATGGAGTTAGCTGGTTTGTTCTCGAAAATATTTTTCTTATGTGTTGAGTCATTCCTTGCTCGACGTTTATCCTAAATTTCCCACAATTTGCAGTCATATCTAGGTGGCAAGTGCACCTTCCAAGGCGTTTGCTGGATTTCACAAACCTACACTATACACAGCTGTTTTTCAAAAAGGAAACTAGCTACGTTTCCCCTTCGACTGTTACCCCATTGGTGGAGATACAACATATTTGTCATGTATAATCCGTGCTGTGAGTGGTACACAAAATACGACTTAGATTTCGAGGTCAAATACGTACTTTTGAGCATGAAACACAAAACTCTGACAGTACCACCCCGGTTGTATAGTTGTAGATCGACCTCACCTGGTGCAGGAGGTCACGGATTCTATCACCGACGGGGTCATACGAGATGCTTTAAAATGACTTACCTACTTTGGCTCTCATGATTGTGAGGATGGCATTACGAATGACTCGCTGGTGTCAAGATAAACGGACCAGTAGTAATGATAGCATTACGAATAACTCGCTGGTGTCAGGATAAACGGACCAGTACTACTGATTACATTACGAATAACTCGATAATGTCAGGATAAACGGACCAGCAATACTGATAACATTACAAATGACTCATTTGCGTCAGGATAAACGGACCAGTAGTACTGATAGCATTACGAATGACTTATTGGTGTCAGGATAAACGGACCAGTAGAACTGATAGCATTACGAATTACTTATTGGTGTCAGGATAAGCGGACCAGTAGTAGTGATAGCATTATGAATGACTCATTGGTGTCAGGATAAACGGACCAGTAGTACTGATAGTATTACGAATAACTCGCTGGTGTCAGGATAAGCGGACCAGTAGTACTAATAGCATTACGAATGACTCATTGGTGTCAGGATAAATGGACCAGTAGTACTGATAGCATTACGACTGACTCGCTGGTGTCAGGATAAACGGACCAGTACTACTGATAGCATTACGATTAACTCATTGTTGTCAGGATAAACGGACCAGTACAACTGATAGCATTACGAATAACTCGCTTGTGTCAGGATAAACGGACCAGTAGTACTGATAGCATTACGAATAACACATTGGTGTCAGGATAAACGGACCAGTAGTACTGATAGCATTACCACTGACTCGCTGGTGTCAGGATAAACGGACCAGTACTACTGATAGCATTACGATTAACTCATTGTTGTCAGGATAAACGGACCAGTACAACTGATAGCATTACGAATAACTCGCTTGTGTCAGGATAAACGGACCAGTAGTACTGATAGCATTACGAATAACACATTGGTGTCAGGATAAACGGACCAGTAGTACTGATAGCATTACGAATGACTCGCTGGTGTCAGGATAAACGCACCAGTAGTACTGATAGTATTACGAATTACTCGCTGGTGTCAGAATAAACGCACCAGTAGTACTGATAATATTACGAATTACTCGCTGGTGTCAGGATAAACATACCAGTAGTACTGATAGCATTAGGAATAACTCGCTGGTGTCAGGATAAACGGACCAGTAGTACTGATAACTTACCTAGTAAACGCAGCGATATAACAGGACAATTGCTGAAAGCGGTGTATTCACCAAACAGAAGTAAAAAGCACTGGCCTAACACTTATATATAGAATAACACCGTTATTTTTACATGGTATTATTTCCAACACGGCCAGTTGATCTTTATCCGCTGAATTTCCATTTACAGTGCGTCGTTAACGTTATCGTGCCATGATTTATTGGAGTCATTAACCATGTTTACTGTCAGACGAGTTGATGACTCTCACACACATACTTTTGACATGACGGTCACCCTATCATTACTTCATTTGTGCCAACAAGCTTATACTGTAGGCCGTGTCACGTGAAAACCGAGCTTCGGAGGATTTGGAATAAGCGCTGAATATACTTAGTGGGTTCGGCAATTTCCGTACGATATCGGTTTTGTTCGTAAACTTTTCGTTCTTTTCAACCGGAAACGTTCGACTAGTCCACAAGCAATACCGATCGCTTATGTCGCTTTGTCTATACTACTGTTGATACGTACCGATCACGTACGTAAATCGTCGATCTTATCCGACACATTCCGTCTCAGGGGCATAGAGGTATAAAGTAATAACTCCTGAAACAGAAAATCCACAGGAGGCGAAACGTTTATGTCCGGGTTAGCCTGCGCGGCATGCTTAGGTTGATCCGGGTCGATACTTAACGCAAGGTCCACAATGTTGGTATTTCTCGCGGGACGATTGATATAGGTGTTCTACCTTAATTGAGAGCAACGACCAACGAGTTGGTTTAAGATCACAAACATTCACCAGAGGCTTCCGTGATAAGTGTACGACTAGACAGTGAATATCCTGTTCAGACTGCACACGATCTCTGGCTGATCTTGATCTGGAATGTTCGCAAGCACCGCGCATCGTTTATGTTAGTATGTCACTTAAAAAATACTTCCTAACTAGGACAAGACCTGTATGCCCGAAGGCGAAGGGTCTACCACGTTTCTACAACAGTTAGTTATATAGTTAGGCAGTCTACCACGTTTCTACAACAGCTAGTTATATAGTGAGGCAGTCTAACACGTTTCTACAAAAGTAATTTATATAGTTAGGCAGTCTATCACGTTTCTACAACAGATAGTTATATAGTGAGGCATTCTAACACGTTTCTACAACAGTAAGTTATAGAGTTAGGCAGCAAATCACGTTTCTACAACAGCTAGCTATATAGTGAGGCAGTCTAACACGTTCTTACAACAGTTAGTTATAAAGTTAGGCAGCATATCACGTTTCTACAACAGTTAGTTATATAGTTAGGCAGTCTACCACGTTCTTACAACAGTTAGTTATAAAGTTAGGCAGCATATCACGTTTCTACAACAGCTAGTTATATAGTTAGGCAGTCTACCACGTTCTTACAGCAGTTAGTTATATAGCTAGGCAGTCTACCACGTTTATACAACAGTTAGTTATATAGCTAGGCAGTCTATCACGTTTCTACAACAGTTAGTTGTATAGCTAGGCAGTCTACCACGTTTCTACAGCAGTTAGTTATATAGTTAGGCAGTCTACCACGTGTCTACAACAGTTAGTTATATATATAGTTAGGCAGTATATCACGATTCTACAACAGTTAGTTATATAGTTAGACAGTATATCACGTTTCTGCAACAGTTAGTTATATAGTTAGGCAGCATATCACGTTCTTACAACAGTTAGTTATATCGTTAGGCAGTATATCACGTTTCTATAACAGTAAGTTATATAGTTAGGCAGCATATCACGTTCTTACAACAGTTAGTTATATCGTTAGGCAGTATATCACGTTTCTATAACAGTTAGTTATATAGTTAGGCAGCATATCACGTTTCTACAACAGTTAGTTATATAGTTAGGTAGCATATCACGTTTTTATAACAGTTAGATATATAGTTAGGCAGTATATCACGTTTCTACAACAGTTAGTTATATAGTTAGGCATTCTACTACGTTTCTACAACAGCTAGTTATATCGTTAGGCAGCATATCACGTTTCTACAACAGTTAGTTATATGTTAGGCAGTCTACCACGTTCTTACAACAGTTAGTTATATAGCTAGTCAGTCTACAAAGTTTCTACTACAGTTAGTTAAATAGTTAGGCAGTCTACAACGTTTCTACAACAGTTAGTTTTAAAGTTAGACAGCATATCACGTTTGTAAAACAGTTAGTTATATAGTTAGGCAGTATATCACGTTTCTATAACAGATAGTTATATAGTTACGTAGCATATCACGTTTCTACCACAGTTAGTTATATAGTTAGGCAGCATATCACGTTTCTACAACAGTTAGTTATATAGTTAGACAGTATATCACGTTTCTATAACAGTTAGTTATATAGTTAGGCAGCATATCACGTTTCTGCAACAGTTAGTTATATAGTGAGGCAGTATATCACGTTTCTACAACAGTTAGTTATATAGTTAGACAGTATATCACGTTTATATAACAGTTAGTTATATAGTTAGGCAGCATATCACGTTTCTACAACAGTTAGTTATATAGTTAGGCAGTATATTACGTTTCTATAACAGTTAGTTATATAGCTAGACAGTCTACCACATTCCTACTACAGTTAGTTATATAGTTAGGCAGTCTACTACGTTTCTACAAAAGTAATTTATATAGTTAGGCAGTATAATTGTCCCTACACTATACACATACCATGACAACAAATGTACATATACCCATTCCAAACGTGAAATATGATCTAGAATTTCCTGAGATTGCAGTGAAAAGTTATCGAGACTTTTCGTATGCAGTTCCTTTGTGAGCTCAATTCTAACTGTCCTAGAACATCCGAACTGGTTAAAGCTCGGACCTTTGATCTCTTGTTCCGAAAGCGAGCGCTCTACCACATTGCTACACACTCTTGCTATATAGTAAGGCAGTATAAGTTCACCTTCTACACTCGTCTTAGCTACCGTTACATAGAAAACTCTTGCAGGTCTGTTAAAGTGTGACCGTACCATAACTATGATTTCAACATTAACCCTTTTCCACATACAACAAATTTGCAGCAGACGACTTTGAAAACATAGTGACACGAACATGAAAAATCTAAATTAAAATATGACTAAATTGTTAAATAATATTGAAAACATAGTGACACGAACCTGAAAAATCTCTATAAAATAATATTGAAAACATTGTGGCCAAAGGTGAAATTGCTCATCATGAGCAATTTCACATTTGGCCACATTGTTGAAAAGTCGTCCGCTGCTATTGCGTCAAAATGCGTCTGGAGGTGGGAAAGGGTTAAGAAACATTTTCAAAGTTTACTTCGATGAAAGCAAGTTTGTTTTAGTTGAAGCTTTCTTCATAGCTTCAAATCGACATGCAATTCAAATTCAAATAAATGTCAATTATCTATGATGGCTTCTCTAGAATACGACAGTAACACGTGTCTTTATTGTTTGAGCTAGGAAAAAGTTGGCTTTTGTGAAGAGCGCAGATCTAGATCTAGCCTGTGCATCCACATAGTCTGATCAAGATCTTCACTGTTCATTTGTTAATTATATAACCCTGTGAGACGTTTTTGTCAACTTTGTGAAGACTCTGATTAGATAGAGTATATGTACATGCTGATCTGAACATACACAGTTCAGTTCAGTACCTTTTCTCACCACGGTCTCATTCCATGCTGATTTCAGATAGTACCGGTCTGGTTCTCGACATTATGGAAACATTCCAATTTTGATTGGAAGTGGTGCGTCGGTAATTTTACGAGGAAATTATACAACTGTTTCCTTAACGAAATGTTAATAATAGTTTTACAGTTTCCTGGTTATTATATAACAATCCAGGTTAATCAATGTCGAACTATATAAACTAATATAACTCATTAAAGTGTATCTATCTATTTATCTCTCCATAACTGACATGATGTAAATGTACTTCATATTGAAAAGTAAACAACTAGCCGCTTCGACGAGTTCGGCCGTCAACATTCGACTTTTTCTCGGACTCAATGCCGAGCTTGGCAATCGCTATTCGACTTTATCTTGGAAACTGGTTGCTGAGCTTGGCAATCAGCCCGATTTCTATGGCACATATATAAACCCATTGTAGGCTAGGCGGCCATCATCAGTCTATATGAAATTGAACGTCGAGCTTTATCGTCATCCTTCAAGATTATAAAATTTACGTCAAATTAGATTAGAAACGTTCTGTTTCGAATTTGAAGAAGAAAAGAGCGAAAAGATAGGTACGCGTAGTCTTCTTTCGAATTTCATAGGAAATATGAGCGTTGAGCAAGATCACCGTCCTTCAATTTTAATAGGAAAAATTAACGTCATGCTAAATTGCACTCTTTTGATTTTTATAGAGCCGTATTTTGATTTTAATAGAGCCTTATTTATTTTTTTATAGAGCCTTATTTTAGATTTTTATAGATTCGTATTTTGATTTTAATAGAGCCTTATTTTGATTTTTATAGATCCGTATTTAGGTTTCAAAGCGACTGAAATCCAGATGGCACGAATGAAAAAAATAAAAAAAATCGAATTCGCCCTAAATGTTATTCTTTATGTTATCCAAGTAAAACCAGGGTTAGAAAATGTATCGTTTTTTATCAATAAAGTGAACTTGAGTCGTTTTCAATTGTCCCGATGAAGGGGTTTCATATTTAAAATTATTCCATACCTAATTTATACGTCCAATCGTAGACGCTCATTCGAATCATGTGACCGTACAATATATTTCCGTATCGGGACGCACGCGCGTACAAAATAACCCGTATTTTTTTCGTATTGTACGATTCACAGTATGATAAAGACCGAAACACGTGAAAAGGTTCCGAATGAAAGTCTGAATCGACAGGTGCTCTAGATAAAGCGTTACGATAAAGCTCCTGTTGTCACCGGATCATTATTGTCGTTTGCAAACAAGGAGTAACACTGAAACTAAAATGTTATCCGATTCTGAAATAGATGACTTTGTAATTGAACAGAAACCAAAAAACACTGTGAAAAAAACAATATTTTTTATGTTTGCATTGAAATTATTTGAAGGTATAAAATAAAAAGGTCATTTAACATTATTCTGCACAATACAAAATATATTATGGGGAAAAAGTCGAGGTATAGAATAAAAAGATCATTTAACAGTGTTCTGTACAATACGGAATATATTTGGACTCGTACACAGCTTGGAAAATCATATTGGACTCGCCTAGCGGCTCGTCCAATATGATTTTCCAAGCTGTGTACTCGTCCAAATATATATCCGTATTGTACAGAACACTGTTAAATAACCTATAAATACTTACGCCGTTACTGACAGGGTAGAATTTGCGATGGAAAAAGTATCGAAAACAAGAAAATCTCACCGATTATAGGGGTATGTAATATGTCAGTTATCACATTTTAATGCCCCAAATACAAAAATAACACTTATTTTCTTAACATTGGATTTTTTTTTTTTTTGACAGTTGGGTATCTGGAGTTCATTCGCTTTAATAGACCCTCATTTTTATTTTTATAGATCCGTTTTTTTATTTTTAAAGATCCGTATTTTTATTTTTAAAGATCCGTATTTTTATTTTAATAGAGCCTTATTTTTATTTTTATAGATCCGTATATATATATCCGTATTTTGATTTTAATAGAGCCTTATTTTTATTTTTTAAGATCCGTATTTTGATTTTAATAAAGCTTTATCTTGATTTTTATAGATCTGTATTTTGATTTTAAAAGAGCCTTATTTTCTTATTTTTATAGAGCCGTATTTCGATTTTAATAGAGCCTTACTTTTATGTTCATAGATCCGTATTTCGATTTTAATAGAGCCTTTTTTATTTTTTTTTATAGATCCGTACTTTAATTTAAATAGAGCTTTATTTTGAATTTTATAGAGCAGTATTTAGATTTTTATAGACCCGTATTTTAATTTTTATAGGACAAATAAGTGTCGAGCTAGATGGTCGTCCATTGAGTTTTATAAGATAAATGGCCGTCGAGCAAGATTGCCGTCATTCAATGTTTATGGGACAAGGGAACGTCGAGCAATACTGTCGTCCTTCGATTTTAATAGGAAAGTTGAACGTCCAGCTAGATTTCCGTCTTACGATTATTATAGTTGACCTAGATTGCCGTTCTTCGATTTGTATAGGACAAATGCACGACGAGCTAGATTGTAGTCGTACGATTTTAAAAGAGCAAATCAACGTCGAGTTAGATGGTCGTCCTTTAAGTATTATAGAAAAATGAACGTTTAGCTAGATTGTCGTCCTCGATTTAATAGGACATCTGATTAACGTCTTGATCCATCGCCATTTGGCTTAACACTTTCCCACATGCAACACATCTGATTAACGTGTTGATCCATCGTCATTTGGCTTAACACTTTCCCACATGCAACACATCTGATTAACGTCTTGATCCATCGCCATTTGGCTTAACACTTTCCCACATGCAACACATCTGATTAACGTCTTGATCCATCGCCTTTTAGCTCAACACTTTCCCACATGCAACACATCTGATTAACGCGTTGATCCATCGCCATTTGGCTTAACACTTTCCCACATGCAACACATCTGATTAACGCGTTGATCCATCGTCATTTGGCTGAACACTTTCCCACATGCAACACATCTGATTAACGTGTTGATCCATCGCCATTTGGCTTAACACTTTCCCACATGCAACACATCTGATTAACGCGTTGATCCATCGCCATTTGGCTTAACGCTTTCCCACATGCAACACATCTGATTAACGTGTCGATCCATCGCCATTTGGTTTAACCCTTTCCCACATGAAACACATCTGATTAACGTTTTGATCCATCGCCATTTGGCTTAACACTTTCCCACATGCAACACATCTGATTAACGTGTTTATCCATCGCCATTTGGCTTAACACTTTCCCACATGAAAAACATCTGATTAACGTGTCGATCCATCGCCATTTGGCTTAACACTTTCCCACATGCAACACATCTGATTAACGTGTCGATCCATCGCCATTTGGCTGAACACTTTCCCACATGCAACACATCTGATTAACGTGTCGATCCATCGCCATTTGGCTGAACACTTTCCCACATGCAACACATCTGATTAACGTGTCGATCCATCGCCATTTGGCTGAACACTTTCCCACATGCAACACATCTGCAGCAAACAACTATGAAACTCTATGAAAAATCTTGTGATAGTTTAGAGTTGAAAAAACCGGGGCAAAAGGAGAACTTGGTCACTATGTGCAATTATTTCGTTTGTCGCAATGTTTTCAAAAAGTGACTGTTGCAGAGGGGTCAGAAAGTGTCTACATGAGGGACATTGTTAATACCGGTATGTACATAATTGAGCGTCTATTCAGGGACGTAGATAAGATCTTATCTACGTCCCTGGTCTATTCAATGATATCGGCTTAGGGACATTGGTCAAACAAACAGGTTATCGAGAATTCTGTCTTCCCATAACACCTTTTTTACATGTCGTTGGTCATGGACCAAGCAAACATTCGATACACATCCGTTCAATCATCATCAACTGTGATTATTTATAGATTGCTATGCAAATGTGTGTATCTTAATAAGTGATATTCACAGTCGAACGTAGTTTAGATAATAATTCATTCATTAAGGACACGACTTATCCTGTGACATATTGCATATAATTAAAAGGGCAATAACTCTGTGAAATATCATAGAATAGGAACATAGTGATTATATGCACATCTCATCTTGTTTGTGAAGCATCCCGTAATGTTTCATTGAATTAAAATCCGTGGTTGCTTAGAAATAGCCCGGACAATAATTATCCTATGTTAAAAAAGGCTTGTTGTTTTGTTCTTCAAATGCTAAGGACGTTCACGTAGGTTTTTTCCCGAGGCAACGCTCAATTAGTTTGTCTACTGCACGAACGGAATGGTGTTTATTTCTGTGACGTAAGTCAGTAGCTAAAATAAGGCATGATTTATGAACTTCAGTAAATTCGACAGTCACATCAAATATCTTCCCTACAACGATGCTCAAGGCGTGTTCTTATCAAAGTCTGAGCCGCGTCTTGCAGTCAGTGGGCGGTTGAGTTCCGGTATCACTTAGCCCTTTTCTCATTATTCACTTCCTATTATAAAATGCATACATACGGAATATTAAGATATGGATATTCCCACGCTTAGAGTCGTGCAATACGTACCCATTTATCGCTCCTGCAACGTAATATTTCTTTTATTATATACCTACAATCTATGAATAGCGGAAAAAGTAACAAATATACAGATTCAATTTATTTTTTATTGGGAAAACAATTTTGTAATCGTGAAATGCGAAGGCGAATGGCGAATGAATATTTACTACAATACTTAGGCCACGTCCCTAGAAAAAACTATAATACGTAGGTCCCGACAAATAAAATCATCAAATTAAATGTCTATTGTTTTGTGGGAAAAAATAACAACACAATCGTTATTTGCCGGTTTTTATTAACTTGACGCGAAGTTTGTGATACATAAAATAGAAACGAGTTTCACATAGTACAGGTTGTCTGCATAGTTTACTACGATTCAAAACGGGAACCTCATAGAAAGTAGTCCGCGCACTGTCTGACGTCACAATCCTGTATTTTTACCAGGTAGGATACGGAATGTTAATCTGTCGTGTCTGAACTGCGCATGACAATCCGCATGTATATGCGCCGGAAACTGCGCAGGTATATAATAAAATATAAAACTAAGAAGACATTTCAATTCATGAATATAATGTGTTCACTTGCAAGCAATCTAGTCATGTACAAACAAGTTAAACTTTTTTACCATTTTCAATATATAAATGTTAATTTAATTATTTTGCCATTAGTATGCTATTTGACGTTGTTAAAACTTTTTAAAGTGTTATAGGTATGTGGTTTGTTGGGCAAACTTGCCCTATTTCTTGAATAAAACATATAATCTACTTGGATACAATTAAATATGACCAACCAGTAAAAGTATGCAAATAAACTGAGGAGAAGTAAAGGAAGGTAAAGAAGACTCTTGTCGTTCTCATAATCAAATATTGTTATTGCTAAAATGATTGCAATGAAGCAATGAAGCAAGTATAATACAGACGACTTTAAAGACAAGTAAGCGGAATAGTGTTTATTTAAGTGATGTAACTCATTTGCTAAAATTGGGCAGGCAGTCAGTAAATTTCTGAGATACATGAAATTCCTTCTCTACAACCATGTTCAATTTGTTTTTTACAAATTGTATTAATATGTTGTCAATCATGTATGTTAATCATAATTTATCTAGTTTTCCCAACTTAGATACATATAAGTAACTAACTTAGTTATACTAGATTCAGCATTCAACGACCATTTATTTAATAACATGTATCAACCTAAAAAATGTTTTAACTTTGAAAACCATCGATTGAATGATTACCATTTTCATTACCATGTATGTTAATTATGTATGTTATTCACAAATAGCTTATATGCTGGAGTTGTAAATAAACGTATGTTCTGTTCTGTTCAAGGCATAATTATACTACGTTCATGAGCTTCGTCCGGCGATAAGGGTGCTGTTTTTGTTTTGATATTACTTAACCCTTTCCAAAAAATAGTTGACCTATAGCCAGGATGTCACTACAAAACATACGAAACGAATAACACAGTCCTTCTGTGATTTTAAAAACAAAACAAAAGATGAAGAATCCATTCAAAGTCTTGAGCGATACTCCTCTTCTTCTTCTTTTTTATCATTAACACAATTTAACAAAAAGGATAAATACATTATACATATATATGAGGATTTTTTTCTTTGTAAAAGACCAATAAAAGCAAGAAGAAAAATCCAACTCTATATTTCCGAATACAAAGACAGCAAGTAGACTATGTTAAAAATTAAATACGCTAAAAGAATATAAAGAAATATTGTATTTGCCGTTTTTCTCTTCTGAAAAGAATACAAGATAAATAGCAAGCAAGTATAAACAATAAAAACATTTTTTTTATATTTTCATTAAGTTATTGGAAAAACATTTTATGAATAAGCTTCAGGATTTCTGCCTAATCCTGTTTATATTTATATTTGAAATGAAGTGTAATAATATATACATATAAATTAGATTATAAATAAAATATTGTTTAATCCAACACTTTCTCACATACAGCAAATACAAAGAGAACGGGCAAAAACATGGAACGGTGTTTTCTTTTCGGACACGAAACTTGGTTGCTAAAACTAGACTGGAGTTATGAACTTCGGTAAATTTGAATCTTACACGTAATGTTTTCACCATAACGATGCTGCGGGCATTTTCTAATTATTTCAGCTTCGAATCACAGGCGATTAAGGACAGGCTTAGTTCCAGTATCACCTAACCATTTCCAACAAACAACAAACATAAAGAGAACGACTTGGAAAATACAAGACACCTGTTGCAGATTTGTTGTATGTTGGAAAGTGTTAGATAAAGTGGTTAATAATAGGGAACGACGTAATGAAAATATATTGCTCTTTAAGTTAACAGAAACATATCAAAAGAGAAACAGGTATGCAGTATTAGCATACTTTTATATATCTTTTAAACATTTATTTTATCAGGAAAATAAATAATGAACTGCCAAGTAGGTGCTATGCACTTTTGACTAGCGAAATTCACTATAAGATTATAACAAACGTACCGAGTCAGGTGAGTATGGCTCTTGTTGCATCTTCGGGGCCGGGAGGTTGTGGGTTTGATCCCCGGTCGGGTCATTATACTTCAAATATGGTAGTAATGGCTGCCCTCCATGACGCTCAAGGTTGCGGGGTTAGCATAACGAATGACTGGCTGGTTTCATGATAAATGGACCGATAGTACTGGTAACTTACCAAGAAATTGCCGTGATATAACTGAAACATTGTTGATAGCGGCGTAACACACCAAGCAATCAATCAATTGAAATCATCTGCCCATACAATGTGGTTAAACTTTATACATGAAAGTGTAATTGAATAGAGATGAAAACATTGTGGCAAAATGAGGAAATAGTGAGTTTGGCAGCCAACAGTCGCCGGCTGTCCTAGCTCTATATTGTTGAGTAGGTTTTTTTTCGCGCCGCTATTAATAATTTATTCAGTTAAATCACTGCGACTCCTTGGTAAATTACCAGTAATACTGATCCCTTTATCTTGAGACCAGTTCGTCAGTAGTAAATGCTAACCCCACACACACCTTAATGACAATGAGATAAAGCCATTATTACCATGTTTGGTATAACCTGGCCAGAGATCGAGCCGGCGACATCTCACTTCCACATCGAGGCGTTTTGACTCCTGGTATGAACGTTAACAAAACCGTGATCCGCCAATCTGGTTCACTGAATGCATGGCAATTGTAAACCGTTGAATGTTCTTGATTTAACACTGTAGGTTACAAGACACCAAATAAATTTATACTTTGTTTCCATGTAAATCAACCAGTTGAAGCCCCCAAATTGTTACACTTTCTAAGCGTTTGTCACGTAGAACAACATACATCATTGAAAGGAGTTACCTTTAAGCTTTAACACTGTCCAAAGAAAGGGGGAGGTCATGCATTATGCAAGAAAGAATTTACAATGGGAAAATGGTTACCGTCATTTTGGAAGGTGTGTGAAGTTAGCGCGTAGATCGTAGATCGTAGCTCAACCAAAAATGTAATTGGCTGACCTGGGTCGTAGATCGTAGCTCAACCACTTTAAAAACATTGCGAATTGGTTGTGCTGGGTCGTAGATCGTAGCTCAACCACTAGAAAAACATTCTGAATTGGCTGACCTGGGTCGTAGATCGTAGCTCAACCATTTTAAAAACATTGCGAATTGGTTGTGCTGGGTCGTAGATCGTAGCTCAACCACTACAAAAACATTGAGAATTGGTTGAGCTGGGTCGTAGATTGTAGCTCAACCACTTAAAAACATTGCGAATTGGTTGTGCTGGGTCGTAGGTCGTAGCTCAACCATTTTAAAAACATTGCGAATTGGTTGTGCTGGGTCGTAGGTCGTAGCTCAACCACTTTAAAAACATTGCGAATTGGTTGTGCTGGGTCGTAGATCGTAGCTCAACCACTACAAAAACATTCAGAATTGGTTGAGCTGGGTCGTAGATCGTAGCTCAACCATTTTAAAAACATTGCGAATTGGTTGTGCTGGGTCGTAGATCGTAGCTCAACCACTACAAAAACATTCAGAATTGGTTGAGCTGGGTCGTAGATCGTAGCTCAACCACTTTAAAAACATTGCGAATTGGTTGTGCTGGGTCGTAGATCGTAGCTCAACCACTTTAAAAACATTGTGAATTGGTTGTGCTGGGTCGTAGATCGTAGCTCAACCACTACAAAAACATTGAGAATTGGTTGAGCTGGGTCGTAGATCGTAGCTCAACCACTTAAAATCATTGCAAATTGGTTGTGCTGGGTCGTAGATCGTAGCTCAACCACTTTAAAAACATTGTGAATTGGTTGTGCTGGGTCGTAGATCGTAGCTCAACCACTAGAAAAACATTCTGAATTGGCTGACCTGGGTCGTAGATCGTAGCTCAACCATTTTAAAAACATTGCGAATTGGTTGTGCTGGGTCGTAGATCGTAGCTCAACCACTACAAAAACATTGAGAATTGGTTGAGCTGGGTCGTAGATCGTAGCTCAACCACTTAAAAACATTGCGAATTGGTTGTGCTGGGTCGTAGATCGTCGCTCAACCACTACAAAAACATTCAGAATTGGTTGAGCTGGGTCGTAGATCGTAGCTCAACCATTTTAAAAACATTGCGAATTGGTTGTGCTGGGTCGTAGATCGTAGCTCAACCACAACAAAATCATTGAGAATTGGTTGAGCTGGGTCGTAGATCGTAGCTCAACCACTTAAAAACATTGCGAATTGGTTGTGCTGGGTCGTAGGTCGTAGCTCAACCATTTTAAAAACATTGCGAATTGGTTGTGCTGGGTCGTAGGTCGTAGCTCAACCACTTTAAAAACATTGCGAATTGGTTGTGCTGGGTCGTAGATCGTAGCTCAACCACTACAAAAACATTCAGAATTGGTTGAGCTGGGTCGTAGATCGTAGCTCAACCATTTTAAAAACATTGCGAATTGGTTGTGCTGGGTCGTAGATCGTAGCTCAACCACTACAAAAACATTCAGAATTGGTTGTGCTGGGTCGTAGATCGTAGCTCAACCACTTTAAAAACATTGCGAATTGGTTGTGCTGGGTCGTAGATCGTAGCTCAACCACTTTAAAAACATTGTGAATTGGTTGTGCTGGGTCGTAGATCGTAGCTCAACCACTACAAAAACATTGAGAATTGGTTGAGCTGGGTCGTAGAATGTAGCTCAACCACTTAAAATCATTGCGAATTGGTTGTGCTGGGTCGTAGATCGTAGCTCAACCACTTTAAAAACATTGTGAATTGGTTGTGCTGGGTCGTAGATCGTAGCTCAACCACTAGAAAAACATTCTGAATTGGCTGACCTGGGTCGTAGATCGTAGCTCAACCATTTTAAAAACATTGCGAATTGGTTGTGCTGGGTCGTAGATCGTAGCTCAACCACTACAAAAACATTGAGAATTGGTTGAGCTGGGTCGTAGATCGTAGCTCAACCACTTCAAAACATTGCGAATTGGTTGTGCTGGGTCGTAGATCGTAGCTCAACCACAACAAAAACATTCAGAATTGGTTGAGCTGGGTCGTAGATCGTAGCTCAACCATTTTAAAAACATTGCGAATTGGTTGTGCTGGGTCGTAGATCGTAGCTACGATGGTTGTGCTGGGTCGTAGATCGTAGCTCAACCACTTTAATAACATTGCGAATTGGTTGTGCTGGGTCGTAGATCGTAGCTCAACCACTTTAATAACATTGCGAATTGGTTGTGCTGGGTCGTAGATCGTAGCTCAACCACTACAAAAACATTCAGAATTGGTTGAGCTGGGTCGTAGATCGTAGCTCAACCATATTAAAAACATTGCGAATTGGTTGTGCTGGGTCGTAGATCGTAGCTCAACCACTACAAAAACATTCAGAATTGGTTGTGCTGGGTCGTAGATCGTAGCTCAACCATTTTAAAAACATTGCGAATTGGTTGTGCTGGGTCGTAGATCGTAGCTCAACCACTACAAAAACATTGAGAATTGGTTGAGCTGGGTCGTAGATCGTAGCTCAACCACTTAAAAACATTGCGAATTGGTTGTGCTGGGTCGTAGATCGTAGCTCAACCACTACAACAACATTCAGAATTGGTTGTGCTGGGTCGTAGATCGTAGCTCAACCATTTTAAAAACATTGCGAATTGGTTGTGCTGGGTCGTAGGACGTAGCTCAACCATTTTAAAAACATTGCGAATTGGTTGTGCTGGGTCGTAGATCGTAGCTCAACCACTAGAAAAACATTCTGAATTGGCTGACCTGGGTCGTAGATCGTAGCTCAACCACTTTAAAAACATTGCGAATTGGTTGTGCTGGGTCGTAGATCGTAGCTCAACCACTACAAAAACATTCAGAATTGGTTGAGCTGGGTCGTAGATCGTAGCTCAACCACTTTAAAAACATTGCGAATTGGTTGTGCTGGGTCGTAGATCGTAGCTCAACCACTTTAAAAACATTGCGAATTGGTTGTGCTGGGTCGTAGATCGTAGCTCAACCACTTTAAAAACATTGTGTATTGGTTGTGCTGGGTCGTAGATCGTAGCTCAACCACTACAAAAACATTCTGAATTGGCTGACCTGGGTCGTAGATCGTAGCTCAACCATTTTAAAAACATTGCGAATTGGTTGTGCTGGGTCGTAGATCGTAGCTCAACCACTACAAAAACATTGAGAATTGGTTGAGCTGGGTCGTAGATCGTAGCTCAACCACTTCAAAACATTGCGAATTGGTTGTGCTGGGTCGTAGATCGTAGCTCAACCACTACAAAAACATTCAGAATTGGTTGAGCTGGGTCGTAGATCGTAGCTCAACCATTTTAAAAACATTGCGAATTGGTTGTGCTGGGTCGTAGATCGTAGCTCAACCACTTTAAAAACATTGCGAATTGGTTTTGCTGGGTCGTAGATCGTAGCTCAACCACTAGAAAAACATTCTGAATTGGCTGACCTGGGTCGTAGATCGTAGCTCAACCACTTTAAAAACATTGCGAATTGGTTGTGCTGGGTCGTAGATCGTAGCTCAACCACTACAAAAACATTCAGAATTGGTTGAGCTGGGTCGTAGATCGTAGCTCAACCATTTTAAAAACATTGCGAATTGGTTGTGCTGGGTCGTAGATCGTAGCTCAACCACTACAAAAACATTCAGAATTGGTTGTGCTGGGTCGTAGATCGTAGCTCAACCACTTTAAAAACATTGCGAATTGGTTGTGCTGGGTCGTAGATCGTAGCTCAACCACTACAAAAACATTCAGAATTGGTTGAGCTGGGTCGTAGATCGTAACTCAACCATTTTAAAAACATTGCGAATTGGTTGTGCTGGGTCGTAGATCGTAGCTCAACCACTACAAAAACATTGAGAATTGGTTGAGCTGGGTCGTAGATCGTAGCTCAACCACTTAAAAACATTGCAAATTGGTTGTGCTGGGTCGTAGATCGTAGCTCAACCACTACAAAAACATTCAGAATTGGTTGTGCTGGGTCGTAGATCGTAGCTCAACCATTTTAAAAACATTGCGAATTGGTTGTGCTGGGTCGTAGGTCGTAGCTCAACCATTTTAAAAACATTGCGAATTGGTTGTGCTGGGTCGTAGATCGTAGCTCAACCACTTTAATAACATTGCGAATTGGTTGTGCTGGGTCGTAGATCGTAGCTCAACCACTACAAAAACATTCAGAATTGGTTGAGCTGGGTCGTAGATCGTAGCTCAACCATATTAAAAACATTGCGAATTGGTTGTGCTGGGTCGTAGATCGTAGCTCAACCACTACAAAAACATTCAGAATTGGTTGTGCTGGGTCGTAGATCGTAGCTCAACCATTTTAAAAACATTGCAAATTGGTTGTGCTGGGTCGTAGATCGTAGCTCAACCACTACAAAAACATTGAGAATTGGTTGAGCTGGGTCGTAGATCGTAGCTCAACCACTTAAAAACATTGCGAATTGGTTGTGCTGGGTCGTAGATCGTAGCTCAACCACTACAACAACATTCAGAATTGGTTGTGCTGGGTCGTAGATCGTAGCTCAACCATTTTAAAAACATTGCGAATTGGTTGTGCTGGGTCGTAGGACGTAGCTCAACCATTTTAAAAACATTGCAAATTGGTTGTGCTGGGTCGTAGATCGTAGCTCAACCACTTTAAAAACATTGTGAATTGGTTGTGCTGGGTCGTAGATCGTAGCTCAACCACTAGAAAAACATTCTGAATTGGCTGAGCTGGGTCGTAGATCGTAGCTCAACCATTTTAAAAACATTGCGAATTGGTTGTGCTGGGTCGTAGATCGTAGCTCAACCACTACAAAAACATTGAGAATTGGTTGAGCTGGGTCGTAGATCGTAGCTCAACCATTTTAAAAACATTGCGAATTGGTTGTGCTGGGTCGTAGATCGTAGCTCAACCACTACAAAAACATTCAGAATTGGTTGAGCTGGGTCGTAGATCGTAGCTCAACCATTTTAAAAACATTGCGAATTGGTTGTGCTGGGTCGTAGATCGTAGCTCAACCACTTTAAAAACATTGCGAATTGGTTGTGCTGGGTCGTAGATCGTAGCTCAACCACTACAAAATCATTGAGAATTGGTTGAGCTGGGTCGTAGATCGTAGCTCAACCACTTAAAAACATTGCGAATTGGTTGTGCTGGGTCGTAGGTCGTAGCTCAACCATTTTAAAAACATTGCGAATTGGTTGTGCTGGGTCGTAGGTCGTAGCTCAACCACTTTAAAAACATTGCGAATTGGTTGTGCTGGGTCGTAGATCGTAGCTCAACCACTACAAAAACATTCAGAATTGGTTGAGCTGGGTCGTAGATCGTAGCTCAACCATTTTAAAAACATTGCGAATTGGTTGTGCTGGGTCGTAGATCGTAGCTCAACCACTACAAAAACATTCAGAATTGGTTGAGCTGGGTCGTAGATCGTAGCTCAACCACTTTAAAAACATTGCGAATTGGTTGTGCTGGGTCGTAGATCGTAGCTCAACCACTTTAAAAACATTGTGAATTGGTTGTGCTGGGTCGTAGATCGTAGCTCAACCACTAGAAAAACATTCTGAATTGGCTGACCTGGGTCGTAGATCGTAGCTCAACCATTTTAAAAACATTGCGAATTGGTTGTGCTGGGTCGTAGATCGTAGCTCAACCACTACAAAAACATTGAGAATTGGTTGAGCTGGGTCGTAGATCGTAGCTCAACCACTAGAAAAACATTCTGAATTGGCTGACCTGGGTCGTAGATCGTAGCTCAACCATTTTAAAAACATTGCGAATTGGTTGTGCTGGGTCGTAGATCGTAGCTCAACCACTACAAAAACATTGAGAATTGGTTGAGCTGGGTCGTAGATCGTAGCTCAACCACTTCAAAACATTGCGAATTGGTTGTGCTGGGTCGTAGATCGTAGCTCAACCACTACAAAAACATTCAGAATTGGTTGAGCTGGGTCGTAGATCGTAGCTCAACCATTTTAAAAACATTGCGAATTGGTTGTGCTGGGTCGTAGATCGTAGCTCAACCACTTTAAAAACATTGCGAATTGGTTGTGCTGGGTCGTAGATCGTAGCTCAACCACTAGAAAAACATTCTGAATTGGCTGACCTGGGTCGTAGATCGTAGCTCAACCACTTTAAAAACATTGCGAATTGGTTGTGCTGGGTCGTAGATCGTAGCTCAACCACTACAAAAACATTCAGAATTGGTTGAGCTGGGTCGTAGATCGTAGCTCAACCACTTTAAAAACATTGCGAATTGGTTGTGCTGGGTCGTAGGTCGTAGCTCAACCACTTTAAAAACATTCAGAATTGGTTGAGCTGGGTCGTAGATCGTAGCTCAACCATTTTAAAAACATTGCGAATTGGTTGTGCTGGGTCGTAGATCGTAGCTCAACCACTACAAAAACATTCAGAATTGGTTGAGCTGGGTCGTAGATCGTAGCTCAACCACTTTAAAAACATTGCGAATTGGTTGTGCTGGGTCGTAGATCGTAGCTCAACCACTTTAAAAACATTGTGAATTGGTTGTGCTGGGTCGTAGATCGTAGCTCAACCACTAGAAAAACATTCTGAATTGGCTGACCTGGGTCGTAGATCGTAGCTCAACCATTTTAAAAACATTGCGAATTGGTTGTGCTGGGTCGTAGATCGTAGCTCAACCACTACAAAAACATTGAGAATTGGTTGAGCTGGGTCGTAGATCGTAGCTCAACCACTAGAAAAACATTCTGAATTGGCTGACCTGGGTCGTAGATCGTAGCTCAACCATTTTAAAAACATTGCGAATTGGTTGTGCTGGGTCGTAGATCGTAGCTCAACCACTACAAAAACATTGAGAATTGGTTGAGCTGGGTCGTAGATCGTAGCTCAACCACTTCAAAACATTGCGAATTGGTTGTGCTGGGTCGTAGATCGTAGCTCAACCACTACAAAAACATTCAGAATTGGTTGAGCTGGGTCGTAGATCGTAGCTCAACCATTTTAAAAACATTGCGAATTGGTTGTGCTGGGTCGTAGATCGTAGCTCAACCACTTTAAAAACATTGCGAATTGGTTGTGCTGGGTCGTAGATCGTAGCTCAACCACTAGAAAAACATTCTGAATTGGCTGACCTGGGTCGTAGATCGTAGCTCAACCACTTTAAAAACATTGCGAATTGGTTGTGCTGGGTCGTAGATCGTAGCTCAACCACTACAAAAACATTCAGAATTGGTTGAGCTGGGTCGTAGATCGTAGCTCAACCACTTTAAAAACATTGCGAATTGGTTGTGCTGGGTCGTAGATCGTAGCTCAACCACTTTAAAAACATTGCGAATTGGTTGTGCTGGGTCGTAGATCGTAGCTCAACCACTTTAAAAACATTGTGTATTGGTTGTGCTGGGTCGTAGATCGTAGCTCAACCACTACAAAAACATTCAGAATTGGTTGAGCTGGGTCGTAGATCGTAGCTCAACCATTTTAAAAACATTGCGAATTGGTTGTGCTGGGTCGTAGATCGTAGCTCAACCACTAGAAAAACATTCTGAATTGGCTGACCTGGGTCGTAGATCGTAGCTCAACCACTTTAAAAACATTGCGAATTGGTTGTGCTGGGTCGTAGATCGTAGCTCAACCACTACAAAAACATTGAGAATTAGTTGACCTGGGTCGTAGATCGTAGCTCAACCACTTAAAAACATTGCGAATTGGTTGTGCTGGGTCGTAGATCGTAGCTCAACCACTACAACAACATTCAGAATTGGTTGTGCTGGGTCGTAGATCGTAGCTCAACCATTTTAAAAACAATGCGAATTGGTTGTGCTGGGTCGTAGGACGTAGCTCAACCATTTTAAAAACATTGCGAATTGGTTGTGCTGGGTCGTAGATCGTAGCTCAACCACTTTAAAAACATTGCGAATTGGTTGTGCTGGGTCGTAGATCGTAGCTCAACCACTACAAAAACATTCAGAATTGGTTGAGCTGGGTCGTAGATCGTAGCTCAACCATTTTAAAAACATTGCGAATTGGTTGTGCTGTGTCGTAGATCGTAGCTCAACCACTACAAAAACATTCAGAATTGGTTGTGCTGGGTCGTAGATCGTAGCTCAACCATTTTAAAAACATTGCGAATTGGTTGTGCTGGGTCGTATGTCGTAGCTCAACCACTACAAAAACATTGAGAATTGGTTGAGCTGGGTCGTAGATCGTAGCTCAACCACTTAAAAACATTGCAAATTGGTTGTGCTGGGTCGTAGATCGTAGCTCAACCACTACAAAAACATTCAGAATTGGTTGTGCTGGGTCGTAGATCGTAGCTCAACCATTTTAAAAACATTGCGAATTTGTTGTGCTGTGTCGTAGGTCGTAGCTCAACCATTTTAAAAACATTGCAAATTGGTTGTGCTGGGTCGTAGATCGTAGCTCAACCACTTTAAAAACATTGCGAATTGGTTGTGCTGGGTCGTAGATCGTAGCTCAACCACTACAAAAACATTCAGAATTGGTTGAGCTGGGTCGTAGATCGTAGCTCAACCATATTAAAAACATTGCGAATTGGTTGTGCTGGGTCGTAGATCGTAGCTCAACCACTACAAAAACATTCAGAATTGGTTGTGCTGGGTCGTAGATCGTAGCTCAACCATTTTAAAAACATTGCGAATTGGTTGTGCTGGGTCGTAAATCGTAGCTCAACCACTACAAAAACATTGAGAATTGGTTGAGCTGGGTCGTAGATCGTAGCTCAACCACTTAAAAACATTGCGAATTGGTTGTGCTGGGTCGTAGATCGTAGCTCAACCACTACAAAAACATTCAGAATTGGTTGTGCTGGGTCGTAGATCGTAGCTCAACCATTTTAAAAACATTGCGAATTGTTTGTGCTGGGTCGTAGGACGTAGCTCAACCATTTTAAAAACATTGCGAATTGGTTGTGCTGGGTCGTAGATCGTAGCTCAACCACTTTAAAAACATTGCGAATTGGTTGTGCTGGGTCGTAGATCGTAGCTCAACCACTACAAAAACATTCAGAATTGGTTGAGCTGGGTCGTAGATCGTAGCTCAACCATTTTAAAAACATTGCGAATTGGTTGTGCTGTGTCGTAGATCGTAGCTGAACCACTACAAAAACATTCAGAATTGGTTGTGCTGGGTCGTAGATCGTAGCTCAACCATTTTAAAAACATTGCGAATTGGTTGTGCTGGGTCGTAGGTCGTAGCTCAACCATTTTAAAAACATTGCGAATTGGTTGTGCTGGGTCGTAGATCGTAGCTCAACCACTTTAAAAACATTGCAAATTGGTTGTGCTGGGTCGTAGATCGTAGCTCAACCACTACAAAAACATTCAGAATTGGTTGAGCTGTGTCGTAGATCGTAGCTCAACCATTTTAAAAACATTGCGAATTGGTTGTGCTGGGTCGTAGATCGTAGCTCAACCATTACAAAAACATTCAGAATTGGTTGAGCTGGGTCGTAGATCGTAGCTCAACCACTTTAAAAACATTGCGAATTGGTTGTGCTGGGTCGTAGATCGTAGCTCAACCACTACAAAAACATTCAGAATTGGTTGAGCTGGGTCGTAGATCGTAGCTCAACCATTTTAAAAACATTGCGAATTGGTTGTGCTGGGTCGTAGATCGTAGCTCAACCACTACAAAAACATTGAGAATTGGTTGAGCTGGGTCGTAGATCGTAGCTCAACCACTTAAAAACATTGCGAATTGGTTGTGCTGGGTCGTAGATCGTAGCTCAACCACTACAAAAACATTCAGAATTGGTTGTGCTGGGTCGTAGATCGTAGCTCAACCATTTTAAAAACATTGCGAATTGGTTGTGCTGGGTCGTAGGTCGTAGCTCAACCATTTTAAAAACATTGCGAATTGGTTGTGCTGGGTCGTAGATCGTAGCTCAACCACTTTAAAAACATTGCGAATTGGTTGTGCTGGGTCGTAGATCGTAGCTCAACCACTACAAAAACATTCATAATTGGTTGAGCTGGGTCGTAGATCGTAGCTCAACCATATTAAAAACATTGCGAATTGGTTGTGCTGGGTCGTAGATCGTAGCTCAACCACTACAAAAACATTCAGAATTGGTTGTGCTGGGTCGTAGATCGTAGCTCAACCATTTTAAAAACATTGCGAATTGGTTGTGCTGGGTCGTAGATCGTAGCTCAACCACTACAAAAACATTGAGAATTGGTTGAGCTGGGTCGTAGATCGTAGCTCAACCACTACAAAAACATTGAGAATTGGTTGTGCTGGGTCGTAGATCGTAGCTCAACCACTTTAAAAACATTGCGAATTGGTTGTGCTGGGTCGTAGATCGTAGCTCAACCACTACAAAAACATTCAGAATTGGTTGAGCTGGGTCGTAGATCGTAGCTCAACCATTTTAAAAACATTGCGAATTGGTTGTGCTGTGTCGTAGATCGTAGCTCAACCACTACAAAAACATTCAGAATTGGTTGTGCTGGGTCGTAGATCGTAGCTCAACCATTTAAAAAACATTGCGAATTGATTGTGCTGGGTCGTAGGTCGTAGCTCAACCATTTTAAAAACATTGCGAATTGGTTGTGCTGGGTCGTAGATTGTAGCTCAACCACTACAAAAACATTCAGAATTGGTTGAGCTGGGTCGTAGATCGTAGCTCAACCACTTTAAAAACATTGCGAATTGGTTGTGCTGGGTCGTAGATCGTAGCTCAACCAATAGAAAAACATTCATAATTGGCTGACCTGGGTCGTAGATCGTAACTCAACCACTTGAAAAACATTCATAATTGGCTGACCTGGGTCGTAGATCGTAGCTCAACCACTAGCAAAAACATTGCAAATTGGTTGAGCTGGGTCGTAGATCGTAGCTCAACCACTAGACAAACATTGCGAATTGGCTGACCTGGGTCGTAGATCGTAGCTCAACAAATGGTAAAACATTCTGAATTGGCTGACCTGGGTCGTAGATCGTAGCTCAACCAATGGTAAAACATTCTGAATTGGCTGACATGGGTCGTAGATCGTAGCTCAACCAATGGAAAAACATTCTGAATTGGCTGAACTGGGTCGTAGATCGTAGCTCAACCAATGGAAAAAACATCCTGAATTGGCTGACCTGGGTCGAACTCGTAGCTCAACCACTTGAAAAACATTCATAATTGGCTGACCTAGGTCGTAGATCGTAGCTCAACCACTAGAAAACATTGCAAATTGGTTGAGCTGTGTCGTAGATCGTAGCTCAACCACTAGAACACCATTTTGCCATGCATATACTATATTTGATCCGTCCCTGGTAAATGAGCATGTGACATATTTTAATATATCTTGATAACAATTTGAGAAAAGGATATTTTCTCTCCCCAAGAGTGACTCTTACTGTTCCCAGATTGTTTTCATGGATATCACATCACTTATATGGGTATACAATTTGTTATATATACATGTATATGTGTCCATATGCAGACGTATGCTTTGCATTGCATGTCCGTGTTAACTACTAAGGACATCCTCACTGACATGTTTTGTTCTGTGTTTGCTCTGCATTACGTGTCAGTGGGGATGTCCAGGTCAACTACGAAGGACATCCTTCGAATTTCTACCTGAATTTACCGCGTAATTTAAAGGGAGCACTCCGTCATAGAGGCCTTAGTCAAGGCAGTCGAAGACCGATCATTTCACAATGGAGTGGAACACTTTTTTTTTTTTTCACGGGACAGCTACCAGGGCCGTAAGTGGAATTTCTACCCGCGTAATTTATAGGGAGCACTCCGTCATATAGGCCTTAGTCAAGGCAGTCGAAGCCCGAACATTTCACAATGGAGTGGAACACTTTTTTTGTTTTCTTTTTAACGGGACAGCTACCAGGGCCGTAAGTCGAATTTCTACCCGAGTTTACCGCGTAATTTAAAGGGAGCACTCGGTACTAGAGGCCTTAGTCAAGGCAGTCGAAGCCCGAACATTTCACAATGGAGTGGAACACTTTTTTTTTTTTTCACGGGACAGCTACCAGGGCCGTAAGTGGAATTTCTACCCGCGTAATTTATAGGGAGCACTCCGTCATAGAGGCCTTAGTCAAGGCAGTCGAAGCCCGAACATTTCACAATGGAGTGGAACACTTTTTTTGTTTTCTTTTTCACGGGACAGCTACCAGGGCCGTAAGTCGAATTTCTACCCGAGTTTACCGCGTAATTTAAAGGGAGCACTCCGTCATAGAGGCAGTCGAAGCACGAACATTTCACAATGGAGTGGAACACATTTTTATTTTTTCACACGGGACAGCTACCAGGGCCGTAAGTCGAATTTCTACCCGAATTTACCGCATAATTTAAAGGGAGCACTCGGTTCTAGAGGCCTTAGTCAAGGCAGTCGAAGCCCGAACATTTCACAATGGTGTGGAACACTTTTTTTTCTTTTTTTCACGTGACAGCTACCAGGGCCGTAAGTCGAATTTCTACCTGAATTTACCGCGTAATTTAAAGGGAGCACTCCGTCATAGAGGCCTTAGTCAAGGCAGTTGAAGCGCGAACATTTCACAATGGAGTGGAACACTTTTTTTTTTTTTTTTTCACGGGACAGCTACCAGGGCCGTAAGTCGAATTTCTACCCGAGTTTACCGCGTAATTTAAAGGGAGCACTCCGTCATAGATGCCTTAATCAAGGCAGTCGAAGCCCGAACATTTCACAATGGAGTGGAACACTTTTTTTGTTTTCTTTTTCACGGGACAGCTACCAGGGCCGTAAGTCGAATTTCTACCCGAATTTACCGCATAATTTAAATGGAGCACTCGGTACTAGAGGCCTTAGTCAAGGCAGTCGAAGACCGAACATTTCACAATGGAGTGGAACACTTTTTTTTTTTTTCACGGGACAGCTACCAGGGCCGTAAGTGGAATTTCTACCCGCATAATTTAAAGGGAGCACTCCGTCATAGAGGCCTTAGTCAAGGCAGTCGAAGCCCGAACATTTCACAATGGAGTGGAACACTTTTTTTTTTTTTCACGGGACAGCTACCAGGGCCGTAAGTCGAATTTCTACCCGAGTTTACCGCGTAATTTAAAGGGAGCACTCCGTCATAGAGGCAGTCGAAGCACGAACATTTCACAATGGAGTGGAACACATTTTTATTTTTTCACGTGACAGCTACCAGGGCCGTAAGTCGAATTTCTACCCGAATTTACCGCATAATTTAAAGGGAGCACTCGGTTCTAGAGGCCTTAGTCAAGGCAATCGAAGCCCGAACATTTCACAATGGAGTGGAACACTTTTTTTTCTTTTTTTCACGTGACAGCTACCAGGGCCGTAAGTCGAATATCTACCTGAATTTACCGCGTAATTTAAAGGGAGCACTCCGTCATAGATGCCTTAATCAAGGCAGTCGAAGCCCGAACATTTCACAATGGAGTTGAACACCTTTTTTTTTTTTTTCACGGGACAGCTACAGGGCCGTAAGTCGAATTTCTACCCGAGTTTACCGCGTAATTTAAAGGGAGCACTCCGTCATAGAGGCCTTAGTCAAGGCAGTCGAAGCCCGAACATTTCACAATGGAGAGGAACACTTTTTTTTTTCACGGGACAGCTCCCAGGGCCGTAAGTGGAATTTCTACCCGCGTAATTTAAAGGGAGCACTCCGTCATAGAGGCCTTAGTCAAGGCAGTCGAAGCCCGAACATTTCACAATGGAGTGGAACACTTTTTTTTTTTTTTTTCACGGGACAGCTACCAGGGCCGTAAGTCGAATTTCTACCCGAATTTACCGCATAATTTAAAGGGAGCACTCGGTACTAGAGGCCTTAGTCAAGGCAGTCGAAGCCCGAACATTTCACAATGGAGTGGAACACTTTTTTTTTTTTTTTTTTCACGGGACACAGAACAATACATGTTTTATATGCATGCGTATACTCTGCATTACATGTCAGTGGGAATGTCCGGGTCAACTACGAAGGCATCCTTACTGACATGTTTTGTTCTGTGTTTGCGTGTGTATGGTATGTATATATGTTTTATATGCATGCGTATACTCTGCATTACGTGTCAGTGGGAATGTCCGGGTCAACTACGAAGGACATCCTTACTGACATGTTTTGTTCTGTGTTTGCGTGTGTATGGTATGTATATATGTTGTATATGCATGCGTATACTCTGCATTACGTGTCAGTGGGAATGTCCGGGTCAACTACGAAGGATATCCTTACTGACATGTTTTGTTCTGTGTTTACGTGTGTATGGTATGTATATATGTTGTATATGCATGCGTATACTCTGCATTACGTGTCAGTGGGAATGTCCGGGTCAACTACGAAGGATATCCTTACTGACATGTTTTGTTCTGTGTTTGCGTGTGTATGGTATGTATATATGTTGTATATGCATGCGTATACTCTGCATTACGTGTCAGTGGGAATGTCCGGGTCAACTACGAAGGATATCCTTACTGACATGTTTTGTTCTGTGTTTGCGTGTGTATGGTATGTATATATGTTTTATATGCATGCGTATACTCTGCATTACGTGTCAGTGGGAATGTCCGGGTCAACTACGAAGGACATACTTACTGACATGTTTTGTTCTGTGTTTGCGTGTGTCTGGTATGTATATATGTTGTATATGCATGCGTATACTCTGCATTACGTGTCAGTGGGAATGTCCGGGTCAACTACGAAGGACATCCCTACTGACATGTTTTGTTCTGTGTTTGCGTGTGTATGGTATGTATATATGTTGTATATGCATGCGTATACTCTGCATTACATGTCAGTGGGAATGTCCGGGTCAACTACGGAGGACATCCTCACTGACATGTTCTGTTCTGTGTTTGCGTGTGCATGGTATGTATATTAGTTTTATACGCATTAAAACATTATGTTCTATGACGTTCTACGATAAAGCTGAGGTATGTAAAACATGAAAGGCTTGCGATTACATTTGGGGCCGGTCATGTTATGCATCACTCAGGCTTAAAAAAAGGGATAACAATTGAATGCACAACTGACTAGAATAGTTGAACCGAAAACTGCTAATTCGAAATGATTACGTCAAAAGATTTAATAATAATGTATTTTCCCAACGAAAAAAACTATTACGTGAAATAAACATGATTATAGTTTTTTAATTTTTATTTCATTTACTCATGGATCTATTTAATTGAACTTCAGTTTTAACTCTTCGTATTTTGATTTTCTGATGAAACACGAGTTTTGGTGCTGATAATTATCTGTCATAGTATCACCATTATTGAAAGGCACGCACTTACGTACGTACGTACGTACGCACGCACGCACGCACGAACGCACACACAGTTCGCTTAACCCTTTCCAACACACAACAAATCTGCAGCAGACACCTTTCAAAACATATTGAGACAAAAATGAAAAATCTCAGTAAATTTCAGTTTACCTATTGAATAGAGATGAACACATTGTGGCAAAAGGAGAAATTGCTCGTTTTGAGCAATTTCTTCGTTTGTCACAGTGTTTTCAAAAGTAGTCTGCTGCAGAGGCATCCAAAAAAACGTACATATGAGGAAAAGGGTTCAGTGCTCACATTTAGGTATCTTTTAAATCATTACAGTAGAATTGCGCTATATATAATGTAGATTGCGATATTTTCTATTCAATCAGTAATTTTCGGTTCTATGTTCAGCGTTGATATAATTGAAAAGGCGTTCGACAGGGAGGAATAATGTCGAGCTGGAGTTACCTCCTCTTCATAAAAGAAGTCTTAAATCAACTAGAAACTATTCACAGTTTAACTGTTGGAACTATCAAGTGTGGCAACACAACACTAGCAGACGATTTAGCTCTTCTTTGGCCAAATCTTACTGCACTTGAAAATCAGCTACATATTGTATGTACTTACGCAAACACTTGGAGATGCTGCTTTAATACAGCATAGTGTAAATTAATAGTTTTTGGTAAACAAAACACAACAGTTAACTCCGCCAAATTTGGAAATTCTAGAAGAGAAATGCGAAAAAATTGACACATATGGAACGCCTTTACTGTCTTAGTATGTTGTATTGTATCATACGCAGTACATTTTCGTGTATACGAGGTATACATTTCAATTGACATGATATGGTACAGACCCAGATCAACCAATTCGCAATGATTTTCAAGTGATTGAGCTATGATCTACGACCCAGGTCAGCCAATTCGCAAAGTTGTTCAAGTGGTTGAGCTACGATCTACGACCCAGGTCAGCCAATTCGCAATGTTTTTCTATTGGTTGAGCTACATCTACGACCCAGCTCAACCAATTCGCGATATTTTTCTAGTGGTTGAGCTACGATCTACGACCGAGCACAACCAATTCGCAATGTTTTTAAGTGGTTGAGCTACGATCTACGACCCAGCTCAACCAATTCTGAATGTTTTTGTAGTGGTTGAGCTACGATCTACGACCCAGCACAACCAATTCGCAATGTTTTTAAAATGGTTGAGCTACAATCTACGACCCAGCACAACCAATTCTGAATGTTTTTGTAGTGGTTGAGCTACGATCTACGACCCAGCACAACCAATTCGCAATGTTTTTAAAATGGTTGAGCTACGATCTACGACCCAGCTCAACCAATTCTGAATGTTTTTGTAGTGGATGAGCTACGATCTACGACCCAGCACAACCAATTCTGAATGTTTTTAAAGTGGTTGAGCTACGATCTACGACCCAGCACAACCAATTCGCAATGTTTTTAAAATGGTTGAGCTACGATCTACGACCCAGCACAACCAATTCTGAATGTTTTTGTAGTGGTTGAGCTACGACCTACGACCCAGCACAACCAATTCGCAATGTTTTTAAAATGGTTGAGCTACGATCTACGACCCAGCTCAACCAATTCTGAATGTTTTTGTAGTGGTTGAGCTACGATCTACGACCCAGCAAAACCAATTCGCAATGTTTTTAAAGCGGTTGAGCTACGATCTACGACCCAGCACAACCAATTCGCAATGTTTTTAAAATAGTTGAGCTACGATCTACGACCCAGCACAACCAATTCTGAATGTTTTTGTAGTGGTTGATCTACGATCTACGACCCAGCACAACCAATTTGCAATGTTTTCAAAATGATTGAGCTACGATCTACGACCCAGCTCAACCAATTCTCAATGTTTTTGTAGTGGTTGAGCTACGATCTACGACCCAGCACAACCAATTCGCAATGTTTTTAAAGTGGTTGAGCTACGACCTACGACCCAGCACAACCAATTCGCAATGTTTTTAAAATGGTTGAGCTACGATCTACGACCCAGCACAACCAATTCTGAATGTTTTTGTAGTGGTTGAGCTACGATCTACGACCCAGCTCAACCAATTCTCAATGTTTTTGTAGTGGTTGAGCTACGATCTACGACCCAGCACAACCAATTCGCAATGTTTTTAAAATGGTTGAGCTACGATCTATGACCCAGCTCAACCAATTCTGAATGTTTTTGTAGTGGTTGAGCTACGATCTACGACCCAGCACAACCAATTCGCAATGTTTTTAAAATGGTTGAGCTACGATCTACGACCCAGCTCAACCAATTCGCAATGTTTTTGTAGTGGTTGAGCTACGATCTACGACCCAGCACAACCAATTCGCAATGTTTTTAAAGTGGTTGAGCTACGATCTACGACCCAGCTCAACCAATTCTGAATGTTTTTGCAGTGGTTGAGCTACGATCTACGACCCAGCTCAACCAATTCTGAATGTTTTTGTAGTGGTTGAGCTACGATCTACGACCCAGCACAACCAATTCGCAATGTTTTTAAGTGGTTGAGCTACGATCTACGACCCAGCTCAACCAATTCTCAATGTTTTTGTAGTGGTTGAGCTACGATCTACGACCCAGCACAACCAATTCGCAATGGTATTAAGTGGTTGAGCTACGATCTACGACCCAGCACAACCAATTCACAATGTTTTTAAAGTGGTTGAGCTACGATCTACGACCCAGCACAACCAATTCGCAATGTTTTTAAGTGGTTGAGCTACGATCTACGACCCAGCTCAACCAATTCTCAATGTTTTTGTAGTGGTTGAGCTACGATCTACGACCCAGCACAACCAATTCACAATGTTTTTAAAGTGGTTGAGCTACGATCTACGACCCAGCACAACCAATTCGCAATGTTTTTAAAGTGGTTGAGCTACGATCTACGACCCAGCTCAACCAATTCTGAATGTTTTTGCAGTGGTTGAGCTACGATCTACGACCCAGCACAACCAATTCGCAATGTTTTTAAAATGGTTGAGCTACGATCTACGACCCAGCACAACCAATTCTGAATGTTTTTGTAGTGGTTGAGCTACGATCTACGACCCAGCACAACCAATTCGCAATGTTTTTAAAGTGGTTGAGCTACGACCTACGACCCAGCACAACCAATTCGCAATGTTTTTAAAATGGTTGAGCTACGATCTACGACCCAGCACAACCAATTCTGAATGTTTTTGTAGTGGTTGAGCTACGATCTACGACCCAGCACAACCAATTCGCAATGTTTTTAAAATGGTTGAGCTACGATCTACGACCCAGCTCAACCAATTCTGAATGTTTTTGTAGTGGTTGAGCTACGATCTACGACCCAGCACAACCAATTCGCAATGTTTTTAAAGTGGTTGAGCTACGATCTACGACCCAGCACAACCAATTCGCAATGTTTTTAAAATGGTTGAGCTACGACCTACGACCCAGCACAACCAATTCGCAATGTTTTTAAAATGGTTGAGCTACGATCTACGACCCAGCACAACCAATTCTGAATGTTTTTGTAGTGGTTGAGCTACGATCTACGACCCAGCACAACCAATTCGCAATGTTTTTAAAATGGTTGAGCTACGATCTACGACCCAGCACAACCAATTCGCAATGTTTTTAAAATGGTTGAGCTACGATCTACGACCCAGCTCAACCAATTCTCAATGTTTTTGTAGTGGTTGAGCTACGATCTACGACCCAGCTCAACCAATTCGCAATGTTTTTAAAATGGTTGAGCTACGATCTACGACCCAGCTCAACCAATTCTGAATGTTTTTGTAGTGGTTGAGCTACGATCTACGACCCAGCACAACCAATTCGCAATGTTTTTAAAGTGGTTGAGCTACGATCTACGACCCAGCTCAACCAATTCTGAATGTTTTTGTAGTGGTTGAGCTACGATCTACGACCCAGCACAACCAATTCGCAATGTTTTTAAGTGGTTGAGCTACGATCTACGACCCAGCTCAACCAATTCTCAATGTTTTTGTAGTGGTTGAGCTACGATCTACGACCCAGCACAACCAATTCGCAATGGTATTAAGTGGTTGAGCTACGATCTACGACCCAGCACAACCAATTCACAATGTTTTTAAAGTGGTTGAGCTACGATCTACGACCCAGCACAACCAATTCGCAATGTTTTTAAGTGGTTGAGCTACGATCTACGACCCAGCTCAACCAATTCTCAATGTTTTTGTAGTGGTTGAGCTACGATCTACGACCCAGCACAACCAATTCACAATGTTTTTAAAGTGGTTGAGCTACGATCTACGACCCAGCACAACCAATTCGCAATGTTTTTAAAATGGTTGAGCTACGATCTACGACCCAGCACAACCAATTCTGAATGTTTTTGTAGTGGTTGAGCTACGATCTACGACCCAGCACAACCAATTTGCAATGTTTTTAAGTGGTTGAGCTACGATCTACGACCCAGCTCAACCAATTCGCAATGTTTTTAAAGTGGTTGAGCTACGATCTACGACCCAGCACAACCAATTCGCAATGTTTTTAAAGTGGTTGAGCTACGATCTACGACCCAGCTCAACCAATTCTGAATGTTTTTGTAGTGGTTTTTAAGTGGTTGAGCTACGATCTACGACCCAGCTCAACCAATTCTCAATGTTTTTGTAGTGGTTGAGCTACGATCTACGACCCAGCACAACCAATTCACAATGTTTTTAAAGTGGTTGAGCTACGATCTACGACCCAGCACAACCAATTCGCAATGTTTTTAAAATGGTTGAGCTACGATCTACGACCCAGCACAACCAATTCTGAATGTTTTTGTAGTGGTTGAGCTACGATCTACGACCCAGCACAACCAATTTGCAATGTTTTTAAGTGGTTGAGCTACGATCTACGACCCAGCTCAACCAATTCGCAATGTTTTTAAAGTGGTTGAGCTACGATCTACGACCCAGCACAACCAATTCGCAATGTTTTTAAAGTGGTTGAGCTACGATCTACGACCCAGCTCAACCAATTCTGAATGTTTTTGTAGTGGTTGAGCTACGATCTACGACCCAGCACAACCAATTCGCAATGTTTTTAAAGTGGTTGAGCTACGATCTACGACCCAGCACAACCAATTCTGAATGTTTTTGTAGTGGTTGAGCTACGATCTACGACCCAGCACAACCAATTCGCAATGTTTTTAAAATGGTTGAGCTACGATCTACGACCCAGCTCAACCAATTCTGAATGTTTTTGTAGTGGTTGAGCTACGATCTACGACCCAGCACAACCAATTCGCAATGTTTTTAAAGTGGTTGAGCTACGATCTACGACCCAGCTCAACCAATTCTGAATGTTTTTGCAGTGGTTGAGCTACGATCTACGACCCAGCACAACCAATTCGCAATGTTTTTAAAATGGTTGAGCTACGATCTACGACCCAGCACAACCAATTCTCAATGTTTTTGTAGTGGTTGAGCTACGATCTACGACCTAGCACAACCAATTCGCAATGTTTTTAAAATGGTTGAGCTACGATCTACGACCCAGCTCAACCAATTCTGAATGTTTTTGTAGTGGTTGAGCTACGATCTACGACCCAGCACAACCAATTCGCAATGTTTTTAAAGTGGTTGAGCTACGATCTACGACCCAGCTCAACCAATTATGAATGTTTTTGTAGTGGTTGAGCTACGATCTACGACCCAGCACAACCAATTCGCAATGTTTTTAAAATGGTTGAGCTACGATCTACGACCCAGCTCAACCAATTCTCAATGTTTTTGTAGTGGTTGAGCTACGATCTACGACCCAGCACAACCAATTCGCAATGGTTTTAAGTGGTTGAGCTACGATCTACGACCCAGCACAACCAATTCACAATGTTTTTAAAGTGGTTGAGCTACGATCTACGACCCAGCACAACCAATTCGCAATGTTTTTAAGTGGTTGAGCTACGATCTACGACCCAAGCTCAACCAATTCTCAATGTTTTTGTAGTGGTTGAGCTACGATCTACGACCCAGCACAACCAATTCACAATGTTTTTAAGTGGTTGAGCTACGATCTACGACCCAGCTCAACCAATTCTCAATGTTTTTGTAGTGGTTGAGCTACGATCTACGACCCAGCACAACCAATTCACAATGTTTTTAAAGTGGTTGAGCTACGATCTACGACCCAGCACAACCAATTCGCAATGTTTTTAAAATGGTTGAGCTACGATCTACGACCCAGCACAACCAATTCTGAATGTTTTTGTAGTGGTTGAGCTACGATCTACGACCCAGCACAACCAATTTGCAATGTTTTTAAGTGGTTGAGCTACGATCTACGACCCAGCTCAACCAATTCGCAATGTTTTTAAAGTGGTTGAGCTACGATCTACGACCCAGCACAACCAATTCGCAATGTTTTTAAAGTGGTTGAGCTACGATCTACGACCCAGCTCAACCAATTCTGAATGTTTTTGTAGTGGTTTTTAAGTGGTTGAGCTACGATCTACGACCCAGCTCAACCAATTCTCAATGTTTTTGTAGTGGTTGAGCTACGATCTACGACCCAGCACAACCAATTCACAATGTTTTTAAAGTGGTTGAGCTACGATCTACGACCCAGCACAACCAATTCGCAATGTTTTTAAAATGGTTGAGCTACGATCTACGACCCAGCACAACCAATTCTGAATGTTTTTGTAGTGGTTGAGCTACGATCTACGACCCAGCACAACCAATTTGCAATGTTTTTAAGTGGTTGAGCTACGATCTACGACCCAGCTCAACCAATTCGCAATGTTTTTAAAGTGGTTGAGCTACGATCTACGATATACACTCGTTTCTACGCAAACAAAGTTTCTTAAGGGACTATTTGGTTGTAGATCAGCATGACCGCGGATGTATATTGCGAAATTCGACCTCTATGCAAATACAAAACTTTCTCTAATCGCCATATGTTGTTTATCGCTTATAAAAAATATAGGCGTGAAACATAAAAGGTATGGAACAGTGTTAAGGGTTTGTCTTTGTGTCAATGTGACATATGAGCCATATCTGACAATAACAGTACCAAAACGAATAGTGAAGCATATGAAGAGACCGTGTATACGAACAGTCTTACTAGACCCTTCCACAAGCAAGTAGAAAGGTTATATGTGTACCTTATATAAAAAGGCTAGAAGTGAAGCCGCTTGGCTTCGTTTCGTGAAGCTTTCAGGGACACGCACGGGGTCATATCAAATACTTATCATCCAACAATGGTAAAAATGTCCTTCCCTCCTCGGTGACGATTGTGGACTGACTCGCTGGTGTCAAGATAAATGGATCAGTAGTATTGGTAACTAACGTAGGCAACGCCCGTGATATAACTGATTTGCTGGTGTCAGGATAAATGGAACAGTAGTACTGGCATCTTACGTAAGCAACGCCCGTGATATAACTGACTGGCTGGTGTCAGGATAAATGGACCAATAGTACTTGTAACTTACTTAGGAAACGCCCGTGATATAACCAAATAAGTGTTGAATGCAGTTGAAACACTTTGCAGCAAACGGACTTGCACTTGGTATCGCTGGTGTCTGGATAAATGGACCAGTATTACTGATAACTTACGTAGGCAACGCCCGTGATATAACTGACTGGCTGGTGTCAGGATAAATGGACCAGTAGTACTGATAACTTACGTAGGCAACGCCCGTGATATAACTGATTTGCTGGTATCAGGATAAATGGACCAGTAGTACTGATAACTTATGAAGGCAACGCCCGTGATATAACTGATTTGCTAGTATCAGGATAAATGGACCAGTAGTACTGATAACTTACGTAGGCAACGCCCGTGATATAACTGATTTGCTGGTATCAGGATAAATGGACCAGTAGTACTGATAACTTACGTAGGCAACGCCCGTGATATAACTGATTTGCTGGTATCAGGATAAATGGACCAGTAGTACTGATAACTTACGTAGGCAACGCCCGTGATATAACTGATTTGCTGGTATCAGGATAAATGGACCAGTAGTACTGATAACTTACGTAGGCAACGCCCGTGATATAACTGATTTTCTGGTGTCAGGATAAATGGACCAGTAGTACTCATAACTTACGTAGGCAACGCCCGTGATATAACTGATTTGCTGGTATCAGGATAAATGGACCAGTAGTACTGATAACTTACGTAGGCAACGCCCGTGATATAACTGATTTGCAGGTATCAGGATAAATGGACCAGTAGTACTGATAACTTACGTAGGCAACGCCCGTGATATAACTGATTTGCTGGTATCAGGATAAATGGACCAGTAGTACTGGTAACTTACGTAGGCAACGCCCGTGATATAACTGATTTGCTGGTATCAGGATAAATGGACCAGTAGTACTGGTAACTTACGTAGGAAACGCCCGTGATATAACCAAATAAGTGTTGAATGCAGTTGAAACACTTTGCAGTTAAAGGACTTGCACTAAGTCTCGCTGATGTCAAGATAAATGGACCAGTATAACTGGTAACTTACGTAGGCAACGCCCGTGATATAACTGGTTTGCTGGTATCAGGATAAATGGACAAGTAGTACTGGTAACTTACGTAGGAAACGCCTGTGATATAACCAAATAAGTGTTGAATGCAGTTGAAACACTTTGCAGTAAAAGGACTTGCACTAAGTCTCGCTGGTGTCAAGATAAATGGACCAGTATTACTGGTAACTTACGTAGGCAACGCCCGTGATATAACTGATTTGCTGGTATCAGGATAAATGGACCAGTAGTACTGGTAAATTACGTAGGAAACGCCCGTGATATAACCAAATAAGTGTTGAATGCAGTTAAAACACTTTGCAGCAAACGGACTAGCACTGAGACCACTTTTTATCAGATATGATTTATTTGAAGTAGACGTCTGTGCATTTCACGCTCCGAGCGGATATGTTTAGTAATGCGATTCGACACATTTGCGTAAAAATGCAAGGTTTTCCTCCGAGCGGATATGTTTTGTAATGCAACTCAACAAATGCAAGAAAGATACTGCGCTGCAAATAAAACGTGATATGTTATTCTATAAAAGTCTGGTAAAAAAAACCTTAGACGAAATTATTTATCATATTGTTGATGCGCAGGTGGCAATTTTACTGAAAACATATTTATAACAGTAGTAATCCGAGTTCCAGATAAGGAGAGGTAAACAGCTCCTTTTTCCAAACTATATATCTGATTACTCAACTAACCTCACTGAGACGATTATTTTGAGTACCAACAACATAGAGTTAGCGTGTCTAATGAAGATTTTAGAACATGAAGTTCTCCCCTTATCTAGAGCTCTGGTGATAACCATTATAGCAACTTATCCTCATGTATACATGTATCTGAATTAGATAAAACAAATCCATCCTATAATAATAAAGACAATAATGAAAATACATGTTAAATTAGCCTTCCCGCGAGAAAACCTGCATTGTGAACTTTGCGTAACGTATCGACCCGGAACAGCCTAAGCATGCCGCGCACCCTACCCGGACAGATACTTTTCGCTTCCTGTGGATTTTCTGTTTCAGGAATCGTTACTCCATGCCTATATCCGCCTTAGATGGAATGTGTCGGCCCGGATCAGTCTGCGTGGACTGCGCAGGCTGATCTGGGTCGATACATTACGCAGAGGCCATAATGTTGGTTTTCTCGCGGGATGGCTCAGATGTGAATAACATTACATGTTATATCATTGCGTGGATGTCAGGTTTATCTAATAGCATATGGTTCTATTGGAAAGATGACGTGAAAACAAAGATGGCCGTGTAGAAAGTGTATTATTATGAAGAGAATAACAAATATTGACATTTCATCCGTTTTACACAAGTATTTCTTTCTTAACAATCATGTCGATTCTGTTAACTCTCTCACTGCTGAATATCGCAAAGTCAACTCTTCGATGTTGAACATTTAACAACTCCTTTTTTCGTCCAAAAGTAAATTGTAATAAGATTTTAAAAGTCTAAGTGGTAAATAATGCAGATTATAGGTCTCGACGCGCAGTCTCACCTGAATGTGCGATATTATCAAAAGCCTTTAATTAACCCTTTCCCTCATATAGACGCTTTCTGACGCCTCTGCAGCAGACGGCTCTTTGAAAACATAGTGACAGAAGAAGAAATTGCACAAAACGTGCACAAAACGTGCAATTTCTCCTTTTGCCACAATGTTTTCCACTTGTTGTCATAGGTTATCCATTCAATTATGGAGATTTTCTATGTTTTGACAAAATACGTTCAAAGTCGTCTGCTGCAGAATTGTCGTATGAGGGAAAGGGTTAATTGCCTTTTGGCAGCGTAAGAGTTAAACCCTTTTCCAACATACAACACACGTGTATGTAGCAGACAACTTTGAAAACATCGAAGCAATAATTATAAAACAACTCTAAAAACGACATTTTATCTTATTCAAATTAAATATAAACATTTTATATGACCTCTAGATAAGGTGAGTATTTCAAATTCTAAAAGCGTAATTTCTCTCACATACTTTCTTTATTGCAGACATTTACAAGACAATGTGCTTGAAATCGGCGTTGTCTCGAATACTCACCAGAATTTCCGCCCAGTTTAATCTCTGCTCGCTGAAGATTTTAATTTCCATTCGGAAGACTCTAAGGACATATATAAGGCAATATGTTGACATATTGCGGCAGTTGGCTTTGAAACCGTTTTAATATACTGCAAGAACACCCTGGAGGCGTATATTCTGAGAAAGACTGATTGTCTTTCCGACTTCTAATCAAACTATTTACCTATATTTTCAAAATAGTCTGCTTTTAACAAGTTTTCGTAAATAATATAAAGACAAATTAAGAAAATGTGTGGAAAGAAGAAAGTGTGCGATTCCCACAAACCTTTATATTAGGGGTTATAGTTTAGTTTAGTTTAAACTTATTTATTTTACACCGAATGCGAAACAAGCTTTCAGCTTAAACTAATCACGCTCGAAATCTGCTTCCTGGAGACTTTACCAGTTCTCGCGCTGTATGTATGGAAAAATCCCAAAGGCAGAACGTGCTCATCAAGGGATTCGAACCTGGGACCTTTGGTACGAGAGGCCACTGTCTTACTTAGCATAATTATTAATCCACTGAAAAAAGAGCTTCCTGTGTAAGAGCTATATAGATACTACTTTACACACGTGTCTTGAAACCTTCAAAGGCTACTTTGCGAACAGTGCAGATCCAGATCAGAATGCGCGGATAGCTTTCACACATTTTCTTTATCATGCCTTTTACATTTACACCAATGCAAAACTAACATTTACACAATTACAAAATGACATGTACCCTTTTGCAAAACTTACATTTACACAATTATTGAATTAACATTTACGCCATTGCAAAAATTACATTTACACAATTATTAAATTTGAATTTACAGCTTTGTAAATATCACATTTACAAATTTAATAAAGTGATATTTACGCCATTGCTAAAATTACATGTATACCCTTCTGTTATACTTCAAATATTTCTAGATTATAAGCAACTCATCACGCTCGTCTTTTGAAAACATTGTGACTTAAGCGTTTATGTATAGATGTTCAATAGTATTACCTAGAAATTGTTAAAGTCGGCTGCTGCTGATTTGTTGTATGTGGAAAAGGGTTGGGGTCTTTAGTACGACTGAACTAGGGGACAGACACTATGGAAGTATAGTGTTTCTAGACACAGAGTCATACAATATTACTGATGATTTATTGTATGTTGGAAAGGATTGGGGTCTTTAGTACGACTGAACTAGGGGACACTAGGTAAGTATAGTGTTTCTAGACACAGGGTCATACAATAATACTGCTGATTTGTTGTATGTGGGAAAGGGTTGGGCTCTTTAGTACGACTGGACTAGGAGACGGTATGCAAGTATTGTGTTTCTAGACACAGAGTCATACAATAATACTGCTGATTTGTTGTATGTGGGAAAGGGTTGGGCTCTTTGGTACGACTGAACTAGGGGACACTATGACAGCATTGCGTTTTTAGACACAGAGTCGTACAATATTAGTTTTGATTTATTGGAGTTTGAAGCAGTTTTCAACGGTAATTGAGTTTCATAACGGCAGCCAGTTCATCCTACGTGTTTGTTTTCTAAAAGTTTTCTCGCAGATGTACTCCACAAAATATTCTTCACAGGCAACTGGCTATCTTCCCACATATACTTTTTAGCCAAACACAATTAGCGGAAGCATCAATGACTGATGTCAATTATTGGAAGAAATAAATGGCTGACTCGGGGTTCGTACTCACGGAACCTTGTTTGACCCATTTACTTTAATACTTCGGGTACCAGACTACATTACAATTTGTTTTTTTGGTTCATACCAGAAGCAATAACTCACACTAGTACTTCGGGTACCAGACTACAATACTAGTTGCTTTTTCAGTTCATACCGGACGCAATTACTCACTATATAACAACGGGTACCAGACTCCAATGGAAATCGCTATTGTCGGTTCATGTTAGGCGTACTGATATAATACGTCGGGAGCAAGTTGCCCGTATTAGTTTATGCCAGGCGTACTGATTTACTATAATACATGTACGTCGTCGGGTACCAGACTACACTCCAAGTTGAGCTTATCAGTTCATGCCAGGCGTAGGCTACTGATTCACTATTTAATCGTCGTCGGGTTACAGACTACACGGCACGTTGCGCTTATTAGTTCATGCCAGGCGTAGGCTACTGATTCACTATAATATGTCGTCGGGAACATACTACACTGCAAGTTGCGCTTATTAGTTCATGCCAGGTGTAGGCTACTGATTCACTGTAATATGTCGTCGGGTACGAGACAACACTGCAAGTTGTACTGTTTTAGTTCATGCCAAGTGAACACTGATTTACTATAATACGTCGTCGGGTACCAGACACCACTGCAATTTGCCCTTATTACTGCATGCCAGGCGTTCTGATTTACTAAAATACATCGTCGGGTACCAGACTACACTGCAAGCTGCCCTTATTAGTTCATTCCAGGGATACCGATATACTTTTGTAAGCCTATAATACAAGTCGTTGTTTTTGTTTCATGTCAGACGTAATAATTATCCATGGTACGTCGGATGCCAGATGCTAGACGACAGTGCGAGACGCTTTTGTTGATTCAAACCAGACATAATAATTCAGTATAGAACACAGATTACCAACTTAAATGCAATTCGCCATTATTGGTGCATGCCAGGAGTACTGATTAAATAAAAGTTCAGTAATTCGAACGTGCACCTTTACTATAGTAATGTCGGGTACGAGACAACGACGCAAGTTTCCATTGTTGCTTGATTTGAGACGTATACATTTTCTAAAGAACGTCGAAACTAGCAAACGAAAGAAGACTAAAACGGGATGGTTTTCTGTACTCATGTGGTAAGAGAAAAGGCGTTAGTTATATCGGTTGATTATTAATGAGCATGAAATAAAATACTGTATTTATAATTGATCCGTCCCGCGAGAAAACCAAACATTGTAGACTAGGCGTAAAGTATCGATATTGATCAGCCTAAGCATGTTGCGCGGGTTAACCCGGACGGACACGTTTCTCTTCCTGTGGATGTTCTGTTTTAGGAATCATTTCTCTATACTTTTATACATCTATCGAATCTGGGTCGATACATTACGCAGAGACCATACCGTGGGTTTTCTCGCGGGACGGCTCAATTATCTTATTATCTCACCGATACTTTTACCATAGCTTATTAATTATATCTTCTTATTCTATATTTGCGGACAGTTTAGCTTAAACATCAGATCAATTCAGTCATGTTTCACAGACGCCGTTAATGTAGTTTGAAGGATCACTTACAGACATTCGATATAACAATAACCAATTAGAAATATCCATTTCAGACACTCATTATCGAGAATGATTGGAATATGAAATTCCTTGGCTCATGTCGAGCTTCCATAGCTTAGTTGGTAACGACAATGGCCATTGATGGAGGGGTCGTGGGTTCAAACTAATTACAAATAGAACAGTGCTATATTGCAAAATTACTTGACTCATGTGGAGCTTCCATTACTTAGTTGGTAACGACAATGGCCATCGATACAGGGGTCATGGGTTCAAACTAATTACAAATAGAACAGTACGATATTGCAAAATTAATTTAGAGTGCGATCAAATCAAGAAGCGAAGACTTTCAAAATATTAATGATAACTTGGTATCGCGGTATTAGGATGTATTGCATCATTTGTAGTTGTATATACGTATTCGGTATGCTACATTAAGGACATGTGGACTAAATTACGGATTAAATATCGCATCAAATGTTGGTATTGAGTACTCCGGTACATGCTTGCTCTATCATAGGATATTCGTTAAGAACGAATGATTTCACCACTGTATACCCTGACGGACAGACTACGTACCATATTGGACAACTCTTTGGGGGAGTTATGGCATTATAATATAATGTTCTTGTATTGAAGCATATAAAGCTAATATTTGGTGAGTAGACACTAGTTTTGTTTTATTTCATATTTTTTATTTGAAAATAGTAACGTCATTCGGTTTCAACCAATGGGTGAAACTATAACTACAAGTTGCCTGGGAAGAATGTTGTATTAAGTACTGTCGAGAAAGTTAAAGAGCTTCATGTTTTCATTGAACTTGAAGTCATGATATTCTGTCCAAAAATGGTTAAACTGCTGTTTAAAAAAAATCGACTAAATCAAACGATCTAAGAATGTTTAGATGAGTAAATTCTTTGACACGGGACACTTTTATTGTCAAGATTTCATGTTTCGGTAGACTAATTTGAATCTATGACGACACTTTAAGACTCGTGTGTTTGACAAATATATTTATATATATTTATTCTGGTAAGTGTTCGATCGCGAGGCATTAAGGAAGAGACACTGTAAATGTCTTCAGACGGATAAATTGTTGTCTTGAATGAAATTAGTCACCTTTTATTCAAGATGCTCTTTATCAGGTGAGTCATTCCAACTTTATTGTATAAAATATAGTAATGGGCGTCCCTCCTTGGCATTAAGGTTTGTCACGTAAGGCATTACGACTGACTTTGTGGTGTTAGGTTACATGAATCAATAGTACCAGTAGATTACCTTGGAGACTCGGTGGTGTTAGGTTACATGAATCAATAGTACCAGTATAATACCTTGGTAACGCTTTGATATAAGTGAAAATGTTTTGAGAGCAGCGTTAAACGTTATAAAAAAAAACACCTATTAAACGCATCTGCTGCAGACAATTTTTGAAAGCACTGTGAAAAGAGTAGAAATTTTCCATAATAAATTCATTTTTAAATTCGTCTGCTGCTGTTGACTTCTAGTATGTAGGATCGGGCTATTCGGGTCAAGGACACTTTTCAAACAGCTTTCCCTATTATAACTAGTATATATACTAATTGTTTGTCTTCTTGTGGTTTAAGTCTCATTCTGAAGTTATTTTATCCATATCTTTGGAAGTTCATGTGATACGTTGTATTAAACCTAAAAAATAGACACTTTTTTTCCCTAATGAGAACCCATATTTGTCAGGTGTAAGAATAGACAAATCTAAAAACTTTGAAATAAGGGAAAAAACATATTTATAATATTTAACTTTTTCTGAAACTTCTTCAGGTTATTGCAATAACTATCGTTTATCAAGATTTAAAAAGAAAAGTATATGTCATTGCTTAACATTTTTCATTTTTTCTTGTCTGAATGGTAAAATGTTAAAATATGAATAAATATTTATTTATTTTTCAAACATATCTTCAAATGTCATGAAAGTTTTCCAATATTTAAAATTGATATATATGGACTTTAATATATGTTCTTTTTACCCAGCAAAAATTAGGCCCTTTGTCTAAAACAAATTTAAACCACTTTGTTTTAAATTTTTAAGCATTATAAAATGGTATAATGACTAAAAAGGTTTTAATTGTCAGTAAAATCAGAAGATTTAATAACAATGTAACATTTTTTTTTTTTTTTTTTAAATTTCACTTTCTCAGTTCAGTACATCCTTTGCAATTACTATCTGCAGTTTAACCTCTCCTGAACAATATCTGGCTGAGGCAAATACATATAGCCATTCTAGAGAGAGGATTATAATTGAGATGTTTATATTTTATACTATAGAAATACATTTTGACACATCTCATTCCTCAATAAGAAATATTGAAAACATTGTAACATTGTAACAAGGACACACATGCATGGTACATGTAGCCATATATATTGTAAAAGTTGACTTAAATGTCGTTATTTACTCATGGAAGTTCATATTTAAAACATTATATATTTGTGTGTAAAAACCTGCATATATTCCTGTGCAGATTGTTACTCTCAGATGCAACACGACGGACTAAAATTTCGTATTTTACCGTACCAAATATGGTAATGTTACGTCACTGAAATATAATGTGACGTCATTGAAATATGATTTTACGTCATTCAGAATGCGGTAGTGGGGCGTAATTCAAACGCCATTCATACATTTTATTATATATGTGAAAACTGTGTTATTATGTTATTGAAAATATAGAAATTTATATAATCTTCATTTATTCTGTTTTTCTTAAAAGTTAAACTAGGTTTAAATAAAAGGAGAACTGTCAACCTTTATCCTCGCGAGATATCATTGTTCCACGCGCCTCGAAGTACAATACAAAGCTGGGTACCGCTAATGCAAAAGAATATTCCCTATAACTACAAATGTATCCATTTTATTCGGAGTTCGATGACTTATAATTCCGTAGCGGCGGATGTGGATTTAATAAATGCACATGCCAATATATGATATGTGATTTTCTATCGTATCGTTTATCTGGATTATTGATTTATTTTAATTTTTGATTTATTTTAATTATTGATTTATTTTAATTATTGGAGTTTAACGCCGTTTACACATTTTGTTCAGTTATATCACGGCTGCATGTTCATCCAACCATGTGTTTCATGACTTTCTCGCACCAGTAAACCACACACAATAGTTTGTAAAGACAATAAGCTATTTTCCCACATAAGCCCTCATAGTTACCGAGCTTAGCGGCTCTATATCAGTCAAGCAATTATTCAAATATAATCGAATAAATAGTTTGTAAAGACAATAAGCTATTTTCCCACATAAGCCCTCATAGTTACCGAGCTTAGCGGCTCTATATCAGTCAAGCAATTATTCAAATATAATCGATAAAAAAAAATCAAAAATAAGCCTGTACTTTCGATTATTTGCAAAATCGAATGACAGTTAAGGATAGTCCACCTTTTTATTGACTCATTCTGTCACGGGTTGACAAATATATTGCATCCGGTTACGCTAAAGGGATAGCATTGCGTCTGGTGTTAATGTGTCTGGAAACAATAAGCCGGTAGTCCTGGTGTTTTACCATTTTATAGACTTAATGTTGGGATTTATACATAGTTTTATACTCATCAATATTGTCTCTGTGGTTAAATGGTATTCGATTTGGTGCGTTTAATAATGATAATACTGCCATATGACTATTTTCACATATAAGCTAATTAATAGGATTAAATATAATAGACCTACACCCATCTCATATTCATCACATATAACTAGACTTTAGAGATTTTATGATTATGCTGTAATCAATATCAGCTGTTGACCTTTTATTATAATGATGATTAGATCTAAATGATAACAAAACAAAGAACTATAATGTGAAGACACGTCTATCGAAACGGAGTATGAACCCTGCATCAAATACAACAGAGTCTGCAGCAAATATCTTTGATAAATTCAAGGCAAAAACAATGGGAAATCTCTAAAATCGTCTTCACCAATGGGCTAACACTCTATATTGAAAAGCAGCCAGTTTCTTTGAATGTTTTGTGTCAGAAGTACTCATGTGAGAAAGCTAGGATACACATGAGGAGGTGAGCTGGCCGCGTTTATATAACTGAACAATTGTTGAAAATAGCGTTAAGCCCCCAATCAATCAAGCATTAGGTTAACACCAACGTAGCTTTAAACTTATCCGAAACCGGGGAGGCTTTTAAATCCCAAATGTGCATGGCGCGTCAGTGTAGAACAGTCTTATGTCGAATTAAAGAAATGGTTTTAGCTTCTGAACGATTTTGTTATTTTAAGCACAATACCACATTCAACCACTAATTATCTGTTTGACCTGCAACATGTTACATCCAATCCACACTTAACATTTGCTCTTTAGAGGTCCCTTTTTTTAGACCCCTTCTTTAGTATATATAGGGTTAAGCCATGCCCTATGGCCTTTGGGAGATATCTTAAAAGTTGTAACCAAATCAAGATAAATACATGTATGTATTCATACTACTTTTGAAAAGTGAACATAGCATTATTGTCAAAACCCCGATTATTGTACACTGGTTCTTTAGTCAGAGTGAAAAAAGGAATGCTGTTGTGTATGAAGGGTTAAGGTTTTCATTGTTGCTGACAAGATCTACGTCCTAATTATATGTACTTAGTATGCTATTTACGTCTATCTATTGTATAATCTTTTGTCTCTAATTTGTTTTTGTTCTTTGACGAAAATGTAGATTGAACAGATTGCTTGGAATAGTATTGCTAATTTCTGCCTAACCAATCTTGTCCCTATGAAGTCATGTGAACTTTAGCATATACGTATTCCAAATGTGACAGGTCTCAACCATTGAACGATGACTAATCTAAAGCTAAAAACGTGACAGATATCTCTTTGAAATAAGACAAAATTACGTCGCTTTACTTAATTTGAATCTGCCAAAACCGTCTAAAGGTTTCTCTCGAATTGACCCTATACATTTAGATATTCTATACATTGGGATCATTCGGCAATAAATGGTTTTCAATCTCGATTATTTGTTTGAGTTATCTCCCCTGGTGTTACCTAACGATTTTGTAGGCGACAATGTGTTTGACTGAAACAAAAGTCAATCTGAAATGACCTGTAACAAGCAGGCGTCATATATATACGAGTGTTTGCTACTGCAATGAAGTTTATGTCAGATGTTTAATGGGATTGAGAAACAGCTTATCATAGTTTGTCAATTAAGGAACTTTGAGGAAAAGTTAAATGCATTTTTTCAAAATAACTCTTGTCTAACTCATACAAACAATTTGATTGTAGTTATTACAGAGGTGCAGTCTTGACTGGTAACGCTGTATTGGTTATTAGAAGGCATGGCATATCGGTAGATATTAATAACGTACTCTCTCGCTGTAGTGCCTCGTTGGCTTTTTATCGATAAAGACTTCTTTACAGGGGACAAGAAGCCGGGTTGCCGCAGTAGTCTTTCTCTATCAGCATACGTATAGACGTTATTATCTAACACCTCCAGGTCAATCAATAGAGGTAATAAAGTTATATAAGGGAATGAATTAGTAATATCGTATTCGCTGGTTACATTATTATTGTAGGTTTATGATTTAGTAGGATTCTTATTCAATAAAGTGTGCTGGAATTGAGGTATATGCAAACTGTGCTGGCATTGAGGTATATGCAAACTGTGCTGAAATTCGAGTTAATGTAAATATTGTTTGGATTATAATTGATATAAAGTGTATAGGGATTTTAATAAATATAAAGTGTTCTTGGATTTGAATTGAAATAAAAATACTGATATTCTAGTTCAAATGAAATGCACTGGGATTACAGTTGATATAAAGTGTACTATCATTCTAGTTAATATCAGAGACATATGAAAACCTATATGTCTCTGTTAATATAAACTATGTTGGGATTCTTGTTAATATAAAGTGTACTGGCATTCTAAGTACTATAACGTGTACCCGGTTTCTAGTTAGTTCAAAGCGTACTCAGATTTCAAATTATATAAAGTTATTCTGTTTTCTAGATAACATAAAGTGTACTGGTATTTTAGTAAATATGGAATGTACTTAGATTTTAGTTAATATAAGTAATAAATTAAGTTAGTAAATCTGTTATTAAACTGGCATGTGTATAAAATATAATAAAAATTTAATTCAAAGTATAGCTTATTCTGAACTTCTAGTAAATATAACGCTTAATTGAGTTCTAGTTAATAATATATCTATAGGTGCTACCTATTTACGAAATAAAGTTAAATGTTTGAAAAAGAATATTGCCAAGTTTTTAACAATATTTTCATTTTCAGATTTAAGTAATTCAATAAATTTAATCATACTTGGATGTTTCCAATAATATGTTTTGATATATAGCATCCGTATATCAGAACATATTGGACATTCTATAAAAAGTGTTTTACATAATTTACATTTTCTTTAATTATTTTGTATTTGGTTTGGTTTGAGCCATCTTCTAGCTTCCATTTCTAATATATGTGCAGAAACAAGAATTCTGGTTAGAGCGATACTAAATTTATCTATTTTAATTGAATGTAAATATGTTTGGAAAACGAAATCAGAAAAAAAGTATATATGTTCTAGCTCTTGAAGATGTTTGTGAATCAGAATTCCATATCTGAAAATAATTATCATAAAATCTTCGTTTAACATTTTCGACACCTTGGTTTAACCATACAATATTAAAATCTACTAAATTGAAACAATGGAAGATAATTCAACATCATGTCAAACTAATTTTTGATATATTTTCCATTTGAAGACATAGTTATTTTAAACCAATATTTAACTACTCTCATAATTCTCTTAACTTTGAGTGGATATTTACCAAGTTCTCCATAAATGAAAGCATTTTGAATATATACCGACCGTGGATTGAAATCGCAAAATCGCATAGCCTATTCAGGTTGATCTACATAAACCTAAGCGGCCTAATAATTCACATTTTAGTTTTCATCGAGGCTTTGTCACAAACTGATGATTTTTCCGTCGTCTGTCCATCCCACTTCAACTTAGTTGATCATAATTTGTGTTTCCGTTTAATTGCTATACTAACAAACTTATGTTGAAACATTACAAGGAACGTGCATATTTATCTATTTCGGTCATACTTTGTTTTTCCGTTTAATTGCTATACTAACAAACTTATGTTGAAATAATACGAGTAACATATTTATCTATTTCGGTCATACTTTGTGTTTCCGTTTATTTGCTATACTAACAAACTTATGTTGAAACATTACAAGGAACGTGCATATTTATCTATTTCGGTTATACTTTGTGTTTCCGTTTAATTGCTATACTAACAAACTTATGGTGAAACATTACAAGGAACGTGCATGTTTATCTATTTCGGTCATACCTTTTGTTTCCGTTTAATTGCTATACTAACAAACTTATGTTGAAACATTACAATGAACGTGCATATTTATCTATTTCGGTCATACTTTTTGTGTCCGTTTAACTGCTATACTAACAAACTTATGTTGAAACATTACAAGGAACGTGCATATTTATCTATTTCGGTCAAACATTACAAGGAACGTGAATATTTATCTATTTCGGTCAAACATTACAAGGAACGTGCATATTTATCTATTTCGGTCAAACATTACAAGGAACGTGCATATTTATCTATTTCGGTCATACTTTTGTTTCCGTTTGATTGCTATACTAACAAACTTATGTTGAAACATTACATGGAACGTGCATATTTATCTATTTCGGTCATACTTTTGTTTCCGTTTGATTGCTATACTAACAAACTTATGTTGAAACATTACAAGAAACGTGCATATTTATCTATTTCGGTCATACTTTTGTTTCCGTTTAACTGCTATACTAACAAACTTATGTTGAAAAATTACAAGGAACGTGCATATTTATCTATTTCGGTCATACTTTGTGTTTCCGTTTGATTGATATACTCGGAAACCTAAAACAACATTCACTGATATACCAACAAACTAACCATATAATAAAACGAGGAAAGTCAGTTTAACGTGTCTTTTTTTGGAGGTTTATCCCTTAATCACTGCTTGGAGTCAGTCACGCATTGGTCCGTTCAATTTCGCAGTTGTGTTGAAACGTATCAACTTCTTACCTGGTATACAGATATAAGGTGCCCTCCCTGGCGCTCAGGGTTGCGGGGTTAGCATTAAAACTGACTGGCTGGTGTCAGGATAAATGGATCAGTAGTACCCAGGAGAAACGCCGTGATATAACTGAAAAATTGTTGAAAGCGGTGACAAGAGCAGGACACACGCTGATTAATTCCCTGTGACATATATTGGAGTTATTCCCCTTTGCCACTTTATCTAGCTAATAATGATTTAGTACCGCCTCGATGGTGTAGTGGTAGAACGTCCGCACTTTGCATTATCTGCAGCAGCAGTCGACGTTTGTGTCAAGGGCAGAAGAGTCTCATAGTGAGCAGTTTGTTCAGTTTTATTCAATCATTATACTTTCCAAAACGGACAAGTCCAATATAATTCTGCTGCGATGTTGATTTCAAATAATTTCACAAATTTGTTTCTGCAGTTACTCACGAACATATCGGTTGAGTTGTTGATATCCTCTGACCATCAGGGACACAACTGTTCCGTCTAATATGAAATTTAAACAAACATTTATTTGATGTCCCTTTACCAGGTAAACAATAACAACTATCAATTAACCTTTCCCACATAAAAACGCTTTCTGACGCCTCTGCAGCAGACGACTTTTGAAAACATTGTGACAAAAGAAGAAACTGCTCAAAATACGCACATTTTTCCTTTTGCCACAATATTTTCATACTTTGTCAGTAAGTTAACCTTCCTTTATAGAGATTGTTCGTGTTTTTGATAAGATGTGTTCAAAGTCGACTGCTGCGGATTTGTTGTATGTGGGAAAGGGTTAAGGCAAAAATAGTGACAGTTGTTAGAGTTATTATTTCTCCTTAAGCCAGCAGAACATGCATATTTGTCCTCGTGTACCATTTACTTACTTCTAACGTGTATTTACAAGACCAACAGCAAATTGGAAACGGAAGTCAGATGTCTCGCACATCTTATTGATTAATTGGGGTTTAACGCCATTTAATCACGGCGGCCAGTTAACTTACCCATGTGTTTCATGGCTTTCTCACAACAGTACTCCACACATCATTCTTTCCAAGCAACTGCCTGCTTTTCCACATAGACTGTTAGCCTATTGGTGGAAGACAAATGACGTTTGTCGCATTGACTTTTATCAAACGTCGGAAGGAATGTTGCCCGAGCTGGGGTCCGAACTGACAACTCCTGGATTGACAGCCCGTGTCGCTTCCGGGGCCCGGCTAGTACTTGCACCGCTCATCTAACAACTAAACAAGAACGTGAATGTCTTTCAAATGGGTGGCGGTTTGCGACCAGTGTATCTATAGATCATCCAGAAAGCGTACGTGCATACATAATTGCAGCCATATGTGCTAGTTCATGGGACAGTTTACACGTTAGTTGGTGTGCACATTGTATATTCAGATCAGTCACAAAACTTAAAATGGATCTACACTGTTCACATATTACTGACACAAGCATGTTAGAAGCTTCTGTCAACTTGTGTAGAACCTGATACGACTGAGTAGATGTTCATGTTGATATGGGCCTGCATTGTTCATAAATGCCAGGCCGAGTTATACATTATACTTTAAAAGTGCATTTACTGGCTGCCATTCTTGGCGCTCAACGTTACGGGGTTAGCATTACGACTGACTGGCTGGTGACTGGATAAATTGACAAGTAATACTGGAACTTACCCACGCCGTTTTATAAATGAATATTTGTTGAAAGTGGCGTAAAGCGACAATCAATCAATCAATCATAAATGTCACCTTGTACGTTTTCCCATGCACACGCTCATTTGGTTTGTATTCTTCTAACTCGGCTTTCGTTTGAGAATTCACATCTATTATGTGGGTATTTTTTCTGAACAAAGTGCAATGCAATTCGATATGAATTCTTTGTAGAAATACGAATCTTAGAAATGTCACAAATATGAGAAAACTTCCAAAAAATGGATAACATTAAGTAGGAGGATCTGTCAGAAATTCAACAGAAGAGATTACTTATACTAGTATTGAGCATTGTGAAGTGCTATGAGAACAGAGAAAGAAATCAATCAACTTTAAACTTCAGACAAAAACGTGCTTTAATTGAAAAATTCAGTATGCTTATGCTCTTTCCATGATACGTAGGATTTAAAACGCATTTTCGGCAGTCGATTTCGAACACATTGTAGGAAAAAGTGAAGTTGCTTGAACTTCATTGTAGGGGGAAAACCAATGGTTGAAATACATCCCTTCCAACCATACCTTCAGTAAGTTAAATGCCTTCATTATTTAATAATACAAGAACACTATCATTTTACGTTTTGTTGAATCTTATTCCTTTATTTCTATATGCAAAAAAAAAAATGTATTAAGTTAATTGGATTTTGCCCGGCAACGATCTAAAATTTCACTTTTGATATCTGAAAGATAAGATGATAATGATGACAGTAAATACATATTGCATGGCTTCCAGTGTGACAGTTCCTATTGTCAACTTAAGGGGAAATACTGTTACCCGAGGCGAATACTCTTCAATGGTAAAACTACTTGGGGAGACGCCATCATGCAATAATAGTTCTAAGATGGATCCACTGTACGCAGATGCATTAAGACACAAACTCGCTAGACTCGGCTAAACTTTAAAAGAACATGTATGTCAAAATGTGTGAGCTGAAGAAATTAAAATTGAAATGTAAGGATGGGTATTAAATCAATTATGGACATTTTTGAGTCAACATTAGACACTTTTGGCCGTCGGCACTTTCACAAACACACCGGCAAAAGGAGAAGTTGCTCTGCCTGACCCCCCCCCCCCCCCAACCCCCCCCCCCCCCCCCAACCCCCCCCCCCCCCCCCCCAACCCCCCCCCCCCCCCATACCCATACACACACACCACAAAAAAAAAGTTCAGCTACATATATTGGACCGTAAATCTTACACAATTACACACTATACATGTTCTTAGACAACAACAAAACACATTTTACTGACAAGCTTTCGAATAGTCGAGCGTGCTGTCATGAGACATCCCTTTGTTTAACATTGTATTCATAACGATATCAAACATACACTTCCAATATTATCAGTGATTTATTTTATAACAGAGATGATTTCAAAATAAACGACTTTATATGATTATAGCTCCGGCAAAACCAACCTTATGACACTTGCGCAGTTTTATCAGGTTTTGAACTGTTTGTCTAGTATGCATAGAAGAAGACGAAGGGACTTGCAGATTGATTCAACAATTATGTAAAACTGTAGGATGGATGGGCAGATGTTTATAAGAAAACACTTTTTAAACTCAAGCTAAGGTTGTTTTTTCTGGGTCACCGCTCGCTGAAATGTATATCAGATTAACGGTTAAGGTTGATAATATTGTTGATTTTATATTTCCAGATTGATCAATGAGTTCGTCAAGGAAATAATCAGAAGTGAATGTACGTGTGTTGTAGAATGGACATTGACAGAGCCAATGTTAACGGTTTCTATCAGTGGTATGTGAACAGTTAACATAAAACCGTCTACCTCTCTGAAAACAGTATATACATGAAGCAGGATATGACAATTGTGTTCGATAACGATGATTTCGTAGGGGAGAGACCATAGGAACACAACATATAATAAGGATGAACCAGTCATCAGAAAACCTGGAGCCGTACCGGAGTGAACTACTGAACTCTGTCAGTATATGGTACAGTTATTGGCATGGCTATGTCAGTCTAGTAGTATGTGCTGTAGGAATACCACTGAACATCTTAAATATCATCGTACTGACGCACAAAAAGATGCAAACGCCTATCAATTGTGTCTTAACATGGCTAGCAGTTTCGGATACATCAACTATGCTGTCATACGTTCCATTCGCTGCACATTTTTATTGTCACTTTTCTGCACACTCCATGTCGGCTGAAAAGAATAGTAAAGCGTGGATGAATTTCTTGTTGGTGTATCTGAACTTTTCCGCGACGACACACACTATATCGATATGGCTTGGTGTCGCACTAGCTGTGTTCAGATTTAACCATGTGAAATCCCCAGCCAAGGGAAACCTTACACGCATGCGAAGGCTTATACGGTCAAGACTAGTTGTGTGTTTCATTTACGTGACATCTATTATATTGATGATCCCTCATTATATAAGTTATAATCTGATGGAATATGACTTTTCAGACAACACGACCGCTTACGTATTCGAGCCATGGAGCTTGGGTTCAAGGAAAACGAAACCAGTCGTTCTAGTGGCCTTGTTTTTGTACTGCATTGTGGCGAAACTGGTACCGTGTGTGCTGATCATAGTTTACGGTGGCTTACTTTTGCGCACGGTGAATAACAAAATACGGACCAAGCGACGGCGCCTGTCAGAGCTTGGATATAACTCTTCACAGAGAACACGTGATACGTCTAGAACAACGCTAATGCTTCTTATAGTGATAGTTTTATTTCTGTTAACAGAATTACCACAGGGCATTCTAATTTTGTGTTGTATATTTATGAAGAAGTTCTTTGACAATGTTTATATTCCACTCGGGGATGCCATGGATATTATTGCGCTCATTAACAGTGGCATCAACTTTGTCTTGTACTGCTCCATGAGTCGGGAATTCCGTAAGACTTTCATTGCTATGTTTTGCTCATGTACTCAAAATGTTTGTCAACAAAAACCATGTTTCTCAACAGAACTTCAAAGTGACAACATTCGATCTTCGCTTACAGGTGTGATACCAGGTACAGAGAAGCGGTGTTCAAAAGTATCATTAAGATAATCTACCCGTGTTTCTTTATCGGAAGGTTTGCAACGTTTAAGATTCAAATTGAATTTTCATTCACTTTTCTTTTCTCCCTATAAATTGAACTCTTGCAGTATCGTGGATGATATTGCAGTTAACACTATTCTTGTGATATTGTCTCCAGTAAATACTAATGGACATATACCCCTTTATCCACCTTGTACAATTCAATATCTTCGTACAGGGGCCAGTAACCGGACTAGTATGCGAAAAATAGAAAACAGAACATGTGTTTGATGTTGAAATTGGAGATTTTAGAATAAAAAATGCCTTAAATTTAGTTAAATTCACAATAAACTTAGATCAATCAGGGACGTAGATAAGAGGGATAGGTAACTAAACTGTATACTAAAATATCACCCGTGCCAACATTTGTACCAAGTAAAACAAAAAGACTATTCAAGATATGAAAATAAAAAATAAAAATTATGGAAGTTCAAACATTTTTCTATTGCAATAGATAAAAATATTTTAATATTCTACAGGTTTTGATAATATGTTATCCTTATGAAAATGTCAGTCTATTAATTTTTGGAAGAAAATAATATAATTCAGAAATCCCAATATCTGTGTCTTTTAAACCAGTCAGTGTTCAAAATACAACGAAATTCCAATTCTTCATTGTATCTCTAACTTAAGTTGAAATTTTAAGCTTTCAGAATATGTATGTTTTGTTTATGTGCCAAATGTGACTTCAAAGTTTTATTTGCTACAAATGTGAAAATTTTGACAATTTATTTCTATGTGTGATATTTTAACCAGATAACAGGTGTACATGTGGAGTTGCCTATCCCTCTTATCTATGTCCCTGGATCAATATAAAACATTGTTCTATATGTGGGCGAAACAACCGCCGCATTTAAACGGCCGTTAAGCCCAGATGAGGCGAACCTCCTGTCAGATGATAATGTAACTGCTAATACTAATTTAAACAAATACAAATATGCTAAATATTTATCTCTATGTAAATTGTTTGTGAAGAAACTATAAACTCTTAAAATGTACACAGAAATGAAATCCATGCTCCAAATTAGACCTCTGATTGGTCAATTTCAAGAATGAATATGCTTCTGACCAATCGCACAGATTCTGAGTACAGCTTAAACTTGTATAGTCTGAGAGCCTGTGGTCATGTATTCATCATTTTGTGGCAAAAAATATTTTTAGTTATTTACCTGTAACAATTAAGCGTCATTCAAGCGAAAACGCACGATCGTTCATACAGAGGCTTTTTGATGCCCCAGCAGCAGACGACTTTTGAAAACATCGTGACAAAAGAAGGAATTCATCATGAATAATTTCTCCTTTTACCAAAATATTTTCAACTCAATTATTAACTAATAGAGTGTTGTCATATTCGACTAAATTACTTCTGATTTTTTGTTGTATATGGCAACGGCTTAAAAGGAGGTTGAGGTAGCTCTTACTTATTCTTTGATTGTTTGTGAATATATTGAATTATCTATTTATAGATTGTGGTTTAAAGGTGCTGAACTCCAGATTATAGATAGTGTCAAAGTTTTAAAACTGTTCAAAATTTGTCTTGAACTATTATAAGCATAGTTGTTGGATGAAATAAGAGTAATAATTTCACTTTCCAGTACAATAAGCATCTAAATATTGATCGTTTATGTTTCATTTTTACTGGGTAAACATACCCAGTAAGCCAACTTTTGTACATTTTTACGACTTTCAATTGACTGTTTTTCAAAGTTTACTGCCAAAATAGTTTTGAACTATTTATTACTTACTTTGTTGTCACTATAAGCGATATTTGCAGAAGTTTCAACATTTCAAATGTTTTAACTCCATCTGGAATTCAGCACCTTTAACGTATTTTTTAAACAAGATTACTGTTATATCACGGCAGCCAGCTCGCTTGGCATGTATTCCATGACTTGCTTGCACGTCAACTCTACACAATATTCTTCAAAGGCAACTTGCTATCTTTCGAAAAACATACAATGTTCAGCCCATTGTTAGACGAGAAATGACGCAAGGTGAAAATACTGAATTATGGGAGAAAGCCGAAGTTCACACTTACAACCAGTGTATCACCAAAATAGAGTCGTGGATCAAACTGTTGACCGATGCATGAACTACAATATTTCTGTTATAACTCGCATTAACTATACAATCGAGGGAATTCCGCTGAGTACCACCCACACAATAAGCTATAATTATTACAAAATATACCCCACCTCCTATCTGGGACCATATCAGAAAGGCTCGTCAGTTAGTAAAGGTTCAATATCGCTTTTCCGGAAAGAGTAGGTTAAACTCTACTCGTGGAGGACAGTGGTGCAGTGGTAGAGTGTCGGCATCTCGTATCAAAGGTCCCGGGGTAGAATCCCGTGATGAGCGGGTTCTGCCTTTGGGACTTTTCCACACAAACGCCGCGAGTACTGGTTATGTCTCCAGGAAGCAGACATCGAGTGTAATTCATATAAACTTTAAGCTTGTTTCGCAATCGATGTAAAAGAAATAAGTTTAAACTAAATATTACTGTACATCTGCTCCGTCTTGTAAGATTATACACACGTTGACAGAAGCAACTAATGAGCGTGTTGACAGAGTGGATCCTTCTGATCTTGATCTACACTGTTCGGAACATCCAACGTGCACATTCTCCAATTGACAAATTGAATTTGTAAATGATCACACATTTAGATCTTTATATGTCAAAAATGTCTATTCCATTAAAAATATATAATTCAATTTTACGGCCATAGGCCTTCTTCGGGTTATATTTAACAAAGATCACACACTTTGTTGCGTCCATCTTGAAAACATTGAACAGGTGTGTGATCCCTTTTAAATATGACATAAAGAAGGCCTATGTCGTATGGTTGAATAATAGAGTGTGGTTTTTGTTATATATTTAACTGTTTCAATTAAACAAATCATGTTTGAATGTTTCTGTTCGTCATGTCATATCTCCACACTTACGTTAGCAACCTATGTATCGTGAGTTCGAACCCCGGCTTGGCCATTCATTCGTCCTGGTGATAGTAGAACCAGCTATACTCGTCTTCAACTAATGGGTTAACTAGTCTTTGTTGGACCATAGTTAGTTGCCTTAGGAGAATTATGCGAGGATTACTGGTGCGAGAAAGTCAGGGAAAACACGTTAGGCGAACTGGTCCTCGTGATATAATTCAAACCCCGTTAATACACCATTACAACCCGTTAATACACCGTTACAACTCGTTAATACACCGTTACAACCCGTTAATACACCGTTACAACTCGTTAATACACTGTTACAACCCGTTAATACACCGTTACAACCCGTTTATACACCGTTATAACCCGTTATAAACCCGTTTATACACCATTACAACGCGTTAATACACTGTTACAACCCGTTAATACACCGTTATAACCCCGTTAATACACCGTTACCACCCGTTAATACACCGATATCACCCCGTTAAAACACTGTTACAACCCTTTAATACACCGTTATAACCCCGTTAATACACCGTTACCACCCGTTAATACACCGATATCACCCCGTTAATACACCGTGACAACCCGTTAATACAACGATATCACCCCGCTAATACACCGTTACAACTCGTTAATACACCGATACAACTACTCGTTAATACACCGTTACAACTACTCGTTAATACACCGTTACAATCCGTTAATACACCGTTACAACTACTCGGTAATACACCGTTACAACTACTCGTTATTACACCGTTACAACCCGTTAATACACAGTAACAACCCGTTAATACAACGTTACAACCCGTTAATACACCGTTATAACCCGTTATAAACCCGTTTATACACCATTAAAACCCGTTAATACACTGTTACAACCCGTTAAAACACCGTTACAACCCGTTAATACACCGTTATAACCCCGTTAATACACCGTTACCACCCGTTAATACACCGTTACAACCCGTTAATACAACGATATCACCCCGCTAATACACCGTTACAACCCGTTAATACACCGATACAACTACTCGTTAATACACCGTTACAACTACTCGTTAATACACCGTTACAACCCGTTAATACACCGTTACAACTACTCGGTAATACACCGTTACAACTACTCGTTATTACACCGTTACAACCCGTTAATACACCGTAACAACCCGTTACTACAACGTTACAACCCGTTAATACACCGTTACAACTCGTTAATACACCGTTACAACTCGTTAATACACCGTTACAACCCGTTAATACACCGTTACAACTCCAACCAATTAATTGCCTGACGCCTTTCAATTACTCTAAGCGGTCCTTAATCTATCCATACAGATCGGTTGTACGATGCCTATTTTCGTTAATATACCGTTACAACCAGTTGATACACTGTTACAAACCCGTTAATACACCGTTACAACCGCTTAATTCACCGTTACAACCCGTTAATACACCGTTATAACCCCGTTAATATCACGTTACCACCCGTTAATACACCGATATCACCCGCTTATACACCGTCACAACCCGTTAATACACCGTTAATACACCGTTACAACCCGTTAATACACCGTTAAAACCCGTTAATACACCCTTACATCTCTTTAATACACCGTTACAACCCGTTAATACACCGTTACAACTCGTTTATACACCATTACAACCCGTTAATACACCGTTACAACCCGTTACTACACCGATACAACCCCGTTAATACGCCGTAACAACCCGTTAATACACCGTTACTACTCGTTAACACACCGTTACAACTCGTTAACACACCGTTACAACTCGTTAATACACCGTTACAACCCGTTAATACACCGTTACAACCCGTTAATACACCATTACAACTCGTTAATACACCGTTACAACTCGTTAATACACCGTTACAACTCGTTAATACACCGTTACAAACCGTTAATACACCGTTACAACTCCAACCAATTAATTGCCTGACGCATTTCAATTACTCGAAGCGGTTCTTAATCTATCCATAAAAGATCGGTTGTAAGATGCCTATTTTCGTTCATTATGTCAATCCTCGGCCTACATTCTCTCTAACGTTTAACAAAGACAATGCGACACGTGCCCTTTCTACTAAACCAATTCGCTAACAATCTATGTAGACCCGGTAGCTCAATCGGTAGGGACGCGGGCTGTCAGTGCAGTGGTTGTGAGTGCGGGTCACAGCTCGGCCTATATTCTCTCTGACGTTTGACAAAGACAATGCGACACCCGTCCTTTCTATTCAACCAGTTCGCTAAACAATGTATATGGAAATGCAGCGAGTAGCGTTTAAAGACTGATGTATTGAGTACCGGTGTCAGAAAGCTAGAAAACACATAGATAGGTGAACTTGTCGCTGTGAGATGATAGAACAGTTGTGCAAAACGACGTCAAACCTCAAGCAATCGTTCATGACAATATTGATATGTATCAATAGTTAATTATGTTGGGCGATAATTGCCGACCGCATAGGATTTAGATCACTCACCAGAACCGAGCTAGAGACACCAGGGCCGGGGGCGTAGCTTTGCAATAATCAATGTATAGGCCGTCTCGTGAGAAAATCAACAGTGTGGACTCTGCATAAAGTATAGACCCGTATCAGCCTAAGCATGCCACACATGCCTACCCGGATAGACACTGTTCGCCTCCTGTGGATTTCTACTCTATACATCTATCCCCCTAAGACGGAATGTGTCGGCCGGATCAGTCTGCGCGGACAGCGCAGGCTGATCTGGTCGATACATTACGCAGATGTATATCGCCGCAGCTGCATTTTGAGGCATTTGAGGAGCTACATGTACGCCCCTGAGTGCCAAAGACTTAAACCGAATTCATTCAATCGGGGATTCTGCTCTTATAATTCGACTTCCCATATTCCTTGTTCTCATCGAAGAATATGCGCGATCCCCGAAATTTGTTGATTTATCAGAAGCACGCCGAGGCGATATAAATGCGTTATAAAGGGGCTTTGGGACATATTAGTAAAACTATTTTAGTCTGTAAGTTGTTTTCTCTCTCTCAAATGTCATAGTTCACTGTCATTTCATGAACCGTTTAATTCTACCAGTTGCCCTGTTCCCAAGAGATGTCTTCATTATTTTGTCCTGTAATTAATGTTTTGGATGAACATGACATGTTAAATAAATTAAATGTCAGTAAAGATGTCGGTAAAAATGATAACTCTTCTTTAAGATACAAGACCAAACCATGACTTGTAAGGTAATTGGTGATTCCAACCTTTACATGTGACACAATGCGGTACCACATTTTCAATAAGTATTCGCGTTCTGATTTACTTAAATTAATGTGCTTTTTACTACTGATTACATCAGATTTACTGCGTCTCTAACGTCCCTCAATAATATATTCCAGGGGACATCATAAAGTGTCAGTTATATTCCATTAAATAACTGTAGAGTTGAAGGTTAAATGATGTTGGCGCTCTGGGTTTTCAGAGTTAGCATTACGACTGACTGGCTGTTATCAGGATAAATGGACCAGTAGTACTGGTAACTTACCCAGGAAACGATGTGATATAACTGCCAAAACTGTTGAAAGCGGCGTAAAACACCAATAAATCAATCAATCAATAATTGCGGTGAGTGTTGTTGTATTGTCTTTGCGGTATACTTGTCTCACTGACATCATTATATTGTAATTTAAACATATTTGAAGTTAATCGCGAAATAATTTTGATAAATCAAAGTTGAGTTTTATAGCCAATAGTTTGTTGATTACATTAAGCATTTTTTCCTGTGTTCTCAATTCCCCAGACGCGACAGACTGAACACTTTTATACTAGAAAACTGGGAATATTCTTATCCAAAAGCTATGAAAATCTTCCAATGCCACGTTATTTAAAGCGAAGTTCGTTAACGACTTCCATGATAATTCGACATTAGAAATCAAGCAGCAGGTGATTTTTTAAAAAAATATGGGAGAAGGGAAACTTGGTCTCTTTTTTCAATGATGTTGTTTAGTCATTATAACTTTTGGGATCCCAATTGTTTATCATCAGATATTTATAAAGTAGATGACCTTTAGCCCTTTCCGACATCCTAAACAACATGATAAACGAATCAGAAAACATCGAGGCGGAAGTATGGAGTCTCTCTATAGATAAAAGTATAACTGTTTAAGTGTTAAATATTCGCAGAGCTGAAATTATTGCGGCGCAAGGGCTTATGGCTTATTGTTAGAATTTTCTCCGTTTGCCATAATGTTATCGAATGACGTCTTCTTATGAATGTACATAATTATTGAATAGGGTTGAAAACATTGTGGCAAAAGGAGATATTGCTCTTAATCAGCACTGTCTCCGTTTGCCACATTGTTTTCAAATGCAGCATTCTTCAGAGGGGCCAGAGGTCGTGTGTATGAGGGAAAGTGCTAAACTTCGGACGTTTAACTGTCATGCCATTTTAAAACTCTTCATTTTGAACTGTTCTTTATGTAAAAAAGAAATAAAAAGAAATTGATTTGCGTATTTGAAATAGTATTCAGCGTACAGATAACCAGTTTTCACATACAGACGCTTTCCGACACTCTGCAGCATACTTTTAAAACAATTTGGCAAAAAATGATTGCTTATAACGGGCAATTCATTCATCGTCTGGCAAAGCTATTTTAATGCCTTTATTTTTACATTTCTGTATTCGCTTATTGTCTGTGCAAATTGAAATCTCGAGTTCGGCATATTCCTTTTGATGTCAAATACTTAAAAATGAAATGACCTACCAGTCACGTGACAGTGAGTGTTCAAGTTACACGGAATATCCTCACCATAAAATCATATTGCAGCTCAACATCGTTTACAACAGTATTGTAGTTAAATCATGGGGACCGTTCGTTTAGTCATGGTACCGTGACGACAAACCATAACAAGGCTAGCTAGGAATTATGCATTGTCCAATGGCACACAAAGATCATTGCCGTGAGAGGGAATTAAACCTGTGACATAGTGTCCCAAATCCTCGACAATCGCAACGGAAAGCATGGATGGTAAATATATTGGCCGGGACACTTAATTTTGTCTGATTTTTTCACAGTATAATATCTTCCACAACGGACAGATAAGTAAATAAGTATGACGCATTACGTCTACTCTAACGTCGGTGATACATGTGTAGGTGAGGGAGCCTCGTGGAACTATTAGAAAATGAGTTCACTTATTACATAAGGAGAAAACTTTGGTACAATCTTATTACAATCTGACCTGAACTTGTAGGAGTAGTAAGCGCTCGAATAGATCTGATGACTGCATATTACAGGTCGTCTCAGAGTGACCTTTTAGTCAACCAATCACATTTCCGCTTACAAAATCGCTAGATATAAACAGGGGAGATAACCTATATCGATAAACGACATAGAAATGCAGTGATGTGGTCGAATGTTCAGATTGTGAATACTAACTATTTTTTCAGTGAACCGAGCGTTGATTGTATTATGTGATTTGATTGGACAGAAAAACGAGCACCTGTTGATCTTTATTTAAATGATTAATGTTAATTCAAGACGATCTTGTATGCGATGTCGTCGGATTCAATGAACACAAATCAAAGCATTTGGGTCTGATTTCTTGGGAAAATAATCGCAATATCACTGACAATTACTGCAACGAAAAAAAATAAACCATTCCGAAATGTCGATGTCCAGGTTGTTGTCCTTTTGGCGAATTCGCGAATATTTCATAGGAATTTACATACGTAGGGAGAAAAAAACACGTTATTTTGGTATAGTTCGATAGAGAAAAGCATTATTGATTGATTCCCTACTTCAAACTCATATATTTGTTCGAATACTTTGAATAAAATGAGTTGAAGAGAGGCGACCCAGAAAACTGTGTCCACCCTTGTTAATATCTATGCACAGAGTAGGTCATATTTTTCTTTAGGGGAGCAAGTCCCTGTGCACAAATCAAAGCATTTGGGTCTGATTTTAATGAAAGTGAGGGTGAACTATTAATAAACCCATCCTGTCTTTCTCTTGTCTAGTGTCATTCATTCTATTACATGCTAACAATGACCATTTTCGAGCTAACACGGCTAAATTCAACACATAACGTGTTTGTTTGGTGCTTTTACGCCGCTTTTAACAGTATTTCAGTCATACCTGACAGTTACTTTGGAAGATTACCAGAACTGCGCGTAGCTTGTCATGACATCAGTCGTAGAGCAATCCCCGCAACTCTTCAGCGCCAATGTGAGAAACCCTATACTACATGTACCCATTTTAATTTTTTTGGTAAGGCTTGACCCGGGAATCCAAACCTGGCTTCCCGATCTCGAAGTAGATGCTAGTATTACTATACCACTGGCGCGGTCTAATTCAACTTATGAAACGGGTTAAGTTAATGGACAATTAAATGATTGGATTTAAAGGCGTTTTAATCATTATGACACGGTCGCTATTTCACCTCACTTATTTGCTTCCTGCCATTTTCCCTACCAGCACTCAACTCAATACGGCGTTCTTCCCAGACAACTTGCTACTGGCTACCTTACGCAATATACTATTTTAGCCATTATTTGAAGGTGGGTGACTCTTTATTATCACAATAACAGTTCAATTAACGGAAAGAACCAATGACTCAGCCATTGATGGACATACACTATTGTGACGTGCGTCATTCATACTACAAACATTTGTTAAATAGTCTATTTTAGGAGGTAGTCAATCGACTGGTAAACTTGTGGTGCGGAGAAAGATGTGAGAAAACCATGCAACATACACGTTAGGTGATCTGGCCACTCGGATATAAATGGATTGCATCTGAAAAGGGCACATTTACACATTTCTGTTCACAAACAACATTTCCCTCGTTGAATAATCTTTTGCCGGAAACAAATATACACGTAATTGGAAAACAAGAATAATATTATAGAAATTAAATGAACCAATTAACCCTTTCCCTCATATAGACGCTTTCTGACGCCTCTGCAGCAGACGGCCTTTTGAAAACATAGTGACAAAAGAAGAAATTGCACAAAACGTGCAATTTCTCCTTTTGCCACAATGTTTTCCACTTTTTGTCATAGGTTATCCATTCAATTATGGAGATTTTCTATGTTTTGACAAAATACGTTCAAAGTCGTCTGCTGCAGAATTGTCGTATTAGGGAAAGGGTTAAGGACACTTTCGGTCATGTATATGCAATGTAATTACGTGACTTATTATAAGATAAGAACATACATGTATACCAGCATACCTGCTCGCTCGCTCTAACATACGAACTCAAACATACACATATACATACCAACGCATATTTATAATCCGTTGTGAATGTCAAATGACGGATGGCTAAGTAATTCAAACTGCTTGGTTTAAGGAAAAGGATATCACATGTGTTGTCTATAAAAAGCCTTCCGTCTCCTTTTAGACAAGCGAGAAGCCATAACATGAGCTAAAAACCCCAAGGCTATTTCTATCTTGTTGTTTAAGTAACCAAAGTAATTTGTTATATAAAGGTATTTTTTTTTAATTATTTTGTCTAAGAGTTACAACTAGCTTGTCAATACGTGTCATCTTCTGTCTCGTTTATGTCTCGTTTCTCACAAAGTATGTTATCTTGATGTCTTAAGTCTAGAATTTCTCCACATTCTAGAAAAGATGGAAAGTGAAAAAGTGCCTGCAGACAGAATTGTTAAATCTTCTTCCCACACACTGTTTCCGTACAGTTTCATATAGGTTTTCTCTTCCTCAGAAAATATTTTACAAAATAAAAACTGGTTTTAATTTCGCGATCCCATGTGAAACGTAACATATTCCATAAACACCTTCTTTAGATTGTTATTTTGCTTAACACTTTCGTTCCCAAAGGCAATAAAAGGCTTTTGCAACCAATGCAGATTTAGGTGAGACTCTGAAATCTGCATTGTTTGCCTATTAAACATTCAGTTTATTTTTATTTCCTTTTGGACGAAAAATGGAGTGGTCTAATTTTCAACATGGAAGGGTCGACTTTGTTAAATTCGGCAGTGAAAGGCTTGAAATGTTTTTTATCTTCTACCCCTTGTCCTGTAACTGTCATATGATTTCGTGATATAATAACGAATGGGCTCGATGGTTTCCGTTTGAAATCGTGTGAGAATATTATGGGCTTGTAATTACCGACATGTCTACGAAAAATACCGATATCTAACGACTTTGGACAGAAATTGCCGACCATATTATATTGTTAATAGATTCCAACATCGAGTGGTACTCGTCTTTTCCATTAGATATGTTCTACCTTAAAACGATAAATATGTCTTTGAAAACATGAAGGCACAAACATGGAAATTCTCTATAAGTAAAAAAAATCTTTATTGAATGAAATTGAAAACGTTGCTGCAAAAAGAGATATTGCACATGATAAGCAAGGTTCTCATGTAGCCACAATGCTTTCAAAAATTTACGATTCAACACGATTTAACAGCAAACGGTCGTACTAAAAATATCGATAGTAATGGCTTTCACTTCTTGTCGCTTAGAATGTCGGGGTTCTCATTACGACTGATTCACTGTGGTCCAGATAAACGGACAAAACGTACTGGCAACAGACACATGAAACCTCGTGATATAACTGAAACAGTGTTGAAAGCGGTGTAAAACGCCATGAAAACATAAACAAAATCCTAATGAGCAGAATGTGTTTCACAGGCTCATATTTCGCTGCAATAATAATTGTTTATTTTGATATTGTGCATTTACAAGTAGTATTTAGTTTCCTAGTTACAAATCAAAGTACTGAAAGTACTTAATGAGATGTTGTCTCTAGAGTGTTAACAAGATTTTCCTTTAATTTGAACCAGTGAACTACTTTTTGACCCAACATGACCCATGTTAGAACTTGACCTAGATATCATCAAGAAAAAACATTCTGGTAAAGTTTCAACATGCTCAAGCTAAAAATGCAGTATCCAGAATGTTAACAAAATTTTACTTCAATTTGGCCTAGTGACCTAGTTTTTATCCAGGCATCACCCATATTCAAACTTGACCTAGATATCATTTAGATAGAAATATGACCACATTTCAAGCTACTGTAGCCAAAAAAAAGATGCTTCTACAGAGTTAACAAGATTTTACTTTTTAATTTGGCCTAGTGCTCTAGTTTTTGACCCAATGTGACCCATATTCGAACATGACCTGGATATCATTAACACAAATATTCTGATACAATTTCAAACTGCTGAATTGCGACCTCTAGAGTGTTAACAAGATTTTTCCTTTTCATTTGACCTAATGACCTACTTTTTGACCCATCATAAAACATGTTCGAACTTGACCTACATATCATCAAGATAAACATTCTGATAAAGTTTCAACATGCTCAGGTTGAAAATAAGCCTCAAGAGTGTTAACAAGATTTCTTTTCAATTTGGTTTAGTGACCTAGTTTTTGACCCGGCTTGACCCATATTCGAACTTGACCTAGATATCATGTTTACAAACATTCTGACAACATTTCAAACTGCTGAAGCAAACATTGCGGCCTCTACTAGTGACTTAATGTTTAACCCATCATGACCTAGTTTTTGACCCGGCTTGACCCATATTCGAACCCGGCCTAGATATTATTTAGATAAACATTCTGACTATATTTCAAGCTGCCTTAGTAAAGAATGCGGCTTCTAAAATGTTAACACGATTTTCCTTCAATTTGGCATAGTGACCTAGTTTCGGACCAAATATGACCAATATTAGAACTTGACCTAGAAATCATTAATATAAACATTCACCTTCAATGTTACCTTGTGACCTAGTTTCGAACTTGTCCAAGATTTGATATAGATGAATATTCTGATAAACTTTCATGAAGATACGATGCAAAATGTAGCCTGTAGAGTGTTAACAATGGAAAATGTTGACGATGCACGACAGCCGTATTTCCCATTGCAGGGATCTTCTCAAAAGGTTTTTGAGCTACCCGCTTTCAATATATTTAAAAGAAACAGTTAAGATCATTATGTCTAACTTAAATTTCTAAATTATGTATACAACTTCATGGATTAAAACTTTACATTGTGAACGTTTAATTTGTATAATGTGCATACTGTTTAGCTTGTTGTGAAACGTATATTATTAGATACCAACGCAATAATCTTCAACTTGAGACGTAAGAGTACAAACGGTTCATATTATTAGCATCCAGCGCAATCATCTTCACTGAACAGAGCACTTGAGACGTAAGAATACAAACGGTTCATATTATTAGATACCAGCACAATCATCTTAGCTTAACAGAGAACTTGAGACGTAAAAATACAAACAGTTCATATTATGAGCTATCAGCGAAATCATCTTCACTGAATAGAGCACTTGAGATGTAAGAATACAAACGGTTCATATTATTAGATACCAACGCAATCATCTTCACTGGACAGGTAACTTGAGACGTAATAATACAAACGGTTCATATTATTAGATACCAACGCAATAATCTTCACTGGACAGAGAACTTGAGACGTAAGAATACAAACGGTTCATATTACAATACAATACAATACAATAGTTTATTTGCGTAATTAGGCCTCCGGCCCACAATACATACATATTATATTACATTCAATATACAATGTAGTAATGTGCACAATAACATTTCTTTAAAAAGCTTTGAAACATAAATTGCTATATTTTTAACAACTAATGGATTTTCATTTTGAAGAAGACAATAACAATTCTGTAAGCTTGGTAACGCATTAAACCACGTATTTAGATACAAATCTCTAATAATCTTAAACTTTTCACAAACAAAGAAGGCATGAAACTCATCCTCGATAACTAAGGCATCTTTTTGCATAAAGTAATATACACAAATTCGATTTTCTCTTTCAATATTAAAATGACGACCAAGTTCAACGTTAAGTTTGTGGCTTGAGCATCTAAAACGCGACAGAGAACGTTTATAGTAGGGTTTAATGTCTAAATTTAAATATTTTTCAACATTTAATAATGTTTTCACATTTTTGTACAAATCACACCTTGAAGAAGTATTTATATCATTATGCCACATTTGAAAGGAACAGTCTTTTAATCTTTGTTTTACTTGTTTTATGAAATACGTTTCATTACCTATATCTTGCGAAAGCCACGCAAAACCAAAGCCATACTTAAATAGAAATTCTCTAGCATTTGTAACCCAATTAATTCTACCAATATCATCATACTTCTTAAGCATTAAATATGCACTGTTTTGGATATCTGTTAGGATCCATATCAATCAGTCTAACCCAGTATTTGATACATTTAATGTGATAATTTATAGCTAGAGGAAATCTCCCACATTCACCCAATGCCATTGCTTCATTTACAGACGAATTGATACCAGGAACGTTTTTACAGAATTTTGTCTGGATTTGTTCTACACATTTTTAAGTTTCATAGCCCCAAATCTCTGACCCATATGTAAGTATTGGAATAACCATAGAATTGAACATTTTAAAATATTCTTTATGACAAAATTTACCAAAAGGTTTTTCAAATCGCTTGATTTGATAAAGAGACTTACGGGCCTGTGCATGAATGCCAGGATAACATTGGTGTAAATAGTAAACCCATAAATGTATATGTTGAAGTTACTTTTATATGTTCACCCCTATAAACCCAACGTTCATACTTTCTTAATGGGCCTCCGTTTCTAAAAACAATTATTTCAGACTTTTTAAGGTTAACTACCATATCTGTTTCTGTACAAAATTTATCTATGGTATTTAGTTGCTTTTGCAAATTGACGGCAGTGTCCGCACAATTCGCTTCGTCGTCTGCAAATAATAAACAAAATATATCAGGAATATCATTTGTTATGAAAATGCCCGTGTTACATGTTTGTTTAACATAAGTACACAATTCATTTATATAGATATTAAACATTATTGGGGAACTTGAGTCACCTTGTTTCAATCCCATGTTACATATTTGAATACATCGATATAATAATCTTGAAGAATTATCCAGTTACACCCTTTTTGTTTAGACATGTAAAGAGTTTGTAATGGTTCAAGGAGTCAAAAGATTTTTGGAAATCAACATAAAGTACATAAAGAATATCCGGCCCTAAATCCTGATTGTGATTCGTCTATAATTTCGAACTGGTTCGACCAGGTCGTTAAACGGTCATTCACAATGATTGAAAATATTTTATACATACTATTAACATCCCTCTGTAGTTACCTGGATCATTTTTAGAACCAGATTTATGGATTGGTAATATTAAAATTTCAGACCATGACTCTGGGAATATTCTCGTTTCAAGTATTTTGTTGAATAGTTTCACTAATATTGGACTAATTTCTTGCAGAGTATTTTTTGTAAAATTCAGCTGATATGCCATATTTACCATGTGCCTTGCCAGTTTTTAATTTTATTAGACCTCTTTGTACTTCCTCTGGAGATATTTTAGAATTTAATAAGAAGTCCATTTGTTCATTATAATAAATTGGATTATCTTCTACGGGAATACAAGTATCATTGTTTTTAAAGAGTAAAGATTCAAAATATACTAGCCATTCATTACTAGATACTGTACATGTATTCACTGTTTTATTTGTCAATAATGTGCCTTTTACCATAGACCAAAACTCTTTTAGTTTATTACTTACACTTATAAGAGAGTGTCTTTTCTGTGATTGAAAATGAATTTTTTTCTTACGACATAAAGCTTTAAATCTGTTACGAGAAACCTTATAGTTGATAAAGTCACTGTGGTTATTTGAAGAGCGATATCTTCTTAAAAACGAATACTTTTCGTGCTTAGCAACATTACAGTCAGAATCCCACCACTGTGGTTGAACAGCATTAGTATCGCTACTTAATTTTTTGTTCACCCGCATACAAATTGTTTTATACAAGAGTTTTTATATAAATCAAGAATACATGAGACAGCATTATTTACATCAGTATCAAAAATTGATACTAGATCGACATATACACCTTGTAGTTTTTCAGTAAATTTATTTCTGAATTCATCTTTTTTGTTTTCATTCCACCTATAATGATCATAATCTGTAAGAGAAGAATCATCGGAAGAATTTAAATTAGTTTTAAATTTTTCCTTATGTTTGAAAGTTAAAATAGCTGAGACAGGGAAGTGATCTGAATCATCATGTTATTCAACTTTGAAAAACGATACAAATGAAAATAATTCGGACATGGCAATATGATAATCAACAAGACTGTGACCGCCATTTGCTATACAAGTAATATGGCCCTCCGCGTCATCAAACATTCGTCCATTTAAAAAGTGCATATTATGCGTACAGCAAAGTTCCATCAGCGATTTACCAAACATATTCAGCCTATCTTTATCGCGTGTATTACGTGGCATATTAAAACAATCATCGGCGTAATCTGTATTCGTATTGAACACAAAATCAAGTGAGTCATCAGGTATAAAATCGGATAAGTCACTTGTTCTTGTGTTCAAATCACCCGCTATATACATATAGAATTCGGGATAGTCAGTACGAAGCTGTGCTATTATTTTCTCCAACAGTAAAATACCATCTGATTCTTCAGTACCTCTATAAATAGGCGACCCTTCCGGAGATACATATGTTATAAATAATATACTGTCGTTTAGTGATTCAATTATTAGCTACCAACCCAATCATTTTCACTAAATAGAGAACTTGAGACGTAAGAATACAAACGGTTCATATTATTAGATACCAACGCAATAATTTTTACTGAACAGAAAACTTGAGACGTAATAATACAAACAGTTCATAGTATTAGTTACCGACTTAATCATCTTCACTAGACAAATAACTTGAGACGTAAGAATACAAACGGTTCATATTATTAGATACCAACGCAATAAATTTTACTGAACAGAGAACTTGAGACGTAAGAATACAAACGGTTCATATTATTAGATACCAACGCAATATTTTTTACTGAACAGAGAACTTGAGACGTAAGAATACAAACGGTTCATATTATTAGAAATCAACGCAATAATGTTTACTGAACAGAGAACTTGAGAATACAAACGGTTCATATTATCAGCATCCACAGCAATCATCTTAACTGAACAGAGAACTTGAGGACGTAGGTCTTTGAATACACGTGCACAAATGTTTGTTTCCGGGAGCCGTAGAGTATAACTCGGGTTTACGGACTTCGGTTGTGAGGAAGGAAGTCGTCTTCTTTGTTTTCATTGGGATGATATCTACCTCATGCCGGAAACGTCTCCAACGTTTTTTTCTTATAATCAATCTCCTCTGCAGAGAGCTGTTCCTTACACTCACTTACACTTTATAGAGCGTCTATGACATAGAGAGTGTGCTTTAATATGTGACCCGCGTCAAACTTAACATTTTCCCGTGTATAGACGTATTTTAACGCACCTCGGCATACGACTTTAGAAAACATTTTTGCAAAAGAAAAAAATACTCATCATGATGAGCACACAGTTTTTAACTGTATTGTTCTGATAGGAATCCATCCGGGCAGATTTGAGGTATTTGAAACCGGGTGTCTATGATTCGATCCCGGCTCACTGAGGTCTTGGTGGAGAGCCCTGGCCAAGGCACATTTCCAAGTACTGGTTTGTTTTCGAAGGGATACGAAATAAGTGTTTTGTGCCGCCGTGCAAAATGTTGGAAACGGCATGAAACAATCCCTTAACGTATATTTTCTGGTTTTCCCTCACCTTTACTCCACACGACATTCGTCACACACAAATAACCACCTTCTATTAGATAATGTTTATCCCATAGGAATGACACTTGTCGCCATAACCTTTGTAATTCACCGGGAAGAATAAATGGCCGAGCTAACGATCCCTCGATTGATAGTTTTTGGGTAACATATTTAGTAATCGTGGCTCGAGTCTTTTCACGTTAATATTCCCTTGTGCATGACCCGTTTTATAGCCATAGTAATGAAGACTAATAAATCTCCTTAATGAAAAGAATTAGCTCCAATTATCAACAATCTGGATTTTAATAGTATTTTCAGACTTATGGAATTACACTTTTTTCTACATGGAATATTCCCAAAAGCATTTTATATTATTAACGGACAAATGGTGTCACAATACTGTCTACAGGGACTTTTCTCCAGGAGAGTTTAATTGTTTTAACGAACGAATGCGGTCACAAAAAAGCCCTACAGGGAATAGTAACAACGAATATTTGATATTCCCAAAGGACGCGTTAACGGGTCATAATAGAAAACACGTTATTTAAGTAAGCCGACGTATGTAACAGAATAACGAAATAAACGGGAAATTTACCGCAACAAGTTATAAATGGCGAATGTCAAGTTGTCGAACTTTGTTGCCTTAAATGTTTGTGCTTATGTCAACTTTGGACGATTTAACGGGGTGTAACACCGTTCATGTTTACCGCTAAAAGGTGAAAAATAGCCGTTATACAGGGATGGTCCGGATCCTTTTTGCCTAAATATCTATTGCATTGACACATTCTCGACGTTGTCCCGGAGTTGCCTCCGGTGTAGAAACCGAATTTCCCCGTTTAATCCCGGATAACCGTTCATTAACGGTGTCGCGCCGGCGTGACCCGGTGTAACTAAAGTCGTGTCCCGGTGGCCACCGGTCCAACCCGGTATAGACGCGGTCATGCGCTGGTGGAGCCCAGTTTGTCTACCGTGCATGGAGTACTCCCGACCACTCCCGGATTACCACGGACTGTCACGACAGAGAACCGGTCCTGCACCGGCGTCGACCGGCATTGTGCCGTACATGCCCGGATCAAGCCAATTCTTGATTTCTCTCACGGTGATCCCTGGTTGTATTTAACATTTTTAGACATCGTGGGCGGTCTGCCGGTTCGAGACGGAACAACAGGGTTTATAACAGATCATCCCGAACTTCTACGGTGCCACCGCGGTTTGAAAAGGTTTCTCCCGGACCACCATCTGAGACGTACCGGGGCGCCAATCCGGGACAGTGATAGTGGGGCTTAAGGGCGAGAAATTAGACACGTTGGCATTAGCAGGGGAATTATCGACATTAACACTTAAATCATTTCTAGTTTTCGAGGTGAAACCTTTGGTCGACAACTTGATATTTGCAAGTTCTAAATAATTTCGAGTCGTCTCGGCAAAATTCGAATCGGCTAGTTGAAATTAGAGCGATAATATCGACTGTAAACATAACCCAGTTTGCATTTCCTTTTTAAACTAATCACCAAATTAATTCGACAAGATGGCGTAATAAATAGCAATGGTAACCCGTTGCTTTGTCAAGTGTTAATTCATAATTGTGATTATTCGAGATAGTCTTGAACAAGCCCGTAGATAAATAGGTGGCAAGGTAATGTGTACAAGAGGCCGAGAAACAATTTAACCCCTCTTTCATTGCTCAACCAATTCCGCGAAGCCTGTGTCAACGACGTAGACCAATGTTAGCCGGCGCACAAGTATCGTCTGACTAAGGCTTATACACCTTGCAACAAATATCGAGGAAGTCTTTAACAGGAGAAATAGTTTAATTAACAATATTCTGTAACACATTGATACTGTAAGATAAGATTAAGTTTCATGCTCCTATTATACAAAGGAGGTCCATCGAAACAATTGAAGTTTTACTGTTCTATAAATTATTAGAAGTGTTGTGGAAGTATTTATCTATTTTGTTTCTATTTTGAATGATAAACATGCGATTTTGTGTATATTTTATGTGTTTTGTAATTAATTATATGTTTTGTATTGTATATATTACTATGATGTGTAGTTTAACTATAAACTATATAGTTTACGTCAATGATATACTGTCTATTGTCTAATACTTTTGACTGCTAAACTCAAAATGTTTATCTTGTTATAATATAAATGGTAATAAACTCATCCAAATGCAAAGCTTGACAAGTATATTTAAACAAATCAGACTTTCACGGTTTAAGTTAAGTTCCAACTTTCTATTCAATTCGCTCTGTAATAACAAAATACAGAAACACAATTACACCTTTTCAAAATAAATAATATCTGAGAAAGTCGACTTCTAAGACATCTATGCAAAGCATATGGACACTCTTATCAAATAAAAGTCCGAGTCCCGGTAGATCAGTAGGTAGCGATACGGAATGTCAATCCAGGGGTTGTGAGTTCGAATCCCTGCTCGACCAACATTCTTTCCGACGTTTGACAAAAGTCACTGTGACAGGCGTCATTCGTCTTTCACCAATGAGCTAACAGTCTATGTGAAAAAGCAGCCAGTTGCTTGGAAAGTATGTTGTGTGGATAACTGGTGTGAGAAAGCTAGGAAACACATGAGTAGGTGAACTGGCCGCAATGATATGACTGAACAATTGTTGAAAACGGCGTTAAGCCCTAATCAATCAATCAATCAAATGAAAGTGTTTTATTGAATAGAGTTAAACCAACATTGTAAAAGGTAAAAATGCTCAATACGAGGATTCTCTGCGTCAAGCATACTGCTTTCTAAATGCATCTCCTTCAAATACGTCCAAATGCATATATGCATATGTGAAAGGATGAGACAAGTCAAGATTCTGCACTGTGACAACATTACTCGTGGAGGGTTATTCTATGTATAGATACAGGATATTAGACGAAAATAGACCTCCACACGAGAACAATGTTCCGATGGTTAACTCTTTCCCTCGTATAGGCGCTTACCTGACGCCTTTTTGAAAACATTGTAAAAAAAGGAGAAATGTCTCGAAATGACCAATTTCTCCGTTTGCCACAATGCTTTTTAACTCTGTTCAGCAATAAGCCATTTATTCATAGAGATTTTTAAAGGTTTTGACAAAATCTTTTCAAATCCGTCTGCTGCAAATTTGTGATATGTGGGAAAGGGTTAGCTGTAATATCACACGTTCGTTATTCAATCTCCCAGCGATCAAGATGGATTGCGGTTGGCAAATGCACATTTCATGACCTAAAAATGTCCACGCATTTTAACGAAACGTCCTCTTGCCGTGTTATGACCTTAACTTAAGACGAATGGATTCAATATATATTTATCTATTTTTTACTATTTTTCTATAATAATAATGTTTCCAAACCAGAATTAAATATAAACTGTGTTATTGTTAAACATATTTATGAAATTTGAAATTTCTGTTCATTCTCCTCTGAACTTGTCAATATCTATTGTTTATCACATGATGTTAGATATTATGTAAATATGTTTTGTATGCAAAATATTTAACCAAAATTTGAAGGAATCAGAATTTCATTTGATTTTAGTATGAACACAATATAGATCACTAAGATCTAGATATTTAGGCACTGTAACATGACCCTCAATGCAAAAGATCATGGCAATAATGTCTTCAACAAACAAAAAGAAACTCTAAAATCTTGCTAAATATATCAAGGAAGCTATGTCAATAAGACAAAATAGCCTTGATCATATTGCTGTTTCTTAATGTATATTAACGTTGAATTGTTTGTTTGTATTATGTCTGACTTTGCCATATAACTGTTTTGTAAATGGCCAAAAGCAAAAATATTGCTGATTGCCAATAAATATGAACAAGATACATTTATATGTATACGTTAGTACAATTTTATTCGGTTCTTATCGATGGTCGAACACGACATGAAACTCAATGAAGCAAAGGACATTTTCAATATTCAAAAGATTGTAGTGTTTATATTGAGTTTAGAGAGTTAACTTAACATTACCCTTTCGATTCATGCGAGTAATACATATGGTACTTTATCACATAACAATGCTTGTATCCGATGTCATCTACCCATTACGTATTTCTTTATATATGACACGTGTAATATAACATGACCTAATCACTATTTGTGTATTCATCCGCCAATGTTTACGAAATGGCTATTAAGTATTACATGTTGGGACTATTTTCTGACAGCGAAAAAACGATTTTCTTTCTGTGTTTCGTCATGTGATAAAAAGAGTCTGACATTCGTTGTCATTTCATAAAGTTTTATTAGACTCGTCCAAGAAATTTGTTATTAAGCGAGCCTATATGTATGTTTCAGTAAAGGAGCTACACTATGCTTTTCCTTTTATAATACACCTTTCATATCTTTTAAAAAGTAGAATGAAGAAAAATATACACATTTCTTTTTTTTTATTAACGACATATCGCAATTTACGTATAAAATAAGATGTATGAATGATACGTGAAATCACGCCCAACTACCGCGTTTTGAATGTCGTGAAATAATATTCATGCGATGTACAATTGCCATAATTAGTACCGTATTGTAAGGAATTTCAATCCGGCATGTTATATTTGAGCGATGTAATCTGCGTATATTTGCGCCGGATGATGTGAAGGTATATGTTTCTTGAAAGCTCCTTGGGCAGTGTAGAGACTAATTAAAACAGCATGGGTGCGCAGGTTGGCCAAGATCTCACATTCTGTCAATAACATTGACTTTTCGAAGCGCACCGCTCTGATGGAAAGTTGAAACTTAACCCTATCCTACATGTATACGTACAGTGTATTTTATGTATACGTAAAGTATATTTTATGTATACGTACAGTGTATTTTATGTATACGTACAGTGTATTTTATGTATACGTACAGTGTATTTTATGTATACGTACAGCGTATGTTATGTATTCGTACAGTGTATTTTATGTATACATACAGCGTATTGTATGTATACGTACAGCGTATGTTATGTATACGTACAGTGTATGTTATGTATACGTACAGTGTATGTTATGTATACGTACAACGTATTTTATGTATACGTACAGTGTATGTTATGTATACGTACAGCGTATTTTGCCCATCTACAGCAGACGATTTTTCAAAACTGTAGCTTAAGGAGAATTTGCTCGTGATTACCAATTTCCCATTTTGACAAAACGGTAATACAGTGCAACTGCGCGGCATGCTAAGGCTGTGATCCGGGTCAATACTTTACGCAGAGTCCACAACATTGGTTTTCTCGCGGAACGGCTCAAATCGAGGGCTTGGCGTGAAACGGTTGTAACTAAAAACCTATTTTGAAATCCCTTGTTTAGGAGCAATTTTGACCCCTTTGTAAACAATGCAAATTTAGGTGCCATTGCTCAGAACGAGCAATGACACCTAAATTTACATTGTTTACCATGAAAAAATGATTTAACGCTTATACAGACTTTATGGCGAGGTGATTAACCTTGGTAAAGAAATGCCAATTTGAGTTACAACCGTTTCACGCCAAGCCCTCGAAATGTTCATTCTTTAGATATACCTCGAATATAGGAGGTCAGGATTGACTGTCCTACACATGTGTTTTGGTTTAACAGGGGTAGATAAACGATAGGGCCCGTTCAGGCCCTCAATTGATCACCCGAGTGATAGTATAGTAGCAAATGTGTAACTGCCTTTTACGGGGAACTGCATCGGATGCGGGAGTAACAGGATCGATCCTCGACCGGGTCATACCAAATACCTGAACATTGGTATTTATTGCATTCCTGATTGCGGGGTAATACCAAATACTTAAAAATTGATTCCTTCGTTGGCGACCAGGATTAACGAGTGGTGCTCTTGTGTCATGGGAAAAAGACTTACCGGTAGAACTAGTTATTTATCTATGAAACGCCGTGGTAAAACTGTGGAAACTGGCGTGAAACAACACTTTACAAACAAACACATTCCCTCGTAAGAAATAGTTGTTGGCGCATCTGAATGCAGACAACTTTGGTGGAAAATATTCTTGGAAAAAGAGTACATACTATTATGTAGCTGCGTGTAACGAGGTTTTTCTCCTTTTCCCACAATGTTTTCTACTCAATTCCAAAATAACAAGTATTTTCTCCATATTTTTCTTTTGCATATTTGCTTTGTGAATAGGCTCACTTTTTTATTGTCAATCTGAAGATGTTTTTGATTTACGGATGTGTTACATTTTTTATCACACATGCAGTTTGTTTGAAGTTTCTTGATGGGCTACTCTTTGGTAAGAATCAATATATTATTACCATTTTTTTACCGATTAATTCATCTATTTTCTCATTTATTATTTTGACTTGAACAATCAATATTTTCCCCCTATTCAATTGCCCCTATTCAATTGTACATGCGTTACAAAATAAAATACCATGCAGTAAACAATAAACACATAAATAACACATAATAACAAAAAACCCACAACAGAAACAGACAAAAACATAAAAGACAACCACACTATTATACTATGCGGAAGAGGTTTTTGATGACTGTTTAAGAGTTGTCAATTAACAAATTACTTTCTGTCACTAAATATATTTTAACATTTCTTTTCTTAGTTGGATCAAAACATGTGTACAAAGGTTTGTCTTGTCTCTCTACAATGCGGTCATTAACGTTTTTTATATATCGTAGGATAGGCAAATCGCGTTTGAAATCTGAATATTGTGTGAACGGATAATTAGTTAACCGAAATATCGATTGATTAGTTATGAACGCCTCTATCGTCTGCCTAATGACCGTTAGATATGTCAATGAGGCTTTTTATGATTAAAAGGCTGAAACGACATGGGTAATTTATCAATAGATAATAGTTTATAAGTGTTTTATCGTTGCATGCATGCAACTTATTCGATGTTTGTTTAAATAATTGACCGACTAATTAATGTTACCGGTGAATCAATATTAGAATCGTTTATTTAGAAATCTCACAAAGTCGACTCTTTCATGTTGACAATTGGACCACTCCATTTATCGTACAACAGGACATGTTGTCAAATTTGTCTAAGTGGCAAACAATGCTCGTTACAAGCTATCTCACCCGAATCTGCATTATTTGTAAAAACCTTTAATTGCCTTTGACAGCGAAAGGGTTAAGGTCCGAGTATTCCATATGAATTCCTTCTTTATTTTATTACAACTCAACCATTTTCAGTCAAATAAAATGTGTGTGTGTGGGCGCGTATTATATAACGAAGCACGTGCCATTTAAAAGTGAGCACCTCTTTCTAGCAAGCCATTGGAACGCGACCCACTTTGGTACATGTATACTATACCGACTTCCACGTTGCGCGCAAGATAAATCCTAAAAGCACTTCTCTTCATTACATTTACAGACACACCTATACACTCACGTTTACATATTCAATGCAGTCGACTGGAGAGACACACACACATGTCAAGTCAAAACCAGTTTTATCTTACGGACTATTGGTAGATCATCTCACTCACGGATATATTTAGTAACTAGGTTGATTGTTCGATCGACGAGGGTTTAACTCCGTTTTCAACGATGGTCCAGTCATATCATGACGGCCAGTTCAGCTACCCATGTGTTTCCTGACTTAATCAAACCAGTAATTTTCAAAACAGTCTTTCAAAGCAACTTGCTGCTTTTTCCAAATGCCAATGTTATCTATTTGATGCCGGTTTTCAAGTGACGTGCTCGCATGTAACACTACACATGTGCACATATCACATGATCTGCTTTCGCGAGAACAAAATGCTGATCAAGATGGCATAATGTATTAATAACCAATGTAGATCAAGAAGGCATAATGTATTAATAACCAATGTAGATTAAGAAGGAGTAACGCATGTATAACCAATGTAGATCAAGAAGGCATAATGCATGTATAACTAATGTAGATCAAGAGGGCACACTGCATTCATAACTAATGTAGATAAAGAAGGTATAATGCATTCATAACCAATGTAGATCAAGAAAGCATAATGCATTTCCAACTAATGTACATGTAGTTACTTGTTATTGGATCAGGATTCGGATTCATCTTCTGATAATATGAGCAAATATACAAGTCACATTTTTTATAAATGCATTAAATATTGAACCCCGTCTTAAAATGTTCACAGGACTATTGAGACTCGTTACCTATATGTTTACGAGTAACCGCAAGAAGGCTATACTACAAGCTACGCATAACCTAACAATCTCTCCTCCACAAAGGATAGAAACAGAATGAAGTAAATATTGTAAATATTTAGAGTAGACACATTAAACAAAGATGTAAAGGCATACTATAACATAGGATCGAATATGGTTGAATTATAAATCAATGGGATGTAAAGCCTCAAACAAAAAAGATATACATACATGTAGAACATCAGTCAGTTACAAGTTTGAAAACATATTAAGGTAAGTGAATTGTAAAACAGTATACTATTTTATGTTGACAGTTCTATCATAAATTAAATAATTCTACAAAATAATGTGAATTGTAGGATAGTATGATATCCTTACAGTTCTAGTTTAGGCTATAGCGTTTATATAAAATAAGAATTACGTGTAATTAAATGTTTAAACCGATATAAGCTGTGTCTTACGATTTAAGGTTAAAGTGACACTCCGCTTAGACACCATTTAAAGACTACACTTCTAGCTTTTTGTCAGAAAGTGTGACTATGCGGAACCACAGCTTCGCCTAGGTCTGCACTGTATATAGATGCTTTCAGACCTAACATCTGTAGACGCGGCACATTTTCATAGAGACGCACAGGTGTATGTTTGTATATTTTATTGCAATACACTTCTGTTCAAAGACCAGAGTCGTGTTAATTTCTGAAGCTACGTGGTTTATGACATGTTACTCGATCCCACAATAAGCACGAGTGGTACTGTACCCACAAAGCTCGTAGTCCTTTCATATAACATCGATTGCGAAACAAGCTGGCAGCTAATATTAATCATGCTCAATGTTTGCTTGGTGGCTAGGTAAGTAGTTATTGCACCTTTTGTGTTAAACAATTCGGGATTGGAATCCTTTATGCTTTAGTGTAGAAACACTCAGAGGCAGGCATGTTTCCTTTAAATAGCACGATGCTTTCTATTATATTCAATGATTGTAAATTTTATTTTTATCTATTGAGATGTTTTACATTTTGACCTAGATGTTTTCAAAGTATTTTAATGCATATTTGTTGTAAGTGGAAATGGATTAACGCTTGTCCTAATACTAATGACATTTAATACCTTTACAATGGCTGACTTAAAAACATTGTAGGGATTGATGGAATTGTTCATTTTAAAGACAATCTGAAAAACGGTGAAGTTGCTTAATATGACCAATTGTTTTGATTTCAAAAACCTTGACCAACCCTTTATCGAAGTTATACTTTCACTTTGTCACCTACTAACTGTTATATTTCAAGCACAATCTAAGCAGTCAGCTCTAATATATTGTATCAGGGTTACAGTTATGCTCACAATAGGAATTTCAACTTAATAAATGTATTGCGTGTTCATCCATTACTGAATATATCATTTGTATTGTTAAACTGTAATGACGTCGAATAGCAGACATCTTCGTGCATTTTGAATTTCACTAATAGAAACTTCATTTCAAAGTAACATATTCAGCAATTAATAATTTTAATTATGATAAACTCTGATACATAATAAATAAGAATACTTAATATATAGATATAACTTAGATGGTATTTAGCTTCCATCGAAATATTTAGATTTGCCGATTCGGTATATACTTTTTGTGTAGAATATGTATATTTACCATGTGCCGCCAATTTGGATTATTATTGTTTCATTCTTGAACAGTGCAATGGTTTGCGGAGGTAAATACATGAAGCTTGTCTATCTATGAAGATGTCGCTGTGAATCATTTACTTCATAGTAACCACATAACAAGCCATTGTAGGCAATTTATAAAATGCTCATAACGAGAATATACGGACGGACACGGAGTATTCAATGTGATGTATATCTCGTCTGTGATTCATGACGAGGCAAGATCATCCCTACATTGAACCCCGTAGGCAGTCATTGACTTCATTGATTTCGAACAAAAGAATCACCACTTAAGAAACATTATAATTATTTTGTTTCAGGCCACAACACTCGGCTATACCGCAAGTACTCTCTCATGCGGACGGACGGACACAAAGCATTATATGTGAATCCTAAATCATCTATGATATCTGACGACGCACGGACGGACACAGAGTATTCTATGTGAATCAAAATGTGTGGACACAGAGTATTTAATGTGAATCAAAACTCGTTTATGATATCTGACGACGCACGGACGGACAAAAAGTATTTTATGTGAATCAAAACTCGTCTATGATATCTGACAACGCACGGACGGATACAGAGTATTCTATGTGAATCTTAAATCATCTATGATATCTGACGACGCACGAACGGACACAGAGTATTCTATGTGAATCGTAAATTGTCTATGATATCTGACGATGTACGGACAAACAAAGAGTATTCTATGTGAATCTAAACTCGTCTATTATATCTGACGACGCACGAACGGATACAGAGTATTCTTTGTGAATCTTAAATCATCTATGATATCTGACGACGCACGAACGGACACAGAGTATTCTATGTGAATCAAAATGTGTGGGTACAGAGTATTCTATGTGAATCTTAAATTGTCTATGCTATCTGACGACGCACGGACGGACACAGAGTATACTATATGAATCTTAAATCCTCTATGATATCTGACGATGCACGGACAAACACAGAGTATTCTATGTGAATCTTAAATCATCTATGATATCTGACGACGCACGGTCGGACACAGAGTATTATATGTGAATCTTAAATTGTCTATGATATCTGACGACGCACGGACAAACACAGAGTATTCTATGTAAATTTTAAATCGACTATGATATCTGACGACGCACGGATGGACACAGAGTATACTATATGAATCTTAAATCGTCTATGATATCTGACGACGCACGGACAAACACAGAGTAGTCTATGTGAACCAAAACTCGTTTATGATATCTGAAGACGCACGGACGAACACATCTAGTATTATATGTGAATCTTAAATTGTCTATTACATCGGACGGCGGACGGACGAACACAGAGTATTCTATGTGAATATTAAATTGTCAATGATATCTGACGACGCACGGACGAACACAGAGTATTCTAACTCAACCACTAACTAGTCACTAATAAAAAGAACATTCACCTTCCATTCGGGGCGGACAAAGAACAAATCGCCATGAGTAACACGATGCCCAATAACCTAATCATTATTATTCCCAGACGTAGATGGTATGCTGTTGTGATGACGTCCGTTTTTCCGTCCGAAATCACATCTAAGACTTGCTAATAAGTAATCTTATTTAAACCACACATAAACTTCACTTGCTATATTTTAGAGCTGATGACTGTGTCAAACAGGTCGGCTCAGATTGACCTTTGCGTCAGCCAATCAAATTGACGCTCGCAGTGTACCAAACCGTTCGGTATAACCCGTATCGTGCGATTCCAGTGGACACAGATCCGAGAACATGTAACAAATAAGTATTACAGTGTATAGGGTCAACTCGAGACGACCTGGTATACGGTGTCGTCAGATCCATTATACGTCGTACGTACAGCCAAGATGTTTTTGTTGGATTTTAATAAGATTTGTCTAGGATTTGATGTAAACTTTATCGTAATATTTATTACAAACCCATATGCAGTACAAATCTGATAACAACGGCCCTTTTTAGGGCCACAAACAAACATAAACTCTACTATCCCAACTCTTCAACGGCCCTTCTTAGGGCCACAAACAAACACAAAGTCTACTATCCCAATTGTTAATTTACTATAATTACTGAACGGTAAAGTATAAAAAAGAAAGACAGAACATATAAAATAACTAGTTTATTTCTTAAAAACATATTCATTTACAACAAATTTAGTTATCGACATTGGTTAATATGAAAATGTACAAATGTATAGGTTGAAGAGATTCTGGTCTGTTTTCGCTTTGGTAAATCTTACACCGTTGTAATTAGTACGATGTACGGTGTTTAGGTAAATATTACCTCCGATCCGACTGATTCGTTAATCGGGAAAATTCGTTTGTCCGGAAATATTGGGGAACAAACGGATTAACGAGGTTCGACTGTATTACTGTGTAAGTTTCGCTACGACTCTCCTGAAACACAAGTGGTATTGCCTAATTTCAGGAGTGATTATCAATTCAACAAATTGGATCTATTGCAACTTTCGATTAACGAGCAAGGTAATACATCTTCTGACAAAACACTAGAAGTGTAACCCAGCTATTTATACGACAGTCTATCTTTTAAATCATACCAAACTGAAAGGTTGATTAGACTCTAGATCGCAAGACACGGTTAATATATGAGCCGTCCCGCGAGAAAACCAACATAATGGTGTCTGTGTAATGTATCGACCCGGATCAGCCTGCGCAGTTCGCGCAGGTTAATCCGGGCCAACTTATTCCATCTCAAGGGGATAGAGGTATAGAGTAATGATACCTGAAACAGAAAATCCACATGAAGCGAAAAATGTCTGTCCGGGATAGTCTTCGCGGCATGCTTTGGCTGATCCGGTTCGACACTTTACGCAGAGTACACGCGGTTGGTTTTTCTCGCGGGACGGCTCAGTTATATATGAGCTGTTCCACGAAAAAACCAACATTGTGGACTCTGTGTAAAATATATCTACCCGGATCAGCCAAAGCATGCCGCGAAGATTAATCAGGGCAGGCACTTTTCGCCGCCTGTGGATGTTTTGCTTCAGGAATCATTACACTATATACTGGGAATAATAATGATTAGGTTATTGGGCATCGTGTTACTCATGGCGATTTGTTCTTTGTCCGCCCCGAATGGAAGGTGAATGTTCTTTTTATTAGTGACTACGTGGTTGAGTTAGGACACACTTTAGTACTTCGAAATGTATAAAATATGTCCATTCACACAGCCAGACTTTGACATTCACGTTATCCTTCTTCGAGCCCTCGTTGGTCGATACGATATTCTGCAATACATAAAAAGCAATGATCAATGTAGTTGGTATTCGCGAGTCACGCAGGTGCGCGTAAGTAAACAAATTAGACTGCGACGTAAAGGTTTGTAGTTATCGACTTTTGATTACATGTAGTATATTGTGTAAAATAAAGTATACCAGTCTAGCTAATAGGGACTGTTTTGTCTTCGTAAATAAAACAAAAAAAACATAAATGCGAGTCAAAATAAAGAAACTGAAAATACCTAAAACATCGGAATATTTATTTCATTTTAGATGTGTCATTACTTAGTGTTTTTAAACACACACAATTGTAATATGTTCAAGACATCTAAATGTGTTTCTTTCTAATAATAATCCCCCCTCCCATGTGATCTCAGAAAACCTATTAAAAATAGAAGTCGCGGGCTTCTGCCCGGCGACAAATTACTAATTTATTTAGTTTAGGAGTGGCATTAGGTAATTACACAACAACGTAAAGTGCGATAAACACCTGCTACTTATTAATAAACGTCAACGAATGAAATTCCGTTTATGGCAAATAACATTTTAATCTTCGAAATGTTGCTTTGGTATTGACAGCTTTATTCAATTCTGCTTCATGTATGTGACATGAAAGGCGATGTTTGCGTGTTTGTCTTATCTGCATGAACGGCGATGTGTCGTTTATAGAATGTTCCTATCGCATGTCCTTCAATCCGTCCGTTATCCCTTTACCACAAACTGACTCAGTTGAAGACTTCTGCAACAGATTCCTCTCGAAAACATTGTTATAGGAGAACTTGCTCGCTGTATTTTCCCTCTTTGTTACATCGATGTTAAATGTTTTAGCGATGATTGGAAATATTTAATGCTTAAGTTCTCTGCAAAAAAAAGGAGGTATTAACCCCCATGTTCCGAAAACACAGTAAGTTTGCTTTTCTATAAAATGTTGATATAATCTATTGATTTAAGAGAAGAACTTCAGAGGAATTTAATGATTTTCTTTTTTCAATGGTGTATAACTTTGAAAAATACATAACCGAGCCTTTATAGATACATGTGTAATAGGAACACTAGATTAATACTAACAATGCACATTTATGTTGAAAAGTCCAATAAAGAGTGGCCGGTAAACGGACTGCATCGTATTCGTGCAGACCATCTGGCTCTTCGATGTTCGCAACCGCATCGGCGGTGCAGTGGTAGGGCATCCGCATCGGTGGTGTAGTGGTAGGGCGTCCGCATCGGTGGTGTAGTGGTAGGGCGTCCACCTCTTGTGTGGGAGGTTGTTGGTTCGATCCCCGACCGGGTCATACTAAATACCTTAACATTGGTAGTAATGGTTGTCCTCCTTGGCGCTCAGGGTTGCAGGGTTAGGATTACAACTGACTTGAGTATTGCTATTAACTTACGGATGGAAACGCCGTGATATAACTGAAAGATTGTAGAAAGCGTCGTAAAACACCAAACAATCAATCTTCGATACTCGTCAATGATTCGTAGATATGATGAAGAACCCTTTTATGAACCCGTACAGTGTAAAACCTTATCAAATAGCATGACTGTCTACAGATATTATATAGAACGGAACAGAACAGAACAGATCTTTATTTCACGTAAAAAAAAAATTGTGTTATAATAAACATATTTTATAAACATATCTATATTACAACATGTTATACTATGTAGTGAGCGATATTCTTAAAAATATGAACTCATATAAAGGATGAACGTTTGTAAATCATCGTAAACTAAACTACTTATAATAAACACATTGACAATTTATGAATTACTATCATTAGCGAATCAAATATATATATTGGCCACTCCATGGGAAAACCGGTGATAGTGACAGCATTTTCGATTTTGGGATTTTTACATGTTTATATAGTCCAACCTGTCTAGTTTTGCATGATATATATGTGGACTTCGTATGACACATATTGACGCCGTAATGGACGTCAATAATAGACGTGTGTTACTAATTTGCTGAAATGACGTCGACGTCATTTTCATGATTTATGTTCGACGCTCAAACATTTACGTCATTTACAGCAAAGTTATCCTTAATTGTATCAAAATGGTTCGAGTACATTTTAAGTCATGCAGCGTATAACTTCACCTGTAAAACAGTACTACATGGAATGGTAGTGCACTTTAAATCACGGCGTTTTGAACAAGATGTTAGGGTCGTGCTGAAATAAAAGTACATGTATGACATGGTGTTGGTATTTCCTGTGCTGCGCGAACAATAATTATACGTATCAACATGATTATTTGAATGCCGTCGGGTGCATCGATTGCTTACACACTTGGGAACAAATCCGGAAAATATATTCAATCTAGATCTACTATATCGAAGGAATTGAATCGCATATATTTAGATTCGGCTTATCTTATAGTAATCGTTTAACGAGGACTTATTTCAAATGTATCAAATTTCCTCAAACCTGTGTGGTTTGAGATTATAGCGACTTCATAAAGATCTGAGATTAGTGTCCGAGATCATGTCGGTGCACTACCAATTATCAATTGACAATAGTCAAACCAACTCTTTAGTACTCTTGGTTGTTTGGATAGTACTACGAAAGCTCCGGTCTGTCTGTGTTGTATAACTATAGTGTTGAATGACATTTAACAAATAACAACAACAAACTTGCATCACAATCAGAGTAGGCCTAGTTATATAAGTAAATTTAATTTAACAAATGATGATAATTGTTACCATTTTCTCTTATTTAAATTCAGATACGCAACATTCTGCTTTAATTTGTTATAATCAAACAACACTTGGTTCATTAGTGGAGGAAGACATGGCAGTTGGGATAAATAGATAACAACATGTTCAGGTGTGGTTTTGTCAAATAAAACATTCAGATCTGCATTATTCTGCATTCATGACAGCTGGTATAAATCGATAACAACATGTTCAGGTGTGTTTTTGTCAATTAAAATATTCATATCTGCAATATTCTGCATTCATGACAGCTGGGACAACACAAGTCGATGTGTCATGCAATACCAAACCAACCAATAGAGATTTTCAATCAAAACCGATTTCATTTATATTTCATACTTAAGTTGGCTTTTAAAATTTCTTTCTTCAAACTTACTCTCAGGAAGAATGTAAAACTGCTTGGACAAGGGCGACCTTGACCCGATTGAACAAATGCATAAGCTTATCAGGATTTCATTTGTCACAAATTCATGAAGATGATATTACCATATATATATAATATAGCATAACTCTACATCATGTCCTATGTCATGTACCATGTAACATCTTGATTTGGATGCAGAATAAATAACAACCACCAGGCAGATCTTTCATCATGTTGGCATCATGTAAAAGTGTACACCACCGCTGCAAGGCGGCTTTACATTGTATTGAAAAGAAATAAATACCCTTTACATTTACAGACAGTCAGTTGCCTAGAATGAATAATGGGTTGAATATTGCTAGAAAAACCTCATAGTAAAAACTACATGTTATCACCGTATAAACAGAAGTATCGTTGAAAGTGCAATTATCAAACCTGAATCACAGGATACAGCATAAACCAAACAACTGGTCAAGATCCTAGCTTTCATCAAACTGCGTTTTCTCCATGGTTTAAACAATATTTAGAATCATTGTTGCTTTATGAATTCATTAGATTACAACATAAACCGTTATTCCAGGATTCTTCTTGCCATCTTATACAAACCATTTTGATATAAGATCCATTTCTCCATGATCTCAATCTGAGAAAAGACTGGTCTATGCAATCGTGTAATTGGATTCAAACGTAAACTTCTCGAAAGCATTGATAACTATATCTCCAATGGTTGAAGTTAAGATCATACTGAGATACGAGGATTGATCTAGATCTACACTGGTTCAATATGCCACGAACGTTTGTTTTTTATCTGGTCAAATAATTGAAAAACGAAACTGAAAATGTGATAAATTGGCTTGTAATGTATTGTACCGTATGTATTTTTCATTTATACATAATCCATGTACATGTATGTAAGTCTATGAAAATTGAAACCCGATTGTTTATGGCTTTCACGAATGAAACCCGCCTCTTAAACAGATTATACATATTATATATCTTCTATTATAAATGCAGATTGATGTAGTACATGTAGAATGGAACAAACATATTTCCAGGTCAGCCTCCTGCAAGTGCAACACCGGTTGAGAAATTATTTCATGATCAATATTTTTTACAAATCACGTATTAAAGCATTAACGCAATATAGTACTAATAGCACCGTTTATCTGGAGTCAGTATGTTGTGTACATAATAGATTGAGCTGTTTTCTACTGTCTATGATGTTTTCGACAAGTGTATATTAAGATCTTCCCGCACATACATCACACATGAGCCAGGTGTATACTGTTTGTCAGAAGTATAACAAAGGGTTCTACATATACACCTAGATGCGGATTAAATTGTATGGATTTGCACGCTGATCTGTTTCTTTAACGCTCGCAAATGCATGAAGGTTTGTTTTCGTTAAGCAACGCTCATTTATACATCTATTATTGAATAATAATGACACAAAACAATATGTTTTGTAACTGCAATTTCATCCGATTCACACGGTTTTATTTCATAGACTTTTGTTTTTCTATGACTTTAAGTTCAACACCTTATTGAGGGCTATATATTATATTTACTTTTCGCAGATGCAGATAAACTTTTTTCATACAGTCATGTATAACATCATAGCAGCGTTAAAATATATTCAGTATGTATTTAAATTGATAGTTGATGGCAATGAATAGGTAATATATACACACAAATTTCACATGATCAAACCAAAAAAAACAAAAAAAGAAAATGCGTATGTATACATGTGTCAATGGTAAAAACCATTTCAAGACAACCTCAGAAACATATTTTTAATTCTTAAACATAAATGGATCATTGAAAGGGGGAATATTCACACACTAAATAGTTAAACATATTGATAGACAAATATATCTGTTTACTAATCTTACACGCTCGTGTTTGTTGGATGTTTTGAATTAATAATAAAGTCTTCTAATAAATTGGGCATATTAACCGGCAGTAACAGTATTATTATATATCGCTCTTCATTTCATCCCTCGATGAACATGATGTTTATAAACCAAATCAAACTCTGTGTAAACATGTCATTTTACTTCAGCGTCACTCACACACAAATGACGTCAAACTTTGAGTGATGATTACGTCATTTCTTATGCTATGTCACTATCACCGGTTTTCTCATGGAGCGGCCCAAATGTATATATAGATGCGCACACAAAACATAGCATGTCAGTGAGAATGTCCTTCGTATTTGCCCGTACATACACCCCGACATGCAATGCAAAGTCTCCGCGTGCACATGGAGACATATTTATATGAAAATAAAAATTATCCACTAACTTATTGGAAACAAAATATAAACGTAAGACATTCAATATTTATTGGTCAATAACATATAGCGTATCTTAAATAATTCTGATATATATTTGCTTAACCTAAATAATTAAGATTCGTTTTGTGTATTAAGCAACTGCTTAAGGTTAAATATTAACAACACTTTGTTAAGATGGTTCTACTGGGTTTGTTTAATCAATTGATTAGAGTTAAACTCTTTCCCAATCTCATTAAAACCAGACCTAAAAACCGCCCGCTCGTACCAATATATACGTACATCGAAGTTTTTTGGTCTGGTTTTAATGAGTCGTGACTTTTTCCCACATACATCAAATCTGCAGCAGACGACTTTGAAAAGATTTCATCAAAAATATGGAAACACTCTACAAATGCAAGAATAATTATTGAATAAAGTTGAAAACCTTGTGACAAAAGGAAAGAAATAGTTATTATGGGTAATTTCTTCTTTTGCCACAATAATTGCGCTGCAGAAGTGTTAGAAAACGTCTGTATGTGGGAAAGGGTTAACTCCATAATTTCAGTTATATCACGACGTACAGATAGCATAACGTTTGTTTCCTGGCTTTCTCGCACCAGTACTCCACATAACAGTTGGCTGCTTTTCGACTTATACTATACAGTCCAGCGGTAGAAGACGTACATGTATGATGCTAGCAACATTCACAATACTCGGATGCGCATGCGCCGGTATTGTGTCAATTAAAGGTGCCGATTTCTAGAATATAGATAATATAGTCAAAGTTTTTAAAATAACAAAAGTTGTCTTGAAAGATTAGAATAAAAATTCTGTGACAAAATTAAAGTATTAACTTTACTTTCCAGTACAATTTACATTTAAACATTGATCGTTTATGCATTTTCACTGGGTAGCCAAATGAGCCAAATTGTGTACATGTTCATGACGTTCAATTGACTGTTTTTCTACATCAAAGTTTACTGCCAAAATGGTTTTGAACTATTTATTTACTTACTTTGTTGCCACTATTAGCAATATTTGCTGAAGTTGCCACATTTCAAAATGTTGAGTTGATCTCCATCTGGAGTTCATCACCTTTAATACCGAAAAGTCATTATTTTGTCCTATAATTACACATGTTATATAGTGCATTCGCATTAACAGCTTCGTGACTCGTAGATTAGACAAATTACTCTCGGTATAATCACATTTAGAGAGGATCAGATAAGCTGCGGTATGCTGCTATTTTACTACAAATGTCTCTCTTGATGTCCAACAAAACCCTATGTAATTAGTACTCAAAATAATCGACTCATTGAATCGATTCTTTTGAGTACCTACGACGTAGGACTAGATGGTCAGAGAAGAATGTTAGAACATCCAAAACGCTCCTTATCTGGAGCCCTGCAGTGAGTGATATAGAGATAACACTGAGCTTATTTCCCTATGTCTAATACATACATAGCCTGCTGGAATACATGAATTAAATCTAAATAAAATATACATACATTATCCCCTATGACTGTGATCAATGCACTTTAAATACAGACTGGTTACAGTCATGCAGCTAGCGAATAATATGACTCGATTCAGTTGAAAATGAGTTGGCTCTCTGTAACCCATCAAACCCCCTTGTTCACTCACATCTTTATTATATGTAAACGTCTTTCTGTAGAGCCCCAATGGATCAGGCGGTAAGATCCGTGGGCTGTGAATTCCAACCCCGACTCTTCCATTCAATCTTTTCCATGGTTGACAAAGGTCCTTCGGACTATCGTCAATCTGCTTCAATCAGTGCGCTAAATAGTATCTAGGATGAGTGTTTGTTATGTGGAGTAAATGTGCCAAAACGCTACGAGACAAGTGATAATGTGAACTGAATTCCGTGATATAAATGATATCGTTGAAAATGACATTAAACTCCAATCAATCAATGTGACCGCTTTCTCATTTCAATTCGAAGATAAAGGATGTGTTTTTAGCCAGTTTCTTTAAACAGTCATTTTCAATCTTTAAATGTGATTACCTATCAAAATGGCCGACAGGGGAGGAAAATATTGTAGGTCTTGTGAGTATGTCTAGTGTCGGAGAGCGACCCTGCTAGCAGGCGTATACTGTGTCATAACTCGTTCGCTGCCAAAGGCAATTAAAGGCGCATGCAAACATCTGTCTCACCTGAATCTGCATTCTTTACCACTTAGTCATTAAATGTTACCAAATTTCCAGTTGGACGACAAATGAAGTAATCCAATTTTCAACATGGGAGAGTCAACTTTGTGAATGTCGACAGTGAAAGGGTTAATACATATTGAAATATGGAACCATTTGTGTTGCGTTGGTCGATTACTCAACACGGGGTAAAACACTAATGAAACAAACACTTCTCTCTTGTGAAAGACGGTTGTGCCGAGTTAGGGCTCCGATCTCTCGTACCAAAGGTACCGGGTTCGAGTCCCGTGATGAGCAGATTCTGACTTGGATTTATCCGTTCTCGTACCATATTGTCTGGAATCCGCTGTGGTCGAGTGGTTAGCGTCGGGGATTTCGAAACCGGGCGTCCCGGGTTCGATCCCCAGTCGCAGCACTACGGTCATGGTGGAGTGCCCTTGGGGCAAGGCACATGTTCTAGCCTAGTACTGGTTAGTTTACCCAGGGATCATGAATAAGTGAACTGTCGCCGTGATATAACTGAAATAATGTTGAAAGCGGCGTAAAACCCCAGTAAAATAAATAAATAAATAAACCATATTGTCTGATATCCGATTCAGTATATTTGGAATCAGCGAACCAAGTTGATTGCGTCCTAAGACGGTTTCCCTCTACCATGCTTCCGTACTTTGCTGCATTCTGTAACACTGTTTGTACTTGCTTAATTAGTTAAACTGAAGAAAGTTAAGTACGTAAGAAATTCAAAGCCAGTCCGGAAATGAGGAAGTATGCTGCAAACTTGAGTGAAATGGTTGTATTAATGAAACATGTTAAGTGTTTTGTCTTTATTGTTCTTAACCGATACTTAACGTCTTCTAACGTTAATTAGATACGCATGGCGATCGAGTTTGAAGTTGTAGAAATATCTTCAAGTATGATACATATAAATGAGCATTGCGATCAAGTTTGAAATCGTAAAAAGATGTTTAGGCATAATATATATTAGTGAGCTTGGCGATAGAGTTTGAAATTGTAGAATGATTTTAAACCCTTTGCCTCATATAGACGCTTTCTGACGCCTCTGCAGCAGACGGCTTTTGGAAAACATAGTGACAAAAGAAGAAATTGCTCAAAACGAGCAATTTCTCCTTTGGCCACAATGTTTTTCACTTTTAATTAATAGGTTATCCATTCAATTCTAGAGATTTTCTATGTTTTAACAAAATATGTTTAAAGTAGTCTGCTGCAGAATTGTCGTATGTGGGAAAGGGTTAAGCATGTTTCATGAAAGATATTGTTATAACTGTCACATCTACACCTTCAGAGAAATGTTTTAGGTTTAAACTTATCTATTTTACATCGATTGCGACACACCCTTTTAGCTTATATTAATCACGATCGATGTCTGCTTCCCGGAGACTAGACCAGTACTCGCGCCGTATGTGTGGAAAAGTCCCACAGGCCGGTCTGAATCTACATTGTTCACGAAAGCCAACTTTTACCCTTTTCCCAAGCATGGGTTCAAAATGGAACCCCACTGTGCGGATGTATGGTTTGATTGGAGTTAAACTCCGTTTTCAATTTGTTGTCGTTTCAAGTCCGCCGTACCAACAATGTTGCCTAGCTTCTCGCACCTGTAAATCACCTTGTCACCTGTAAATCACCTTCACACCTGTACATCAACTTCACACCTGTAAATCACCTTCACACCTGTAAATCACCTTGTCACCTGTAAATCACCTTCACACCTGTACATCACCTTCACACCTGTAAATCACCTTCATACCTGCAAATAATCTTCACACCTGTAAATCACCTTCACACCTGTAAATCACCTTCACACCTGTACATCACCTTCACACCTGTAAATCACCTTCAAACCTGTAAATAATCTTCACATCTGTAAATCACCTTCACACCTGTAAATCACATTCACACCTGTAAATCACCTCCGCACCTGTAAATCATATTCACACCTATACATCACCTTCACACCTGTAAATCACCTTCACACCTGTACATCACTTTCACACCTGTAAATCACCCTCGCACCTGTACATCACCCTCGCACCTGTAAATCACCTTCACACCTGTAAATCACCTTCACACCTGTAAATCACCTTCACACCTGTAAATCACATTCACACCTGTAAATCACATTCGCACCTGTATATCACCTTCACACCTTTACATCACCTGTAAATCACCTTCGCACCTGTACATCACCTTCACACCTGTACATAACCTTCACACGTGTAAATCACCCTCGCACCTGTACATCATCTTCACACCTGTAAATCACCTTCGTACATGTAAATCACCTTCGCACCTGTACATCACCTTCACACCTGTAAATCACCTTCGCACCTGTACATCACATTCACACCTATAAATCACCATCGCACCTGTAAATCACCTTCTCAATTGAACTGTTATTGTGCATTAGTGAGACGGATAATGCTTGTCATAATCACGGAAAGTATGAATCGCCGAGCCGAGATTCAAACATGCCAACTCCGATTCGACTGTCCTCGCAATTTTCTGATTGAGCTGTCAATACTAGATGTTGTTATAAAAATGATTGATGCATGTGGCCTATATCTTCATGCACTTTCAAAAGGAAGGCAATGGATCGGATTATTATCACACGCTTTATACATAACTCGGTGGGGGATAACGAGTACGTGTCAATACATCCACAAGTTCCATTATGGTCTGTGGAAATACACTACCCGTGTGTAACAGTTGATGCGTAAGTAGTTTGAGAGGCTCGATCAATCTACTCGAATATATGTTTGTTGGTTTACTATAAGAATCAACATAATTTGTAATTTGTTTTTATATGTCTTTGCTATAACCTTAGACATTGTAACTGTAAGTGTGCATGCTGTATATTGCATTCCGAAGGGAAAAGCTTGTCAGTTAATTATTTCTGCTAAGAGAAACGGCCAGAAAGTGTTTAATTGCCAAATAAATTCATACATGTATTCTTCTTATACCTCTGCTTGTGCATAATAAAATGTATCTATCTATATGAGTCGTTCCATGACAAAAAAAACACACTATGGACTCTGCGTAATGTATCGACCCAGATCAGCCAGCACATTCCTTGCATTCCAAATCGGGCCGACATATTTCGTCTTAGGGGGATAGAGGTAAGGAGTAACGAGTCCTGAAACAGAAAATCCACAGGAGTCGCAAAGTATCTGTCCGGGTTAGCCTGCGCGGCATGCTAAGGCTGATCCGGATTGATACTTTACACAGAATCGACAATGTTGGTTAAATCGCAGAACGATTCATACATGATATGTGTCACGTTTCTTGTGTCGTTGAAGAATTGTGTGTACACCAGTGAAGTCGTGGAGGTAGGACAAGATTGCTTCACCACCCCCTTACCCCCATCCTCACCACCGAAAGCAATATGCGTATTGGATTTTCGTTTCCTAAAATATGATAATGAAGATTTAGTCCATTTCTGGTTCAAGAGTTGAAGATCCATAGATGTTTATTACACTGATATGATGAGATTGGTTGTGTTTATAGAGAAATGACGGCACTAGCCTCTACAAGCCTCTATCGTTAATATGGAACCGTTCTATCATTCATGGAATGTGTGAGGTGTTAAGTTTATATGAGAGGTGTGAATAATTGTCTCACCGAGATAGGTTGTGAGTAATCTAATTTGTATTCGAAGCGTTATCTTTTCAAGGCACTATTAAAGGAACTGTTTCTGTTGGAACTCGAATAATAAAGGTACTCCAAAGAGATTAGCATGCTACCTTTAGCCTAGATATGTACGAGGACATTAGCCATAATTACTCATACAGTAAACGAGATGTACTTTACTTTGCGTAATACATCAAAAATGAAACTTCTCCTTTGTTTTAATTATTACAACATCAGACATTACCCTATGCACTTAGATAAGCATAATCACGTGCTCGTTATATTGTCCAATGAAATCGTACGATACAACGAACGCCCGGTACTATGCAATCGGAAAACGCAACAACCATCGCTTCTCTGTCTCGTTTATTTAAGTGGGTTATTTTCCCAGTTTAATACCGAACGATTTGGTAAGCGACAATTTGATTGGCCGACGCATAGGTCAATCTTGGTCGACCTTTTTGGGGCGGTCATCAGGTCTATATACGAGCAAGCGAAGTTTTGGTCTGGTCTAAATGAGATTGCTGATTAGCATGAATCGAATTCATTTGGAATGGAATCAAGCCGTGAAAGACCAGTCGGTAACGTCTGGAACTCTCATAAATTAATGAAAAATACAGATTATGAATACCAACCTCATACGGGGGACAGATCGCCTCGGTGGGGAATGTGTGGAGCGCCCGTCACAGGTACGGGAGGTCGCGGGTTCAATCTCCGGCAGGGTCATACCGCAGACTTTAACACAGCTAATAATGCTTTCTCCATTGACGCTCAAGGTTGTTGGGTTAACATTACGACTGACTCGCTGGTGTCAGGTCAAATGGACCAGTAGTGCTGTTAAATTACCCGGGAAACGCCGTGATATAACTGAACAATTATTGAAAAGGCGTTTAAATCCATACAAACAAAACAATCAAACAGGGGGAAGCGAGACCTTTAGAGATGTTTTCCCTGAAGTGTTTTTTGCCATGTGTTGGAACTCAGTTATCCAAGACATATTACATCACAGACAATCTGTCAATAAAACCACGATACGTGCAGCATGTCAATGTGCATGTAGGAATATCATATTTCATTACATAGTTGGCGTCCATCTGACGTCCATATCAAGGTAATGCTAGCACTCATCAGCGAAGTCATTTCGACATATATATACATGTATACAGCAAAATTAGACGCTGACACGTGCGCCCACACACTCACGTGTTTAGTGACAAGACACAGCTGTTCCCTGAATGTTACAAAGCCACGGCAGCATACAATTGAGCCTTGTTTCGTCCCCGCTTTACCGATACATTGGGTGGTGTTTAAAGACCCTTTCAACAATTTTTCGGTTATATCCGCGTTTCCTGGGCAAGTTATCAGTTCTACTGGTCCGTTTATCCCGACACCAGCCAGTCAGTCTAAATGCTAAAACCGCAATCCTGAGCTGCCATTACAACTGTTTGTAAAGTATTTGGTATGACCCGGCAGGGGATCCAACCCGCGACGTCCTGCACCCGAGGCGGATGCTCTACCACTACGCGGTCGTTACCGATACATAGGGGAGTATCAAGAGGTGCTATAGTTCTAGTTAGACAAGTAGTAGTAATACATTCTGCGGGGTCCTACGCAAGTCAACAGTACGGTTTTTGCGACTATTCAAGATCCAGATCAGCCAGCGCATCCAAATTGAAATCATTGTGGCAAAATGGAGAAATTGCTAATTATGAGCAATTTCTCCTTTTGCCACTATGATTTCAAAAGTAATGTGCTGCAGACGCGTCAGTATAGGTCTATATGTGGGAAAGGGTTAAAAGACACGATTTTGCCTGGAGAGACTCAAATATAATCCCAGGCTTTATCTCGTGTCTGTCACCGTAACTCAAACTTGCTTTCGGATTAATATCTCGAACGGATCTGTTTACTGCCAAACGTGTCTTGATAAATTGAATTACGTTGAATAAAAACAAAATTTACGTTTTGAAATAAGCGATAATGGTAGAAGTCCTAAATTAATGGATAAGTTTGCGTGTCAAACGATGTCCCGTAGATTGACTAATCCAAATGTTTCGCTTGTTGAAATGATTACAAATCACCGAAATATAGCAAGAGTCGCACTAACAAATACATGCTAAACAACCTAATTGTAAAACAAAATGTACGATAATTATTTACTTACATTTCAGCTGACCACCGCACAGTCTGATCAGAGTCTTCGGTAGCTCCGTTAAAAGCGAGGCGGGGTGTCAGGGATTGTGAGTTCGAACCAAAGCTCGACAATCGTTCTTTTCCACGTTTTACAAAAGTCAATGCGACATGTTTCGTTCGTATTCCATCAGTGGGATATCAGCCTGTGTGGAAACGCATCAAGTTGTTTGGACAGAAAGTTTTGTGGAGTTTGTTTTTGTGATAAATCCAGGAACTACATGGGTAGGTGAACCGCCGTGATATGACTACAAATTGATGACAATAGCATTAACCCCAATAAATCAATATGGACCCGCTTCCTGCTTTACATCCAATCAGCAATGATCCACTGAGTCTGTACTCCCGCTGAGTCTGCTAAATGTCCTTATATTCAGCCAGACCGGCTCAAATATAGTCTTTCAATGCTTTAAGTCGAGCAACAATAGTTCATTCAGCGACGAGGCAATCCATTCAGTGGGCATGCATTAGAATCCCGGGACGATCATTGAACCTTTCCAGTGATTGACAAAAACGTCGTTGTGATTAGCTGCATTAGTCTTTCAATAATTGTCTAGCTTTAGCTTATATGGACAGATAACCAGTTGCCTGAGGATTGTCATTATGCAACTACGCCTACAAGAACCGTGTATATATGTGTGTCTGTCTGTCTGATAAATGTCTTGATTATTAGCCACATCGTCACATATACATTCTATAAGTCGAGACTGTCTGTCTGTCTTTAAAGTGAACGTTTAAACAATTATAAAACTTAACATTGATAGGTTGCCTTGACATACTACTAATTTTATACTTGATTTGACAATGGTTGCTTACTACAAAATCCTGCACGTAGCAAATTTAAACTTTCAGAAACAGCTGTGTCTGTTGTATAATTATGAAACAGTTCACCATATTGCGGCCGCATACTTGCTACAGTGTAACAGCTATGGGAGGTAACATGATAAAGAGGAGCATCTCTTTAGTGTTCCTGAATACTTTGTTTGTTAGTATATTTGTTTATATGGTGTATAGATAGATATTTTATTATTTAAAGTGCAACCTATACATACAACACAATACAATACAATTCAATAATATATAATAGCCAGCTTTCAAAGGCTTACGAAGCACTATCTTTTCATTTTACAAATTAATTCATGAAAAGTTTACATTTGGATGCCAATGTTTATGAAAGTTAAGTTATAGTTACGTTTAGTCTATCAGTGAAATTAAATTAATACAGATATTATATTAAGAAGGTAATCGTATTAGTTTCTTCTATGCAAGTATCGGGAATGAATTCTCCTTTAGGCATTTATGAACAAATTAAATATCAATCATAGTCTTTTTCATCACAACAGACTATGGTGTATACCATCGTTTTCAACAAGTTTCAGATATATCAAGGCATTTCTAGAGTAAATTAACAGTATAATCTGTCCACGACCGAGTCAGTCGACTGTCAGTATATTCCAGGGCCGTTTCGTCTTCGTATTCGCTGCAAACCTATTCCAGTGTATGTTTGTCTTCGTATTCCCTTCAAACTTATTCCAGTGTATGTTTGTCTTCGTATTCGCTGCAAACCTATTCAAGTGTATACTAGTCTTGGTATTTGCTGAAAACCTATTCCAGTGTATGCTTATCTTTGTATTCATTGCAAATCTATTTCAGTGTATGTTTGTCTTGGTATTCAATCCAAACGTATTCAAGTGTATACTTGTCTTTGTATTCGTTGCAAACCTAGTCCAGAGTATGTTTGTCTTCGTATTCGCTGCAAACCTCTTCCAGTGTATGTTTGTCTTGTAATTCGCTGCAAACCTAATCCAGTGTATGTCTGTCTTCGTTTTCGCTGCAAACCTAATCAAATATATACTTGTCTTGGTATTCGCTGCAAACCTATTTAAGTGTATGATTGTCTTTGTATTCGCTGAAAACCTATTCAACTGTATGATTGTCTTTGTATTTGCTGCAGATTTAACTCCAGTGTATTTTCGTTTTGGCATTCGCTGCAAACCTATTCAAGTGTATGTTTGTCTTGGTATTTGCTGCAGATTTAATTCCAGCGTATTTTTGTCTTGGTATCCGATGCAAACCTATTCAAGTGTATCCCTGTCTTGGTATTACTGCAGATATATTCCAGTGTATGTTTTTCTTGGCTATGTCAGTATATATATATATTTGTTTATATTGTGTTTTATGACGATTTCAACACGTTTTCACTTATATATCGCGGCGTTTACTGGGTTTGTTACCAATACAACTTGTCAAATTATCCTGAGACTAGCGACTCAGTAGTAACTGACGCTCTACCAATTCACTATCGAAGCGGTTACTTCAGAATGCAGACACCGTTAGAAAGTATTGTAGGTAAGGTGAAAAATGATCGTATCAATCCTTCAGTTTTTTCCTTCTTCAATTCATATTTCTTGTTTCTTTTTTTTCGAGAATGATGCATTTATCTTATCAGTGGGAAATTTATATCTGGCATTTTAAAGAGGTTCCCGCTCTGCAGATATGCAATGTTGCGTGGTTAAACGGTTTTTGATAACGGAATACATTGAGATCGTATGTGCCTGTTCTTGAGAAAAATAGATCAGTATGTATATCAACACTGTCTGTTCAATATCTACTCTATTACTTAAACAAGCTTGTTTGAATGTGTTCTGTCAACTTGTGTATATTATTCTGATGCGACGAATCAGGTGTACAGGCTGATCTGGTACCGTTTCGAAATGTTACACTGTAGTTAAGATTCGCATCTAGTTACATCATACTAATGTCAGTGTCAGTCACTGTATATCCATTGATTATATTGTGCTAAGAGTCAACCCTTTCCTACACACAACAAATATGCAGTAGACGACTTCGAAAACATCTTGGCAAACATTTGTAAAATCTCTATAGATGAAAATGCAATTATCAATAAGCAATTACGTTTTACTCTTTCCCATGTACAGGTACAACACATCTGCAGCCAACGACTCTGAAAACACCTAGGCTTAACTATATCAAACCTCTATAAATCACAGTATTATTATTGAATACAGTTGAACACACTGTGTTAAAATGAGAACTTTCTCCAGTTGGCACATTTTTTTTTAAAAGTCGTTTGCATCAAAGTGCATCTATATAAACGGGTAAGGGTTAACAGACAATAGCGAACTAAAGTTTACTCTGACCAGTCTGACCATTAGTCGATATTGTTCGAACATGCTGTATGAAGCATGTATCGTGTATATCCCCGATATTTGACAAATGTCACTGTTACATGTACAAGCGTCATTCGTCTTCCACGAATTGGCTAACAGTCCATGTGAAAAAGTAGCAAGTTGCTTGGAAATATTGTAGTGTGGAGTACCGGTGTGAGATAGCCAGGACACACATGATTAGAACTGGCCGTCGTGAAAATGACTGAAACAAATGTTCTAAACGGCGTTTAACTCAAATCAATCATAAACCAGTAAAGTAAGGATACGGTTACAAATGTCTTCGTCATAAATATCCACTCTGCATTTTTTGAAGTGATATTGGAAACGAAGAACGATGGTTGACATTCACATCCTATTATGTCAGCGACAATTCTTTCCCATCTACACAGACGCATTTTGACGCATCTGCAGCAGACGACTTTTGAAAACATTGTGGCAAAAGGATAAATTGCTCATACAGAGCAATTTATCCTTTTGACACAATGTTTTCAAATCCATTCGAAAATGATTTATAGAGTTTTGCCATATTTTAAAGTTGATAATTTCAATGTCGTCTGCTGCATATTTATTGTATGTGGGAAAGGGTTAATAGCGTGAAACAACATTAATGTAATGGAAATGAGTCGCCTAAGTGAGACTTAATGTCGGGGATTTACACCGTTACGTCCATTAAAGAGGCAATAAATCTTGCATTTTGCATGTCGTTGCAACAAAATCTTTCTAACAATCCCCGGCCTCTAGCGCTACTTTTACTTTCAGACACTTACGAAAGCTGATATTTAGTTGTGTGACTGCATGTCATTAAAACACAAGTAGTGTTGTTTCTGCGTCCACTCGTAGCTCAGTCGGTATCGACGCAGGCTGTCTATCAAGCCATTCCACAGCTTGGAAAAAAACTTCTTTCTGACTTTTGACAAATGTTTTTTCGAAAACCGTTTTTCGGCGTCTACCAATGGGTTAACAGTCTGGGAAAGCAGCCAGTTTCTTTTAAAAAAATACATGTTGTGTGGATTTATGGTACGAGAAAGCCAGTTAACACGTTTGGGGAACTGATTACCGTGATATAACTGATTACCGTGATATAACTCATTTTATTTGATAAACGGCGTTAAGCCCCAATCGATAATTTTCCATCGCTATTTTACTGACTCTGTAACTATTGGCGAATTGGTTTTAGCACTGTTATCAACACTTTTTCATTTTATTTTCGTTTAAGCAATTATTAATTACAAATTGATATATATTTGTTCATTCATGTAGGTCAATATTTATGAATCTTTTAGAAGAACCTAAAATGTTTATAGATATAATGGAACGTTCATGTCCGAGGTTTTCATTATTTTCATTTAAACCATGTCGGTACATTCCTTTCTGAAAAACGAATGCCAGGATGCCACATGATGACGAATCGAGATATAAGTCATCCCGCGAGAAAACAAACATTATGGACTGTGGATCATGGCCTGTGGATTTTCTGTTTCAGAAATCATTACTCTATACCTCTATCCCCCTGAGACGGAATGTGTCGGCGCGCACTGCGCAGCCTGATCTTGGTCGATATGTACGAGTACATAATGTTGGTTTCCTCGTGGAACGGCTCAATTGTAAACAAGTATTGTCGCTTTTTCGTCATAGTCCAAATCCACAGGAGGCGAAAAATGTCGGTCCGAGTTAGCGTGTGCGAATTGCGTAGGGGCCATACTGTTGTTTTTCTCGTGGGTTGGGTCTTATATATCTAAAACTACCAAACATGCCATGCCCAACACATGATTACGGTATATCATTTTTTCTCCCTATGGATATGCGCAATTTCTATTCCAGATATTTTATCACAAAAGAAATCTGGAAAAAGGTATTTCATTACACGTAGTATTCTCAAAAGAATAAATGAACTGCAATCTGTATATGATTACTTTAGAGCACTGCATTGTTATTTACAATTATTTGAGTATTTAATAGTTTTTGGTACAGTTGTCGACAGACATCCGTTCCAGAGTCAACAAACTGCACAATTTATAAACGGTCTTTATGGAGTTATAACGTTCCTCATAACACAGGCAGCTTTGCCGAAACAAAGCTCCGCCGAAACAAATAGTTCTAAGCGGAGTAATGTTCACGCCACACATTTGATGTGCTTAAAGCACTGAACAAACTGTAATGTTCTAAGCGACTAACCTCATTGGTAAAGGAAGGCATTCATATTTGACAATCAACTCTTGTGTACTGACCTTAATTTACGAATACCAACACTACCGTCCAACAAGTACTTTCAATAACCAAATTTTCTATATATATCCCATCACGATAATGCGCCACGTCAACTACGTCGACTACCACGACACATGAGCCAGGGCTGGATCATTTAGGGTTTCAGTGACTTACCCAGCCACCATAGGCTCTCTCTCTGTCTCTGTCTCTGTCTCTATCTCTGTCTCTGTCTCTCTCTGTCTCTCTCTGTCTCTCTGTCTCTCTCTCTCTGTCTGTCTGTCTGTCTGTCTGTCTGTCTGTCTGTCTGTCTCTCTCTCTCTC